>JAQQAC010026072.1:78033218-78135464 GCA_029783875.1 Phataginus tricuspis
GACCATGGGGAAACCGCACGGGCATGTGGCTGCCCGCCCAGACATCCTCTCCTTGGAGAACCGGTGCCTGGCCACACTCCCCACTCTAAAGAGCCCTGGGTCTGCCAGCCCCTTGCTCCAGGGTCTGCAGACGTCTCGTCTGGGGCAAGCTGATCTAAGCAGCCTGAACACTAGCAAGCACCCGCTCTCTGAGCCTCCAGTCTGGAGGACTCGGTGCCCCTCTGAAGGACTAGGCCTTTGGACCTGCCCCAGGGCCTTGAACTACATTTCTGCCACGGAGAGAGCTCAGGAAGCAGCCTTGGTAATAGCTCCAGGCCATGTCCTGGCTCCACCATGTCTCTTGGATGCTCTACCTCAAAGCTTTTGGTGCCCCCGGCCCCTCGGTGCTGCCCTGGGTCTGGGCACCCTCTCTCCGCAGAGCCTCTTCCTGAGGTGCCTTTTACCCGAGGGCTGTCTTCATCACATGATTACTCTTAATCACTGGTTCAGAGATTCTGGACAATAGAGCTCAACTGGGCCCTGTCCTCAGAAAGCCTCTGCTCAGGACGGCCAGCATGCCATTGCACTAGTGGAGTCAATCAAGTGTTTTCGAGATCTTACAGCAGGCATGAGATGCATGTGCTAGACCCTGGCCCACTCCCCTGTGTGGGCGAGTACAAGCAGATGTCCACTCGTACACATCTATATACATTTAGTATCCAGGTCAGAATTGGTAGACAAATCCACATTCCTTCTGTACAGATTTGGGCTTTGGACTGGAGGAAAGAATAATCTGAGCCGTCTACTGTCTCTGCCAGTTATAAGCCATACAACCTTGGTTGGGCAAGATTCTTAACCTTTGAAGCTTTAATTTTCTCACCTTTAAATTGAAGTCAATGAAAATCTCCCTAACAGGATTCTCAGGGTTATAACTACTGACATCTCACATTTATTTCGGGTTTTGCAATTTTCAGAGTCATCCGTATGTTATCCCACTCACTCTCCTATCAGCCCCATCAGGTAGGCGGTAGGGGACGGGGAAGTCGGAGCTCAGAGGCGAAGCAGGGCAAGGTTGCTGGGCACTGACATGCGGCCTGGCCCATTTTCTTCTGACTTCAAAATATCTTAGTAGCATCAGAGGAGGTGTGTTGTGAGGGGCCCCAGGTTCCCAGACTGGGACGCCAACGAGCAACGAGGCGGTGAAAGCAGGGGGAAGATCCCAGAGCACCTGAGCAAAGGCTCAGAGTCAGGAAGGGGCCACAGTGAGAGAGTGCTGTGTCGGGACACACCAGTGCTGAGGGGCGAAGGGAGAGGGTGGGGGTGCTGGGGATGAGATGGGGACTCCTCCATGTCTGGGAGCGGCTTCCACCCTGTCTGCGTTTGCGGGCCGGCGGGTGCTTGCTGGGGCCAGTAACTGCTGCTATCCGCAGGGTCACTGGTCCTCTACAGAGGAGAAGAGGCCAGAAGAGAAGGAAAGGGCAGAGGCTCAGATGCCTTCTTACAGTTTAAGCTTGGGAGAGGAGGAGGAGGAGGAGGCCCCCAAGCTCACCCCTGGGGGCTCTGAATCCTGTTCTGCACCTGCTGACCGAGCCCTTCAGGAAAAGAAGGTAAAAGTTCCCAAGTTGGGGAGAGGTTGATAGTGGTGGAGGGGAGCGTAACCAAAAGCTGAAGCAGGAGCCCTCCACAGAGGGGAAGGAGGGGGCATCACCTGGCTCTTATTTCTCGCTTCCTTATCCCCTTTTCTAATCTCTTGGTCGGACAAACATCTTCCTGAACCCGGGGTCCATTCTGTCTGTCCTTGGTTTTGTAAGTTGGCCGAGTGGATGCTTGTGTTGGTCATTATTACGTCTTTCCTTCTCTCTCTTTCCCAATTCCCAGATGGCTCTAGTGAGCTTTCTGTGCTCCACTCTGGCGTCAGATGTGAACACAAAAGTGGCAGCTCATTCTACCCAGGCTTTCCTCCTTAAAGTCTGCAGTGAACTTGCCCCCTTGGAGCCTGAGTTTATCTTCAAGGTATCGTGGTGGGAAGGGGTGGGAGGAGCCGGGAGGCAGGGAGTGTGGCTCTGGTGTGCGATGGAGATGGTGACCGCCTTCCTCTTGCGCGTGGATGGGGCGTCACTTAGGAAGGGGGCAGGAGCTCTGGCTGAGTCGGAGCCGAGCCCCTGGGGTTTTGGAGCAGAGGAAAATGGGATTGGGAAAGAGCCTCCAAGGGCTCCTTTGGTGACACATTGGCTGAGTGCACCAGGCTGGGCCTTGAGGGTCGTACTGACTGATATAACGAAACTCGGATCTGGCTCTTCAGGAGATATGATATTGTTAGAAAAGCAGAACACTCCCAAATACTATATAAATGCAAATGGAGTAGTAGACTGTGAATCTTTCAGAAGTAGAGAAGGGGAAAAAAATGTTTTCTTGGAGGCTTTGGGGGATGGCAAGTTTAATCTGCAGTTTGAACCCTGGGTAGGTTTTTGATAGATGTTGATGGTGGGAGGTCGTCCACAGAGGGAAAAGGGCCTGACTGACTTGGGAGACAATCAAGATACTCAGGAGAAGACATGCTGCACAGGTGGATATGGAGGATGGAGGATGTAGAATGCCAGGCCAAGACACTGGGACTTTCTTTTTTAAAGACAATGTGCAGGGCCAGGAAAGGTTTTATGCAGGCTGGTTAGATGAGCAAGTCAGTTTTGGGCACGGTGCTGACCCTCCTACCCTGTGCCCAGGCTTCACTGTACGCCCGGCAGCGGCTGAACCTCCGGGATTCGGCCAACAGAGTCTTGGCCGTCGCTGCCTTCCTGCCCGTCTGCCGCCCCCACCTTCGGAGATATTTCTGTGCGATTGTGCAGCTGCCTTCTGACTGGATCCAGGTCGCTGAGCTCTACCAGGTATGTCACTCGGTGCCCCGGCTTCGGCTGTCAACTGGTTCCATGTCCTCGGCTCCCGGCATCGCTGGACAGAACTCTCAGTGTGGCCCCCCCTCAGTTGTCCTCAGCTGTGGGGAGGACAGCTTCTTCCTGGGCCGGGCTAGGTTGCCCAGCAGGGGGAATACAACCGAGAAGGGTGGAACTACAGTTTGAGAAAAGCTGGTCTTACGCCGGACCTCACGTTTACAATGAGGAAGGTGAGAATCAGAGGAGTCCGCTGACTTGCCCAGTACCACAGAAACTGTCATTTTTGAGCTGGGGCTGCGAACTCACTCCCTACCCTGTCTCATTTAATCGCATGGAGGGGTCTGGTCTTGTTCTGGTGGGTTCCTTTCAGTCTCCCCCCGATGGTCTCCCCTCTCACAGAGCCTGGCTGAAGGAGAGGAGGGCAGGCTGGCACCCCTGCCTGCCTGCCTCTGTGCTGCGATGACTGACAAGTTTGCCCAGTTTGATGAGTACCAGCTGGCTAAGTACAACCCTCGGAAGCACCGGGCCAAGCGCCGTCCCCGCCGGCCCCCCCGGCTCCCAGTTAGTCCCTGCTCAGCCCTGCTATTTCACAGCCAGGCCCCTTTTCTCTGGAAAGGGAGGGAGGAAGGAACACACTGGTGCTGGGGGACCCCACATCAAGCATCTGGTATATTCCTACTACCAGGAACAAAAGGAGGCAGAGAAATGCAGAGGAACGGGACAGAGCTTAGAGGGCAGAGGGCAGAGCCTGCCACCTTCCTGGCTGGCTTCCTTTTTGGTAGAGATGGGCCTTTGTGGTCATAGGACTGAATCTCTGCAGAGACAACCTCCATTTCCCTTTTCGAAACTGCTCCCCATGTCCCTACAGAAGACAGAGCTTCCATTTTCTGAGAGACAGCAGTATTTGCCAAGGTGCCTTCAGTTTCTTAAAGACAAACAGAAGGAGGTAAGTGCCTTGTGCCTCGGGGTTCTATATGTGCATGTACAAGCTTTCCTTAACTAATACTTAGAGATGGAATTCCGTTTGGTTTAGAAATACTAACAGTGGGTGTGGTAGGCACATGCCAACTTCCCACTCGGGTGATTCTCAGCTGTGATTATGGGGCCAGGTTTTAAGGCTCCTTTTTTTCCATTTCACTCTGATACACTGTCCTGACAGGTGCCGTGCCCAGCTGAGTGAGTTAAAAACACTATGAAATATCTACCTTCCATTGGAAATTTAAAAAACAAACCAAACAATTTTTTTTTTTCACATTCATGACCAGTTAGGCACTGCACTTGCCAGTGACGAGTATGGAATGTGGATTCAGACGACTTGGCTTTGAATCCCTCAACCACCTTGTTAGCCGTGCGTCCTTGGCTAATTGCACCCTCTGTTCCCTCAGATAGAAAGTTGGGATAATAGTACCTGCTTCTGTCAGTACCACTGATGGTTCAGACTTGTGTAAATGATGCACAGTGACCCAAAGAACTGCTCTGTTATGCTCAGTCCAGGAACGCTTGTGGCTGGGGCTTTTTATGCCCTATTCCTACCCTTTGCCCAAATCTACTCTGGAGAAAGAAATTACTTTGTAGGTATAGGATGGCTTTAGGTTCTGGTTTCTGAAGAAAGCGACTATGGTCATAGATTAAGTGCCCCAACTGGGATGGGGGCTATTTCCACAGTTTGAGGCGACCTACAGTACAGCGCCAGAGAAGAAGGCCCCGCCAAGGTTCACCCTGAAGAAGCTGGTACAGCGACTGCATATCCAGGAGCCTGCTCAGCATGTCCACGCCCTGCTGGGGTACAGGTGAGAAGACAGGCCCTGAACACAGCCCATCTGGGTGACCCCAAGACGTCCCCACACTGCAGCCCCAGTGCCTGTAGTTCTGACCCCAGAAACATTAGTTCTGGCAGACACGGCCTGTGAATATGACTGACCGGCTTTGACTGACACACCTTTCCTTTTCTGAGTTACTTTCAGCTGGACTTGGAAAGATAAGCTTTTCCTTCTCTGTCCCAGATACCCTTCCAACCTACAGGCGTTTTCTCGAAGCCGCCTCCCAGGGCCGTGGGAGTCCAGCAGAGCCGGGAAGCGGATGAAGCTCCCTCAGCCGCAGACCTGGGAGCGGGAGCTGAGCCTGCGGGGGAACAAAGCGTGCGTCTGGGAGGAGCTCATCGGTAGAGTGGCCTTGACTATCACACTCCCTTCCTGTCTTCCCTATTCATGCCTCTGCCCTTGGACCCTGAGGAGATTTCCCCGGCCTGATCCAGTCATTCTCTGGGCCGCTGGTAGTATCACTGAAAATGATTGGACTTAAAAGGTCTGCTATGGAGCATGCACACAGGTGGACAGTGGCGCTTGCTTCGATGAGCGTCGGCATCATGGATAGTTGTGGTTGGGGGATGCACAGCCTTCATCGGCATAGATGAAAGTGGTACCTTCTCTCGGGTTTCGCTCCATCATGTCTGTGTAACTCCCTGAGACAAGGCAGGACTGCCACGCGGCCTGTGGGAAGCCCCACAACCATCTGTATTGAGGGCATGGATGTTTTAGGAAATTTGTCCACACTGATAAAAAAAGATTCAAATTGGGGAGGACCAATTCCTTTCAATCTTCTCTTTCTCTCTGTTTTTTGTTAGTTTATGTTTAACTATAGAAGGCTCTTTCTATTCCGTTTTGTTTTCTTTTACTTCCTCTTTTATCTTTGAAATTTTAGAGTTAGCTTCTCTCTGTTGAAAAATATCTAGCTGTAGACCTTTTGACTTCTCTGAGTTTTATAGACTTCATCCTTTGGGGCTGAGAAGCCCAAGCTGTCTTTTACCCTAGTTCTCTTTGAACCACCACATGTAGACCGTGCTCAGGGCATCACAAACTGCTCTGCTGCTTATCGCTCCTCTCACTGTGTGGTCGTCACTGGCAGTGTGTGCGTCAGAGTCACGTGGGAATTACACACACACACACTTGCCTGACAACCTCTTCTCCACTATTTGATAGAACTTCAGGAAGAGTAGGTAAAGAAGCCTGGATGGCAGCCAATACGTATGTATAGATGATTCTGGTACAAATCACCTCCACGTCCTTCCTTGGCCCTGAAAATTAAAACTGTGTCATTTATCTTGGTTGAGACAAATGCCCATCATCTTATCCAGTGATCCCCACAGTTTTTTTGATCACATATTACAAAATAATTTTGAAGTACACCAGAATGTTATGTATATGTTGTTTTTTTAATTTTGTAAATGTATTAATAAATTATGTACCTTAGGAAACACATAAAATATAATGTAAATATAGGTATGTAAGTAAATATAAAAAAGTGAAATATAAAAATATAAGGATAAAATATAAGATAAAATGTAGTTAGATACACAGACCCCTCTTTGGGGACCACAGGACTCATTAATAACTCATTAACAATTTTGGGGGGGAATGAAATCTGAATCTTTCAGTCTAAAGGATAAATATTCAATTTATTTTCTAGTATCATAAATATGATATCAGACTTAATTACCTATCAAAATGATCTAGAAAAACTTTTATACATAGCAACAGTTGAGAAAAACTTATGATTTGACAAAGGATACACAAGTTCACCAGATATCACACGTTATTTACACAATCTAATTGTTCTACACGGTTTGCAAATCGGACTTATGCCTAGAGAACCCTTAGCGGGAAGGATGAAAGCTTCTAGCTATAATGCAAATGAGACTTACATTACCTAAAAAAGGGGGCCACCACTCTCCTGATGAAGGCAGACTGGTGCCTAGGGCGGGCGTTGGGGCTGACAGGCCTGAACTCTAACGTGGTCTGAACGCATGCCTGGGGTACCTGGGAGAAGTGTCACACCTCCTCCTTATGTTTGCCTATATCTAAAAGAAAGAAAGAATTTTTCCAATATTTTCTATACAGATGGAAGTCCTCTGGGCGCTTAATCCCTGTGTTCCAGGGTAAGGGACACACCTGACGGTGGGGCTCACGGAGGATGAGGGTCCCCCGCCGAGGGCTGTCCTGGCGCCTCTCTCTTTTCTTGGGTTCTGCATCATGTGACTTATCACTGCTTCTTTTTGAATTATAAATGGCTTTAGAATTGTTAATATTATTCCATATTAGCCAAGTTAACCTAAAGTGACATAAGCCTTAAAAAGATTATTATTAAGAAACTATGACTTTAAGGTGATACTAATATCACAGGGACAAGTGAAGAATAAGAAAGCGACAGAGGTGAGATTCTGCTTCAGTGCAACTCTTTTCCACCTATATTTCAATGAAAAGTCATGACTATTTAATCAGATCTTACAAGAAATTTGCCAGAAAACTTAAAAACTACCAAGAAAACTATTTGAAATACAGATTTACATTCATTGCTACTAATGGTGAACCTTAAGTGTATATTGTGCCTTGGAATATTAACTGATAATTGTACAACATGCATATGATTTCTAAGTAAGCAAACATACACAAACACATACTAGATGACTATTTTAGTCATCTAAAAAATTTGGAAATTATCACTCTAGGTAAGAGAATATATTTTGCCAGCTGAGCCCGATCTCAGCCAGGAGCTGGCATGCAAAGTGACAACGTACGTTATTAAAACAGCCATCCCATAAACAGTGTTACATAAATTTTACTGCAAACCTCAGGCCAACCCCGTTTTTATCTTTCCAGGCCTTTGAAATATTTTGCATAGGCGAGCTCTTCATTCCCTCCTGAATTGGTTGCATGACCTCGGAGCTCCTTGCTCTAGTCTCTGACCTCTCTCATCCTCTGTTTGCTCTTCTCCCCCTCTGCCCGATCTTCTGCAGACAACGGGAAGCTTCCCTTCATGGCCATGCTTCGGAACCTGTGCAACCTGCTGCGGGTTGGAATCAGTGCCCGCCACCATAAGCTTGTACTCCAGGGACTCCAGCATGCGGTATGTGGGAGGGACAGGCAGAGGTGGGTGCCAAGATGCAGCCGCACCTTTGGAAGCCCGGCTTTTCCTAGTGGCAGGGAAGGTCATGGCCACCAAGCTGTTTCCATGTGGGTCATAAACAGGTATGGAGATACAGATAAGATAGGTTGGGAGAGACAGGTCTGGGGGCTCACCAATCCTTTGAGAGATGAGAGTATAAGAACTTGTTTGTTTTTCGGCAACTGGTGATTTACCAGGAAGAGGCACTTCTGTGATTTAACTGACTGTAGTTTAACTGTGATATAAAAGAAACAGGGCTCCTCTGCTACCTCCTCTCCTTTTGTCTTTACCCCTCCTCATATTCTCACACGATGACTTTTTTCTCTATTCTTCTCCACCTTTCTCGGTATCTCTTTTCTAATATACATTTTGTTCTTGCTCACAAACACAGTGGTGTCTATCTCAGGTGTCCCCGAGGCCCTCGGTCCCCCCTGGTCCTCTGCTCATGACCCCACCCGTTGCTTTCTAGAAGTCAGTGATCCACAGTCGGCAGTTTCCATTCAGATTCCTTAACGCCCATGATTCTATCAACAACCTTGAAGCTCAAGTAAAAAATAGAGGTATTATCCCTCTTCTTCCAACTCCTGTTTGTCTCTCCTATCTGGGAATAGATGGGACAGCAGCATGGGCGTTTTTCAGCCTTTTGCCTTGTCTCAGGGTGTGGGATGGGTGGAAGCCAGACACTTACTGGCCCCAAGGGTCAGGGCCCAGGACAGGTACTGAGGGGAGGACAAGAGGACGGAATAGAAGCTGCCTGACTCAAGACACTTATCTGTCGCCTCACAGCATTGCCATTTCCTTCCAACACAAAGCTGATGAGTCGGATAATGATCAGAAACTCAAAAAATGTCAAGAGGTGTGGCTATGGGAGGCAGTCTTGGAACCCAAACCCAAGTCGTCGCGAACTTCGGGCAGCAATGATGATGCCTGTGATGTACGAGCAGCTCAAGCGGGAGAAACGGAAAATCCACAAGGCCAGGTGTGTGTCTGTGTGTGTGTGTGTGTGTGTGTGCACGCCCGTACGTGTGCGCTCTTTGGGAGCAAAGGGTAGGCAACAAGAGGCATCATGACGGCTTGGGAGGCATCTGGGAGCCCCAGCTTTTATTCTGTAAAGACATGCCCGTCAGTCACCCGAGTGGCTCAGTCGCCTGGTGCCATGGCCTCTCCTACAGCAAGCCTGTCCTTAACATCATCCTAGAGAGAGATCATGAAACAAAGTCTGTGATCGCTCTGTTATCTGTTATCATTCGATTAGATTCCATGGATTCTGAGTCTGTGTAGCATCTCCCTTTCTCTTAGTTCACGCTGGTGTCCTCTCTGCTTCTGCCCTGGTTCATGGTTTTCTTTTTTTCTCCTCTGTGATACCTGTTGGTTTTTCTTTCTGTTTTTCTCACTCTCCTTATTTTCTGACCTACTCACTTTCTCTCTTCTCTTGACACATATAAAGATAACTGTCATTGAGCAGACTCAAGTCAGATGTAAAACCTGTTCTGTAAGCTTGAGGAAGTCCCAGCACTCTGTCCTTTCAGGTGCTTCGACAGTATCTTCATTCACTTTCATCCAAGACAAATACAGGGCTCACCTAACCTTCCACAGGACTCGGTGGCGAGGAATCTCCTGAATCAGTGAATCAGTGGCTGAACACAGGGTCATTTTAGAATCAAGCCTGCAGTCCAGTTCAAACAGTAAGCCTTGGCTGGCCGGCACAGGAGCCGGTAGCCACAGGAGGCTGTTGAGCACTTGAAACATGGCTGATCGGAGCCGAGATGTGTTGGATTTTGATGATACTATGGAAAAAGAACATAAAATATCTCATTCATAACTTTTGAATTAATTATGTGTTCAGATGAAAATATTTTATATATATTATGTTAAATGTAATCATTTCTGTTTCTTTTTATTTTTAATGTGGTTATTAAAATTTTTTAATTATGTAATTTAAACTTCATTTCATTAATTGTAATCTAATTCTGTTGGGAAGCTCTGATAGAGACTACTGAATTTTCTAGATTAAGAATTATTATGAAAAAATTTTAAACATGCACACAAGTAATAAAAATAATATAATGGACTCCCATAAAACTGTTAGCTATATTAAATGATTATCTAAATTATACCGCACTTTCTTTCCTGATCCATTTCTCCATTTTGTTTTTTTTTTAAGATGTTTTAAAGCAGATGCCAAATAATATGATACATTTTATTTCACTCCTCCATACTTTGCATGTATCTCTTAAAACAGACATTTTCTTACATAATATCATAATATACCTAATAAAACGGAAAATAATTCCTTGGTATTATCATTTATTATCTAGTCCACATTCAAATTTCCCAATTGTCTAAAAAGTATCATTTCACAATTTTATTCAAATCAGGATTCAAACAAGGCATATACATTACGTCTGCTTATTAAGTCACTTAAATCCCTTTTAATCTTTTAATTGTTTTCACGCCTTTGACTTGCTGTGGAAACCAGGTTCAGGGTCCCCATAGACTGTCTCACATTCTAGATTTGTCTTTTTCTCCATGGTGTCATATGGCTTGTTTCTCTGTTTCATGTATTGGCATTAACTCTAAAGGCTCGAATAGACTAAGATTTAACTTTTTTCTTGCAAGAATATTTCATAGGGGATCCATTGTATGCTTATCAGGGAGAGTGTTGATCTTTTTTTGCCCCCAAATAGGATACAGGATCAGGACGCGAAAAAGATCTGGTGGTCCGACTCACAGTGAGGCTAAGATTGATCAGGGCTTTTTGGTGACAATAGCCTGGCCTCTGCACTGTAAAGTTAGTGTTCATCCACGGGTGATCTTTGCCTGAACCAGTTGTTTCATGAGCAGTTCCAGGAGGGTTTTTCCATCATCCTTCATGCGTATTAGCTGGAATTCTAAAGAGAACCCCCCTCATCAACTGAAGCTATTTAGTTACCCTGAAATAGGGATTGTATTGGGAAGGTAGGATGAATGTTCAATTCTCTAACTGACAGTTTTCAGAGGAAGGAGTTAGTATTTGCTCTTTAAAATACAACTTAAAAATATGTAGCAGTTAAACTATGCCTCATGAGGTAAGTATGGGCTGATGTGGTAAGTACAGCAAGCGATTTCAGAGAGTGGTCTGCGGATGGCTTCCCTCCTGCCATGAGAAGGGGTCAGGAGGGTGCTGCAGAAGGGAGGCAAAGGGGAGTTCCGCCCCTGTTTTCCCTGTGAAGGCAGGGGAAGCAGGCTGTGTAAGGGGGGTGAAGGCTCAATAACTGAGTGGCCACTTCTCGACTACCCATCTGCATCAAAGTGGCAAAGAGAGAAGCCCCTGAGCCCTCTGTCTGTGTCTTTCCTGCCCGCAGACAGTGGAAATATGATGCTGAGCTGCTGGCTGAGTACCGGCAGGCCCTGGAGACGGCTATGGAGCTCTCTGTGCAGCACAGCCTGCCCCCACTGCCAGGCCGCACCCTCCTGGTCTACCTGACAGATGCTGATGCAGACAAGCTCTGTCCTAAGAGCAACCCACAAGGGGTAAAGAAAAGGGGTGGTGGTGGTAGGATACTGGGGATCCTGAGAAGTGTCCCTGGTTCTCCTAAGCAAGCACTTGGAACTGAAATACACGAAATGCATTTGCTTCCCAGCATCAGACCTTGGTTCCTATGGACAATCCTAGAATGACTTTTGGCTGGTACTTAATCTTCCCCATGTGGTCACCAAACTGTGTCTCACTTTCGCTTCCCTGCATCCCAGTATTGAAGTTGGGCGGGGGTCCCAGTCCCTCCCCACCCCCCTCCCAGTCAGCTCGTCCTGAGTGCTGCTGGAGCTGTCCGCTCATAACTAAGGATTTTGCCCTCTTTCCCCCAACCAATGGAGGTGTTTGACCTCCAGGGCCGGATGGGCAAGTGTGGATTCCAGAAATGGGAGCCTTTCTTCAGCCTGACGCTTGTCCCATCAGCCCCCACTCAACTATGTGCTGCTGTTGATTGGAATGATGATTGCCCGGGCGGAGCAGGCAGATCTCGTACTGTGTGGAAAGGGTGCTCTGAAGACTCCTGTGCTGAAGGCAGAAGAAGGCATCCTGGAGACCGCCATCAAGCTCCAGGCTCAAGTCCAGGTCAGAGCCCTACCCCCGCCATGCAAAGACATAGGCATAGACACAGGCCTGGAAACAGTCTGAATAGTCAGGGAAAGTCTGAATATACACAGTTCTGAACGTTCCCCAAGCAGAAAATGGTGTTTGTTGAGTATGGATCATCTCCCATGCAACTATGCACATAACACGAGACCTTTTCCTTCAGGAATTGGATGAAAAGGATGAATGGTCTCTGTGTACTTTTGGGAAGTACCTGCTGTCTCTGGCTGCACAAAGGGTCCCTGTGAGTACAGCCCAGTCCCTGAGAAACCGTCTTCTCTCCCACATTTTCTTCCCCAATGGGTTCATCTCATTTCTCAAAGCTAACTTAAATTATATGGTATCCAGACTGTCTCCCTGAGGGCTGCACCCTACCCAGTGCTGGTAAATGCTTAACAACCAGCTCTCTGGGAAAATAAGTCTTGGCTAATAAGCATTGTCTAATTTCTGTTGTGTAACTACTCCTGTCATGACTGATTTGAAGCTACCAACATGATGTCTGTGAATGGAGCTGGGAAGAGATGCTCAGTAGCTCACCAGTATATAGTGTTTGCACAATGCAGGTAAAATAGATTTAAGTAAGATCAAGTGTTAAGTGTAAGTAAGGGTAAAATGTAGTAAAATAATTAGGAAGTGGTAAATTTTGACTATTACCAATGTGTTTAATACAATTTATTTATATATATATATTATTAAGTAATGTTTATTTAATTGTAAGTTTATACAATTTAATATTTAATAGTGGCCATGTTTAACAACTGGCTCACAAAATTCCTAAAAACTTAACATTCAACCCTTGTGAAATGGAGTGAGCCAGACACAGCACACCCCTGCCCCTGGCCAACATCTGCTTTGGGGCCCCTCCAGGTCAGGGTGTGGTGGCTTCCCCCCATCCTAAGGGCTCTCAGCAGAGGCAGTTTCCATCTCCCTCAGAGTTCTCCCAATTCCCCAGTTCTCAGAGATTTCTTTCTTGATGTTCTTAGCTTTATAGCATCTCTTCTATCGCTCTGTTCCCCAGCCTCAGCCCCTCCCCTTTCACTCTACAGGTGGACAGGGTCGTCCTCTTTGGCCAAACTATGACTGACAAGCTGATAAATGAGGCCAAACAGCTCTTCTGGCGGCACGTGAATTCCAGGTGCCTCTTTGTTGGTGTTCTCCTGAGAAGGAACGGCGACGCGTAAGGATGCTTACATTCTCTGCCCAGTGCCAGAAGGGAGTGATCCGTATTTTCTCTCTGCCCCTACTAAAGCTTGGGACACGCCCACTCACCAGGCATCATCCCACTTCTGCATTTTACCTCGGTTGCACTTCAAATGCTAGAACCCTTTCTGAGTTCTTCATCCTAGTGCTCTACCAATTCACGAGGGTCCACCATGGCCCAGCCTAGCAATAACCCCATTAAAAATGCAAGGGTGGGGAACGCAACCTAGAGCGTTAGGCTAGGGCAGTGACTCTGTGTGCCAAGCTGTATTTCTGATTGGTAATGGCTGCTGCTTCCTTTGCCAGATCACCAGGTTTGAATCCCAATGATGTGACGCTCTCAGGCTGCACTGATGGGATACTGAGGTGAGTACAGTCCTGAAGAGGTGGGGGCTTTGTTAAGACACCTTTGAGATTATCTGTGCCCTCCACTCCATTTACTTCCTTTTTAAAAATTTATTTTTATTTTTTTTATTTTTTAAATTTTGGTATCATTAATCTACAGTTACATGTGCAACATTATGGTTACTAGACTCCCCACATCATCAAGTCCCCACCACATACCCCATTACAGTCACTGTCCATCAGCATAGTGAGATGCTATAGAATCACTACTTGTCTTCTCTGAGTTGTACAGCCCTCTCCGTGCCCCCCAACATTACATCTGCTAATCGTAATGCCCCTTTTTCCCCCTTATCCCTCCCTTCCCACCCATCCTCCCCAGTCCCTTTCCCTTTGGTAACTATTAGTCCATTCTTGGGTTCTGTGAGTCTGCTGCTATTTTTTTCCTTCAGTTTTTTTCTTTGTTCTTATACTCCACAGATGAGTGAAATCATTTGATACTTGTCTTTCTCCACCTGGCTTATTTCACTGAGCATAATACCCTCTAGCTCCATCCATGTTGTTGCAAATGGCAGGATTTGTTTTCTTCTTATGGCTGAATAATATTTCATTGTGTATATGTACCACCTCTTCTTTATCCATTCATCTACTGATGGACACTTAGGTTGCTTCCATTTCTTGGCTATTGTAAATAGTGCTGCAATAAACATAGGGATGCATCTGTCTTTTTCAAACTGGGCTGCTGCATTCTTAGGGTAAATTCCTAGGAGTGGAATTCCTGGGTCAAATGGTATTTCTATTTGGAGTTTTTTGAGGAACCTCCATACTGCTTTCCACAATGGTTGAACTAATTTGCATTCCCACCAGCAGTGTAGGAGGGTTCCCCTTTCTCCATATCCTCGCCAACGTTTGTTGTTGTTTGTGTTTTGGATGTTGGCCATCCTCACTGGTGTGAGGTGATATCTCATTGTGGTTTTAATCTACATTTCTCTGATGATTGGTGATGTGGAGCATCTTTTCATGTGCCTGTTGGCCATCTGAATTTCTTTTTTGGAGAAGTGTCTATTCATATCCTCTGCCCATTTCTTAATTGGATTATTTGCTTTTTGTTTGTTAAGGTGCATGAGTTCTTTATATATTTTGGATGTCAACCCTTTACCGGATACGTCATTTATGAATATATTCTCCCATAGTGTAGGATGTCTTTTTGTTCTACTGATGGTGTCCTTTGCTGTACAGAAGCTTTTCAGCTTGATATAGTCCCATTTGTTCATTTTTGCTTTTGTTTCCCTTGCCCTGGGAGATATGTTCATGAATAAGTTGCTCATGTTTATGTCCAAGAAATTTTTGCCTATATTTTTTTCTAAGAGTTTTATGGTTTCATGACTTACATTCAGGTCTTTGATCCATTTTAAATTTACTTTTGTGTATGGGATTAAACAATGATCCAGTTTCATTCTCTTCCATGTAGCTGTCCAGTTTTGCCAACACCAGCTGTTGAAGAGGCTGTCATTTCCCCATTGTATATCCATGGCTCCTTTATCGTATATTAATTGACCATAAATGTTTGGGTTAATATCTGCACTCTATTGTGTTCCACTGGTCTGTGGGTCTGTTCTTGTGCCAGTACCAAATTGTCTTGATTACTGTGACTTTGTAGTGGAGCTTGAAGTCAGGGAGCGTAATTCCCCCTGTTTGATTCCTCCTTCTCAGGATTGCTTTGGCTATTCGGGGTCTTTTGTGGTTCCATATGAATTTTAGAATTATTTGTTCCAGTTCATTGAAGAAAGTTGTTGGTAGTTTGATAGGGATTGCGTTGAATCTGTAGATTGCTTTAGGTAGTATAGCCACTTTGACAATATTTATTCTTCCTAGCCAAGAGCATGGGATGCATTTCCATTTGTTAGTGTCCTCTTTAATTTCTCTTCGGAGTGTCTTGTAGTTTTCAGGGTATAGATCTTTCACTTCCTTCGTTAGGTTTATTCCTAGGTATTTTATTCTTTTTGATACAATTGTGAATGGAATTGTTTTCCTGATTCTCTTTCTGCTAGTTCATCTTTAGTGTATAGAAAAGCAACAGATTTCTGTGTGTTAATTTTGTATCCTGCAACTTTGCTGAATTCAGATATTAGTTCTAGTAGTTTTGGAGTGGCGTCTTTAGGGCTTTTTATGTACAATATCATGTCATCTGCAAATAGTGACAGTTTGACTTCTTTACCATTCTGGATGCCTTGTATTTCTTTGTTTTGTCTGATTGCCGTGGCTAGGACCTCCAGTACTATGTTGAATAACAGTGGAGAGAGTGGGCATCCCTGTCTTCTTCCCGATTTTAGATGAAAAGCTTTCAGCTTCTTATTGTTAAGTATAATGTTAGCGGTGGGTTTATCATATATGGCCTTTGTGATGTTGAGGTACTTGCCCTCTATACCCATTTTGTTGAGAGTTTTAATCATGAATGGAATCTGAATTTTGTCAAGTGCTTTTTCACTATCTATGAAGATGATCATGTGGTTTTTTTCTTCTTTTTGTTGATGTGGTGGATGATGTTGATGGATTTTCGAATGTTGTACCATCCTTGCATCCCTGGGATGAATCCCACTTGACCATGGTTTATGATCCTCTTGATGTATTTTTGAATTCGGTTTGCTAATATTTTGTTGAGTATTTTTGCATCTATGTTCATCAGGGATATTGGTCTGTAATTTTCTTTTTTGGTGAGGTCTTTGCCTGGTTTGGTATAAGCGTGATGCTGGCTTCATAGAAAGAGTTTGGAAGTATTCCCTCCTCTTCTATTTTTTGGAAAACTTTAAGGAGAATGGGGGTTTCTTCTCTATATGTCTGGTAGAATTCAGAGGTGAATCGATCAGGTCCGGGGGTTTTGTTCTTGGGTAGTTTTTTGATTACCGATTCAATTTCGTTGCTGGTGATTGGTCTGTTTAGTTTTTCTGTTTCTTGTTTGGTCAGTCCTGGAAGGTTGTATTTTTCTAAGAAGTTGTCCGTTTCTTCTAGGTTTTCCAGCTTGTTAGCATATAGATTTTCATAGTATTCTCTTATAATTCTTTGTATTTCTGTGGGATCCGTCATAATTTTTCCTTTCTCATTTCTGATTCTGTTTATGTGTGTAGATTCTCTTTTTCTCTTAATAAGTCTGGTTAGGGGTTTATCTATTTTGTTTATTTTTTCAAAGAACCAACTCTTGGTTACATTGATTTGTTCTGTTGCTTTGTTCTTCTCAATTTTATTTATTTCTTCTCTGATCTTTATTATGTCCCTCCTTCTGGTGACTTTGGGCCTCCTTTGTTCTTCTTTCTCCAATTTCAGTAATTGTGTCTTTAGACTGTTCATTTGGGAATGCTCTTCCTTCTTTAAATAGGCCTGTATTGCAATATACTTTCCTCTTAGAAATGCCTTTGCTGCGTCCCACAGGAGTTGTGGCTTTGTGTTGTTGTTGTCATTAGTCTCCATATATTGTTTCATCTCTGTTTTAATTTAGTCATTAACCCATTGACTATTTAGGAGCATGTTATTAGGCCTCCATGTATTTGTGAGCCTTTTTGTTTTATTTGCACAATTTATTTCTAGTTTTATACCTTTGTGATCTGAGAAGTTGGTTGGTTGAATTTCAATATTTTGAATTTACTGAGGTTCTTTTTGTGGCCTCGTATGTGGTCTATTCTGGAAAATGTTCCATGTGCACTTGAGAAGAATGTGTATCCTGCTGCTTTTGGGTGCAGAGTTCTGTAGATGTCTGTTAGGTCCATATGTTCTAGTGTGTTGTTCAGTGCCCCTGTGTCTTATTTTCTGTCTGGTTGATCTGTCCTTTGGAGTGAGTGGTGTGTGAAGTCTCCTAAAATGAATGCATTGCTTTCTATTTCCTCCTTCAATTCTGTTAGTATTTGTTTCACATATGTTGGCGCTCCTGTGTTGGGTGCATATATGTTTATAATGGTTATATCTTCCTGTTGGACTGACCCCTTTATCATTATGTAATATCCTTCTTTATCTCTTGCTACTTTCTTCGTTTTGAAGTCTATTTTGTCTGATACAAGTACTGCAACACCTGCTTTTTTCTCCTTGTTGTTTGCATGAAATATCTTTTTCCATCCCTTCACCTTTAGTCTGTGTATATCTTTGGGTTTGAGTTGAGTCTCTTGTAAGCAGCATATAGATGGGTCTTGCTTTTTTATCCATTCTATTACTCTGTGTCTTTTGATAGGTTCATTCAGTCCATTACATTTAGGGTGATTATTGATAGATATGTACTTATTGCCATTGCTGGCTTTAGATTCGTGGTTACCAAAGGTTCAAGGTTAGCTTCTTTACTATGTAACAGTCTAACTTAACTCTCTTGTTAAGCTATTATAAACACAGTCTGATGATTCTTTATTTCTCTCTCTTCTTCTTCTTCCTCCTCCACTCTTTATATACTAGGTGTTTTATTCTGTACTCTTTTACATTTCCTTTGACAGTTTTTGTGGATAGTTGATTTTACTTTTTGCCTTTAGTTAGTATTTGGATGGTCTGCTTTCTTTGCTATGATTTTATTTTCTCTGGTGATATCTTTTTAGCCTTAGGAGTGCTTCCGTCTAGAGCAGTCCCTTTAAGATATCCTGTTCAGGTGGTTTGTGGCAGTCAAATTCCCTCAGCTTTCGCTTGTCTGGGAATTGTTTAATCCTTCCTTCAAATTTAAGTGATAATCATGCTGGATATAGTATTCTTGGTTCAAGCCCCTTCTGTTTCATTACATTAAATATATCATGCCATTCTCTTCTGGCCTGTAAGGTTTCTGTTGAGAAGTCTGATGATAGTCTGATGGCTTTTCCTTTGTAGGTGATCTTTTTTCTCTCTCTAACTGCCTTTAATACTCTGTCTTTATCTTTGACCTTTGCTATCTTAATTATTATGTGTCTTGGTGTTGTCTTCCTTGGGTCCCTTGTGTTGGGAGATCTGTGGGCTTCCATGGTCTGAGAGACTATTTCCTTCCCCAGCTTGGGGAAATTTTCAGCAATTATTTCTTCAAAGACACTTTCTATCCCTTTTTCTCTCTCTTCTTCTTATGGTACTCCTATAATGCGAATATTGTTCTGTTTGGATTGGTTACACAGTTCTCTTAATATTCTTTCATTCCTAGAGATCCTTTTATCTCTCTCTGCCTCAGCTTCTCTGTATTCCCATTCTCTGATTTCTATTCCATTAACAGTCTCTTGTACCTCATGCAGTCTGCTCTTAAGCCCATTAATCAATTGTCTCATTTCTGTTATCTCCCTCCTGACTTCATCCCTTAGCTGTTGCATATTTCTCTGTAGATACATCAGCATGGTTATGACTTTTATTCTGAATTCTTTTTCAGGAAGATTCTTTAAATCTATCCCACCAGGCCCTCTCTCTGGGTTGTCTGTGTGATCCTTGTCTGGACCGTATTCCTCTGTCTTTTCATGGCGATAGAAGTGGTTGCTGGTAGGTGCCACGTATGTCAACTGGGAGAACAAAGTCCCTTCCTGCTTGTTGTTCTCCTTACCCTTCTCCACAGCCTGTGCTGGTTACCCGCACACTGGTAGGCAGTCTCTGGGGTAATCCCCTGAGCTGCCTGTGTGCGGGGCCCCCCTCAGCCTAGCGTATAGCACTGCGGGGGTTGAAGTCTCGCTGGGTGCCTTCAGGTTCCCTTGGTACTTTCCAGCCATTGTTCTGGGTTCTGGGGTCCTTCCCGCTTACCAGCCGGGAGTGGATTCTGTGAGGTTGCTGTGGGCATGGCCGCTCCTCCGCCGTTCCACAGCTGTGGTGGATCCCGGACACTTTAAGGCGCCGGCTGGGGGGGAAGGAATGGCAGGCTGCTGATCTCCGTGGGAAGCCTCGGCGCGGCTGATTTGACCAGCTGACGGCCAGGGGGTCCGAAATTCCCCAAGACTTCCATCCCGCTGGGCCAAGTGTACTGGGACGATTTTGTTCCGCTATTGGGCCCTTGTCTCTTTAAGACTTTTTAAAAAAAGCACCTGCTTTTCTTTTGTCCTGGGGAGCCAGCTGTGGGGACCCACTTGCAGTCTCTGTCTCGGATCCTGCCCTTCCGTTTCTCTAATATCCAGTACACCATGCGATGTGTGTCTGTGCTCCCGGTGCAGATCCCCAGGGCTGGTTATTTAGCAGGCCTATGCTTCCACTCCCTCCCACTCTGATTCTCTTCCTCCCGCCGGTGAGCTGGGATGGGGGAGTGCGCGGGTCCCGCCGGGTCAGGCTTTGTATCTTACCCGCTTCGTGAGGCGCTGAGTTCTCGCAGGTGTAGCTGTAGCCTGGCTGTTGTACTGTATCTTCTGGTCTCTCTTTTAGGAATAGTTGTATTTGTTGTATTTTTCACAAATATATATGGTTTTGGGAGGAGATTTCCGCCGCCTGCTCACGCTGCCATCTTCCCAGAAGCCCCATTTACTTACTTCTTAAAGCAAAGATAAAAAGCTATTCTTCTTTTATAGCTGTCTAGGCATAATAGCAACACTGTTACAGGGACCCAGTCCTCTTCTGTGTCTCTCCACCATCCTCAAATTCTCTGCTTGTACCTCCTGGTTCAAGGTGGGGACATGGGAGATTGCACTGTTAGCTTTTAAGGGAAAACTCGAGTTGTTCGCATCACTTCTATTCATTTTCTGTGGTTTCTGTTTGATTTTTGACCCAGAGGAAATCCCTTGCTAAATTTATTTATGCCAAGTTTACAGAAATCTTTTCACTTTGTTGTTCCTTCATGCTTACCCTCTCATTTACTTGTTTTTCTGCTTTTTCTTTTAGATGTCACCCATTGTCCCCAACTCTATTTAGGAAGCCTCATGCACCTTACTCCTTCTCCAGGGCGGTTTCATGGCGGGTATAGAGCTGACCAGGCCCAGACTGCGATGGCCTTAATCTTTACACCTTCACGAGCCTAATTGCCTCTGGCCCAACAGAAAACCTGTGATGACCGTGCATAGTAGGAGGGGCCAGAGCTGGGTTTCTTCTCTGTCCATTCATTCCTGTGGTTCTGCTCCATCATTTATTTTAAGTCTACATTGCTTATGGTCATCTGAAGGAGCTCCAGTTAACTCTGTGGCCTAACCTAGTCATATCTGTCCTTAAAAGACGTTCCTGATTCTGACTCTGGTATTCTGCTCTTATTTATTTTGTCAAATATATATCAGGTTCATTGCAGAGCGTGGGGCCTCCCGTCTTCTGGAACATGTGGGCCAAATGGACAAAATATTCAAGATTCCACCACCCCCAGGAAAGAGAGGGGCCCTGTCTCTGCAGCCACTGGAAGAGAATACGCCAAGCTCCATGGCTCCTCTGCCCCAGCCTGGGTCAGTCTGTGTTTCTCTGTTTGTGAATTGCGAGGGGCTGCTGTCAAAGCAGAAACTAGGTGACTGAGATTCTGGCTTTTGTGATACTGATCTCCTTCCTAAGGTGGGCTTCTTCTTCCCTAGGCAGGGGCTTCTCTAAGACAGAAAACTGCCAGCCTGTGAGCGTGTTCCTTTCTCTACTGGGGAGAGGGGTCAGAATGTGAGGTGGGCATCAGACCCCTTGGGCAGAGCCAGGGCTCAGGGGGAGGGCTTAGCAAAACAGGCTCTGGCTTTCTTATCCTGGTTTTGCCAGATGATAGCTTAAATCTTGGGCTTGTTGCTTAATTTCTTAAAACTGTACTTTCTTAATCAGTAAAATAGATACATTGTTTGTGCTTACGTCATAGTGTTTTCATGAACATTCCATGGGCAGATAGTAAGCACATACAAATCATTAGCTGACAGAGAAGGGTGCATGAGAAATGGCACGCAGGGTTTAATTTCCCGGGCTGTGCAGTTGAGGCTACAAGCAGTTATTTTCTGGATGCCTAGTGGGTATCCCACCACTGCCCGTCACCCTGTCTTGTGTTCAGTGCTGAAGGGTGAGCACAGTCGCGGCTGTGGAATCGGGCGGAGCTGACCCCTAGACTAGCCCAGGCCTCCGTTTACCCCCAGGTGGCGCAGGATCCGGCTTTTCATTTCCTCCACCTTCCGGGACATGCACGGGGAGCGGGACCTGCTGCTGAGGTCCGTGCTGCCGGCAGTGCAAGCCCGAGTGGCCCCCCACCACATCAGTCTTCATGCCATTGACTTGCGCTGGGGCGTCACTGAGGAGGAGACCCGTAGAAACAGGTCTGGGGGCCACAGAATGAGGGCTTGGGTGGTGGAACTCAGGTGGGCAGGGTTGAGCCCGAGGGCTGAGGGCAGGGGGATGCTCCTCGGCTGCTAACAAGAGCAGCCTGCCTTCACTTCGCTCAGTCGTGAGCCAGGCCCTGTCTGTTTCTCTTCATTTCTGCCTGTGCTGCCTGACACAATGCCTGCAGACAACTGGAAGTGTGTCTGGGGGAGGTGGAGAACTCGCAGCTGTTCGTGGGGATTCTGGGCGACCGCTATGGCTATGTGCCCCCCAGCTACGACCTCCCTGACCACCCCCACTTCCGCTGGGTAAGACGAACAGGAAGGTCGGAGCAGGGGCTGGGGAGGAGCCACGGTCTGCCAGCAACCCTGGGACTGTGTACAGGCAGGTACTTGAGACTTGGAGTGAAACACAGGCAGACAGCTCTGTGCGTGGCCCAGTCCTAGATGAGGGGGTTCCCTTGAGAGGTACCTCTGGGTTGGCCAAGGGATGAAAGAGGTAGGAAGCTCGGTCTGTTTAGGTTTTGCCATCAGATGAATCTGGGTTATGATCTCCCTTCTTCACTTACAGATTGTGTGGCTTTGTGAGAAATGGCTTATCCTAATCTAGCCTCAACTTCCCCATATGCTAAAGAGAAACAGCGGTGTCTCCATCGTAGGGTTTCTATGAGAATTAGAAATCTTTTTTTTTTTTAAATGCCCAACACATGTTATGATGAGCTATATTTTATTGGCTTGTGTCTGGAGAGAGGAAAAGTCCCGAGATGAAGACGTCCTGGGTCTCGGCAGGTCTCGGGGAGGGGTTAGGGTGGCCTGGCACTGACCCGGCTGCCCTCTGCCTCTCCCTGCAGGCCCGGCAGTACCCAGCAGGCCGCTCGGTCACAGAGATGGAGGTGATGCAGTTCCTGAACCGGGGCCTCCACCGGCCCTGTGCCCAGGCCCTCGTCTACTTCCGGGACTCCAGCTTCCTCAGGTATGCCTGCTGTCGCCCTGGGCCTCAGTCTCTACAAGAGGCCAGACAGACTTAGAGAACTTGCCTCGTGGCTGAAGTCAGGAGATCTCCTTGAGGAGTTTCAAGGACCCACGGCCAGACCTGATGGTTGGGGTGAAGAGAGGCTGGGGTCTGAGTCCAGCCCCACTCTTGGGGTGTCTTTGGTGGTCAGCTCTGTGCCAGATGCCTGGAGAGCTGACTTCGCCTCTGAGTCTGAAGAGGCTGCACATCGGATCTCAGAACTGAAGAGCTACCTGAGCAGACAGAAGGGGATCACCTGCCGCAGGTGGGCTGAGGGGTCGGAAGGCCAGCGTGGAGAGGTGCGGTGCGGGCGCGGGCTTGCTCTGAGTCTGCCTGCGCTTGCTTTGCCCGCAGGTACCGCTGTGAGTGGGGTGGCGTGGCAGCCGGCCGGCCCTATGCTGGGGGACTGGAGGAGTTTGGACAGTTGTTTCTGCAAGATGTGTGGCATATGATCCAGAAGCTTTGCCTACAGGTGAGCAGGGTGGCTGGTGGCGAGCGCCGTGGGGAGGGGTCAGGGTGGTTTGGGTGGTCCTGGCGGGACGGTAACTTGGTGGGGCTCTGGGAGTTTTAGGCTTGGGGGTCTTGAAGGGCATGGGGACGTAGTCAGTCGCTGCCCCATGTGCTCTCAGCCCGGGGCCCTGCTGGAACAGCCAGTGTCCATCCCTGATGATGACCTGGTCCAGGCCACATTTCAGCAGCTGCAGAATCCGCCGAGTCCTGCCCGACCGCGCCTTCTTCAGGACACAGTGCAGCAGCTAATGCTGCCCCAAGGGAGGCTGAGCCTAGTGACTGGGCAGTCGGGCCAGGGCAAGACTGCCTTCCTGGTACAGCGTCTCAGGCGCCGGGGCAGGAGGAAGGGCTGTGTGGGCCCAGGAGGGCTGAGGCGGCAGCGCGCCAGGGGCTTGTGCCTGTGAGCCGTGACCAGGCTTTCTGTTTGCTTCCCATGCAGGCATCCCTTGTGTCAGCCCTGCAGGCTCCCAGTGGGGCCAAGGTGGCCCCCTTAGTCTTCTTCCACTTTTCAGGGGCCCGCCCCGACCAGAGTCTTGCCGTCACGCTGCTCAGACGCCTCTGTGCCTGTCTGCGTAGCCAGCTGCGAGAGCCACGTGCCCTCCCCAGCACCTACCGGTGGGCGTCTCCCCGTGAGCCCAGCCTTGCTGGTGTCACATGATATTTCCCCGCGTCTCCCTCTCCCGCTGACCCTGGTCCTCGCCCTCCCCGTGCAGAGGCCTGGTGTGGGAGCTGCAGCAGACGCTGCTGCCCAGGTCTGCCCAGTCTCTGCAAACTGGCCAGACGCTGGTCCTGATCGTCGATGGGGCCGACAGGTTGGTGGGCCAGCACGGATGCCTGACCTCGGACTGGATCCCAGTGACCCTTCCCAGGGTGAGTGTGAGAAGGAGGTGGGCTAGGCCGCAGTAGGGGGGAGGGGCCTCTCCAACATTGTTCCCCTCCTTTTCCTTCTGCCCCCCTAACCCTTTTGCCCAAATATCACAGCGGGTGCACCTGGTGCTAAGCGTGTCTACTGACTCGAGCCTAGGGGAGACCCTTGAGCAGAGCCAAGGCGCCCACGTGGTGGCCCTGGGGCCTCTGGAGCCGTCTGCCCGGGCCCGGATGGTGAGAGAGGAGCTGGCTCTGTATGGGAAGCGGCTGGAGGAGTCGCCTTTCAACAACCAGGTTGGATCCAGGCCAGGGCTGGTGGGCGTGTGGGGTGAACCTGGGAGCTGCGAGGGCCCGGGGCGCCGAGGCTGCCAGCTGCCCACACAGACGGCTCTTTTGTTTTCTTAGGGATTCTGTACCAAGGGAAGTGGCTAATAAGATTAACTGTGATTCTTTATAAAATCACCCAGGGTTTCCCCCTGGTGAATGGCCTCCCAGGGCCTGTCCGGGTGCCGGGGTAGTAAAGCATGGCTACTGGGGGGTGGGCTGCACCACAGGGGCTACCCGGCAGGGGCTGGCCGGCCAGGGCGGCACAGGGAAGAGACGGCTGCGTTCTGGGGCAGTGCCCCCGGGTGCCGCCTGCTGGGGCTTCTCAGGAGGAACCGCCCCGAAACGGGCGCGGCGCTGGGGTGGAGCCCGGGGCTGAGGGCTGGGCGCGGCGGGCCCTCGGGTCCCCGTCCTGAGTCCCCGGAGTCCCTTCAGATGCGGCTGCTGCTGGTGAAGCGGGGCTCTGCCCTGCCTCTGTACTTGCGCCTGGTCACCGATCACCTGCGGCTCTTCACGCTCTACGAGCAGGTGGGCTGCGGGCGTGAGCCCTCCCTCCTCATTCTCTAATTCCTAATCCCCGGTCCCATGGAGCTTCCTTTAGCCCCACCCTTCGCCATCCTGGGACCGCCCGTTCTCCGGGTGGCCACCTCCCCCGCCCCCCACCGTTCCTCTTCCCCGTTCGCCCTTTCCTGTGGCTTCTCCTGCCGCACCCTCTCCCCGTCCCCCACTGGCCGAACCCCAGTGTCCGGTCTCCCCCAGGTGTCTGAGAGACTCCGGACCCTGCCTGCCACTGTCCCCCTGCTGCTCCAGCACATCCTGGGCACCCTGGAGCAAGAGCACGGCCCTGATGTCCTCCTCCAAGCCTTGGCCACCCTTGAGGTCACACGCGGCGGTCAGTGCTTGGGGTGGGCTGGGAGCCTGAGAGCTTGGAGGTTGGGCGACCCTCGTTCAGCTGGGGCCGGGTGTGCTGTGTGGTTTGGTGAGGGCCTCAGGAAGCTGGGGTTTCCAGGGCTGACTGTGGACCAGCTGCATGGAGTGCTCAGCGCCTGGCGGACACTTCCCAGGGGCACCAACGCCTGGGAAGAGGCAGTGGCTGCCGGTGACAGCAGGGACCCCTACCCCATGGGTGCATTTGCCTACCTGGTCCAGAGTCTGCGCAGGTACAGGCGCCCCCAGCTGAGCCCCGCAGACCTCCCGTCCCTTCCCATCTTCGAGCCAAGGCCCCGCGTGGGCCTGCCTTCACCCTGCCCTACCCTCTGACGCCTGACTCCCAGACTCTGAACGGACGGGCACTCAAGCCAGCACTGTTTGAAGTGGGATGGGAGCCGCAGCTGTGCCAGAACGCTGACAGGCTTCTCCCACGCTCCCGCTCTCTCTCCCTCACATGAGGACAGTTTGCTAGGGGAGGGCCCCCTGGAGCGCCCGGGCGCCCGGCTCTGCCTCCCTGACGGGCCCCTGAGAGCAGCAGCTAAATGTCGGTGTGCAAGGCGGCCAGGGCTGGAGAAGACAGCGCACCTCCTTGTGGCAGGTGACTGCCTGGGGTACTGAGTGCGGGGCCTGGGCCTGGAGGCCTGGCACTCCTCCGTGGCTGGCTGGCACCCTCAGCTGGCACCCCTGTGGGTGCATGGCTCTTGCTGCAGCCCGAGGGCTGCGGTCTTTGGAGATGCTTCAGGGCTGAGCCCATCTCCGTGTCTGTTCCTGCGGCCTGCAGCTCAGCTCTGGAAGACATGTGACCCCGATGCCTCGGGCACCTTCCGAGACTGTCCTCCTGAAGCTCTGGGAGACCTGCCTTATCACCTGGTCAGTCCGCAGGCCCCATATGCCCCTTCTTTCCACGCCACCCCTTTGACTATGCTAAGACTCCTCTCCCTCTTTACCACCATCACCATCACCACTGCCCTCCTCCCAAGTGCCCTCTACCTTCTCCTTTCAGTTTTCCTGCCCTCCTCCTTCAGGTCTTTTGTCCCAGCTCCCGCATCTAGGTCCCAGCTGCCCAGGCAGAGACTGGGAGTAAACCTCCCTCCTTACCAGCCTCTTCACATCCCTAATGAATCCAGTCTGACCCTCCCAGCTCCAGAGTGGGAACCGTGACCTCCTTGCAAAGTTCCTCACCAATCTCCATGTGGTGGCCGCACACCTGGAACGGGGACTTGTCCCTCAGCTCCTAGAGGCCCATGCCCTCTATGGTGAGATAGGGGGCTTCTGGGTGTGCTCATGGGGGGCCCACTCATGGGGAGGTGTAAGGGAAAGAACAGTCAAATTTCCGTGCCAAGAGGGTAAGCAAATGATTCTCAGGAGACCTTCTGCCTAGATCTTAGACCGGAGGTTCTCAAACCTTATTTAGTGGGCATCAAATCACCTGGGAAGGTTATTCAAATTGTAGATCTCTGGTTCCCCAGATTCTGGTTCCCTGGGTCTGGAGTGGAGCCCAGAGCTCTGAAGGTCTAACAGGCGCTCCTGATGTGGGGTCAGAGGGCCATACTTTGGGCCGTGCTGTTCTGGATGCTGACATTGAGTCGTCTTTGGTGCTGGGGTCAATGGGGGTCCAGGCCGGCTCCCCAGTGACATTCTCTATCTCGTCCATAGCCGACTCAGTCCCTGAAGAGGAACAGAAGCTCCGTGAGGCCAGCCTTGCTGTATTTCGCACCTTCCTGAAGCAGCAGGCTCCGATCCTCAGCCAGTACCCTCTGCTCCTGCACCAGCAGGCGGCCAACCAGCCTCCCGACTCACCCCTTTGCCGCCAGGCGCCCCAGCTCTCCCCGCGATGGCAGCGCCGGCACATCCTGCGGTGGCTGAATAAACCCCACAGCACGGGGGCCCAGCCAAGGTGAGACCCTTGACACTGGAGTCTGGTTAGCCCACCAGGGAGCTAACTACAGCCCCACCTGACACTGGAGAGTAAAGGACCCCTCAGAATCACTGTGCAGAGGGGGATTCAGATACAGAAATGCAAAAATGAATTCCATTCGCCTCCTTCCCCACATTCCTTTTCCTCCTTTTCTTTCTCCTTTCTCTAGCTCCAGCCAGTCTCTGGCGGTTTCCTCATCCCCCACAGCGGTGGCCTTCTCCCCCAGTGGGCGCAGATCTGCTGTGGGCACTGCTAATGGGATGGTTTACCTGTTGGATCTGAGAACCTGGCAGGTATGACACTCAAGGAGGGCAGTTTGCGTTCCAAAGGGCCTCACAGACCGCCTTGAACCCTAGATGGGCCAAACCCACCTGTTATCACCCTGTTTGATTCAGCAACTTCAATTCCCTCCCATCTGATCAAAAGGGCTTAGTCAAAAAATGAATCACACTGCAAACACCTGCTGAACACCTGCCATTCAAGGCACTGTTCGGAGCATTGCAAAGAACTCAGAGCTTAGGCCATGGCTTTTGTGGAACCGGAGTGGGGCCCAAAGCTTTGCACTGTTTACAGGTTCCTGATGTGGGGCCAGAGGGCTGCGCTTTGAGATTTTTGTAAAGATTTA
The DNA here is from genome assembly GCA_029783875.1 of Phataginus tricuspis. Taxonomy (NCBI): domain Eukaryota; kingdom Metazoa; phylum Chordata; class Mammalia; order Pholidota; family Manidae; genus Phataginus; species Phataginus tricuspis. Next base: position 78,061,025 of record JAQQAC010026072.1, read on the forward strand.
CATGAAGAGCCAAGGGCCCTTGCCGCCTCGGCCTCCCCTTTGGTTGGGCTTGGCGTGGCTGGCCGTGAGGGTCCGGGGCGTCCTCAGTGTGCTCCCCGCCACTGCTGCAGGAGGAGAAGTCTGTGGTGAGCGGCTGCGATGGGGTCTCCTCCTGCTCGTTCCTCTCCGACGACGCCCTCTTTATCACTGCCTTTGACGGGCTCCTGGAGCTCTGGGACCTGAAGCGTGCTTGTCGGTAAGGGGTCCACCTCCCTGTCTCAGAGGGAAGGCTTCCCTGTTCGTCTGAAACCCCAGCGGAGGGGATTAAGGGAGCCTGTGGCCAGGGGGCCCCAGAGGCCTGACTTTGTCTCTGGGGGCCAGGGTGCTGCAGACTAGGGCTCACCGGTTCCAAATCACCGGCTGCTGTCTGAGCCCAGACCGACGGCTGCTGGCCACCGTGTGCCTGGGGGGGTGCCTCAAGGTAAGCACCAGGGGCTGTGGTTCCTGAGTGGCCGTAAACTCCGAGTCAGCTGTGTGAGGTCGTCCTACCATGGCAGAGGCGGCTGCTGCTTGGCCTGGGGAGGCTGTCCCTGCTGAGGGCAGGGGGCTGGGCAAGATGGCCCCAGGAACTGACCGAGAAGCTCAGGCCCCCATATTCAGCACCGTGACTCCTCCCCATCTCTCTCCCCCAGCTGTGGGACACAGTCCGTGGGCAGCTGGCCTTCCGGCACACCTGTCCCAAGTCCCTGAACTGTGTTGCGTTCCACCCAGAGGGGCAGGTAATAGCCATCGGCAGCTGGGCTGGCAGCTTCCGCTTCTACCAAGTGGATGGGCTCAAAGTCGTCAAGGTGAGAAGGTCCTGTGTAGCCCCGGGGCAGGAGGCACAAGAGGGTGGGAGCGGAAGGTGGGGAATGACGGGCATCCATGTTCTGTGTCGAGAGCAGGCCCTGACATTCCATTTCTACCTCCCTGTGTAGGAACTGGGGGCCCCAGGAACTTCTGTCCGTACCTTGGCCTTTAATGTGCCTGGGCGGGTTGTGGCGGTGGGCCGGCTGGACGGGATGGTGGAGCTGTGGGCCTGGCAAGAGGGGGCGCAGCTGGCTGCCTTCCCTGCCCACCAGGGCACTGTCACTGCAGCCCTTTTCCTGCGTGCTGGCTGCCAGTTACTGACGGCGGGAGAGGACGGCAAGGTCAGGCTTCAGGGCTGGCGGTGGATTCTGGGGTGGGCAGCAAAGGCAGGGGCCGTCGGGGTGAGGGCGAGGCCTTCCCTGGAGAGACCGTGGAGGAGCTTGGCTGGCGTGGGCTGCAGGGCGAGGGCACGTGTGTGGGTGGCAGGTCTCAGGAGATGAGTCTGAGGGAGAAGGACTCTTGTCGGGTGCCTGTACCTCCGGGGGTGGGAGTGCGTGGCTTTAAGCCTCCCTCTTGGCCTTCAGGTTCAGGTGTGGTCCGGGTCTCTGGGTCGGCCCCGCGGGCACCGAGGTTCCCTTCCTCTTTCTCCTGCCCTCTCTGTGGCTGTCAGCCCGGATGGTGATCGGGTGGCTGTCGGGCACCGAGCGGACGGCATCAGGATCTACAAAGTCTCTTCAGGCACCAAGGGGAGGGGGGGGGTTCGAGCCTTTGGAAAGAGCCCCTTCCAACCCTGAGCCCACTTCCAAGTGTCTTACAGTCCTGCTTTCTGTCATTGTCTAGGTCCCCAGGGGGCGCAGTGTCAGGCAGTGGGGGCGGCCGTGTCTGCCCTGGCCTGGCTGAGCCCTGACGTGCTGGTGAGCGGCGCGGAGGACGGGTCCCTGCGGGGCTGGCTGCTCCAGCAAAGCTCCCTTCAGGCTCTCTGGCACCTGTCCAGACACCAGAAGCCCGTGCTGGGGCTGGCCACCTCCCAGGAGCTCCTGGCTTCTGCCTCAGGTGCTACTGGGCAGTGGGACGGTTCACTTTAGATATGCTAATGCCATCCTTCAACCTACATGTATCTGTGTATATATACTACATGCATGTATATACTTTTCTGTATAACCTTCGGTGTGTTTTTAAATGCATTTATCTCACGTGATCAGTTTACGCTATTTCGTCTCGTTCACATGCCTTGATGCTGGGACCTCTTTGTAATCCCTGCGACCCTGAGTCTCTGCCCCACAGGAGACGTTGCTATGTAAAGGGCTAGGTCTCCCTTCAGAGGCAAGTGATGCTGAGGTGAAAAGGCAGAGTGGCCTTGATGAGAGAGGTCTAGGTAGGAGACCTGGTCTAAGTGACACCAGGCCCTTGAGAAGAGCGAGGTCTGGAGGTACAGCTGAGAGTTAGACACGGGGAGTGCCTGGTGTCCCCTTCCTGTGCACTCACCTGGGCACTGACCCCGTCCAGTCCTGTCTGCAGCTGGTGACCCACCGCATCTCTCCCGAGGAGCTGTGCCCTCAGACACCCTCCTCAACCGGCTAGTCTGCCTTTTCCTTTGGCCTCCAGGGCGTGTCTCATTTCCTGGTTCAGAGATTCTTCTTCTCTCCTCATTTCCAATGCAGAGGACTTCACGGTGCGGCTGTGGCCAAGGCAGTTGCTGACATTGCCACAAAAGGCAGAAGGCTTTCCCTGTGGCACTGAGCTCCAGGGACATGCAGGCCCCATAAGCTGCTGCAGCTTCAGCTCTGATGGAGGCAGCCTGGCCACCGGGGGCAGGGACCGGGTGAGCCTTCCGCACCTGGGGCCCAGTCCCTGCGGTTCCTGGATTCTCCATGGCTCCCTCTGGGTTTTTGCTTTGCCAGACCTCCTGTGCTGGATCTGTCCCCACCTCTTTCCTTGAAGCTTCTTACCTCTAATGGCCCTGGTGTTCCAACCTCCTTCCTGTGGTCCTCACTGCTCCCTCTTGGGTCCTGTACAGAGTCTCTTCTGCTGGGATGTGCGGACAGCCAAAGCCCCTGTTCTGATTTGCTCCTTCCCTGCCTGTCACCGTGACTGGGTCACTGGCTGTGCCTGGACCAAAGACCACCTAGTGGTGAGTGAAGGGCTGGGGGGGAGCCCTAAAGGAGGACGACACCCCCATCTCATCCTATTTCCAGCAGTCATAGCTAACACTTACGGAGCACTCAGTGTGTGCCAGGCACTGGACTAAGCTCCTTGTATGTAGTGCCTCATCTAGTCTCTACAACACCTGAACAGATACTCCTGTTAGCTCTATTCCACAAAGACATTTCCAAGGTCACGTAAGTGATGAAGCTGGGCCAATAAACCTACTGACAGGGAAGGCCATGCTCTTAACCGGAACACAGAACTGTCTCTCCCAGGGCCTGGGATGCCCTCTCCCTGCAGGGGAAGGGCGCTGCTGTCACTCCTCTGGTTCTAAGGCAAAAATGCGTCTCAGGTGATGCACTCTGTTGGTGAAGCCTGGTTTTCCAATGCAGAGTCCCCACTTTTCAAAAAGAGATGAGAAAGGAGTGAGTGTCAGTGGAATAGGTGGTCATATCTGCCCTACCTCTGCCTTCCTGGCAGCCAGACCTTTCCCTGGCATTGCAGACTTTTCACCTTTGTCTGGGTTTGGTGACTGACATGTTGATGACAAGAACAACAGCCGCTATTTATTCAATGCTCACTATATACCAGGCAGTGTGCTAAGTCCTCTCTATAGGTGCATCAGCCCACAGCAACCATGTCAGACAGGTGCCTTGTCATTATCCTCACTGACTAGATAAGAAACCTAAGGCTCCGAGAGATGAACTTGCCCCAGAAAACGACGTAATGAGTGGTGGAGCTAGACTCTGCGTCCAGGACAGCTCTGCTCTTAATCCCAGGGCTTAGTGCCCTCCGCCCAACTTGAAAAGCATGCAGAGCTGCTTGGGGGTGCTGATGGTGCCGCTCAGACCTCTGACTCTCCAGGTCTCCTGTTCCAGTGACGGCTCTGTGGGGCTGTGGGACCCCGAGACGAGACAGCAGCGTGCTCGGTTCCTGGGCCATGAGAGGGCCGTGAGCGCCGTGGTGGCCGTGGTGAGCAGGAACCGGAGAGCTCCCCAGGCGTCTCTGGGAAGGTTGAGGGACCTGGATGCACCGGGCACAAGAAGTATGGAGAACGAGATGCTGGTGCCTGGATTAGAGCAGGATCAGGGTCGAGGCCGAGGACTGGTGTAAGGGGAAGGAGGGGAGAGCGCACACAGCATCTTAGTGTCCTGGCCTCATGGCGGCGGTGCGGTCCTGAGCCGCTCACCTCTGCCTCCCAGAGTCCTCCCCATTCTCTGATGCCTCCCAAGCCCTTGCTGCTCAGCCTGCACCTCTGTGATACGAGTCAAACTTTCCATGTCGTGCCCAGCGTGACTTTGCTCTGATCCTGTGTTCTGAGGCAGGAAGAGCACGTGGTGTCTGTGGGCCGAGATGGGGCCTTGAAAGTGTGGGACCATCAGGGTGTGGAGCTGACCAGCATACCTGCTCACTCAGGACCCATCAGCCACTGTGCAGCTGCCCTGGCGCCCCGCGCAGGTAGGGAAACGTCAGCTGCCTTCCCTTCCCCACCGCCTTGTGCCCTTCTCCCCTGCTTCTCCGCTCTGACTCAGTCTCTTATCAGCTGGCCAGCCTGGGTCAGAGCTTCTGGTGGTGACCGTGGGTCTAGATGGGGCCACACGGCTGTGGAATCCACTCTTGGTGAGTTCCCTTGAAAGCCCAGAGGTTGCAGGGTGGAGAGGACATAGTGGGACAACCTCCTATACCTGTAAGCAAGGGGCTTCTTGTGTCAGCCCCCACTGTCCCCTCCCCATCCTCCCCTCCTAGGTGTTTCACACACACACCCTCCTGGGACACAGTGGCCCAGTCAGTGCAGCTGCCGTTTCAGAAACCTCAGGCCTCCTGCTGACCGCTTCAGAGGATGGTTCCATACGCCTCTGGCAGGTACCTAAGGAAGCAGGTGAGTGAGGCATGAAAGAGGGGTGTTAGTGGGACCAAGAAGGCCAAGGGTGGTCTGACATCTCCTCAGTATCCCAGCAGTGGTCCAGCTCCTAAGGAATCACTTCCTCTCTTCTCCAGGTGACACATGTATGCCCACGAGTCCCGCAGCCATCACTGCTGTGGCCTGGGCCCCAGATGGTTCTGTGGCGGTGACTGGGAATCAGGCTGGGGAGCTGACCTTGTGGCAGGAAGCCAAGGCTGTGGCCACAGCACAGGTGTGCTGGGCCCAACTCGGTTCCTTGTCTGTGTGTGTTCTGCCCTGGCTGTGCATGTCGCGGGACATGAGGGGCTCGGAGGTCGCACAGATGCCTGGGAGGGGAAAGTGGGTAGTCTTGGCTCCTCAGAAGCGCCACAGTGGACCTGTGTTCACCAGGCTGTGGGCCGCGTTGGGGCTGTGATCTGGTACTCAGCAGGCACCCTGATTGTTCTCAGTGCTGATGAGAAGGTCAGCGAGTGGCAAGTGGAGCTGCGGAAGGGCTCAGCACCCAGAAATATCAGGTGAAATGGGGCAGCCGGGTTAATATGCTATGATGGCTGTCTCCTTAAACCCAGGATTTTGCTTGAATCGCCCCACCTCTACTTCTGAACTAGGTCAATAGGATGACAGTTAGTAAGCAGAAAAAATCTCTAGGAAATTGTTTTTATTTAGCTTCTCATCATCATATATAAAGTATAGATAAATATATATATAAATATATATACTCTAGTAATATCTAATATATAACAATAATTGTTGGATACCTACTTTGCTATGCTTGGGGTCAGTGTGAACCATATTGATATGACTTTAATTAAGGAAGGAAACAGTAGAGGAATGTGTATTTAAGCAAACTGCCACCTATATGCAGAGTGATTTGTGCTATAATGAATCTGTGCTATAATGAAGATATAGTTATATATAACATATCTATTAATTATATATAACATATAATTTCATATGTATATGAAATTACTGGGGCTGCAGAATTTGAGAAATTTATCGTTTACCAAAGAGACACTACTTGAGGTTGGGCTGAAAGGATGAACAGGAGTTTTCTGGGCCCGAAGGGAAGGGTATAGTATTTTAGGAAGAGGAAGCAGCATTGACAGAAGGCCTGGAGGCATGAGAGCTCATGGTGTGTGCTGCGTGTAGCCAAGCCTTTGGGTTATCCATGGGAGGGGACTGGATTGAAAAGATAAACTGGGGCCAGGCTGTAAGGGCACAGTGCTAAGAATTTTGAGCAGAAGAATTGTCTGAATTTTAGACAGAGATCCCTAGTGCCAGTGTGGAGGAGGGATAGCAGTAGAGACATTAGAAGAAGGGAGGACACTCTCACATCTGTTGGCACAGTGCACGGAAGACATCCTGTGGGCCCTGAGCTGGGCTGCGGGGATGAGGAGAGTCACGGATACAGGCCGGTGTTGCGAGCAGAATCCGCAGTGCTTACTGCAGTTGGCAGTTAGGAGGGAAGGAGAAGACCAGAATATCAGAGATCCCTAGTTTGAGCGAGTAAGGGGATGGTGATGATAAAAACTGATGTAAGAAAAACAGGAAGTGGAACAAAATTTTTAGGTAAGGTCGTACATTTTGGTTTGTACTTCACTCCTAAGGAATTCATGGGGAACTGAGGCTCCTGACCGCGATGGACTAAAGTAGGATCTTTCTCTGCCCATGTACCTTCTTTGAGCTACAGCCTTCACCTGAGCCGCGTGCTGCAGGAGGACTTAGGGTTCCTGACAGGTGTGGGCCTGGCCCCGGACGGTCACTCCCTCATCTTGACCACGGCAGATTTGCAGTTACTGCGCATGAAGCCAGGGGACGTTCCCTCTGAAGTCTGGTAAGATCACAGTGCTGTTTCCTCCCAGGCTGGACAAAAAGAAAAATGGGTTAGTGGTTACCCTGAGGTTGGGTCTAACTTAGAATAAAACACTGCTTTTGTTCCTGGGCTCAGCCTCTTTCTTATAAACCAGGAGAGGCTATGATGAAGACCCTGTGATGCTATCCACCCACCAGGACTATGGTGTTTTTGTCCTGCAGCCAGTGGGCCCTGGAATTCTTTCTTTCTTAGTAAGTCCTGTTTGGGTGTGTGTCAAAACAAACATTGTCCAGCGCCAGTATTTTAAACCTTGGGGCCATAATCGAGGATAAGAGGAAGCGAAAGGCAGTTGGTTCCAAATCCCCTTCTCTTCCTTCAGCCGGAGCAGCTGTACTTAGCAGCATTCTATGTTGGGTTTCCCTGCAAGATCTCACTGATACAAAAAAGGACTCTGGTGTTTAACAAGTCATGGGAAACCATAAAACTAGGAGTTTTCTTGCATTTTTTTCATGTCTCCCTTGTATTGACACTGTATTAGCAGTGTCTGGAACAATACAGACATAGCATAGGTACTATGTTGGGTGAAAGAAGCCAAACACAAAAGAGTACGTACTGTATGACTTCACATAAATGAAGCTGAAAAACGAGCAAACTCATTTATGGTAACAAAGTCAGAATATCATTAGCTCTGGGTGGTGGTGCTCTGGACTGACTGGGAAGGAACATGGAGGCAACTTTCTGGGGTGATGGAAATGTCCTACATCTTGATCTAGGCAGTGATTACATGGATTCTACATGTGTAAAAATTCACTGAGATGTACATTTAAGATTTGTGTGCTTTACGGTATTAAAGTTACAGTTAAAAAAAAAATCCTTGACCAGCCACGAGCAGAAAACAGTTGCTTTGGCTGGCTAAGGTTAAGTGATATGAATTAGCTAAACAAAATTATCTATCCTTTCAGAGGCAAAAGGAATCAGGAGAGTATGAAGAGAGCCTCGACTTTCACCTGAACCTAGAGAATCCTAGTGGGCGCCTAATATCAGTAACTCAAGCCAAACCTGAATCTGGTGAGTGGTGATGGGCGGCTCTGACGAGTCCTAGGAGATGCCTCGGGGAGGATGATGGATCGTTCAGAGGCTGAGACCTGGCTCTAACCCTTGAAATGGCAGAGTCCTCATTTTTGTGTGCCAGCGCGGATGGGATGCTATGGAAACTAGCCAAATGCACCCGTGAAGGAGAATGGAGCACAGATAACATCTGGCAGAAACACGTAAAAATGCCTGAAACCAAAACTGCAGGGACAGACCCATCTACAGATAATGACGTGGATAGCTGGTCACCAGACCTTCTAAAGACACGGCAGTGCACAAAGGTGAGTTTGAAGAAAAGGTCACCAATATAGGGCAGGAAGCGCTAGGTCTGGCCCAGCAGTCTTTGATGCGTCCTCACCTGAGGGGGCCCTCTGGGAACTCACCATACCTGTTCCCCTTCCTCTTGGAGATTCACTCGGATGCTGTCACAGCCCTCCATGTGCTGCCTGAGTTGCTGGTGACAGCTTCAAAAGACAGAGATGTTAAGCTGTGGGAGAGACACAGTATGCAGCTGGTAAGTGTGTATGTGTGTGTGTGCAAGGAGGGCTAAAGGGATGTTATAAGAAAGCAAACATGGGGTAAGAAAGTGCAAAAGACCTAGATTCTGTTTTCTTCTGTCCTTGCAATAATGTGTGGCTAACCTGTTTCTAAATAAAAGGCATTGATGTGAGAGTAAAGAATGTTAGTAAGGAGGCCCTGGGCTTGTAGCCCTCATCTCCCCTGTTCTTGTCCCCCTTGTAGCTAGGCCTGTTCCAATGCGAAGGGGCAGTGAGCTGCCTGGAACCCTGGCTGGGTCCTAATGCCACCCTGAAGCTTGCAGTGGGAGACACACAGGGCAAGGTGTACTTTCTGTCCTGGGAATGAAGATGCGCTGCTCAGGGCAAAGATCCCACTGGCACCAGAGTTGCGAAGTCAGAAGACACCAGTGGCTACTTCCTTGATAAAATTATGAGAATAAAGTGACATAATATCTCAGGTGTGGTCATGCCTGTTTTCTCATGTAGAAGTGGGCCAAGAGGGAAGAATATGGATGTTCTCATATTTCTTTTCTGATTCAGCATTAATCGTTACTAGAACTGCAAGAAAGTGAACCAGATTTTTGTAGATATTCTTGGAAACTGGACTTTAGATTTTGTGTATCATTGGCTGGTCCCCAGACACGGTAAGAAGGACAGTGAGGTGGGCCAGCCCTTACTTTGACTCGAGCTGAGGAGCGCTCACTTGGTCAAGGAAGAATAAGGGAAGGAAGAGTGAGTTAATAGGGCCCCCAGGCAGGGCACTTAGAAAGAACTGGGGTAGAAGCAGGATAATATTAGGTTCCTCTCACAGAAACAGCCCCATCTACTCAGAACCAACTGCCCAGATGAAGGGTGACAAGCAAGGGCACTGAAAGCAGAGAGTTTCCTGGCCTTCACCCCCTCTGACAGCCCCAGCGGCCACATGGCTTACAAAGCATTAGTCAGCATAGTAGTTCATGTTCTTGGAAGAGACCACAACAGTGCCTCTCTTGCAAACTGAAGTTTACAAAGATTAAAATGAGTTGAAAGGCAGGACATTCATGCCCTTGGACTTACCATGGACTGTGACCTTCTTAAGTAAAAGTTCTAGAATCTTGTTTTCCTGCAATTCTGTCTTAGGGGGGAAGAATTTCCCTGAGGCCCTTTTCTTTCCGAGGATTAAGGAAGGGCTGAGGGTCTTCTGTGCCAGGAATTCAAGGACTAGTAGATAATAAGCCAGAGCTGTTTCAAGATTTGTTCTGGGTTTGTAGGCTTCTCTCAGAGAAATACCACTGCCCTCTGGTCTGGAAATGAGTTTTGAGGATTTGGGAGTTGAGGGATACTGCGTTTTGTTCTCGCTTCACCCTGATTCCTCTTTTTAATGAAGAAATCACCTGAGAGAGTTTCTCTCAGTGCCTCATGGTCTCCCTCCGCCAGAGGGTATCTATGCACAATCCGTTTTTGAAATTTAGGCAGAGCTACTTAAAGTTTGGTTTTTGGACTAGTGTCATTCTACAAATTGTTAATGGTTCACAAAGAAATATGTATGGAAGTTGACAGTAAGCATTTAGAAACTTTTGGAATTTGACGTTTTTATCCCTTCTTTCCCTCCTTGTTACGCTGTATCAGAGGTATATGATGTCGAAGTGACTTACTACTGGTGATGTTAGCCTTGATCATTTTTAAGGTTAGGGTAAGATGTTTGCCAGTTTGGTTTTTTTTTTTTACTATATCTCTTCCATATTCCACTGGGCGCAAGTCACTAACTCCAGCCCATATTCAAGGCAGAGGGGAATTAAACCTCCAGGAAGGAGAGAGATCAAAGAACTTGTGGTCCTATGTTGCAATCACACAGTAATCCATCAATTTCCAGATCGTTTTTTTGAAACTATGCAAATATCCTGTTTCACTGGCTCATGTTAGCATTCATCCATCCATCTTGACTGCAGCAGTTATGTGGTTTTGTAATGATTCCCTTATTTCCGTCAAGCCTTGTACATTAACTGAAATTCTTCTAAGTTTTTATCCCTCCTTTCCATTTTTAATTTATTGAGTCATTCACTTACATCACTTTCTGTGAGTTTTCCATGGATGTCCTTTATCAGGTTGAAGAACTTCCCTTCCATTCTTAGTTTGTTGAATGTTTATCATGAAAGGGTGTTGGATTTTGCCAAACGACTTTTTCTGCATCTAATGAGATGTTCATGTTTCTGTCCTACACTGGTTGATTTTCCCATATTGAACAAACTTGTGTTCCTAGGATAAATCTCACTTGGCGTATAATCCTTTTTATATGTTGCTGGTTTAGGCTTGGTAGTATTTTATTTTGCATTTATGTTCTTAAGGGATATTGCTCTGTATTTTTCTTTCCCGGTGGTATCTTTATCTGGTTTTGGCTTCATACTGCCTCATAAAATGTGTTGGTAAGTATTTTCTTGTTTTTTGGAAAAATATGTAGTCTACTTCAGTTTTAATGGTGGCATAGTATTTCAATGAGTGAATATACTTAACTAGTTCCTAATCTACGGATCTTTTTGTATATAACAATGCTGCAGAGACATTAAAAAAACATGTACATCTATAATTTTTAGGTCAAAGGGTGTGTACATTTAAAATTTTGATAGATATTTTTAACCTTATCTCTAAAAAATGACAGGCTGTATTCATTTAAATAACCTTCAGAGTTACCTAAGGAAGTGTGTCTGTGTATATATGTATTGCATGTTGTTGGAAATAACCTGAAGTCTTTGGATCTGACTTGGACTATGGTATGTCTTAGATAGAACAGGGCATGTCAAAACTCATTCTTCTCTCCTTTCCTCCCTGAGATGTATTTAGGCTAAGTGACCGTCCTGTAAGTGCTTCCCAAACTTCTGGACATCTGCTGAGTCCTAGGATGCTAAGTGGTCAGAGACCTGGTCTGAAGTTGGTAAACTGGGGAGAAAATGCAAGTGAGGTGATTTGGATGGGAAAAAGGGAACAATCCAGCCTTTTCTACCTCTACCCTTCCTGCAATAATACACAACAAACTTCAGTTTACGTAAAAATTCAATTAAATGGAGAGAAGCATCAGTTTCCCTTGGCCTCCTTCAATGCACAGAGGCTATTCAGCTGTAAAGAACAGGATCCTGAGTAACTTGCAGCTGGCTGTGGGACCCAGAGAAAAACGTGTACTTTCTGTCCTGGAAATGAAAATATACGAACAACAGAAGAAATAAAGCCCAAACAAGCCAGTGAGATGTGTACTATTTTTATTACATAAAATATCAGAAAACTCAAATGTTATAAATTGTATATATTCTTGCTTGAAGAATGTATCTTCTCTGGCTTATTCAACATCAACTTCACCACAGCTGCAGGAAATTAAATTGAATCTTTAGAAGGTACCGCATACGGACCTGGTTGGGGCTATAGACAACAAACTCATTGTAGTTGAGAGTATAACCCTCCGGGTTTAGAATTCCCGTGTCATTTGCTGGTCCTAAGGGCACTGTACTCCCATTCCTGCCAAAGGGAAGAAAGCGGGTCAATGTCTGCCTCTGGTTCAGAAGCTGGAATACAGAAAGTAGAGAGTCTTATCTGGCCAGAAAGGGCCTTTCGGCCCTTGGGTTCTGAGACTCACAGAGTGATGAAGGAGGCGGGACTGGGAGCCATCCTGCCCAGCCCCTTGGTGCTGTGCTTGCCCTGAAGTGATCCTTCTGCCGCAGGACTGGCCTCCAGCAGCTCATTACTCTGACCCAGAGCTACCTGCAAAGCAAAGGATGCTCGAAGGCTCACATCCTACTGGCATTTGGATGGCTCTAAGTCGGAATGGGGAATCCCAGCAGTCCTTGCTTGCCCTGCGCCAGCAGAGGGATCCGAGGCAACGGAAATTGCCTTCACTCCTCTCTCAAGTTCTCCCAGGTGAACCGCTCGGTTCTGGGATCACACTTTTCTCTGTAGAGAACAGGAACTAATAAGAGAGACCATGGATGTGTCCCTGCCTCACCTCTGATAAAAGCAACAATCCGGTGTCCTTTAGGCGAGAAGCAAAGCAGTAATTGGCACTCTTGGAAGACATGTCGGCAAAGTAGATTCCTTTTCCGAACTGAAATACATAAACACCAAGGTCGGCTGCTTAACCCACTAGAAGGAGGCTGATACCACTGACCCTGTGTTCCTATTATCTTAAAACACAATGTAGTCTTTTCTCCATTGCCCCTCACAATTCTGTTCCAGAGAAGGCAGGCATACTGGTGAACTCTCCTTTTTTGGGGTAAAGAAAGGATATCTTTAGGAATTTAAAGAAAGAGGGACATAGTAAGAAGTGTCAGCATTACTGGTGAACTGCTTTAATCTTGGGAAGGATACCACCTAATCCTAATCTAGAAAAAAAAGACTGAGAAAATCATTGTACCCTTTTCCTTTGTGCCTCTTTCCAGGGTTCAGTTTCTACTCACCATGTAGCCTGTGATGGGTGCTTCAGGTGGAGCGACTCGAAGCCCATGGCTCAGGATTCCCACCCAGTTGCTCAGCCTGGAACCATGCCATAACAGCATCCTAATGAAAAGCCATCATTATTATACTCTCTGTTGCTCTCCTGCAAACATAAGCCATAAGCATACAAAAGCCAACAGTTGCCTCTGCCACCCGTCTCTATAAGTTCCGTTAACTGTACTTCAAACAAGGGATTATCTTTCCAAATCCAAAATTAAACAGACCTGTTATGAAGGTCGTCTCTGAAGGCTTCTTTCTCACCCTCCTTCTCTACTTCAAAGACATCAAGCAAGGTCATAGTGTAGTCACTGTGTGTGGGAGCATGAGTAGACTGCAGGTACTGGGAAATCACCTGTGAAGAATGAGAGGAATGGCTCATGTGACTACAGAGACCACGGTGAAGAACCTCCGGCCTTCTGGTATAAAGTGGCAGACCTTATTTCTCCCAAATTGTCTCACAAGGCAGTTGGAAAGAGCTCTAACTTCCCAAATTCCTAGTAAACAGTTTTGCTTTATACAAAAGTTTGCTCTCAGAAGTAGTGAGAACAGTGGGATGGGGAAGGGTGGGGCTTAAAAGTTAGAAAATGATCATTTGTCTTACTTTGAACTCATAGCTTTCGTGGTCTAGAGGGCGCAGGGCACAATGTAATTTTCTGTAATGTTGGTCCAATGGGTGTTCTAGACTTTGCAGCTCTGTCTTTACCAGCTTAATGGCAATTTCGATGTCTCCCAAAGCCTGAGGGGATGAGATACAGAATCAATTTGGGAGGAACCTGGGACAAGAGATTTAATACTTCCCAATCCATACATATCTCACCTCTAGCAGTTGTACTTTGTCTGACAGTTCTTTCTCTGTCCGGATTAATGGAGGAGTGTGGAGTCTAAGACAGACATATAAGCCATGAGTTCTCTCATGTGTGGCCCAAAGGCACATGACTAAAAATAACAGACTAAAGACAGTTCCTTTTGGAAACAGGTATAAGAAACTGGGGTTTTCCAATTGAGAGAGAGATCTGTAGACTTTAACTTCCAAACATATGAAGGGATATTATGTATACTGAGTAGGACAAACTGTACAGATTTTGACATTTGAGACTAGAGTTAAAATTCGTTTTTATAGGATCCTTTCTGTTTTTAACATAAGTTTCAAATGTATGCTTTATAATTCAACATGTGTATATACTACAAAGTGATCACCACAAATCTAGTTACCATCCCTCACCATACAGTTGACATCCTTCACTCTTGTAACCTACTTCATAACCCCTTCCCCCTCTGGTATCCACTAGTCTGTTCTCTGTATCTATGAATTTGGTTTTGTTTTTCTTTGTTTGTTCATTGGTTTGTTTAGATTCCACATATGAGTGAAGTCATATGGTATTTGTCTTTGCCTGATTTATTTTGTTTAGCATAGTACCCTCAAGGTTCATCCATGTTGTCACAAATTGTGAGATTTATTCTATTTTCATGGCTGAATAATATTCCAGTGTATATAAGTACCATGTCTTCTTTATCCATTCATGTACTGATGGATATTTGTTTCCATATCTTGGATATTGCAAATAATGCTACAGTGAACATAGGGGTGCACATATTTTTTTGAATTAGTGTTTTTATGTTCTTCAGATAAATACCTAAAAGTGGAATGGTTGGGTCATAGTTCTATTCTCAATTTTTTGAGGAACCTTTATATCGTTTTCCATAGTAGCTGTACCAATCTGCAGCCCCACCAACAGTGTATGAGCGTTCCCTTTTCACTACATCCTCTCCAACACTTATTTCTTATCTTCTTGATAATAGCCAAATCTTATTTTAAAAATTGTATCAACACCAATAAGGAATAGTTTGGACATAGTTCTGTCTAGAAGCAGAAGTAGACCTGTTGATCACTCAGGGTTATTTCTAGATCACAGGGCTCTATAAAGCAATAGCAAGAATAAAAATAGAATAAGCACCAGAATACAGACTCAACAAAGATAAAATATATTTATATACCTACCATCATTTGGATTCACAGAAATGGTGTTAGTGTAGTTACAGTCACTTTAAAGGATAGGAAATAGGGGATAATATGCCTGAAGGCATTTTATTTGTTGCTTGGATAGCCAGACCCATTTTCTCTTGATTTGATAGCTTCCACTTGGTCAGAGTATGGTTGTAGTCAGACTAGAATCTTGCATCCCATACTTACAAGCTGATTAAATAGGCTATCTATAAATCATTTTGGCTCTGTATCTATTTAAGATGATCATTTCCTTAGAAATGAAAGATTAAAAAGATTATAGTTGATGCAGAGTGATGCAGGGGATATGGCTGGACAGAAGACCAAGGTAAAGTAACAGCACAGGCCTTACCCAAAGTCATGTGGGATCCTGGTGTAGAATTCATTGCACGCTTCTGTGAGAGCTCGTCCATGCTGGCCAGCTTGAATACAATCCTCAATCTTCTTAAGAGACTGGTAACCTGCCTTGATTTGTGCCACTGTCAGCTTCCCTGCAGGACCAGCCAGATCAGACTCGACAACCAGGGTCCCATCATGTAAATTAAATTTATGTGCCTGCCCAACAAAAGCTCTCACCTTTCAACTTCCAGAATAGCTCCTCCTCCCCCTACACAACCTCTCACCCCAAATCTTTTTCCTCATTCAGAATATCGGCAAGCTTTAAATCATAATGGTGATAAAATATCCCATTAAAAGAACTAAGAAATATGAAGAGAGAATGTAAGGTAGAATCTCAAGTCCTACCGAGTGGGGCTTTCTTGGTATCATATTTCATTTCTACCATCATCTCTTCCATTGCTTGGACATTACAGATCAACTTTATTAGCTCCTGTACACGAAGATCTAGCTGTGACTCTAGTTTCAAGGGGGATTTAAAAGATTCCTCTTTTTTGGTTTCCTCTTCATGCTATAGCAAAAATTAAATATGAAAAAGTTAAAAAAACCATAAAATCTGAGAGGCTCTATACTAAGCTCTCTGCAAGGACTGGTCCTGTAACATCCCTGGCGGGTGAACACAGGCCTATTCCATTACTAAGCTAGTCAGAGCACTCAGTGCGAGTCCCCTTCCAGTCCTACTGCCTCCCGTAGTTACACACTCAGAATTAAGTCCAAAGTCTCTCCTACCATGATGTTGTTACTATGTAAACACAGCTATTATGTCTCAAATCTTTTTATATGTCTCCATTTTTCATTTATGTGACAGTTTTTAGCATCCTTGTTGCACCTCAGTTTGTCAAAATTTATTTTTTTCACTGTGGTATATAACCAAAAGTGAAGACAACTTTAAATGTAGTTCTATCAAACTGTTTATTACTCTTCTCTTGATCCATAACCTTAAGCTTCTGGAAACAACCTAAGGTTTCATAAAAGAACCTTAATAGTAACAGAGACTAGAAAAGCACATTCTAGCCTCATTCTACAGTTCCTCTAAGATTACAAAATTCAGTGAAAGTTACCTGAGGGAACCGTAATTTTTACTTATGTGGGAAACAGCAAGACTCAAGACATCCTAGTTTATTCTAGTCTTGGATCTGGTCTGAACTATTCTGCTAGATTCCACCCTGACTAAGAGGAAAGCTCCCCCGCCATATGCAGAGTTAAGAGCATACCTGAGTATTGGTGGAATAGTCCATTTGTAGTAAATCGTATTTTCCAGCCACTTTCTCAAACCTCTCACGATCCTCCCAATTGTTTTTTGTTTTGTCATGGAATCTGTAGAGTCCAAGGTGATGAGAAAATCTTTACCAATAAGGGTCTGTTATTAGAGATGGGCTTATAATTGTTTCCTTAGACTGAATACCCCCAAACTTTATTTCTCGTAACACAGCTCTTTTACATATCAACTTTCCATAAATAGGTATTCTGAATTAGGACCTGAATGGACAGAAAAGCTCTGCAGACAAAGGGAGCAAAAAAATGGGAGAAAAGTACCTTTGAGCTTCCCAAAGTCCCCAGAATACCACAAAAGCCACTGAGATTAAAGACAAAGATCCCTATCTAATACCTGTCTCTTGAAGAAATGTTCCCAGAGACTCCAGAAAGTTCTTCATCTATGTCATAGTAAAAGAATTTTTTAAACTCAAGTTGGATATTCTCATACCCCTTTTCCCAAATTTCCTAAATTGTTGGCCATATGCTAAATACATTATATTCTTCTGTTTTTAGTCAATTTCAAGGTTCCAGATGATATAATCCCTAAGGATGCAGTTTGGTGTTCTAGTCACAAAATTGTCACAATGTAAAGACGTTAACATTTAGGCCAAATCACACTTAAAAATTTCTTAAAGAAGATAACATCCAAGAAGAAGAAGGATATTTTTTATACTCATTTCTTAGCACTCACTTCTTCTGAAAGATTTCCTTGGCCTTGTTGAGGTCCCCTGAACAAGTCACCAAGCTGTGCTGCCCCGTTTTCCCAACTGCAAAGTAAATGCCACACATAAGATAGTTCCCTGCTCCTTAACCCCAAAAGTCTCTAATAGGGACAAACCAGCTCTTTAAAGCCTCTCTGCTTAGCATCTGACAATGTGGGTAGGAAGGGAAGAAAGGAAAAGCGGAAGGGCTTAGGGAGCTGACCCTGCTGACATGAGACGCCTGCTAACCGCCCCAGTCGCTGCGCGGCACCAGCAGACCACCCCAGGAGCCTCTCAGCCTCTACAGGCTGTTCTCAGTCCTTCCAATGACAGCCTCCTAGAGGACGGCTGCCATTCCCCCATTTCAAGCACAATTTGATTCCTAAGCCCCTCTCAAGGTACAGAGCCTCCATTCTACCAGTTTAAACCCTGAGGGTCTTTTGGTTACTCACTAAGTCGCTTCTGCCTTTTCCAATGACAACTCAGAAAATCCGTAATAGAAGTCATTACCTCGGCCCCATCTCATCCACACACTGAAGTTCCTGCGGGCATCATCTTCTAACAGCTGGATTAGATAGTACTTGTTGTTGTTGAACTGCAGATTGGTCTGTGATGAGTAAGAGAAATACGAACATAAAAGGAGAGAAGCCCGCAAACAGTAGCTACCTAAACGAATGGCTCATCCCCGGTCCCAAGGGCCAGTGACTGCTGTGAGGAGGACAGCAGGGCAAGAAAACCAGGTGCCTCTATAGGGATAGGAAGGAATCAGGTTTCAGTATTAAACTTTAGATTCCTAGGAATTAAAACTGGAACCTGGAAACTTCCTAAAACTCTCTACCAACCTCAAATATCCTGTATTGATTGTCTCCCGTTTTTTCCTGCCTCGGCTCCTAGGCCACGTGTGCTTTCCAACTCCCAATCTATTCCCAGTAATTGTTTTCCAAATGGAAACAATTCTGATGCCCTCCAAGGTCTGTAACTACTAGGCTTGTTTGTTTAGACAACTTACTCTTTAGTAGTTCTAATCACAGTTCTGGTCAGCTGCAGCAATTTGGCGATGAGCTGAGAGAAGAACCACGTTAGGAGACAGAGAATAGGCAGGAATGACTGCCACATGTGTCTCATACCCAACGTGTCCAACTTGGAGACATTCAGAGAGCATGCGGCTAGTATCTAAAAAGATGCATCCTCTAAGTACCTCAGAGTGAAGAGGTGTGGCCATGATCAGGAACGGGAGCTGTGCTGCAATGCAGGCTGAGCCCTGGTTATCCAGCCATTCTTCTTTGTTAAATGTGCTACCCCTTCCTAATTCCTGCCTGCTCACATTATAAAGCCATGGGATACTAGAACAAAAGGGGGCCTTAAGATCTTTTCTATCTGCTTATGATATTTTAAGTGAAAGAAATAGTAAGAATACTAGGTAGCTGTTTAAATTATATATGACGGATCAATAAATTCAAATATGAAGAGATATTCAGGAAATAGATTTACCAGGCAAATGTATGATCTACTCAAAGAAAAATAAAGAGGAAAAGGTTAATTAAAAAGAAAAAAATTAATAAATTTGCATAAAAATTAAAAATTTCAATAAGGGCAAAAAGTATATCACAAGGAAACTCAAAAGGCAACTGGCAAATATGTAAAACAATAAAAATTTATATTACAGACAGAAGACTATTCTCCATATTGTATAAAGTTCCTGGAAAAGACCTACAATCTATCAAAAAATTAAAAAATGTGCAAAATGATATGAACAGAGAATTCACAAGTTCAAGAAAGACATGAAATGTGCAAGAAGATCTCAGGAGGACTCCACTATTAGGTAGAATGTGCTAGGGCTGAGTACTTGAGTGTCTGAACCACTAGTGGCTAATATAAGGGATTTCCAAGTTAAAGACCTGGGCAACGGGACACTGTCATCCATAATTATCAAAAAGACATTGTCATAAATAGAACAGTTTTTCCCCTTACCTGATTTAGCATGACATCATAAACATCATTCCCTTCACAGTACACATGGGCCTAGAGAAGAGAAAACTTATTTTAGTATATAGTCTCAGCCCTGATGAGCGCCTAAATGAGGTTCTAAGTTTTCTTCTGCATCAAAGTGTCATTATCCAGCACTAACAACATCCATCTTCCAGGGAAAGAAATGCACATAACCCGTCATTCCTAAAATGAAAACATGTTGCCTTTTTGTAATCACTGAAGCACAAATGCTTCTAACTCAGTTAAAGGACTCTGCTCCAGAGGAAGCCTTTCTTCTGTGTTCTTCAAATTATTTTCCCATTCATCAGTAACTCATGCCATATCAGGGCCTGGCCTCATCGGAACAAAGACAGTGCTTTCTTCACAGTGATATAATTTTGTAACTGGGAAAGAGAGTGAGGTATGGAAAGCGGATGACAACCCCAGAAGTTAACCATGTTAAAAGACACTCTGTTTATTAATCCCAAACCCCAGTACTCCCACCACTCTTAGCCTTGGAGGATATTTTGGAGATGATTCCTAAAATGAATACCAGCAATGATCAGAGAGGAATCCCAAACAAATGAACGACTGCTTTCTGAGACATCAATGGGCCAGGCAATCTCTTACCTTTCCCACCTTGGCTGTGCACTCTGGGTCCACGGGAGCTTTGCCTTTTAACAACAAAGTCTTCACAGACTCTGAGGAAAGACAGATATGTACTATGGCTACTTGTATAGGAATCAAAAATAGCTGTCATGGTTAGAAACCCGGCATAATTAACTTTGGTGTTCCCAAGGAATCCTGATCTCTCTGGTCTCAATCCATTTCAAATACCTGAAACTCAAGATTCTCAGAAAGCAGATTAGTTCGGTGGCATGAAAGTCAATTATATCTTTAAGAAAGCAAGAAATAACAGTGGAAAGAACAAGATACCTCCCGTCTTCACCTCTTTCTGAGACCCTCTTCACCGGCGTGTCCTCCCCGCCCTACCACAGGAAGCTGACGCTGACCTTGCTTGTCTCCTGTCCTGTCATTATCGGCCTCTTCTCCAGCAACAGGCTGCGTTTTCACCCCGTGCCTCTGGCATCTTCGAGTTCTCTTTGCAGGAGAAGGGTCTTCTGTAGTTGTAGTGCCATTATTAACTCTTTCCACTTCATTTAATGCTACAGAAGCTATGGGCAAAGAAGCGAAAAAAAAAAACCCACCATATTTTTAAAGAAATGGTTTAAGACAGTTTTGTAAGTATAAAAAAAAATAACTGCCACACTACTGTACTTGATAATAGTCTGAGTACTCGCTTCCTCAAGTGCTATTCTAGCGGAGAGAGCGAGCCCCAGGGATCTTGTGGGTTCATGACCCGATCATGGGTCTCCCTTCTCTCTCGCGCTTACTTGTGCCCCAACACCTGTCCTCAAACTACCTGAGGGGGTGTGAGATCATGGTCAGAGCGCTCTGGAGTCACGGCTCGGAGCCCAGAGCTGTCTCGAATGCCTGCAGAGGCTTGCTGCCCCCACTGTAAAACCCAGATGACCGCCATGGCACCAAAACGGCAGGTGCACCGACACATTGAAGAATATAGAACACGGAGAGTATGACACTTCATCCTTCTAAGACTCGAAGTTTACCATCTCAAACCGGGATGCATCCTTCAATGGATGACATTATAAGCTGTGACTCACATTTTAATTGATGTTTTTCCTTTCTTAGTGGTGCATAAAATTATGATGCACCTTACAATTAATTTTTTAATTGGATGACAATAGGTATTTAAATCGGTGCTGGCACTGTGTTCGTTGTTACAGGTCCACAGGTCCTTATACACAATTGTAACGTAAAAAGCTCTTAAAACCGAAATTTAAAAAATTTACCACTAAACCTAGCTGGGTAGTCAACTGCGGGTCAGGGGGCGACGCAAAGGGGAAGAGCTAGGGCGGAGGGACCCTTCCCTGACTCCCGCCCCCAGCATTCGTCCACACTACGCGCTCGGAACCTCGCGGTACGCAGCCTCTCGTCCTCCGCCGCCGAGCCGCCATGGACCGCGAGCGGTCGCGCTCACGTCATCAGCCGCTCCGGTAGTCGCCGGCCTAGAGTCACACAGGGAGGGAACGCAGCGCCTGCGCGTCCGGGGGGGAGACGCCTACGCGCCACAGGGGCGGCATAACGCGCTGTATTTGCATGTAGCTATGTATTGTGGGAAGTCACCATAATCGTCAAATGTCTTTAGTAGGGAGAGGCTTATAAGTGCGGGCGGGGGCGCTGGTTTCTGTAGGGCGGAGGGAAGCTCATCGTTGGGGCCACGCGCTGAGTGCTGTGTGTCACTCTGTCTCTTGTCCCCTGGGAAGGTCTGAGACTAGGGCCAGAAGCGGCCCTAACAGGGTCCTCCCTGTGTTTCGGGGAGGTGAGTTCCCAGAGAGTGGGGCTCCGCGCGAGGGCAGACTGGGCAGGAGATGCCACGGACCCCAACCCAGGGAGGGGCCTGGCGGATGCCTCCTTAGCCGGAGCTTGGAACAGACTCACGGCCGGCAAAGTGAGTTCAATGGCTGAGGTGAGGCACCCCACACGGGGGCTTCATAACCCAATTCAGACTACTCTCCCCCGTCCTCTTTTGAAGAAAAGCTCCGGCTAAGAAAAGTTACAAGCACTAGCAAATAAAACTGGAGGTTTGAGAAGTGCGGAGCTTGCCCAGGGGAAGAGGGTAGGAAAAACTGCAGCCCTTCAGAAACTGGGAGGGGATGCACCAGAATGCTAATGAACTCGGGAGCCTCTGAAAGGCACGGAAATCTCGTTTTTAAATACCTGGGTGCCACCACCCCACGGAAGGTGGGGTAGTGTGCTTAACAGATTCCTGATTCCCCATGCCAACCCCCCTGAATGAAAAACCGAGACTGCATTCTTAATGAGAACCCCAGGTAATTCTGATACTGATTTATCATTATACAGATAAAGATGAGTATTTATACATTCATTACTTAAACAAATATTTATTGGACACCTTGCTGGGTTCTGGGGATACAATATGTTAACCAAAATAGACGTGATTCGTTGTCTCGATGGAGTTTATAGCCTAGTTGGCGTGAAAATTAAAACGAAACCTCACTGAAGTGGAATTGCGAGGCTAGAAGGAGAAGCCATACTTGCACATCAATTACAGGAAGAATGATTAATTACATATTTCAACAGAAGAATAATCAACTGGAAAGTCATCAATTACAGGCCCCAGCAGGAAAGATGTACATTGCATCTCCTGCAAGGAGCTGACTAGTCCTGCAACTCAGCCAAAGAGAAATCGTCATGGCTCTGAACTCTTTTCTCTAACGGACTTTCATTCAGAACAATACCTCCCAACTTTCTCCTTCTCCATAAAATAATGGGTTCATCTCCTTTGTTTGTTGGACTTTCTTATGGTTTTGCTGTAGCTTGCATGTCCCAAACTGCAATTCTCTGCCATTCCCAAATAAGCCCATTTTACTGCTGAAACACCTGTTTTATTTTTCAGGTTAACAATTCTTAAATAAAAAGAAAGAATTTGAGTAAAAGCACAAGGAAAGCTACAGAGTGTTTAAAAATTGAATTAAATGTACTTAACATATAAAGAACTGTTTTGAAGTCATAAGATAACCCAAAACTTCTGTAGGTAAGTGCACAAAAAATATGAATAAACAGTTTTCATTATGATAAGCAAGTGCATGAGGATAGGCTCACATAGTACAAAAATGCAAATAAAAAAATATTCCACAAAGAAGAAATTCAGATGGCCAACAGGCACATGAAAAGATGCTCCACATCACTAATCATCAGAGAAATGCAAATTAAAACCACAATGAGATATTACCTCACACCAGTGAGGATGGCCACCATCCAAAAGACAAGCAACAACAAAGGTTGGCGAGGATGTGGAGGAAGGGGAACCTCCTACAATGCTGGTGGGAATGTAAATTAGTTCAACCATTGTGGAAAGCAGTATGGAGGTTCCTCAAAAAACTCAGAATAGAAATACCATTTGACCCAGGAATTCCACTCCTAGGAATTTACCCTAAGAATGCAGCAGCCCAGTTTCAAAAAGACAGATGCACTCCTATGTTTATCGCAGCACTATTTACAATAGCCAAGAAATGGAAGCAACCTGAGTGTCCATCAGTAGATGAATGGATAAAGAAGAGGTGGTACATATACACAATGGAATATTATTCAGCCATAAGAAGAAAACAAATCCTACCATTTGCAACAACATGAATGGAACTAGAGGGTATTATGCTCAGTGAAATAAGCCAGGCAAAGAAAGACAAGTATCAGATGATTTCACTCATCTGTGGAGTATAAGAACAAAGCAAAAACTTAAGAAACAAAATAGCAGCGGACTCACAGAACCCAAGAATGAACTAAGAGTTACCAAAGGGAAAGGGACTAGGGAGGATGGGTGGGAAGGGAGGGATAAGGGGGAAAAGGGGAATTATGATTAGCACACATAATGTAGTGGGGGGGCATGGGGAAGGCAGTATAGCACAGAGAAGACAAGTAGTGATTCTATATCATCTTACTATGCTAATGGACAGTGACTGTAATGGGGTTGGTGGTGGGGACTTGATGATGTGGGGAATCTAGTAACCACTATGTTGCTCATATAATTGTATATTAATGATACCAAAAATAAAAAGCATTCCACAGGTCAATTGACCTACTCTCTTCAGTAACTTATTGTTACATGAAAAAATAATAAGGTTGGCACTATTCTAGATTAGAGACTTTTGAGGCACAAAGACCAAATGCAGTAGTTGGTATTTGGATGCTTTTTAAAACAACCAGCAATTATAGATTATTTGAGAGCAACTGGGGCATATATTTTTGGACTAAGTATTAGATGATTTTAGGGAATTATATACTAGATGTGACAGTCGTATTGCAATTATGATAAAAAGAATGTACCTTTTAAATAATGCATGCTATAGTATTTAGGGTGAAATGTCATGCTATCAGGAATTTGCTTTAAAATACTTCAGGGAAAATAATCAAATGAACAAATATGACAAAATATGGACAATTATTAAAACTAGGTAATAATCTAGGTATAGATGCCTATTACATTCTTCTCTCTGCTTTTCTGTATGCTTAAAATTGTCATAATGAAGATACAATAACGAAGAAATGATAAATTAGTCAAATAAGTATAATTAAAGAGAAGAACTGTGCACATCAAGACTTCATATCCTAGTAAGTGAATGTTTTAGATGATATTACTAATTATAATACAATATTCCTGAGATTTATTTACATTTTCTATTCTATCTGCAGTCTAGCTCAACATATTATAATGACAGGGAAATGGATTCGTGAAGCTAAATGTGAAAGTAAATGATTTCTGGGAAAGTCTACACTTTTCAACAAGTAACATCTATAAAAAGGAATTTATGATACCTCAGATTAAAACAGTAAGCTTTTAAAATAGAAAGAGACTCTTCCTAATGACCAATTGTTTGAGTTTGCGTCACATTGAACTGAGCAACTATCACCCCTGTCCCGATAAAGAATCATTTGGTTCATACATAAGATCATGCAACCTCAAATGGCTGAAGCAGTTTATAAATAGATATGATTTATTTTCTTTATCTGAGTTCCAAGAAGGTGTAGAAATAGTATGTAGAAAAGTTTCTGAAATCCAGAAACACATAAAATATAATGAGAAGAAATAGGAGCAGAAGAAAAATGAAGAGGAAGAAGATAAAAGGGAAAAAGAAGAGATGAAAAATCTAAACAGTAGTATTTGCAGAGTGTAAATGTAAATTTACTCTTTGGCTTTGTAATCATTATATTTTTTTGTGTGCTTTTTAAGGAGCTTAAATCATTAGAAAAAAAATCTGATGTTTTAAATTTGTGATAAATTTATTCAACTTCTGAAATAAAATAGTAGCAAAGCTTCAGAAGACCCCCCAAAGCCTGACCAATGGGGAAGAAAGAAGAAAAGAGCTATTCACATGAGTACGGATGGGGTAAGGTGGGTAGGGGAAAGAATCAGAGGTCCAGAGAAGAAGGAAGGACTTAGCTAAGAAGCCTGGCGAAGAAGGAGTGTGATGAAAGCAAAGTGGCCTAATATTCATCCCAGTATCTCAAGATCAGGGACTTCAGGGACTTCATGCCAGAAGGAAGAATGGAAGTGAAGGAGAGGTGAAGAGAAATATTAGTGCAGGAGCAACAGAGAAGCTGCCACAGGAGGTGACTAAGGGCATGAGAAGGGAGGTTTCTGAAAAGGGGTGTTAGGGAGCAGTTTTGTTTGCTGTCTTTTGCTTTTTTGTTTTTGTTTATAATGGTACCAGCAAGAATTGGGGATAATGGGTTAAATCTGTGATACTGTATAATCTTTGTATCATTTGGTGACTGTAGATATGTAACCAACATGAATTCTTCCACAAATTCAGAGAGTGTTTGGAGGGTGGGGAGATTTGTCTCCCAATGTGTTACTAAGAACAACGTGGCTCTCTATTCCCTTGAATTGTCCAAGAAGTTCTAGGGTTGTGACTCCCACATCCATCCCAAGACACAGTCTGATGAATTCTCCACTTCACTGCTTTTCCCGCATAAGGTGTAGCCTCACTATCTTCTGTGGCCGGAATGATGATCTCATTCGAGCAGATCATTGCATAGATAGATTATCAAGTTTCTTGGAGGCCAGATGACTTGTTTAATGCTAAGCAAGGACAAGAATGTCCCACTTAGAGACTCTCAAGGCTCCACATCTTTAATATCCCCTTGCAGGATTGTACAGTCAGCTGATTTCTGTATTAGCAACCCAGTGGACTTAGGACCCAGCGTCTTTCTTCATTCCCTTCTCCAGGACACTTTAGAGACTGGGGAGCTTTTCCTTTTCAACTCTTAAAACACATAGGATTTGTGCATCTGCCTTTGTTATCTTGGTATTCCAAAGCTTTTTACTAAGGTAGTTCTCCCACAGTGATTTCAAAGAGCCCTACACTCATCCTTCTGGGGTTCCAAAAGGATCCACTGGCATCTCTCACTGTATTAGAATAAAATCTACCATGTAACTTGCTACTGTGAAGAAGCAGGACATGATGGGTGAGTGTAGGTCGGTGACCACACAGAATTTAGGAGCAAAAACTGACTTTCATTGCTTTACTTGCGGCCACAAAGAATTGTGTGATGTATAGACAAGTAGAACATCATAAGTAAACTCACATAAGCAGTTACTTGCTTTTTCATCTCCTTTATGTATAGAACTGGGGAATGAGCAAGAAAGGTAGGAGGACATGAAGTTAGCGTGTCTTGTGGCTAGTCATTATGCTAGGCTCTTTCATATCTTTGTAAATATGTTAGGGAGATAGATGTTACTATGCTCATGATACAAAGGAGAAAATTGAGTCTCAAACATTTATTCCAGATTGTGCAGCTAGAAAATACCCTGGAAACTATCACAATTTATGTGGAACATGTCCCAGAATATCCTTGTGCAGCACTTTGAAACAGAGATTTTCATTTCCTCTTGTAAGGGAAGAACAAGTTTTCTTCAACCCTTTTAGGATCCCTGGCTGCCTCTGAAAATTAAAGTGACAAAGACAGATTAACAGGAGAAAGGCATATAAATTTTATTGAATTCTCACGTGTACGTGGGAGACTTCACAAAAGAATGAAGACCTGAAGAAGTGAATAGTGCAGGAAATTTTTATACCATTTACACAGAGAACAAATTTGTGAAGAATTGACAAGACAAAGGAATTTGAGCTAGGGGTAGTAAATGCTGAAGAAGTAACTAGCAAGGAAAGAGTGAATTGAGTTCAACAAGGCTTGTTTATACACCTAACTTTTACTCCAAAGTCTAAGCCTTTAACCACCCATCTTTTTATCCACTAAGCCTGTGAACTGGCATATTACCCTGAAGGTAAATTCTAATTTGATTGGATCTACAGTGTTTATAATGAAACCCATTACCTTGCATAAATTAACCATATTGAAGTAACAAAAGGTGTGGGAAATTATCCTAACGCAATGAAAATTGTTTGCACTAGGACCATCTAAATAAGAATGTGTGTAAATAGCTTAAATTAACCTGTGTTTGCCTGTGCTAAACTTATTACTCAAAAGGAAACTTGGTCTTAAAAATGCAGTCTAAACAGTGCAAGTAGCACCCCTGGTCCCTCCGGAGACCAGTAAGTGAAGGAGGGGCTTGAGTGATTTCAGCACCTTTTAAGGTAAAGAAGGAGGTAATCCGCCTTTAATTCATTAGCCAATCAGGCTCTGAGGCCATTTCTCAAAGCCACTTCCCGTCTCTCCACTTTCTTTCCGTTTTGGAGGTGGGCTGGTGAGTTTCAACTTAAATTTGCTCCCTAATTGTTTTGAGTTTCTCTGCCCTTCGAGCCTTGTATCCTGTTTGCAGGCCTGTACTTTGAGCAGCGCTGGAATGTGTGTGAGTCCTGAGGCGATTGATCTCGGCTGTGGAGATGGGGGAAGGCAGTGCATCTGCCCTGCCCGGCTGGTCTCCACGTGGCCTCTGCAGTCCTGGCCCCACCTTCCCTGGGATTCGGTGGCCCAGGACCAGTAGTCTCTGCTTCACGTGCAGGGTGCTTGTGTTCCTGGAAAACGTCTGAGTTCATATTGCTTGGAGGGGAAGGTACTGTTATTCTGATGTTTTGAATTACCTCCCTGGGTGAGGGTAGATCTTGGGAAGAGTTCAGACCAGTAGCTTTAATTCTGTGTGGGCAGGGCCCAAGTCCTAATTGGGTCTGTGGGCGCCGTGGTGGACGTTGTCCCTGCCCTGGGCTTTGCTCAGCGCATCCTGGCTTTCCTGGTGAGACAAGGTGGCAATCTCTGAAGTCAGATGATTTTAGTGAGCCCTAAGGGGAGCTCCCAAATTTAAAGCACCACTGTGGTTAAGGTGCCCTAAAAAGCTTAAGATGTACTGAAAAAAGATCAGGGGCCTTAACTCAGTGCAAACCTAAATCAAATTCTAGTGTCTCAGTTTACGCCAGTGACCTTGGGTGAGTCAGTGAACTGAACCATTCTGAGGCTCAGCTTTTGAAGATCAAAATATAGGAAGGTCAGGCACTAGTCAGTATATAATAAATGCTAGGCACCTTCTAGAAGTAAGCAGTGAATATTTTGGATATCTTTTTTCCTCATGAGAAGTTTTGCCTGGTGGCCTTGACTATAATTTCACCAGATTGCCATTTTTCTCTTCGCTATACGTTAGTCTGAATATAATCAGTGTTGGTTGGGCCTTACAGGCAGAAGGTGAGAAAGATTAGTGGATGGATGGAATGTAGTAATAGCCACTTACAGACCTCCCATAATCATTGTAATGCTCAAGCTTTATTGTTTAGTTAATGTTTTTTTTGAAGAGGTTATTCATGAACATTCACATGGTTCGAGACTAAGGAGGGATCAGAGTGTATATATAAAACGAAGTCTCCTAAGCCACCTGATTTTCCTCCCTAATAACACTGTTGAGTTTCATGTGTATCCTTCCTAAAACAGTTTTATGGGGATATAAGCAAATATATATATTTAACCCTTCCCTCTGCTATACATACTCTACCATGTACCTTTCTTTTCCCACTTCAGATTTCCAAGTGAGTAAGTAAAGGTCTGCATTCGTTATAGTATAGTAAACGTAGTACAGTATAGTAAACTAATGTATATACATACCATAATTTATTTAACCTTTATTGGTGGACATTTAGGTAGTTTACAATCTTGTTATTTTCCCCAAATGAATAATGTACATAAGTCAGTTGTCACATGTGTTTCAGTCGGGCTTTGATGCGTAGTTTATAAGGACTTTAACTATGCAGTGCTTCCTGTTACTTGTGTTCACTTTGTGCACACAGTGATGACTGGAAACCAACCAAAACCCTAAATATCTAGACTGATCAAAAAAGGATTTTTCTATCAAAAGCAAAAACATGCTGATGGCTCTTATGTGAATATATTTTTGCCCACTTCAGTTTAAGGAAGGGGGGTGGTTTATTCTGCTGTGAAACACATTCATTGTTGAGAAGGAATAACGGCATGAGCTGGAGAAGCCACATTTCCAGCATTTATTTAGCAAAAGGCAGGCTGGCTATCTTTCTGAAACTATGACATTGAGTAAGCTCATATTTTAGCATTAAGTTAGGAAAAATCTAAATGTATTTGGAATGTAAACATGTAAAATAAGGGCCCATGGGAATTCTGCCAAAACTATTTTAAAGGTCTTAAAAGGCTAAGATCATGTGTTGTTAAACATCTAGTTTTCCAGTTAGGAGGTTTTGCTGATGGGGAGAAAAATTAGTTTCTTTACAATAGAAAGATGCTTTTGTTGTTAAAGATTAACTATATAGAATATATCAGAGTCTCCGTTGTTAAATAGGAATGAGGAGAAGGGGGAAGCAGATTTCTCTTTTTTTTTTTTCTGAAAGACACGGTATCTTGGCTTTGGAAGGTCCATTATGAATAGAATGACTTTCCTGGCTTCAAGATAATTGTGAAAGTGTTGAAATTTTTAGCCACAATATCTACATGCCAGCTACCGTGCAGAGTATTTTATATTTATTGTACCTCACTTATTCTACACAACAGTCCTAAGAAGTAGGTGTATCCATCTGCTGTGGAGCCCCTAAAAGTCAGGTGGACTTGGATTTAGAAATTTGCAGCAGGAATGGTCAAAGGCTAATGGGACCATAAAGGCAATTACTTGAGAAATGATGCATTAAAGTGTTCTCTTTGTCACATGAATATGTGTTTTTTATCTAAAGAAGAGAAGAGGTTCTTTGAATTATTGTTGTATCCCATAATGCTAGACCCACAGTAGATACTGAGTAAAATTGAGCAGTGATATAATCTTAAGATGGGAACATCAGCTGATTGAGATTATCAATTTGTAGTTTGTATCAGGCTCTCATGAAGCATCTGTTCATATATATAAATGTACCTTTTGGCCATGAGCACCAGTACTTGAAGCACTTACTTCCCACGGGGAAATAAAAGGAGTGAACATTTACTATTTATGAGGTATTAGTAAAATACTTACTTTAGCTCCCTAAAAACTCAGACTATGAAATGGCCTTCACGTGGTAGAATGGCAGTTGCTGAAACGTGATTAGAATCCTGCAGGGAGCTTCACACTCTGGAAAAGCGTCACACATTTAACATCAGGATCGATGTGTGAGGCTTTGTGCTACGTGCCTAGGACAAAGAGGAGACTCTGCAATCTGGGTTTAGTTTGTAAGATGAGACAAAAAGAGAAGTTGAACCTTTAAATATATAATTGTTCTCCAGTAAGAAGTACTTGGATCATGGAGTTTTGAGGTAGACCTTGTTGAAACTATAGAAACCTGACTTCGTATCTTGCTTCCTGTCTACATTTCCTTAGTTAATCCCATAATCCCACATGCTGCTAATCTAAAAACATTTTGAATAATTAAACATTATTCAAATATAGGAAAAGAAAGGAGTAAGGTAACACTGATTATATCTCTGAGGTACTTAAAACATCTCAGTTTCTTTCCTATCTCCTGAGCCAGTGTCATTCTCATTACTTCTTAAAGTAAACCAAGTGAAAATAGGGAGGTTCAACAGAGCTGGACTTAAACCCTAGCTCTTAATAGCTAAGTGATCTTAGGGAATTTATTTAATTTCTATGAGTGTCAAATTTCCTTGTAAATAAGGGGTTGTTATAAAGTTTGAGTGACGTGAGTTCTATAGTTCCTGACAGACAGTAGGAATTTCTAAGAATGACGGCTGCTACTGCTTTCTGTCAGCTCCTTTAGTCATGAGCACCCTTTAAGTCAGTTGTCCAACAGAACTTTCTGTAGTGATGGAAATGTTTTATATTTATATTGTCCAGTATAGTAGCCATTAGCCACATGTCGCTATTGAGCAATTAAAATGTGACTGGTGTGACAGGGTTTTAGTTTTTAACTTAATTTAAATGGCTCTATGTGGTGTTACCTGTTGGACAGTGCATTTTTTTAAATTGAGACGTAATTGTCATAAAACATGCCAGTTTCAGGTGTACCTGATTTAATATTTACCTATATTGTAAAATGATTACAGTAAGTCTATTTGAGATCATCACCACACCTAGGTATAATTTTTTTCTTGTGGGGAGAAGTTTTAAAATCTAATCTCTTAGCATCTTTCAGATATACAATATAGTATTTTGAGTGAGTTTTAAGGCTCACTCAAAATCTGCCTCTTTTCTTCATGAAACCTTCCTTGAACAATGATTCTTCCTAACATTACTCTATCACTTATTTGGTACTTACCATGGACATAATTCTCATGAGTCTTGTCTTTCCAGGTACA
Organism: Phataginus tricuspis; assembly: GCA_029783875.1. Taxonomy (NCBI): domain Eukaryota; kingdom Metazoa; phylum Chordata; class Mammalia; order Pholidota; family Manidae; genus Phataginus; species Phataginus tricuspis. Next base: position 78,092,394 of record JAQQAC010026072.1, read on the forward strand.
TTATATCTGAGGTCATGAATTTTCAAATTTCCATATTGATGCACGAAAAGGAACATGATAAGGATATAATTGTAGTATGTTTAAGTAATAACTTTGAAATGATCATTAAATGTAATACAAAAACCTTGCCAGTTGGCAATTAGGTGAAGAGTAAGGAAAGTGTGAAGGTTGCCTGTAGTGATGAACTTCGTGTCCTGAAAGTTCAGATTACACTTGAACTCTGGAGGAGGAAATTAAAGCCTCTTTCTTACTTTGCCATCTTGTGGCCAACATGGGCCCCAGATGATGCTAATTCAAATTTTGCTGTGTCAAGGGAAAGTTTTCTTTAGTTTACTGTGGTAAAAGTTTACCAGGAGTAGAAGTTAAATACAGTCAGGATTGGCTCAGATGAAATTGAAACATGCTTTGAGAAAAAAGCTGACTATTTTGGTTTACCTTCTCGTTTATTTGAATCTTAGGCATCTTTGGCTCCTTCCTCTTCTGTCTCCTCCTCCTCCCTCCTTCTTGTCCTCCCCCTCTTCTCTCCTCCTCCTTGTCTTCTGAATGATTTTGTGAATTTAATGACTGGTTACAGTTGTTTTCTGTAGTCACACACTCTGTGGACTTGGAGAGGCTGGCATTAACCTATGCCATGTATACACCATCTCCCTGAATTTGTTTACAGGGCTGCCAAGCTCAGGTTGCAGCCAGCACCTGGCTCCTACCTTTGGCATACCTGTTCTCTTACTGTGAGACTGTTGACTTACAACTTTCAGAGGTGGGTTAGACTAACTCTAAAGTTAAAGCCAAACTTTTAAGTTCATACAAAAAGCTGAGTGTCTTGCCAATGGGTTTTGGCCCCGGGCAAGTTCACTACGGAGTCAGTGAGACCGAGGAATGACAATGGAATGTTCTTGGGTGGAAGGGTGTATATCCAACTTTATTCCCCACGATGGCAGGTCAATCACTAGAATCCCAACCACTCAGAGTGAGTCTGCTTGCAGCAAGTTGGTCTCTGCCTCTGGGCGCCTCTGCCCCTGCAGCCGTCTCAGTCTCTGTCCTTGGTGCTACCACCACTCCAGTCTCTGCTCTTCTGCAGCCCTGCGGCCCTGTGGCTGTGCCACTGTGTCGCCCAGAGCACTGGGCGGAGCTCTTCACACAGAGTCAGTAGCAACATACTGCCCACACGTGTGTAGTGAGCAAGCCAACTAGGGCCACATGAGAATCCTGGCCACAGGAACCTTCACTTTATCCACACTGAGCTTGTACAGAAGTCCTGTCCTAATCTGGTACTAAGTTTGGGCATTTGATGACATTTCCCAAATAGATGGGTCAAGTTATATTACTGGATGGAGATTCAAATAAAGAATGAACAATTTTCCTTCAGGTTAATTTTCCTTGAGACTCTATGGGTGTGACTGGGTGTGGAGTAGGTTGGTGTGCATTCAGATCATGCGATCTTAACCTTTGTGTATTTTTTATTCTTTTATTTTCCAGAGATGATGCTAGGTAGTTGATAGATCCTATAATTCAACTTGATTCCTAGAGAGAAGCTGATTCATCTGGAGCCAGAGGTAAGTGTAAAACAAAACCTTCATTTTTACCCTCTTTGGAGTTCTAATCACCTGGCAAGTTTTGGGGCTCAGTGTTCTTAGTGGCTGAAATTTGGTAGTTGAAAGAGCCTTAGTTCTAACCTTCGGAGTGTTTTCCTGGCTTAGGGATGAGAAGCCTGCAGTGGTTTGCCCTTCTCCAGTCATTCACAGTTTGCCATGATGAAATGCATGTTAAGTCCGTGTTTCAGCTGATCACCCTGATTGAACACATGCTCTGAGCAGACTAAAGCTAGGGCAAACACCTGGACCTGGATTCCGATGCTTGGAATTCCTCCAGGGATCTAGCCCCTGATCCCAAGTAATTCGTAAGTCTTCGAATTATGAATTTGATACTACAAACACTTTGTTGTGTTTTGATCTTTCATGATATCTCTGAGATAGACAGACTAGGTCAAGAATCCTCAACCTAAAAATTCAGACGCTACAGAAAAAGCACTGGTAGCTGGTGTAATTTTTTCAACCACATGGCAATTTTGAACTAATCACTATTTAATTAGTTTATATTTAAGATGAAGAGAATCCCAGAGATGGTTAAACCAATTTTGTCAAGATTATATAGTGAAACACTATATGGACACTTAAAAGTTACGATACAGGTGTTCCTTGAAATGGAAGGCTATTTATGATACATTAAATTAAAAACAAGTTACAGAGCAATATGTATAATCCATTTTATGTTTAAACACTTCTATATACTTGTGTTTATTTGAGACATCATTTGGAAGGATATACTCAAATACTAGGAATTACTGCCTCCAGAATTGGGTCCTATAGGTGATCCTGTTACCTGTTTTTTCTGACTTTATTATGTTCATGTACAACTTAAAAAGTTATTTTAAGAACCTAATGGGACAGACTGTTCTTTACCAGTGCCTGCATTTTTCAGCAGAGAACAGGATGGAATAGAAAAATTTCAAAGTAACACCAGCACTTGAAGTACTTTAGTTTTTGGCTATGTCTTTTGCAGAAATGAAATTTCAGGAGACTGAAACTAGACCTGCATCTCACTTTCCGAGCCTGGAACTCTGGGCTGCTGTAAGTCCTGAATGTACAGTAGATGATGACAGCATTTTTATTTTATGGTAAGGCTTATGTTGAAATTGAGAAGCTTTGACATATACAGGTGAATCTTTGAAAATAAACCTTTGTGACCTCATGGCTAGCTACTACAAATTCTATTTTTTAAAAAGTCAGGGAAGATACAGAGAGCAAGCATAGTGTAGTACTTACAGGTTCTGGAGTCAGGCTGGGCTCAAACCCATCCTCTGTCACTTAACCAGCTATGTTACCTTGGCAAATTTCTTAACATCTCAGCGTTTTAGTGCCTTTATATCTTAGAAGATGATAATAACAGTACCTGACTCAAAGCAATAGTACTTGACTATGAACACTGAATTAGCTAATAAGTGTGTGGGGCTTAGAACCTTGTTGAGCATATGATAAATGCTCAGTAGATGTTAGCTATTTTATCATTAGCGTCCATGTGTATATATATATATGTCTTAGACTTTGTAGTACTTAGCAATTTCTGATACCTGCATAATAGGTTGTCAGAAATTCTCCAATTGTATTGCTTATGTGCGTCTTTCTGCCAGTTGGCCTATACCTCATTATCTTTGCTCCCAGCACCCAAAGGTTAATTTACTTCTAGAATTAGACAAAAATAATAAACTGTAGTGTGTATCCCTATATAATTTTTCCATTAACACTTTTTTTAGTTGATTAATCTTGTTTTTGGCACTAATACATTTATCATCTAATTCCTCATTTTGTCTGTCTAGCTGGAAAAGTTGATACTTAATAGTTCTTCTAGTACATAACTCTTTAAAAATTTAGATGTAGTGATTCCTGAGTTACTTAATAATCTTTATTAAAATGTTTACTTAAATGGTTGGAGATAAACTTTGATGGCTGTTCCTCTCACTGCTTGGAGCCTTCGGTAGTGGGATTTTAGTCCATCACATATTAAAGCTGACTTATCTTCACTCAGGGCACCATGGGGATGGGTTGGCTGTCCATTAGTGCCTTCTGATTTTTGCGGAGTCAAACAATTACAAAGCAGGTGGTGATTCTAGTTTAAGGGAAGTGCCTGTGATTAAAATAAAAAGTAAAACGTTTTAAAATATAAAAATATAGTTTATAGAGACCCCTTTGATGCGATAGTATTTGAATAGCCCTGATCTAGGACTATGAAAGAAAGCTTTAGTTAGTTGATTCTGGGAGTTACTGAAATATCTGAAGTCATTCATGTTTACATTTTAAATGGTTTTCAGTTTTCTGCTGAAGTGGTTGTTCACACATATCAGGGTAGTATCTGTTTTCTTTGTCGCATGAAATACTGTTTTCTTTGTCGCATGAAAATAGATGACTCTTCAAAGGTGAATTTATAGAATCAACTTGCAAAAATGTAAGAGGCAGCAAAGGAAAGAGTAAAATATTTTCTTCTGTCATTTGTAGATTCTTCACTAGATTGTAAACTCCATGAAAATAAGAATAATTTTCTTATCTTTAATGCCTGGCCCAGAATAGGTACTCAAAAAATATTTGAAGTGAATTGATATCTCCATTGATTTTTGTTGTTGTTAAAGTCCCTGGAAAATGGCAACCATTTTAATGGCATTTCATCAGATGTTTACATGGACTAACAAGGACTAAATGTTTACATGTACTTAAATTTTGACTCTGATGTAAAGTGTATATATAGATGCATTAAACTATCTGCATGCCAATGAGTCTGCTTAAAACTCTTAATATCTGATTATGATGTTTGATCCTTTAAGAGACAATAAAAAATGGATGCCAAAACAACCTATGTATGTGAGGAATAGATATATAAAGGTTTACTAATAATAGGAAATCTTTTAGCATTTTATTTATTGGATATTTATCATTGATTTAAACTGCACATACTGCTCAAATATGGTTAAAGAGTCATTATTTCTGCTTTGTATTAAATGTTGAAATATTCTCAGTATTTTGGCTAAATTGTACTTAGGTGTCTTTTTTTTTTTTTTTTTTTTTTTGCCCTTTGCAGTGTATGTACATCCATGAAAGTATATTTAACATGCAAGGGGTACAAAATACACCTCCAAATATTGGAAGTCTGATACACTTCACTGTGTTTTGGAATAAAATTTAATACACTTGTTTAAACTATACATACAAATGGTATGCAAGTATAATAACTTCTGTTAGAATATGAAACCTGTTCTATAGATTAAGATTCTTCTATTAAAATAAATACAAATATCAAATTAGTTTTAGAGTAGATTATGCTAACAGTCTAAAATTCAAAGATAATAGAGAAAATTAACTTTCTGAAACTTAGAGAAATGTTGCACATAAATATGCATAATATAGCTGATAGGTATTTAGGATAGCTACACAAGATCAAAATCAAACTTTATGTAAAAAAAATTGTTTTTGAAAGGTGAAAGTAACCTGTGATTAAATGGTATAAAGTGTAAGTGCAAATTATGCTGTCAGTTTATGCAGATTCTTCATGTTAGAAAGAATGGATTAAACATATATAAATGAAAAGCAAAGATTTAAACCTATGGAAAAGAAAGAATATGATTCCAGTTTGTACCACTAGAATTAAATTAATCACTCTACACTCAGAAGACAGTTTAGGAAATGTATACGAGGGCCAAGGTGATCCTTTCTGATTACTGTGAACAGTTGCGAATAGACAACACACTAGCAAAAAGTTGTTTAATTAGGGGAGATTTTTTGTTTGAAGGAGAAAGACAGCACTAAGGCTTATATCCTAAGGACCCCCTAAAGCCCTTTTCAGCTTAATTTCTCATAAGAATTCTAATAGACATATATTGAGCAGAAAATGATACAGTAAGCACAGAACAGAAAAAAAACGTGTCAGGTAACATTAGGGTAGAACATATATATTGAATGAACAAGCAGGTCCAGGAAGGTACACAGGCAGATCACCAAAAAAAAATACTGACAACTGGTTCTTTTGCTTCATTTCAAGCAGTGTAATGAATGGTAATAATGCAGATACTAAGTCAAGGAAAGTTATCTCTTTAAAATGTATATAGAGAATGTGTGAAAGCTGGAAAGATTTGTTTCAAGATGGGTAAAAGATAAAATGGCAGAATCTCTCTTAACATGGAGGTGATAGCTGTCCCATTGTAGTATCAGAAATTTCTGGGAATTTTCTGAAACTACTTAGTGTGCTGCCCAACTGGTACTCCCCAAATTTTCAGGACAAACACTTCATGCACCCAGAGGCCAGGGCTCAAGCTGTTAACAAAAACCAGTCCTTGTCACCGAAGTCGAATTACAAAACATAATGACAAGGTTTTAAGGAAAGGAAAGAATAAATACTAAGTTGCTAGCAGATGAGAAAGTGGCAGGCAAGTGCCTTCAAGGACTACTTCCCTGAAAGCACAAGCACTCAGGGCTTTTAAAGGTAAATCATGGGAGAGGCCTTAGTGTTCATGATCAGACACAGGAAGTAGCAATTTGCAAGGATCTTGGCACACAGCCCTAATTCAATTGTGCTTTGTTTTTCTTAACAGTTCATCTTCAGCACCCTGGGACCAGATGTCTTGGGTTCTGCAAAAATCAGCTTTCTGCTTTATCTCTGACCTGGGACTCAGAAAATAGAACAAAAAGAAACTACCACTTGTTAATGGTGACAAGGATTTGGGGCTACCTGAGTTCATTTTCAAATTAATGTATTAAATTTTACATTTAAATACTTAAGTTTTCCACTCTTACGAAGCTGCCCCGTTAGCTTTTCAGCTGACTTTGACCTCAAGTGTTAGTAACACCCATGAGAGGTAGGATGTACTCTTGTGCCAGCCGAGGGCAGTAAAGGGCACCCATTGACAGTATCTACGGGACTTCGAAGTTGGAAACCTAGACTAGACTCAGTCGGACCGATTGGCGGCTTCACAGCAGCTGAGGCGCCTGCGTGGTTGGGGCACGGACCGGAATCCACACCACAGCCTGCTGGGTCCCAGGATGCTGGGCTGCCCCAACCCCGCGCCCCGCCCCCGCCCCGCCCCCGCCCCCAGCAGGCCTTGGGGCGACCCTGCGCTTACCCTCTGACCTGGCGTCGCTGCGCATCCTCGCTAGTTGAAGAGCCGTGGAGGCCGCGACGTTTTCCCGCTCTTTTTCTCCAGCGCCTCAGGTTAGGTATTTGTTACCATTTTTTTCTGAGAGCGTGGAAAGCAGGCTGAGAGTTACAAAGGTGAAGTTTCCGTGAATCTAATTCTCAAAAAGTTAGCCTTGGATTACTTGAACAGCTCACTAAATTGGCTCTGAACTCATGGACAATTTGGAATTAGCTGCACGTCTCGCTCTGCCTTGAGAAACGCCCCGGCCTTAAAACTGTTCCGTATCGTCTGGTCCCTCCGCGCATTACCCTGCTGGAGGTAACGTAGGCCCCGTGTTCGCCTGCCAGCGGCCATTTTTGTGGGGCCTCACCGAGCGGGGACGTTTGGAGTAAAGGCGTCAGAGCGGCCTCGGTGGCCCCTAGGAACAAGGCAACGTTCTTGACCGAATTTGTAGTTGATAGATGGGAACATTTTCCCTTGGTGTTTAATTGGTGTGTCACTATTGTTTTATACAATATATGACTTGACTTGGTATATCAAACATACTGCTGCCCAGTTTAGGTTGGGAAAACTCCAGTGAGAGTGGACATTATATTGAAGAATAATTTAAAAGCATTTTTTTAGTTTTACGAATATTTTAAATGAAAGTGTAGCATTGACTAGTATATATATATATTAATAGGTGAATTGTTTGATGATAAGTCATTTTACAGATACTCAGGCTTCATAGTGGCCAGTTACTTGGATGAATTAGGTCTTCATTTAATATGATCAGATTACTACTCTTATAGTCAAGGCAACACAGGTAAAGAATCAGAAATCAGTACATACGAAAAATCTAACAATGTAACTTAAAATACTTTGTGCTAGAAAGTGGCTGAAATCAGTGCTTGGACTTTTAAAATACCTGCCAAATGTGAGAAGTGGTACTGAAATAGTCCAGCAAACTATAAATAGGCAATAAATTTGGATTTTTGTTTAGGTATTGAGGAATGGCAAAAAACACTAATTTTTACTTGTTTGTACTTCGTAGATGTTCCTAAACTTTTTTTCCACGCACATACTACTTTTGGCTCTAGTAAGATTGGAATCACCTGTGTATTTAGCTTAAGAATTTTTTTTCTTCATGGACTTTGTCGTCGTTTGCATAAAGGAGGAGTGCAATTAACATTGTTGAGTGACTGAACTCAATATAACATTGACTGTAATAAGTACAAAAACAAAATGTGCCTTATAAAGTAAAGACATTATTTATTCATTTCATTTTCACGGCGGTCTGACTTCTGTGGCCTTGTCATGTATCCCCTCCCAGGATCCCCTCCGCCCCCCGCCGCGCGCTGTCATGTCTTTGTGCGAAGACATGTTGCTCTGCAACTACCGGAAGTGCCGCCTGCGGCTCTCGGGCTACGCGTGGGTCACCGCCTGCTCGCACATCTTCTGCGACCAGCACGGCAGCGGCGAGTTCAGTCGCTCGCCGGCCGTCTGCCCCGCCTGCAGCAGCACCCTCTCCGGAAAGCTGGATATTGTCCGCACGGAGCTCAGTCCCTCAGAGGAATACAAAGCCATGGTGTTGGCGGGGCTCCGGCCGGAGATTGTGTTGGACATCAGCTCCCGGGCGCTTGCCTTCTGGACGTACCAGGTTAGTACTTAGGCTCGGGGAGGGCATGTAATTTCAGGCATTATTATTTGAACATTGAGGAAGGTTCAAATGTTTCTCCTTTACTTGTATGTATTTGCTTTTTATGAATATGTGGAAAACTTTCTTTTCAATAAGTTGTTTTTTTCAAAAGTAATATATTTATTGCTTAAAATCCAAAAGGAAGAAAATTAATAATCACCCATAATTTCATCACTTAGAGATAACCATTGTTAATATTTTTGTTTATGTATTACTGGACTTTTTCTATGCACAATATATGTATTTAAATATTTTGTCTGTACAAAAATAGGATAATACCACACATACTGTTTTTGCGGCAAAGTTGACAATGTTATGCCTAAAATATTATGAATATTTTATTAAATATTTAAAAATTAACTCCTATAATCATTATTTTAATAGTTGCATTGTATCATAATTTATTTCTAAGTTATAAGAAAATGCTTATCATCAAATTCACATACTTAATTATTTGCTGAGATTAAATTCCTTAAAGTGGATAAATGTATTTCAAAGTTTTAAAAATTGCAGTATTTTTAAATTGCCCACCAGTTAGTCCTTAATCAGTTTGTGCTCCTTTAAGCACTGTATGAGGGTGCTTGGTTTCCATGCTGCCTTCTCACCAGTTACATATGGGCAAAATGGAGTCCCATTGCTTCTTGTGTATATCTTGGGTTACTTTTAAATGGACACTTTTTTTGGTATTTTTTAAATACATTTTTTTAAATAAATTGCCTGTTTCAGTTTGCATATTTCAGTTGCTGTAGGTATTTTTTTCCTATTGATTTGTAAGAATTCTTTGTATATAAGCTCAGATATTTCAAGAAATTTTGTTCTGTCACTTTTATTAGTCTTCATTGATTTTTTAACATACTGAAGCTGAAAATTTCTGTGTATTTGATAAAATCATAAAACTGATGATTGCAATGTATCATAATTTTTTCTAAGTTATTAAAAAAGTGCCTGTGATAAGCATTCTTATCATCAAACTCATATCCATAAATCTTTCCCTTTATGATTTCTGCCTTTGGTGACTTCTTAGAGTTTTCCTAAGGGAAACTTTAATCATATCCTTGAGTATATTGTTATATCTTGTATATGCATTTATTATAATGCCTTTTAAAAGTCTTATTTGTCATCTGTTAAGTAGATATTTTCATTATATTTTTCTGGGTAAGGTATCCTTTTTACAAGTACCTGTATCATCTTATGCTTACCTTTATTGTATTACTTATACTGAACTGTAATTGCTTACATGTTTATCAGCTCTAGTTGGGAGAGTTCTTTAGGTCATGTTTTGAATCCTGTAGCTCTCTGGGTCCTCAGTGACCATCATATTTACTGATCTTAGTAAATACTTAAACTGAATGAATAGATACTATATTTTTTAAGTAGATTACTATTTTGGGGGTAGTATTGATTGAACATGTACTTGTGGTATTGTTTTCATATTTTCAGATATGGTGGAAACAGTGAATGAGTTAGGTAGCCAGAAATGAATTTTTTCTTTACTTCATTTATTCATTTTTTCTTAGTCATTCAGCATAGTTTTTGAGTACCAGGAAATATTTATTCATCATGTACCTTTTTAGGTGCTGGATATACAATAATGAACAAACCAGATAGGCTTCCAGGAGGCTATAGTTTAGTGGTGAAAAAGATTAAAGAAAAAACCCCCAGATATTTATAATACATTTATAGTACCTACAAAGTTAAGAGAAGTACAAAATGCTAAAGGACCACATGTAGGAGGGGGTAACCTAGACTTGGTGAAGTTACATCAAACTATATTGAATAGGAAAATTAAAAATGGGTTTAAAGAAAAGGAGAGTGTTCATATTTCACTTTCTTTAAATATTTAAAGGACAGTGAGTCAAAAGATACACCAAATTTGGTTTTTGTGTACAGTGGTTCTCTGTTGCAATTTAATAAGCTTAGTAGCTTAAACAGCAAATTTAATGCTTAAAACAACACACATTTATTGTCTCAGTTTCTGTGGATCAAGAGTCCATGCATGGACTCTGCTTAGGTCTCACAAGGCTGCAGTCAAGCTGTTGATAGGAACTGCAGTCTCATCTGAACCTTGCCAGGGGAAGGATGTGCTTCCAAGCTCATGTGGCTGTTGGCAACATTCACCTCCTAATGGATTATTAGACTGAGGGCCTTTTGCTTTTTAATGGACTTAACTTTTTCAGCAGTTTTAGATTCATAGCAAAATTGAGAGGAAGGTGCAGAGATTTTCCATTTACTACCCTCCTCTACACTGGTTTAGGTAGCCTTCCTCATTATCAACATCCCCCACCAGCTTGGTACATTTGTTCACACCACTTGTCACCCAAAGTCCATAGTTTACATTAGGGTTCTCTCTTTGTGTTATACATCCTATGAATTTAGACTAATATTTAATGACATATATTATGATAGTATTCAACAGTAGTTTCACTGCCCTAAAAAATCCTCTGTGCACCACCTCTTCATTCTTCCTTCTTCCCGACCTCTGGCAACCAGTGATCTTTTTACTGTTTCCCTAGCTTTGCCTTTTCCAAACCATCATATAATTGGAATCATACAGTTTGTAGCCTTTGGATTGGCTTCTTTCACTTAGTAATATGCACTTAAGTTTCCTCCATAGTTTTTCATGACTAGATAGTTCATTTCTTTTATTGTTGAATATTATATTCCATTGTTAGATATACCAGAGTTTATCCATTCACCTACTGAAGGATATTTTTGTTGCTTCCAGGTTTTGGTAATTATGAATAAGCTGATATAAACATCTGTGTGCAGAATTTAAGTTTTCAACTCCTTTGGGTGAATACCAAGGAGCATGATTACTAGACTCTGTGGTGAGAGTATGTTTAGTTTTTTAAGAAACTGCCAAACAGTTTCCAAAGTGGCTGTAACATTTTGCATTCTTAACAGCAATGAATGAGAGTTCCTTTTGCTCCACATCATTGCTAGCATTTGGTGGTGTCAGTGTTCTGGCTTTTGACCATTGTAATAGATGTGTAGTGGTATCTCATTGTTTTAATTTGCATCTCTCTGACTATATGATATGGAGCATCTTTTTTGCCATCTGCATATCTTCTTTGCTGAAGTGTTTGTGAAGGTCTTTGGCCCATTTTTTGTTTGGGTTGTTTGTTTCTTTATTGTTGAGTTTTAGGAGTTCTATGTATATTTTGGATAATAATAGTCTTTTATCAGATATGCCTTCTGCAAATATTTTCTTTCAGTCTGTGGCAGGTCTTTTCATTCTCTTGACATTGTCTTTCACAGAGCAGAAATTTTTTTTTTTTAACAATTTATTTTGGTATCATTAACCTACAGTTACATGAGCAATATTATGGTGATTAAACTCCCCCCTTCATCAGGTCCCCCCCACCAACCCTATTACAGTCACTGTCCATCAGCGTAGTGAGATGAAAATCACTACTTGTCTTCTCTGAGTTGTACAGCCCTCCCCGTGCCCCCCCACCATATGTCTGTTAATCGTAAAGCCCCTTTTACCCTCTTATCCCTCCCTTCCCGCCCTTCTTCCCCAGTCCCTTTCCCTTTGGTAACTATTAGTCCGTTCTTGGGTTCTGTGAGTCACAGAGCAGAAATTTTTTAACGGAGTCCAGACTATTGTTCTTTCTTTCATAGATTATGTCTTTGGCGTTGTATCTAAAAGTCACCACTAACCCCAAGGTCATTTAGATTTTCCCATATGTTATCTTTCAGGAATTTTATAGTTCTGTTGGCAACATTCACCTCCTAATGGACTATTAAACTGAGGGCCTTTTGCTTTTTAATGGACTTAACTTTCTCACCAGTTTTAGATTCATAGCAAAATTGAGAGTAAGGTTCAGAGATTTCCCATTTACTGCCCTCCCCTCCACTGGTTTAGGTAGCCTTTCCCATTATCAACATCCCATGTAGAAATGTAATTCTACATTTAGGCCTGTGATCCATTTTGAGTTAATTTTTGTGAAAGGTATAAAGTCATGTTAGTTTTATTGTGACTCAGTATTTTGCTGTCTGTTGCCCAGAGGCTGCTCTCAGTTACTTGCCCTGTTGGTTTTCCCAACATGGCTGCTTATATCCACAAAGCCAACAAGAGAGAATGTGCTAGTAAGACAGACCTTGTAGTATTAGGTAATATACTCATGAAGTGACTCCTGCCATTTTTCCTGTATTCTGGTCAGGTCCTGCCCACACTCAGGGGGAGAATATAAATACCAGGAGTCAGAAATAATTAGAGGCTATTTTATAATCTGTATACCATGCTATGGATTATTTGAAATATGGGATTATATTTCTTAAAAACCTTTGGGTTACATGTTACTTGTTAAGGTTAGACAAATACTTTTGTTCGTGTAATGGTCTTGGTTTGACATTATTCCTCTAGATTTTTTTCTATGCATTTGTGACATGTTATTTTCCATAATAACCATCCTACTTTACATCATGATTACTTCTTAACTGGTTCTAAATGTTGAAATAATAACATCTCAGTATAATTATCTTTTTTTTCTTTTTGTGTTTGTATAAAGTTTTATATTATACAACTGTGTACTTACTACTTTAAAAATCTTTTCTCTCTTTGGGATAGGTACATCAAGAGCGTCTTTATCAAGAATACAATTTCAGCAAGGCTGAGGGCCATCTGAAACAGATGGAGAAGATATATACTCAGCAAATACAGAGCAAAGATGTGGAACTGACCTCTATGAAAGGGGAGGTCACCTCCATGAAGAAAGTGCTAGAAGAGTACAAGAAAAAGTTCAGTGACATCTCTGAGAAACTTATGGAGCGAAATCGTCAGTATCAAAAGCTCCAAGGCCTTTATGATAGCCTTAGGCTGCGAAACATCACTATTGCTAACCAAGAAGTTACCCTTGAGCCATCCATGATTGCACAATCTGGTGTTTTTGGCGTCTCATTAGGTAAGAAAGGACATGTGGTATCAAGTATCAGTTTATTAAGTCAGTGATTTTTCACACTGGCTCTGCACAGTTTCAAGTGGTCAGTGGAGACTCCAAAGGCTTAGAGTGGTGGTAGGCTCTAGGTTCTTCATCCATATACTCACCTGTACATCATTGCTTTTGTCTATTTTATATGCTTGCTTTAAAGTTACATCTTCAATTTGAACAGAGAGTATATCCTTCCAAAATAAAAGTTTGTACGTTGCTACTTTAAATGAAAGTCCATTAATTATAGGAATAATAATAATAATAATAATAGCTGCCATTTATTGATTTCTTATTAAGTGCTAGGCACCATTATAGTTTTACATGTATTCATGTTATTTTCAAAATTTCATGAGGTAGGTATTATTATTATTCTGTTTTACAGATGAAGAAATGGAGGCACGGAACATTTAAGTAAACTGGTCAATGTCCTGGAGATACCTTCTGAGCCTATACTCTTAACCATTTGCTATCCTCCAAGAAGGTCATGTTTCAGTGTCTTTCACATGGCAGTACTGGCTGCACAATTCTTAAGTTAGTGTCATCTGGTTGGTTGGTTTGTTCTTTTGTTTATTTGTTCATCCCACATCAAGTATTTATCAAACATGTTTCTTGTGCCAGGCTGCTAGGCATAATCCTAGGCCATGAGGATATGGAGACGCCAAAAACACTAGGATTCTTGCCTCTGAAAGTGCAGTCTAGGATGATATTTTTTTCTGTTTGTTAGGTGCCTTCATGGAGGCAGTGAATCTTATATCTCTTCCTGAGTTATTCCCCTTTATATTACTCTTGATATAACTTGAGGTTTGCTATACTATTAATATAAATTGTTTATGGCATACAAGAAATTGAAGCATCTAGGACTGGATTTTCCTAAATACTCATTTTTGAATTTTATTGTGGGCTATGGAAAAAAATTTAGTGGAGAAGGGGATGATATCCTAGAAAAGGCAAGCAGTAAAGAGATGAGGAATATCAGATGTAAGAATTGAAACAAATACAAGTTTCTGCTTAACTTTCAGTTAATCATATATTATTATTTAGTCAAAGTGCTACTGTATATGGGCATTGTAGATGTTATTTTTTCCTTGTTACTATTCACATTTATTTTTATTTCTTTCATATTTACTAATTCCTTCATTTTAATCTCTTTGTGCACACTTTTTACTTTTACCCCTTGTTACCATTGTTGGCTTGAAGCAAACATAGTCAGCATTCTCTTTTAGTTATGTGTTCCCTTTAAAACTTGTCAAAGCTAAGGAGTGGTTTAGTGAGAGTTGTTAAATGATCATTTAATCAGATTATTGTCTGTTTTTTTTCTTAAGGCTATTCTAATTGATCTTGAGTCATGAGTATGTGCCAGTTTTTCATAGTTGTCACATATTTTCTACAGTGCCTATGACAATCTTTAAAAAAAATTTATTCTTAATCTGGGACAAAATGTTTCACACACATATGTATATATATGATACTTTAAAGTAGATTAAATAGATAAGTGAATAAAATAGCTCTACTAAGTATAGTCCATGGTGTCACATGACTTGGTGATGAGATCATGGCTGTCACGGAAGAAAGCACAGTATATACTGTGGGGTGGGGCAATTGTCCTTTTTTAAATCCAATATTAGGCTTATATTTTATCTGTCTCAAAGAGTTCTATTAAAATATTTAATGAATGACTTATGTGTTTTTTTTATACCTAAAGTTCTGTAAGGTAATAGATGCTTAAGTTTTTCCCTTTTTTTTTTTTTTTCCTAGGGAACAACTCCAAGTTTCCTTTGGACAGTACTCCAGTTCAAAATCGGGGTGGTAGAGATGGAGATTTTCAGTTCAGACCATTTTTTATGGGTTCTCCCACAGCACCTGAACCCAGCAACAGCTTTTTCTGTTTTGCCTCCCCAAGTCGTGAATTAGAGCAACAGCAAGTCTCTAGCAGGGCCTTCAAAGTAAAAAGAATTTAGCTTACTTTTATAGTGTTTCTCTGTTCACTTTCAGTGGTATCATTTGAGTCACCAACCTCCTTGTGCTATTGTCTTTAAAGTTGTCTTCACATTTTCAACTTACAAAAAACTCAGTGGCAGTGGAGGTGGCTTTACAGTCTGTTTTTTTTTGTTTACATTATTTAAGGCACAAGCATTTTATTAAACTCAATTTCATTGTGAAGTGTTGAGTTTTTGCTAGTACTGAAAGGATTACAATATTATTGCATGTTTTCTGGATCACCATTTGCTTCTGCCTGGGCTATTTTTGATTGAGCTGTGTGTTTATGCATAAGCATATAAGTACCTCTTATATGTTTACATGTCACTTTAGGTTTTGGTATTTATGCCTATATGTATATATGTGTTCCCTTACATTGATATTTTACTGTATCTGCCTGTATATTTATGTGAGGATTTTGGTCTCAGGAAATGGCAGATGAGTACCTTGTTATGTAGGGTGTACATTTATGTATTTGCCCTTTTATTAACTTGTTTGGAGGCGTGCTCATGTTAGTGAGAGTTCAATTTGATGCAAGTAATGGTCCTTATTTCTATTTAACAGTAATTAACATTGATAAAGTAATTTTGTAAAGTTTATTATTTGGCATTTATTTTAAAATAAAAATAACTTATTTGCAGTTGTTGTCTTTGGTGTACTAATTTAGAAATGTGCTTCTGCAGAAAACTTAAAAAATTGTTACTGGTCCTAAGAGACTATGTTAATTAAAAAACTTAAAAAGATTTATTCCTTGTTTTTCTTTATTAAATAGCAAACATTTCTGACTACTATCACAGATACCTTGTTTAAAATATAGAGCCAAGAAAGAAATTTGAAGTACATTTTCAGTAACTTTACATCCTTTTAGAGGCAAGACTTGAAAGTATACCAATTGAGGAGGCAGAATATTGGGATTCTAATGGTGGTCTTTCCCATATATTGGTTGTACAAGTTTGAGTTTAAATTTTCTGGGCCTTTGCTTCTATATCTGTAAAATGAGGGATTGGATTGAATTATTCTGTAAGTCTTTTGAACTTTTAACTTATGATTTGTTCTTATTGGCTTGGGAGGAATTACAACGGAATTACCCTAAATGACAAATCCCACTGTTTTTTTATGTAATAAAGTCATATTGAAATTATTTGAGGATATTTTATATTTCGTCAGTGAGGAAAAGGGAGTGAATACTCTTGCTTTAACATAATTGAATAGTGAGCAACTAATGTTTTCTTCTGGGGTATAGAATATAAAAATCTCTTTAAAAAAAGTGTTTTACTGTACCCCAAAGTTAAAGTGGTGGTGTTTGGGAAAGCAGATGAAAAATCTTGACTTAAGTTTTAAAACATCCCTCCCTATTTCATAGCTAATCACAGATTTTATAGGTTATGGCACAAAGTATTTTTCTTTATGCAATTTCAAATTTTAAAAACATTAAAAATATTAATGAATTAAAAAATCACAATGATAAACATTACATATGAACATAACACATTTTTAAGAAAAACAGTGGAATTTTCCCCAAATACTAGAAGAGTGGCATGGTTTACATTTTTGCTGATATTTTTTAATAGAATACCATTAGACTCAAATCTATGCAGTTTTAAGTTTTGTTGGGAAATGGTTTGAGGATATAATTTTATGTACATTCATGATTTCTGCCTTGAACATCTGCTTAGCTTTGTAAGGTTCACAGAATCACTTTGAAGTGCAAGTAAGCTACAATTAAGACTAAATAGGAGAAACTTTGTTGGGATTATTACATCTACTTTAAAAAAAGTTATCAGTTTATTTAATAGATTCACATGGTATAACTTCAAAAGCTACAAAAAGCCACACAGTGAAAAGTCTCCCTTTTATAAACCCTGTCCCCCAGCCACTCCCCCTTTTTAAATTGGTTACTCTTGCCAGTGTCTTGTGTCTCTTTCAGGGATAGTCTATGTGGAAGCAAATAGGCTTTTATTAAAAAATGTTTATTTTTGAATAGGTAGTACATGAACATGATAAATTTAAAAATGTACACAGTAATTTTCTTTGCTCACTGACAATTCTCAGTGCCCCTGTTTCCCTCTCTGGAGACAGTCATTGTTTTTTATGTATCCTGGATATAGTCTGTCAATAAACATTATTAGTGTATTAATATACTATAAATATATTAGTGATGGCTTTCATAATACCATCCCAAGTGTAGATTTATTAGGATAGTGTGTTCAAAATGATAAAATTGTAAAGTTTGGATAATATTCAGACTGGTTACCTTACCATTGTACTTTAAAATATCCTTAACCTTTCTTTTTTGGGGTATTGTAATCTTGGTATAAGTAACCTAGTAAGATATGAAACAAAACGCCTGCAATTAAGCTGAGAAAATTTTGTTTCCATGATTTGTCGAAGTTTGTGAACTCAAAGGTGAATATAGAGCATCTTTGAGCTATAGGCTTTGGGTTAAATTGGTTTAGAGTGAGATGCTCTTCCTTGAAAACGAGCTCCTCCACTCAAGTGCAGGTAAGCCTCCGGCACCCTAGGTGTCGCTGTGGCTCCATGATGTCGGTGGTATGAGTCTGGTTATAAAGTTGGGGGCGGAGAAACTGAGAGTGGCTGGGAAATGATGGCTGATGAAGAGGAGGAAGTCAAGCAGACCTTGCAGAAATTGCAGGTGGGGTCGTAGGTTAAAATCTATACGTTAAAATCTGTATTTGTTGCTCCGGAAGAAGCCGGGAGCCCAGTCTGTCCAGTACCTGCGCATTCCGTGGCCCGTGCACACGCCGCTGTGTCGGAGCGGTTACTATAACAACTCCCTAGGGTGCAGCCGCGGCCGGAGAGCCAGCTTCCCCCGGCCCGCTGAGGAGCGCGGCGGGTGTGTCGGGACCTCCTGCCCCTGACCTGCTTGCACTTAATTTCAGTCTCGCGTGGAAGAGAATTTGGTGCTGCTAACTTGGTCCCTGAACATTCTTAAGAATTTTTTTTTCTCGAGTCACTCATGACATAACGTACACATATGTATGGCTGCAAGAACTATTACCACATGTTGTTTTGAGCCCCACAAAGGCCTTTTCCATCCAGTTTCTCAGTTGACTGCAGTTGTGACTAGGACTAGTCTTTTGTACTTTGTAGGTAGGAGCTAACTAGTTGCTTGGCTCTTTTTATCTTTCCTTTAACGACCCAAGATTTTTCTTAAACCTTACCAACTCAGTTCTTTGCGTTCTAAAATGGCCTGGAACTTAAACATTAGACCTGTGACAGGCTTGTAACTTGCTGAAAGGCTTCTGATGTAGATGTTTGAATATTGGTGAGACTTCTTTGTTTCTTGAGCAGATAAAAATAATACCACTTTTTAGAGTGAGCTTTATGTTACAGATGACTTGAATCAGTTTAATTTATTCCCTAGTGTGACTGGCTGAAATAAGAGATTCCCAGTCCTAGCTCCATATGGAGACATTGTGGTGTTTGTATATGTATAGAAAAAAGTTTGAAAAATTATGTTAAATAGTGGTTATCCCTGAGGTGGTTTGGAGAGTGATTATGAGAAATGTTTTACTTTGTAGTTTTTTACATGTACTTATTTGAATTTTAATAGTTTACATAGGTTGATTTTGTCATGAGAAAAAAAAGTTATCGAAAATATTCACTCCAAAACAAAACAACAACACAACAATGTATTTCATGTTTGCTTTAACAAGAAAAACAGTAATGACGTCCTCTCTAAAATAATTAATTTGCAGCCATGACCATTGCAGGGCAAAAGGAGATAGGTTGTAATTTTTGCTGAGAGCTGCCTTTTCCTGGGTTCATTTGTGGTAGATGCACAGGTATCTACGTGGAGGATGCTTGAGATGTCTTGGGGTGGGTGGGGAAGGTGCAGGACTGAAATGAGTGGAGTAGAGAAGAAAAAGATAGTGATGTGCTTTCTGTGAGAAGGGTGGTGAGTTTTAATTTCATTGTTATAGACATTTTAGGGTAGAGGGAATGTATGAAAAGATATTTTTCAAAGTGTGTTTGGGCCATTTTCATTGCAGTCATCTGGGGTGCTTGTTAAAGTGAAAAATGTTGAGTTCTGAAAAAACTACTAAAATCAGGATCTCTAAAGGCTGGGTCCTAGAATTAATACACACAATAAAATTTGAAAAGCACTGTTGTAGAGGGTGCTAGTCCATTCTTTTCATTTTGGGTAGGATTTTAAATTAAGTTAATTTTAAGTTCATCTATACATATATTTATTAGAGACAGGGATGAGTTATTAATTCATTCAGTCAGCATATTTAATAAATGCCTATCATGTCTGAAGCCCTGTTTGTAGTGCACAGAGATAGCTTTTAACAGAACAGGTTAAGCCCCTCCCATCGTGGAGCTTACATTCCGGTGGTGGAGACAGACAATAGACAGTTAATGAATAGGCCACAGAATTTCAAACGATAAGTACTATGAAGAAAAGGAAGAGTGAGTGATATAAGTGGGCAGAGGAGGAAGGGGTTATTTTACTTTGGGTAGTCCGGGAAAGCCTCTTTGAGAAGTTGATATTTAAACTAAGATCTCAATGATGATGAGGAATGAGCGAGGCAAAGATCTAGGCAAATAGTGTCGAGGCAGAGGGGACAGCATGGTGAGCTTGGTGGATCTGAGGAACGGAATGAGAGCCAGCGTGGCTTGTGTATTTGTAGGAGGGAGAGTGATAAGTGACGTTTGTGGGAGGAGGGTGAGTGGTGGGAGCTCAGGTCATACAGTCTTCTAGCCCCAGTAAGGAGTTAGATTTTCTTCTGTCTGCAGCGGGAGACTATCGGAGGGCTTGTGATGTACATTTTTCTAAGGTTACTCTGAGTACAGCGAGAATGGGAGAGGGTAGAAGCAAGATGACAGGTGAGAAGCTACTGCAGTAGTCCAGTAATGGTGCTGATTTAGTGCAGGACAGATGCAGAGATGGAGACAGGTAAATGGGTTTAGGATGTGCTGCGGAGGTAGTTAAAACTTGATGGAATTTTATTGTCTATTTCTGCAGCTATTCGGTTTCAGGAAAGAATAGATGATGGAAAAGCTTTGACTGGTGTGACAGGAAGACTCAGAGATAGAGGTATTTGAAAGAGGAAGGAGAACATTTACTTGGAAGAATGCAGGAGAGCCAGAAGATGATTTGACAAAAACCAAACCCAACCAAACCAAATGCACAAGTATTTAAAGAAACAAGATCCTTTAAAAATACCAAGGTTATCAAGCTTAAATTGGTCTCTTTGTCATAGAAAACAACTTTCACATGGTATCATATTCACAAAGATCATGTGTTGTCAGTTATCAGCATAGGAAAAATCAGGGATAAGATTGTTATGTTAGAAAGTCCAGTTTTAAGGGTATATTTCAAAGTTTTATACTTTGGGAACCAGTATTGGATAGGATTATCTTATTAACTTACATCTTATCTCAAGTTGCAAAGTATTGCCCTCCTTCTGACTGTGGTGTGGGAAGTGCTTAGTCATATGGGAAGCCTGCTGGGGTTGGGAGAGAGAGAACTGTCAGCATGCTGCAGAGACTGGCATGGGACAACGTGAGAGTGGGCCTGGGATGCTGGCATTTTGATAGACCCGTCCACCTGCCTCTTGCGTCGTTCTGAGGTGAGACAGAGAGTCAGTTTTTCAAGGCCAAGAGCTGGAATGGGTAGCCACTCTCAAATTTCCTTGTCTGGCATTCTCTCCACTTAATGGTACCATTCATCCTTACACTTCCTAGGAACTGGTCGGTCAGCTGTATTCATTTCGCGAGTGCTATTTTGAGACACATAGTGTTGAAGATGCCGGGAGGAAGCAACAGGATGTGCGGGAGGAGATGGAGAAGACCCTGCAACAGATGGAGGAAGTAGTGGGTATGAGTCCCAGAACTGTATGCAACCCACTGCCTGCCATTGAGATGTGAGAGTTTTGCTCTCTCTCTCTGAAGATTCTTTGGTATCCTGTTTGTGGCTGCTATGGGATGGTACAACAGAATATTTTTCTTTTGAGGGCCCCTGTGCTATCATTCCTCTGAACTGATTATAGCCAATGTCATGAAATAAAAGAGCATACATGCTGCTTGAACTATTGCAGAAATCTTAACTGACTTTTCTGTCTTTAATTTCTTTTACTTCCAAATCAATATATATAATGATCTTGGATGTTACCTTTATTAGTTCATGTGTTTAATCTTATCCTTTCTGTCTGCATCTTTGCTCAAGTAAAAGATTCCTACTATTGACTGGTTGAAGTCTAAGCCCCCTGACCTGGTATTCAAGTTTCCATTGTCTGACTTTTTTTTTTCTACCCTTCTTTCTCACTCATAGAGGAACTTTTGTTTCATTCAGGTTGGACCATGCATTCTCCCATGAACATGCCACATGTATTTCAGCCTGTTTCTGTGTCTTTGTTTACTTCATTTTCCTACCTGGGAGTCTTGTCTTTTCTCCTTTTTACTTTTTAAAGCCCATTCATTCATTGGGTGCATGCCATAGGCTCCCTTTCAGTATTGTTTTAATTTTCCATGTATATGCTTTGTCATTTCACTAGATTGTAAGCCCCTCAAAGGCAGGAGTAATGCTCTGTGTTACCCTCCCACCTAATATGCACTCTGCATATGGTAGGCGTTCAATAAGAGGCGTGTTCATAAAGATTTTACTCAACTACTTCATTCCTAGAGCTGGCATGGGGTTATTCCTTGAAAATGCCCCTGTCTTGTCTGTAAGACTGCCTGGGTTTTTCCACTCCTTTTTCTTTCTCTTTGCCTTCTAGGCTCTATCCAGGGTAAGGCACAGGTTCTGATGCTAACTGGGAAGGCGCTGAATGTGACTCCTGACTATAGCCCTAAGGCTGAGGAGCTTCTGTCAAAGGCTGTCAAGCTGGAACCCACACTGGTGGAAGCCTGGAACCAGCTGGGTGAGGTGTACTGGAAGAAAGGCGACGTTGCAGCTGCTCACACCTGCTTCTCAGGAGCCCTCACCCATGTGAGCTGCCCACTGTCCCCTCAGAAAACACAGATGGGGAGGATGGGGTTCTGTGAATTTTCCCGGGATATGAACATGAGTACAACTGTGTTGGAAGTAGGAGAACAGAGTCTGGAGGGAGGAAGAGTGTGGGGGCAGACCTGAAGGAGGAAAACAGGCACAGGCGAGCGAGGAGAGGATGATGAGATCAGGTTCAGGGGTAGATGAGAAGAAAGGAGATCCTTGTAGAAGTAAAGATGGTCCTTGTGGATGAGGGTCTAAGATACAGATGGCAGTAAGAATTAAGATGAAAAATGAGATTTAGAAGAAGACTGAGATAGAATAGATCTGGAAAGGAGAAATAGAATCAGGAAGGTTGAGTATATGTCTTCTCCTTTTGCAGTGCAAGAACAAAGTGTCCCTCCAAAACCTGTCAATGGTGCTTCGCCAACTCCAGGCTGACTCTGGAGATGAACATTCTCGCCACGTCATGGACAGTGTCCGACAGGCTAAATTGGCTGTGCAAATGGATATTCATGATGGCCGTTCCTGGTGTGAGTGCTTTCAAAAGCTCTCCAGTGAGT
This sequence comes from Phataginus tricuspis, assembly GCA_029783875.1. Lineage (NCBI taxonomy): Eukaryota > Metazoa > Chordata > Mammalia > Pholidota > Manidae > Phataginus > Phataginus tricuspis. The sequence goes on from JAQQAC010026072.1 coordinate 78,115,177, forward strand.
TTCTGGGGCCGTGGTTCTCACCCATGGCTATTCTACAGAGTCATCTGGAGCCCATCTGTGAGTCTGACCCTAAGTGTCAAGCCAGGGCATCTTTGTTTTGCAGAAGCCCAAAAGGTATTTTGATGAACCACTACCCTAGGACCTCTTAGATCACTTCATCCAAGAGGAGAGGCTTATGTTTCCACATAAGCAAGGCAGCTTTTGTGCAGTCTGTTCAAGTTTCTCCTTTGGGTCTGCATTTGCCTTTTTATCCCAGTGAAATTTGGGGTTTACTAAATGGCTGTCATCATTGGTTTGTGTCAGACGTGGGGCCTTTCCAAGAGACTTTGAGGGTGACTAATATAGGTTATCTTGAACTTGGGCTCTGAGATGTGATACACCACTGTCTTTCTCAGCTTCTTCTCCCAGCTTAGGGATGGCGAGAGTGGGCTGGAGTTGTGTTTCCCTTCTCCCACGTGGAAGGCTAGAGCCAGTTGGAGTTGGTTATTTCCCTTCCTCAGGTCAGTTAGGGTCTGAAAAAACCACAGCAGGTTAAACCCTGGTCAACTGGTTCCTTCTGAGGGAAGGCCTTGTTAAGAGGGAATCACTTAAGTGCTCTGGAGTCTTCCAAAGTGGTGCCTTTCTCCCTCCCCCTGCTAAAAGTATGAGGGGATTTTTCCCTGATATTTCTGTGGGAATGTGGTTGAGCTCCTGAAGGCAAATCTCATAATACTGTGGGGTCTTACTATGCCTGGGACCCCTGGAGTTTTTAACTCTCAGACCTGTCCACACTGAGCCACCAGCAGTTTGTCACTACAGTTCGGGTTTTCTATACCGGCACCATTCCCTGTGGCAACTCTCGGGTTTCTGCTCAGGTAAGCCACAGCTCCCTGTATTCACCTGTCTTCTGTCTCTCCAGTTTTGGGGACAGCAGTTTGCCCTGTGCGGTCCTCTTTCTTATCGATCCAAAAAGAGTTGTGGGTTTTTCAGTCTGTTCAGCTTTTTACTTGTTAGGATGGAGTGGCATTCCCAGCCCCTTCCAACCCTGTGTTTGTTTCTCTTTCAGATATCCTGGGGAATGCATACCTCTCTCTCTACTTCAGTACCGGCCAGAACCCTAAGATCTCCCAGCAAGCCCTCAGTGCTTATGCCCAAGCAGTAAGTATTTATGGTTACCCAGGCCAGATGAACAGAGGCGGCAAAGAAGCAAAAGTGTCGTTCCGTCCTCCTGCAGCGCCCCAGCAAGCAGCATGGCGGTACCTGTGGGCACCCAGTGTGTGGTTCTGCACAGCTGTGTCTGCAGAGGCGACCGACTTCTTATGACTGGAGTATTACTTGCAGTGGGTACTGCAGTGCTGGGTAATTCCTTGAGCTGTCTGGATTTCTTACAGGTTTGAATAAGCAAATCACAGAACCCATCCCAACATGTTCATCTTCTGTAATGTGAAAACAGGTGTATAGTAAAATGCTGGTTAGTATTTGTGTTTATTTCTAAAGGGAAATGAGAATTCTAATATTTAAGTGTAAGTTAAGCACTGTCCCCAGATGAACCACTGGTTAGTATCGTTTTGGGTTTCCCACAAGCTAAAGTACAAAACAGCCGGTAGCCCATTTTGCATCATTTCCTGGGGATTTGGATTCTTTGGAAGCTCATGCTTTCCTCCCGCTCTCCGATCATCTTTATATCTATAGCCCCTTGCAGGGGGTCTCCTTCAGGCCCCGTGAGCCTCATTACTCCCTTACTAGAAGGGTCTCATTGGCCTTCTGAGCGCTCCTTACGAGGGCTCACATTTACCTTTCTTCTTTAGCTATCTGCTTTTCTTGACATAGAGAATTGCTTTTTAACTTACCATTAGTTACATTGCTCTGTGTATCAGAATAAAGAATACATTAATTCTTAGTTTTTTCACCCAGAATTTCACTTTAAAATGAATTTGAACAAATGATTTGAACAATTTTAACTTTTTTTTTTGGTGCTTTTGCACTGTACCAGGCAATTGATAGAATTAAAAATAAAGTGAACATAGGCAGCAGTTTATTCACAGCACACTAGCCTGCAGGGGTGTGTGTTCTCTGCCAATCTGCTAAGTTAGAGGATCAGAATGGACTCTCAGTGTGTTTTTTTAATTTAATTTAATTTTATAATTTATTTATTTTATTAAGGTATTATTGATATACACTCTTATGAAGGTTTCACATGAAAAAACAATGTGGTTACTACATTCAACCCTGTTTTGGTGTCCCCCCCATGCCCCATTGCAGTCACTGCCCATCAGTGTAGTAAGATGACACAGATTCAGTGTTTGCCTTCTCTGTGCTACCCTGTCTTCCCCCTGATCTCCCACACCATGTGTGCCAATAATAATACCCCTCAATCCCCTTCTCCCACCCTCCCCTCCCCTCCCACACCCCTCCCCTTTGGTAACCACTAGTCCCTTCTTGGAGTCGGTGAGTCTGCTGCTATTTTGTTCCTTCAGTTTGCTTCATTGTTATACTCCACAAATGAGGGAAATCATTTGGCACTTGTCTTTCTCCACCTGGCTTATTTCACTGAGCATAATATCCTCCAGCTCCATCCATGTTGTTGCAAATTGTAGAATTTGTTTCTTTCTTATGGCTGAGTAGTATTCCATTGTATATATGTACCACCTCTTCTTTATCCATTCATCTACTGATGGACACTTAGGTTGCTTCCATTTCTTGGCTATTGTAAATAGTGCTGCAATAAACATAGGGGTGCATATGTCTTTTTGAATCTGAGAAATTATATTCTTTGGGTAAATTCCTAGGAGTGGAATTCCTGGGTCAAGTGGACCTTCTAAATACAACACTTCAAATGTATATAAACTTTGTAGGGGAATCAAATTCTTCAAAGGATCGGGGGCACAGAGCAGGAAAGGAACCTCCATACTGCTTTCCACAATGGTTGAACTAATTTACATTCCCACCAGCAGTGTAGGAGGATTCCCCTTTCTCCACATCCTCGCCAACACTTGTTGTTTGTCTTTTGGATGGCGGCCATCCTAACTGGTGTGAGGTGATATCTCAATGTGGTTTTAATTTGCATTTCCCTGATGACTAGTGATGTGGAGCATCTTTTCATGTGCCTGTTGGCCACCTGAGTTTCTTTTTTGGAGAAGTGTCTGTTCATATCCTTCGCCCAATTTTAATTGGGTTATTTGCTTTTTGGTTGTTCTTTGAGTTCTTTATATATTTTGGATGTTAACCCCTTGTCGGATATGTCATTTGCAAATATATTCTCCCATACTGTAGGACACCTTTTTGTTCTGCTGATAGTGTCCTTTGCTGTGCAGAAGCTTTTAGCTTGATGTAGTCCCATTTGTTCATTTTTGCTTTTGTTTCCCTTGCCCGAGGAGATGCATTCAGGAAAAAGTTGCTCATGCTTATATTCAGGAGATTTTTGCTTGTGTTGTCTTCTAAGAGTTTTATGGTTTCATGACTTACATTCAGGTCTTTGATCCATTTCGAGTTTACTTTTGTGTATGGGGTTAGACAGTAATCTGGTTTATTCTCTTGTATGTAGCTGTAAAGTTTTGCCAACACCAGCTGTTGAAGAGGCTGTCATTTCCCCATTGTATATCAATGGCTCCTTAATCGTATATTAATTGACCATATATGCTTGGCTTTATATATGGGCTCTCTAGTCTGTTCCGCTGGTCTATGGGTCTGTTGTTGTGTCAGTACCAAATTGTCCTGATTACTGTGGCTTTGTAGTAGAGCTTGAAGTCAAGGAGCATAATCCTTTCAGCTTTATTCTTCCTTCTCAGGATTGCTTTGGTATTTGGGGTCTTTTGTGGTTCCATATGAATTTTAGAACTATTTGCTGTAGTTCGTTGAAGAATGCTGTTGGTATTTTGATAGGGATTGCATTGAATCTGTAGATTGCTTTAGCAGGATCACCATTTTGACAATATTAATTCTTCCTAACCATGAGAATGGGATGTATTTCCATTTATTGGTATCTTCTTTAATTTCTCTCATGAGTGTCTTTTAGTTTTCCAGATATAGGTCTTTTTATTTTTTATTTTTTTTTATTTGGTATCATTAATCTACAATTACATGTGCAACATTATGGTTACTAAACTCCCCACTTCACCAAGTCCCCCCAGGGTATAGGTCTTTTACGTATTTTTTATTTCTTTATACTATTGCAGGGATAAATTATAATCATATTTTAATGTTTCATGCACATACAAAAACCCCTACAACCTTGAGATTTCAGGGAGTAAACACTATACCACTCAAGCAGTTACTGCATGACAGTCTGGGGATAGGTAGCATTTTGATAAGGAAGAGACTTGAGTTTTTTTGGGGAAAATAGGTCTAAGACATGTTGGGCATGGTCATCCTGAAGCCTGAGACAGGATCCGCTCATGGTCTTTTTATCCCACTGTAGGAGAAAGTTGACAGGACAGCTTCCAGCAATCCTGATCTTCATCTAAACAGGGCAACGGTAAGACCTGTGGGGTGGCGGTCATCTGCAGTCGAATAAATTACATCTAGGTCTTAGCCTGTGAGGATAACTGAGTGTTCAGTTGAGTACTGACAAGGTTGAGTACAAACTGTGAGAGGAAAGCCAGATTATTTCTAGGAAGAGCTAGTTCAGTTCGACATGTTTCTGGTGGAGTCACTGGAGGGAAAGGAGAAGAAGCTGAGGAGGTGGGAGGGTACAGAGAGGATGGCTGGGAGTAGTTTAGGAGACTTTTCTGAAATTATGAATATAATTCACCATAAATCTAACATAAATACAATTTAAATATAAATATAAAAGTAGAATAAACCAGTATATGCAACTTAACTATTTTAGAATTTGGGAGTTAGCTTCTTTGAAATGGTTTCTTCCTTGGGTTTATAATCACCTTGATTGGGAAGAAGGATCGGGTAGGAAGAAGGCATTGCCATCTCTTCAGGGTGTTTATTGTAGAGAAGGAAAACAACTGGGAAGGAAAACAGTTTACTTTTCTAGATTCCTAGCCCACTATGCCATTATCCCCCTGCCATAGTTTATGTTAAATAAACTTATAATTGGGAGGTTTTTGGTTACTTCCTGTGCAGTTGCATAAATATGAAGAGAATTACGGGGAGGCCCTGGAGGGCTTTTCTCAGGCTGCAGCCCTGGACCCTGCCTGGCTCGAGCCCCGGGAGCGAGAGCAACAACTCCTGGACTACCTGAATAGATTAACCAGCCTCCTTGAGAGCAAGGTAAAGATGTCTTTTTTTGAATCCTACTTTTTTATTCTGCTGTGGGTCAGTAAAATAAGAATAGAATAGACTGTAGTAGAAATGGATAGGTGGGAGGGAAGGAGTGGCCTCTCAAGGAGAGTGACTAGTCTCCAGCTTCTCTGTTTTCCCTTCCTGTAGGGAAAGGTGAAGACCAAAAAGCTACAGAGCATGTTGGGAAGCTTGCGCCCAGCCCACGTGGGCCCTTGTGGCGACGGGCACTATCAGTCAGCATCTGGACGGAAGGTAACCCTGTCACTCAAGCCGCTGAGCGCGCTGCAGCCTGGTGTGAACAGCGGTGCTGTGGTCCTGGGGAAGGTGGTGTTCAGCCTCACCACAGAGGAGAAAGTCCCCTTGTGAGTGTTTCTTGCGTTTCCTCTTTTTCATCCTTTTGAACTAATTGATCTTATGTCCCAGCCTTTCTGACAGTTAAGCACATTGTTAGTGGTCACAGATTAGAGTTCTGCTTCCCTTCTGTGACTGTCCCATGAGCAGGTGTTGTCTAGGTGCTGTCTGACAACCTCACTGTAGATTCTGTCACCACCCACTTTTTCTTTGAGCTTAATGTTCTGTGGATTCCTATGTCTATAGCTGAAATTTGATAGCCATCTTTTTTTTTATAATTTATTCTGGTATCATTAATCTACAATTACATGTGCAATATTATGGTTATTAAACTACCCCCTTCATCAGGTCCCCCCTACCAACCCCATTACAGTCACTGTCCATCAGCGTAGTGAGATGCTATAGAGTCACTACTTGTCTTCTCTGAGCTGTACAGTCCTCCCCGTGCCCCCCCAACATTACATCTGCTAATCGTAATGCCCCTTTTACCCCTTATCCCTCCCTTCTCACCCATCCTCCCCAGTCCCTTTCCCTTTGGTAACTGTTAGTCCGTTCTTGGGTTCTGTGAGTCTGCTGCTGTTTTGTTCCTTCAGTTTTTTTCTTTGTTCTTATACTCCACATATGAGTGAAATCATTTGATACTTGGCTTTTTTGGCTTGGCTTATTTCACTGAGCATAATACCCTCTAACTCCATCCATGTTGTTGCAAATGGTAGGATTTGTTTTCTTCTTATGGCTGTATAAAATTCCATTGTGTATATGTACCACCTCTTCTTTATCCATTCATCTACTGATGGACACTTAGGTTGCTTCCATTTCTTGGCTATTGTAAATAGTGCTGCGATAAACATAGAGGTGCATATGTCTTTTTCAAACTGGTCTGCTGCATTCTTAGGGTGAATTCCTAGGAGTGGAATTCCTGGGTCAAATGGTGTTTCTATTTTGAGTTTTTGAGGAACCTCCATACTGCTTTCCACAATGGCTGAACTAATTTGCATTCCCATTAGCAGTGTAGGAGGGTTCCCTTTTCTCCACATCCTTGCCAACATTTGTTGTTGTTTGTGTTTTGGATGTTGGCCATCCTCACTGGTGTGAGGTGATATCTCATTGTGGTTTTAATCTGCATTTCTCTGATGTTTAGCGATGTGGAGCATCTTTTCATGTGCCTGTTGGCCATCTGAATTTCTTCTTTAGAGAAGTGTCTATTCATGTCCTTTACCCATTTCTTAATTGGATGATTTGCTTTTTGTTTGTTAAGGTGCGTGAGTTCTTTGTATATTTTGGATGTCAACCCCTTATCAGATATGTCATTTATGAAAATATTTTCCCATATTATAGGATGTCCTTTTGTTCTACTAATGGTGTCCTTTGCTGTACAGAAGCTTTTCAGCTTGATATAGTTGCACTTGTTCATTTTTGCTTTTGTTTCCCTTGCCCGGGGGGATATGTTCATGAAGAAGTCGCTCATGTTTATGTCCAAGAGATTTTTGCCTATGTTTTTTTCTAAGAGTTTTATGGTTTCATGACTTACATTCAGATCTTTGATCCACCTTGAGTTTACCTTTGTGTATGGGGCTAGACAGTAGTCCAGTTTCATTCTCTTCCATGTAGCTGTCCAGTTTTGCCAACACCAGCTGCTGAAGATGATAGCCATCTTTTTTATAAGACAGACGGAAACCTTGAAATTCTCCTGCTTCTTTGTGTTTTCATGATTGTAGAAGATGAAGGAGGAAGAGTCTCAGTCCTGTCTGGGTATGCCTAGACAGTTCTGGAAGGTGATCTTTGAGTTAGAATTTAAGGCCTGGTGGGGAGATTGTCTCAGATGTTATTCAACAGATATTTACTGAGTGTCTTCTATATGTGTCCTAGGGAGTTAAAAAAAAAAGAAATGTCAAGGACCCAAGTGAAGGGTGCTTGTAGTCTTGCAGAGGAAATGAGTTAAGAATATTCATTTAGAAAATTAACTCTTAAAAAATTAGGGGTTAGTCAGGGCCATCACTCCTTGGTCCTTTACTTACTTCCTAATTGCTGGTAGACTTGTTTCCATTTTTCTTTTCTACTGAAATTGTTTTTTCTAGGATCACAGGTCTCATCCAGAAGCTCCATGACATTCTGCGTTCTCTCTCACTATTCCCTTTCATATTCCTTCTGCTCCATCCAAACTGAAGTACTCGCAGCTACATCATATGCCTAAGTCTTCTCTGTGGCCTTTTCTAGAGGTACATGCGTGTGATGAGCTGAAGTGCAAGAAGAGTGTTGAGAACAGTCCAGTTACCTAGAGCAGACCCTGGAGCTAAGAGGGGTGAGGAGGAGACACACAGGTGGGCTTTGGGGGGCCTTGAGAGCAAGTACATGTGATATTTTGCCACTTTTTGATTTCTCTTTTTCTTAACTTCTAAATGTTAAGTTCTAGGAGGACTCTGTTTTTGTTCCTTTTCTTTTTTCTCTCTGTACCAGGAGGACAAATAGGTGTCAACTGTGGTCACATGGCAGCGGCTGCCTGACTTACTGACTTACTGAGTTACTGGTAGAAGAATTCTAGGGCTTTGACTGGGTTCACCAGGAGAATGCTGTGTTTGATTACAGTGTTCGCTGTGAATCGGGGTGCCGAGTGATGGCTTGAGCACTAATTCTTCACCATCTCATTTATGGATCGTCTCATGTGGTTATGTGGTGATGTCTTACAAACCCAAGGCTTTGCCTGCCTCCTTTGTGTTCATAGGTGTACTTGCAGTGCAGGCATCATTTCCAAGTTTTGGATTATATTTGGAAATCTCTGACTCAGTGTGTTCAAAATTACTCACTTCTTTCTCTGTAAATCAGCTTCACCTCCCAGAATTCCTTGTCAATCAATGGCACCACCTCTATTCAGTTACTTAATGAAGACTTCTGGAAGTTGTTCTAGAATTCTTCATTCTCCTGCATTCTGACAATCACCAAGTACAATATATTTGCTTTTTTTCCCTACTTCTCTGTCTCTACTAATTTAATTTGGCCCTGTATCACTTGTCCAGACGGGTCTCCTGACTCCTTGTTTCTCCTCCATTGTTTCATGGTGTAGAGAAATACGACCTAGATGCAAGTCTAGCCATTGCCATTTCTTACATAAAATCCCTTATTGGTTCTCTGGTACTTTTAGGGTAAAGTAACCTCCTTGGCTTAGTTCTGTGTAAAAAGCCCTTCGTGATTGTCCCCTGCCCACCTCTTTTCATTATCTTCTGTCACTTTCCCACTTGTGCCTTTTGTTCCAATCAAGGGATTATTTTATAGGTTTTGGAATAGCTATTTTCATGCCTCTGTGTCTTTACATGGTCACAATGTCTGGATACTCTTTTTGGTACTTTTTGATACATACATTTTCCCCCCAATATTTTATTATAAAATTTTCACACATACAGCAAAATTGAAAGGATTTTACAGTGAGCATCTGTGCACCCAACTACCTATATTCTATTAATATTTTACTATACGTAGTTTATACATACCTGTCTATCCCCCTGTTTATTCATCCTTTGATCTATCTTATTTTTGGTGTATTTCAAAACAAATTGCAGAGATCAGTATACTTACCTCTAAATACTTCAGCATGCAGTCATTAACTAGAGGTCAGTATTTGTATATGATTTTCTTATATAAAATTTACATACAATGAAACGTACAAATCTTAGTGTACAAATGCTGAGTTTTGACAAAGGTATATCCCTGTGTAACCCCAATACCCGTCAAGCTAGAGAACATTACCACCAGCCCCGGAAGTTCTGTCAGGGTCTTTCCCAGTTAAGCCCTGTTCCCATCCCCACAGAGGTTTTTTTATTTCCGCGGAGGATCAGTTTTCCTGTTTTAACCCATCCAATTTTTCACCCTTTAAGATTGTTTGAGGGTCTCCTCCTCAAGGACACCTTCCCTGCTCTCCAGTTTTGACTTAGACATTTCTCCTCTGGGTTCCCATAGCCCAGCCTTTGGCTTCACTGAATTCAGCACAGGGAAAAGCAATTCTTGCACTGTAAGTGATGGTTTAACTCTAACTCATGCTAGACTGTGAGCTTACTTATAGCTGGATCAGTGTCTTTCTGCTAAGCACAGTGCTTGACACATAGTAGGTATTCAGTGAACGTTTGTGGAATTAAATTAAATTGAGAGTGATGGTTAGAGAGTTTGAAGGTATGATAGTTGAATTGATAGAGCAGGATATAATGTTTCAGCTGCAGCATTTTGAACTAGTTCATTGTTAATATTTAGTGAATGGTCTCAGTGTCCATGTGTCCCAAGTTCTTGGCAAAGTGACAGATTGATGAGTTTTACGGATGTTCTCTAAAGATACATGTCTAAGACAAATGAGGACTCAGATATACATAGTAGATGATGGTACCTGTTACAGGTTTTCTAAATAAGTAACCGAGAAAGCATTTGTTTATTTTGCTGGTATTTTAAAAACCACTGTTTCTGCTCTTCTTTCTTGCCTACTTTCTTTTTTCCTCCTTTCGAACCCATCTTCATCTGGCAGTACATTTGGCCTGGTAGATTCAGATGCGCCCTGCTGTGCCGTGATGGTGTATAACATGGTGCAGAGTTGGGGCGTGCTCATCGGGGACTCTGTAGCCATCCCTGAGCCCAACCTTCGGCTTCACCAGATTCAGCACAAGGGAAAGGTGAGTGATACCTAGGATTCTTAGGCTCTGAAAGTGGGACCAAGTTGTTTACGATATATGTAAAGTAATATATATATGTATGTATGTGTGCGTGTATATGATATATATATCTATGATGTACATATATATATATAATTTTATTTTTACTATAAAGGGTAACTACTGTTAGGCAAAAGAATTTAAAAAATGAACAAAGACAAATATTTTTAATCACTTAGTTGGTGGAATCTAAAAAAAGCTGAACTCATGGAAACTGGAAACAGTAGAATGGTGATGTCTACAGGCTTGGGGGTGGGGAAATTAGGGAGATGTTGTTTTTAGGGTGCAAACTTGAAACTGGGAGCTAAATAAGCCTTGAGATGTAATGGACAGCACAGTGATTGTAGACATCAGTATGGTGTTAAGATCCTTCAAAGTTGCTAAGAGGCTAGATCTTAATTGTTTTCTCACCATAAAAAAGCAGTGCTTATGTGTGATGGAGGTATTAGCTGTTGCAGTGATAATCATATTACAGTATATAAATGTATCAAATCAACAAGTTATATACCTTAAACTTACACAGTGTTATATGTCAAATATCTCAAAAATAAAAATTTTAAAAATAGACTAAAATATTATCCCTCAGATGTTATTACTGTTAACAATTTATGTATACCTACAGTCTTTTTCCTTTACATAAATATATATACATATATTCATATGTATATTTTTAGTCATGAGTAAAATAATATGCAAGTTTGGTGAGCGTTCCCTGTTTTGCTACTTCTTCTACAACATTATTTTGAATTGACACATAGAGGTGGTGGTGAAGATGATGGTAATTAACATTTACTGATTACATAACTGGCTACTAGACACTACTAGCTAAGAGCTTTACTGTCTGCACTGGATTGTGGAGTCTTCACAAAATCCTTATGATAGGAGGTATTTAACCACTTTTTCACCATTTAGATCAGGGGTTGGCAAACTGATCCATCTACCAAATCTGGCTCACCTGTTTTTGTATGGCTAGTGAGTTAAGAATGGCTTCTCTGTTTTCAAATGAAAAAAATTTTAAGAAGAGTTTGTGTTACATGAACAGTAGAGGAAATTCAAGTTTCAGTGTCAATAAGTAAAGATTTTTGTAACACTGCCACACTCATTTGACTGTTGTGTGTGGCTGCTGTTGCGCGACAGTGTTAGAGTTGAATGGTGCTGTGACAGACACCATAAGACCCACAAAGCCTAAAATATTTATTTGTCCCTTTATAGAAAAAAATTTTTTTTTTTTTTTTTGGTTTCAAATCAACACAGTGGTTTTTATTGAAGTATCATTGATATACAATATTATACTGATTTCAAATACAACACAGTGGTTTAAGAGTTATGCATGTTATTAAATCCTCAACTCCATTAGTGCAGTTACTGTCAACATAGGAAGATGTTACAGAATCATTGGCTATATTCTTCATGCTGTACTATCCCCATGACCAACTTATATCATGATTGAGAATTTTTGTGCCCCTTTATCCCCTTCACTTTCCCCACTCACCCACCCTAACCCCTCCCCCATGGTAACTACCAGTCACCTCTCAGTGTCTATGAGTCTACTGCTGTTTTGTTCATTCTGTTTTGCTTTGTTTTTATATTCCACAAAGAAGTGAAATCATATGGTATTTGTCTTTCTCGGCCTGGCTTATTTTGCTGAGCATAATACCCTTTAGATCCATCCATTTTGTTGCAAATTAGCCTATTTTTTTACCTTGTTTGACCATTTTTCCTTTTCTCTCAATTGGTTTAGAACTCATTTTGATTCCTTCAAAGGCTCCAGTAACCTTCACGTCTCTGCGGTACTAATACAACAACCTCCTTTGCCTTCCTGATTGCCTCTATAGAAAAAATTTGATCCCAGATCTACATTATTTCTAATTTTTCCTATTATAAAAGTAACATAGTAAAAATTTTCATATCTGCTCATACCCATGATTATTTTCTTAAATGAATTTCTAAGGTAGAATCCTGGCTCTAAAGGGTGTACAGAATTCTAAGACTTTTGATACAATGGCCAAATAATTTTTTGGAAGGTTGTACCAGTTATTACAAGAGGGAATGTGAGTTCTCTGGGTAGAAATTTTTCAAAGATTTATTTGCTGATTTTTACATTAAAAAATACAGCATCAATACTGTTTTGCTTTGGTTTCTTGATTACTGGTGAGGTTGAACATTTTGTCCTTTTATTATATTTCTTTGATAAATTTAATTTTTTTCTTGTCATTTGCCCATATTCCTGTTAGGATGTTTTAAAAAATTGATTTAGGAGAACTATTTAATTTACCTTTTTACTTTGACTTGGAAGAACCTCCTTCATAATCCCAATGGGACAATATGTTTTGGATGATCTTTTAACATGTTTTATAACTTAAAGTACATTTGAACTGATCAAGTGAGCTGATATCTTTTCTGTTGTTGGGAGAATGTGTAAACCACATATTCTGTTTCTCTCTCCTGATACCAAGAGAGAAATAACTTTGATATATCTTGTCAGATTAATTTAGGGCCTTACAAACACTTGCACCGAGTTTCTCAGAATTTCCACTGGCTCTGGTGGCTGCCATGTGTATCTAGTTATAAATGTCAACAAACACTGAGAAGGGCAGGTTCTCTGAGGGCTTGTAACACCCTTTCATTAGGCAAACCTGTCTTTTGAATCAAAGAATTGTCCCATTTTTGTAGTGACACTGTTGGCACCCTACCTGCCCCAGGTTCTCTTTCTGAAGATTGAAACTTTGGGAAACTTACATCCCCTTTGTTAGTTCAGCTTTGTTTAATGCAAGATGGAGGTAAGAGGGGAGAGAAGAGAACGTCACAGGTGGTGTATCCCCGTGCTGGAGTTTCTTCTGTCTTAGGATCTGGAATGACTCTGTATGTTTGTCTTTTCTAGGAGTATTCCTTTTCCAGTATTCGTGTGGAGACACCCCTCCTGCTAGTGGTGAATGGGAAGCCTCAGGGCTCCAGCAGCCAGGCGGCTGCCACAGTGGCATCCCGGCCCCAGTGTGAGTGACCTTACTTGGCTCAAGTGGCGGCGAGGAGATGAGCTCAAGGGCACTTAGCACCTGGAGCAGCCGTATCCAAGGGCTCCTCCGGCTTTGTTCAGATGATGACGTTTCCTCCCTCTGCCTTGTCAGACACTGTGTCCGTTCTCTCTCCCCTTATATATCAGCTCTTTCCAGGGCCACATACTCCCCTGGTATATTCTCCTGCCTCTTTCATTGCTCTTCTGTATTTTAGGCAAAGAGCATGGAATTGATAGAAGTGTTGGGATCTTGCCATGGGACAGAGTCCCCAAGATTCCTGTTTTTGCTTCCTTCCTGAGCCTTGTGTATATATCATTTCAGTATTTATTGCTAAGGGAGGAGGCTTAATTTTTTAGTGTCCTGATTTGTTTGCAGTTTTTATTTTATTTTAAAAATTAGGTCTTTCCCCTTTGGGGCTGGCGCAGAATTAAATTTGTTTGGAAAAAAAATACTCTATAGTTTGGCCTGTTTCATTCTCTCTAGGCTTAGATTCTTGTTTTAAGATCACTTTTAACCTATTAGAGTACTCCTTTTTTTTCTATTTACAGAATACTTTATTTTTCTCCCATTTAAAAGGATTTTGGCAGCAGGCAGCCCAGGTCAAGATTGGCAGCTCCACGAGTTGCTGGAAAGCAGCCTCTAACGTTTCCCCATCCTGTCATCCCTCGGGGTGGCCCTCGTCGCGGCCCAAGGTGACAGCACTGCTATGCTAGTAGTGTTACTAGGCTGGAAGAGCTGGACAGTGTTACAACAGTGTGACTAGAGAGAGCAAGATACTCGGTTTCTTTAACTAATGACACTTTTCATAATAGGTTCTTTTAATAGCCTTGTGGGAAGATGGGAAAACATGAAGGAGGATTTAAAAAAAATTTTTTTTTCATTAATCTTTTTTTTTATTAAGGTATTATTGATATACACTCTTATGAAGGTTTCACATGAAAAAACAATGTGGTTACTACATTCACCCACATTATCAAGTGCCCCCCCTACCCCAATGCAGTCACTGTCCATCAGTGTAGTAAGATGCCACAGAGTCCCTGTTTACATGAAGGAGGGTGAATGACCAACTGAATGGTTAGAAGCAGAGAATATGTGAATGGATACAGTTTATTTGGGAGACTCGCAGTGATGGCTCAGCTATGGTCCTTGGTCCAGTCCTTTTGAACTCTTGATCAGTGACTCATTCAATATTCAAAGAATGTAAAACAAAGGACTCCTCAGAGCATGGATGACAGAATACGCATCTATCTAAAGAAGTTAGAAGGGCTGAATCTAAGATAAAAGTTTGAAGTTCATGCTTTTGGTCCCAAAAGGCCAACTTTCTAAGGTGTATCTTGAACATTATGTTTAAAGAATTGCTAGAAGTTTCAGTAGGTAAGATAAAATCTGTGAATAATTAGTATTCTATACTTGCAAAGACACTCTTGACTGTCCCAAGAATCTCTGGTAGCCAGAGGGAAGGGTTGTTAACAGTATCAGGTCACATGTGGGGCCTTGTGTTCAGTTCTGGGTGTTCATTTTGAGGCCCACAGCAGTGGAAGAGTGATCAGGAACTTGGAGGGGTGTAAAATATCCTGAGAAATGGTTGAAAGCAACTGGGGAGAAAAGTGCGGGTTGTGAGTATGTGCATTAGAGTTAGTAGCGAGACAAGACCCCAAAACTTCCCCTTTTACTCAAGTCCTAAGATTAGTTGACTTACTCTGTGTAGTACCAGGCAATAGAAAAATGCTCAGGAGGTCACAGAGAAGGCGGAATTCAAAAGATTTTATGACGTATGTGTAAACAAGTATGCAAAATATGTATGTACAGTTTAAAAGAGTAATTAGAATACCCATGGAAATATCCACCTGGCTTAAAAACTAGAACATCACTAGTATCTTAGAAGTCCTGTATGCCTCTCCGTGGTCTCATCTCATTTGTTTTCACAGCTATATAATATCTCACTGTATGATTATGTCAAATTTATTATCCTACAGTTAAAGGATATTTGGGTTTCATTTTTTTGCCCAGTTAAAGGATATTTGCGTTTCATTTTTTTGCCATCAGGGCAGTACATTATTAATATCCTGTACGTGTTCTGATGTGGAAGTGCAAGTTTCTTTTATAGCAGTGCTTCTTTTGCAAGAGTGATCCCCAGACCAGCAGCCACAACATAACCTGGAACTTCTTGGACATGCAAATCCTCAGGCCCCAAATCCTGAATTAGAAACTCTCGAGGAGAGTCCAGCAATCTGTGTTTAAACAGATCCTCCTACTCATTCTGATGCACACAGATGCATGAGAACCACTGTTTTCAGACACTGGTGTAGGAATGGAGTTGCTGGGTCATAGAGTAGACATATGCTCAACCCTTTTGAGAAATACCAAACATTTCCAAAGTGCTTGTACCAATTTATCTCTCCACCGTCAGTGGGTGGGTCTTCCTAATGCTCCTCATTCTCTGATGATTGCTGTTGTCTTCTCTTTAGGGGTGGCAAATTCAGGACGTATGAATGATACCTTCTTGTGGTTTCTGCATGTTTCTCACTGTTAATGGGTTTGAGCATATTTTCGTATATTTACGAGCCACTAATATTTTCTCATGGTAAAATGACTACTTGTATCTGCCCACTTTTGTATTGGATTTCAAATCGATTTGTAGGACTTATTTACCCCTGTACTAATCTTTTGTCATTTTTTTTTATTTTGCTATTATTAATATACAATTACATGAGCAACATTATGGTTACTAGACTCCCCCTATTATCAAGTCCCCACCACATACCCCATTGCAGTCACTGTCCATCAGCATAGTAGGATGTTATAGAATCACTACTTGTCTTCTCTGTGTTATACGGCCTTCCCCATATCCCCCCACCCACCCCCACCCCCGCTACATTATGTCTGCTAATTGTAATAGCCCTTTTTCCCCCTTATCCCTCGCTTCCCACCCATCCTCCCCAGTCCCTTTCCCTTTGGTAACTGTTAGTCCATTTGTGGGTTCTGTGAGTCTGCTGCTGTTTTGTTCCTTCAGTTTTGGCTTTGTTCTTATGCTCCACAGATGAGTGAAATCATTTGATACTTGTCTTTCTCCGCCTGGCTTATTTCACTGAGCATAATACCCTCTGGCTCCATCCATGTTGTTGTAAATGGAAGGATTTGCTTTCATCTTATGACTGAATAATATTCCATTGTGTGTATATACCACATCTTCTTTATCCATTCATCTACTGATGGACACTTAGGTTGCTTCCATTTCTTGGCTATTGTAAATAGTGTGGCGATAAACATAGGGGTGCATGTGTCTTTTTCAAACTGGGGTGCTGCATTCTTAGGGTAAATTTCTATGAGTGGAATTCCTGGGTCAAATGGTATTTCTATTTTGAGTTTTTTGAAGAACCTCCATACTGCTTTCCACAATGGTTGTACTAATTTACATTCCAACCAGCAGTGTAGGAGGGTTCCCCTTTCTCCACATCCTCACCAACATTTGTTGTTGTTTGTCTTTTGGATGTTGGCCATCCTAACTGGTGTGAGGTGATATCTCATTGTGGTTTTAATCTGCATTTCTCTGATGGCTAGTGATGTGGAGCATCTTTTCATGTGCCTGTTGGCCATCTGAATTTCTTCTTTGGAGAAGTGTCTGTTCAGCTCCTCTGCCCATTTTTTAATTGGGTTATTTGATTTTTGTTTGTTGAGGTGCGTGAGCTCTTTATATAATTTGGATGTCAACCCCTTATCGGATATGTCATTTATGAATATATTCTCCTATACTGTAGGAAGTCTTTTTGTTCTACTGATGGTATCCCTTGCTGTACAGAAGCTTTTTAGTCTGATATAGTCCCACTTGTTCATTTTTGCTTTTGTTTCCCTTGCCCGGGGAGACATGTCCATGAAGAAGTTGCTCATGTTTCTGTCCAAGAGATTTTTGCCTATATTTTTTTCTAAGAGTTTTATGGTTTCATGACTTACATTCAGGTCTTTGATCCATTTTGAGTTTACTTTTGTGTATGGGGTTAGACAGTAATCCAGTTTCATTCGCTTACATGTAGCTGTCCAGGTTTGCCAACACCAGCTGTCAAAGAGGCTGTCATTTCCCCATTGTATATCCGTGGCTCCTTTATTGCATATTAAGTTACCAAATATGCTTGGGTTTATATCTGGGCTCTCTATTCTGTTCCACTGGTCTGTGGGTCTGTTCTTGTGCCAGTACCAAATTATCTTGATTACTGTGGCTTTGTAGTAGAGCTTGAAGTCAGGGAGTGTAATCCCTCCTGCTTTATTCTTCCTTCTCAGGATTGCTTTGTCTATTCGGGGTTTTTTGTAGTTCCATATGAGTTTTAGAACTATTTGCTCTAGTTCATTGAAGAATACTGTTGGTAATTTGATAGGGATTGCATTGAATCTGTAGATTGATTTAGGCAGGATGGCCATTTTGACAATATTAATTGTTCCTAGGCAAGAGCATGGGATGAATTTCCATTTATTAGTGTCCTCTTTAATTTCTTTTAAGAGTGTCTTGTTGTTTTCAGGGTATAGGTCTTTCACATCCTTGGTTAGGTTTATTCCTAGGTATTTTATTCTTTTTGATGCAACTGTGAATGGAATTGTTTTCCTGATTTCTCATCTGCTAGTTCATCGTTAGTGTATAGGAATGCAACAGATTACTGTGTATTAATTTTGTATCCTGCAACTTTGCTGAATTCAGATATTAGATCTCATAGTTTTGGAGTGGATTCTTTAGGGCTTTTTATGTACAATATCATGTCACCTGCAAACAAGGACAGTTTGAGTTCTTCCTTGCCGATCTTGATGCCTTTTATTTCTTTGTGTTGTCTGATTGCTGTGGCTAGGACCTCCAGTACTATATTGAATAAAAGTGGGGAGAGTGGGCATCCTTGTCTTTTCCCCATCTTAAAGGAAAAGCTTTCAGCTTCTTGCTGTTAAATATAATATTGGCTGTGGGTTTGTCATATATGACCTTTATTATGTTGAGGTACTTGCCCTCTATACCCATTTTGTTGAGAGTTTTTATCATGAATGAATGTTAAATTTTGTCGAATGCTTTTTCAACATCTATGGAGATGATCATGTGGTTTTAGTCCTTCTTTTTATTGATGTAGTGGTTGATGTTGATGGATTTTCGAATGTTGTACCATCCTTGCATCCCTGGGATGAATCCCACTTGATCATGATGGATGATCTTTTTGATGTATTTTTGAATTCGGTTTGCTAATATTTTGTTCAGTATTTTTGCATCTATGTTCATCAGGGATACTGGTCTGTAATTTTCTTTTTTTGTGGTGTCTTTGCCTGGTTTTGCTATTAGAGTGATGTTGGCCTCGTAGAATGAGTTTGGGAGTATTCCCTCCTCTTCTACTTTTTGGAAAACTTTAATGAGGATGGGTATTAGTTCTTCACTAAATGTTTGATAAAATTCAGCAGTGAAACCATCTGGTCCAAGGGTTTGGTTCTTAGCTAGTTTTTTTTTTACCAATTCAATTTCTTCGCTGGTAATTGGTCTATTCAGATTTTCTGTTTCTTCGTGGGTCAGCCTTGGAAGGTTGTATTTTTCTAGAAAGTTGTCCATTTCTTCTAGGTTATCCAGTTTGTTACCATATAATTTTTCATAGTATTCTCTCATAGTTCTTTTTATTTCTGTGGTATCCATAGTGATTTTTCCTTTCTCCTTTCTGATTCTGTTTATCTATGTAGACTCCCTTTTTTTCTTAATAAGTCTGGCTAGGGATTTATCTATTTTGTTGATTTTTCTGAAAGAACCAGCACCTGCTTTCATTGATTCTTTCTATTGTTTTATTCTTGTCAATTTTATTTATTTCTGCTTTAATCTTTATTATATCCCTCCTTCTATTGACTTTGGGCCTTATTTGTTCTTCCTTTTCTAGTTTCATTAACTGTGAATTTAGACTGTTCACTTGAGATTGTTCTTCTTTCCTGAGGTAGGCCTGTATTGCAATATATTTCCCTCTTAGCACGGTCTTTGCTGCATCTCACAGATTTTGTGGTGTTGAATTATTGTTGTCATTTGTCTCCATATATTGCTTGGTCTCTGTTTTTATTTGGTCAGTGATCCATTGATTATTTAGGAGCATGTTATTAAGCCTCCTTGTGTTTGTGGCTTTTTCATTTTCTTTGTGTAATTTATTTCTAGTTTCATACCTTTGTGATCTGAGAAGCTGGTTGGTACAATTTCAGTCTTTTTCAGTTTACTGAGGTTCTTTTTGTGGCCTAATATATGATCTATTCTTGAAAATGTTCCATGTGCACTTGAGAAGAATGTGCATCCTGTTGCTTGTGGATGGAGTGTTCTGTAGATGTCCGTTAGGTCCATCTGTTCTAATACGTTGTTCAGTGCCTCTGTCTCTACTTATTTTCTGTCTGGTTGATCTGTCCTTTGGAGTGAATGGTATGTTGAAGTCTCCTAAAATGAATGTGTTGCATTCTATTTCCCCCTTTAATTCTGTTAGTATTTGTTTCAATATGTAGGTGATCCTGTGTTGGGTGCATAGATATTTATAGTAGTTATATCATCTTGTTGGACTGACCCTTTTATCATTATGTAATGTCCTTCTTTGTCTCTTTTGACTTTTTTTGTTTTGAAGTCTATTTTGTCTGATACAAGTACTCCAACTCCTGCTTTTTTCTCACTCTTACTTGCATGAAATATCTTTTTCCATCCCTTTACTTTCAGTCTGTGTATGTCTTTGTGTTTGAAGTGAGTCTCTTGTAGGCAGCATATAGATGGGTCTTGTTTTTTATCCATTCTGTAACTCTATGTCTTTTGATTGGGGCATTCAGACCATTTATATTTAGGGTGATTATTGATAGGTGTGTACTTATTGCCATTGCAGTCTTTTGATTGGTGGTTACCAAAGGTTCAAGGGCAGTTCCCTTACTATCTAACTATGTAATTTAACTTATTTTGTATGCTATTACAAACTTAACCTAAAGATTCTTTTTGTTTTCCTCCTTTTTATTCCTCCATGGTTTGTATGTTATGAATCATATTCTATACTCTTTG
>JAQQAC010026072.1:78135474-78300782 GCA_029783875.1 Phataginus tricuspis
GGTTTGTGGGAGGTAAATTCTCTCAACTTTTGCTTATCTGAAAATTGTTTAATCCCTCCTTCAAATTTAAATGATAACCTTACTGGGTTGAGTATTCTTGGTTCAAAGTCCTTCTGCTTCATTGCATTAAATATATCATGCTACTCCCTTCTGGCCTGTAAGGTTTCTGTTGAGAAGTCTCATGATAGCCTGATGGGTTTTCCTTTGTGTGTGATGTTTTTTCTCTCTCTAGCTGCTTTTAAAAGTCTGTCTTTATCCTTGATCTTTGCCATTTT
The DNA here is from genome assembly GCA_029783875.1 of Phataginus tricuspis. Taxonomy (NCBI): domain Eukaryota; kingdom Metazoa; phylum Chordata; class Mammalia; order Pholidota; family Manidae; genus Phataginus; species Phataginus tricuspis. The sequence goes on from JAQQAC010026072.1 coordinate 78,135,750, forward strand.
AAATATTATATGTCTTGATCTTGTGTTCCTTGGATCCCTTGTTTTGGGAGATCTGTGCACCTCCATGGCCTGAGAGACTATCTCTTTCCCCAGATTGGGGAAGTTTTAGCAATTACCTCCTCAATGACACTTTCTATCCCTTTTTCTCTCTCTTCTTCTTCTGGTATCCCTATAATGTGAATATTGTTGCGTTTGGATTGGTCACACAGTTGTCTCAATATTCTTTTATTCTTAGAGATCCTTTTTTCTCTCTGTGCCTCAGCTTCTTTGTATTCCTCTACTCTAATTTCTGTTCCATTTTACCATGTCTTCTACTACATCGAATCTGCTTTTAAATCCCTACATTGTATGTTGCACTTCATATATGGTATTTCTTAATGATTGAATCTCCATCTTAAATTCGTTCCTGAGTTCTTGAATATTTTCTGTACCTCCATAAGCACATTTATAATTTTTATTTTGAACTCTCTTTTTGGAAGATTTGTGAGTTTGGTTTCGATTGATTCTCTTTCTGGGGTTTGTGAGATTTTGGTCTGAACCCTGTTCTTTTGACGTTTCATATTTCTGTGTGGTACCCACTAGTGTGCAGAAACTCCAGTCACTGGAGCTGCTCAGCCCCTAGAGTGAGGTTGGGGGTCATAGGGGAGCGGAGCTGGTGCCTGAGGGGAGGAAAGATCTGTTTCCTGCTTCCCGTGTGTGGTACCTGTCTCCAGTGTCAGAGGCAGTGGGCCAAGCACACACGGGTAATCTTCTGTGCTTTGTGTCTCTAGCTGTTGTAGGCGGGGCCTCCCTCTGGCTGGCCTGACGCCTGCGCAGTGACTGCCGGTTTGCGAGCAGGTGCCTCCAGGCCAGTAGAAAGGTGCAGCAGGCTGTGTGTCACAGTGGGGGGCCTCGGAGCTAAGTGGGCAGCCAGGGGTATGGAGCACCTGAAGCTCCTCAAAATTCCCAACCAGCTGGTAAGTGTGCCCAGGCAACCTTGTCCAGCTCTCCTTTCTCCCATGCAGCAAGCGCCATGCAAACCTCACCGCTTCAGCAGCCCTCTGGCTGCTAGGAAGCCTCTCAGACTGCCTGTCTTTCCTCTGACACAGAGCGGCTGGGTATGGATCCTCTCCTTCCCAAATGGCCAGAATGTCAATTTCTCAAGCACTCCTCCTGTCCGAGCTCCCCAACGCCCAGGGCACAACACACTATAGGATTCTGCTCACAAAGCAGATGTCCAGGGGTGGGTGTCCAGCAGTCCCAGGCTTCCACCCCCTCCCCCGCTCCGTTTCTCTTCCTCCCGCCGGTGAGCTGGGGTGGGTGAAGGGCCTGGTTCCCGCCGGATTAAGGCTTTCCCACTTTACCCTATTTTGTGAGGTCTGCTCTGTTCGTGAGGTCTGTGTGCAGTCTGGTTCAGCCTTCTTTATTGTTGCTGTCTAAGGTTAGTTGTATTTATTAGCTATGTTTTTGTACTGTTTGTGGTTTTGGGAGGAGCTCTCTGTCTCACCTCTCACGCCGCCATCTTGAATCTCCTCTCTTTTGTTGTTTTATGTGCTGTAAACATCTTACAGTTTTTAGCTTGTCTTACTGTTCTCCGTATTGGATCTTTTGTTAAACAGAGTTCTCAATTTCAGTGTTACTGAATTTATCTTTTCTTTTATGGTTAGTGCTATTTGTGTTTTAAAAAGTCCTCCCCTATTCTGATGTCAAAAAGACATTTCCCCTGTATGTATGAAGTCTTAATAATTTTGTTCTTTTCTTTCATTATGACTTTCCTTTATGTTGTGGTGTAGGTATATAATTTTTTTTCTTAATAATTAATTGGCCCAGCACCTTTTATTAAGGAATCCATTCTTTAACTACTGATCTTTAAAGCCCAATCTGCCTTAAATCAAGTTTCCATATATATGTAGGTCTGATTCTGAGCTCTCAATTCTGATCTATTTTGGTCTATTTATTTCTCTGCCAAAACCACCGTGTCTTATAGTTTTATATAAAGGGAAGTATCTGATCAGGTAAGTTCCATCATGTTGTTCTTAACAAGTGGCATATTTACATGTTATAATTAGCTTGTTAAACTTCATGAAAATTCCTCTGGAATTTTGACTGGGATTGCATTCAATTTATAAATTAATTTAGGAAGAATAGACAGCTTTATAACTTTGAATCTTATTATCTTTGAGTTCCTTAATTTTATTTACATCTTCAATGTCTTACAGTATAATTGTATACTTTTTCCAGAAAAGTCTTACATATCTTTTATTTGATTTATTCTTAAGATACTTAATACTTTTTGATACTATTGTATAAGTAAATAGTATAATTTATAATTTTTTATTTGCTTACTTCTTGGGAATAGAAATACAATTAGCCATCATATATTTTTGTGGCTGTAACCTTTTTAGAACTCTTTGTTTCTAGTAATTTCTCCATTGATTCCTTTGGGGTGTTTTGGACAAATAATGACTATTTTGTCTTCCTTGCCAATTCTTTTTACCTTTTATTTTGTTTTCTGTACTAGTCAGGACCTCTAGTATGCTGAATACAGGTGATGATGGCAAGCACCTCAGGGGCTTGTCTTGTTCCTTTACTTAAGGGACATATTTTTAATAATATTTAAGAAGATGTTTGTTGTATGGTTTTTTACCTGATCTTAGATTCCAAGCCTGTTTTGAGTTTTTATTATGAAAAGGTGTTAAATTTAATCTAATGTTTTTCTGCATTTATTGAGATGGCAAATGATTTGTCTCCTTTAATCTGTTAATGTGGTGACTTAAAGTACTCAACTTTTGATTAGTAAACAAAACTTGCATTCTTGGTACAAACCTTACTTGGTCAGGATATATATCGTTTTATATATTGCTGGATTCACTTGTGTAATTAGAATTTTGTATCTGTGGGTCATAAATGATACTAGCTTTTAAGTCTGGTTATTTTTCAAAGTTAGGTTAGCCTCATTCAGTGAGTAAAGAGTGTTTCTTTGAAAAGTTTATATAAAACTGGCTTATTTTTTTTTGTGGTAGAACTTGCTATAAAGTTATCATCTCCTGACATTTTCTTTATGGGAATATTAACTACTGATTTAAATTCATTGATATTTATTGAATTGAATATTCAAGCTTTCTCTTGATTCAGTTTTGATACTTTGTATTTTTTTAGTAACAGCCATTTCACTTAGGTTTTTAAATTGACTTTCCTAAATTATTTGTACTGTGTTCCTTATTTGTTTATTCTCTGTGGTATTAGTAATTTTGTTCCCATTTTCTCTACTGATATTGTTTATTTGTACTTCATCTTTTTTCTTTCAGCAGTTTGCCTCTAGGAAGTCTTCAAGGAACTTGGCTTTGTTTGCCTTCATCTTTTACATGTTTCTTCCTTTTTCATTAATTTTTCTTTTTATCTTCATAGTATCATTTTTTCCCCCTTACTAATGTTATAAGAGTGCCTATTCACGAGCTGGGGTATTGTTTTTATATCTGATGGGCAACATGACATTCTTTTATTTGTGATTGTGATTAATAAAATACTTTTTTGCTACTTAGGAATTTGATGTGAATTGTAAGAGGGCATCCAAGACTGAGAAAACTAGATTAAAGGAAGAAACTTAGGGAGATATATTTAGGAAATTATATAGCACTTTGTACATTCTGTATTATATGGCACATGTTTTGTATTATAACTACTTGGTTATGTTATATGGTTGAACTCTTTTTTTTCTTGGTTCCCAGGTAATTATTAATTTATTTTATTTTTATTTTTATTTGTTTATTTTTATTTTGCTATTATTAATGTACAATTACATGAGGAATATTATGGTTACTAGACTCCCCCTATTATCAAGTCCTCACCACATACCCCATTACAGTCACTGTCCATCAGTGTACTAAGATGCTATAGAATCACTACTTGTCTTCTCTGTGTTATACTGCCTTCCCGTATGCCTCCCGTCCCCCGCTACATTACATCTGCTAATTGTAATACCCCTTTTTCCCCCTTATCCCTTCCTTTCCACCCATCTTCCCCAGTTCCTTTCCCTTTGGTAACTGTTAGTCCATTCTTGGGTTCAGTGGGTCTGCTGCTGTTTTATTCCTTCAGTTTTTTCTTTGTTCTTATACTCCACAGATGAGTGAAGTCATTTGATACTTGTCTTTTTCTGCCTGGCTTATTTCACGGAGCATAATACCCTCAAGCTCCATCCATGTTGTTGCAAAGGGTAGGATTTGTTTTCTTCTTATGGCTGAGTAATATTCCATTGTGTATATGTACCACCTCTTCTTTATTCATTCATCTACTGATGGACACTTAGGTTGCTTCCATTTCTTGGCTATTGTAAATAGTACTGCGATAAACATAGGGGTGCATATGTCTTTTTCAAACTGGGCTGCTACATTCTTAGGATAAATTCCTAGGAGTGGAATTCCTGGGTAACAAGGTATTTCTATTTTGAGTTTTTTGAGGAACCTCCATACTGCTTTCCCCAATGGTTGAACTAATTTACATTCCCACCAGCAGTGTAGGAGGGTCCCCTTTCTCCACATCTTCGCCAACATTTGTTGTTGTTTGTCTTTTGGATGTTGGCCATCCTAACTGGTGTGAGGTGATATCTCATTGTGGTTTTAATTTGCATTTCTCTGATGATTAGCGATGTGGAGCATCTTTTCATGTGCCTGTTGGCTATCTGAATTTCTTCTTTGGAGAAGTATCTGTTCAGCTCCTCTGCCCATTTTTTAAATGGCTTATTTGCTTTTTGCTTCTTAAAGTGCATGAGCTCTTTATATAATTTGGATGTCAACCCCTTATTGGATATGTCATTTATGAATATATTCTCCCATACTGTAGGATGTCTTTTTGTTCTATTGATGGTGTCCTTTGCTGTACAGAAGCCTTTTAGTTTGATATAGTCCCACTTGTTCATTTTTGCTTTTGTTTCCCTTGCCCGGGGAGATATGTTCATGAAGAAGTTGCTCATGTTTACGTCCAAGAGATTTTTGCCTATATTTTTTTCTAAGAGTTTAATGGTTTCCTGATGTACATTCAGGTCTTTTATCCATTTTGAGTTTACCTTTGTGTATGGGGTTAAACAATAATCCAGTTTCATTCTCTTACATGTACCTGTCCAGTTTTGCCAACATCAGTTGTTGAAGAGGCTGTCAGTTCCCCATTGTATATCCATGGCTCCATTATTTTATACTAAGTGACCATATGTGCTTGGGTTTATATCTGGGCTCTCTAGTCTGTTCCATTGGTCTATGGGTCTGTTCTTGTGCCAGTACCAAATTGTCTTGATTACTGTGGCTTTGTAGTAGAGCTTGAAGTCAGGGATCATAATTCCCCCCACTTTATTCTTCCTTCTCAGGATTACTTTGGCTATTTGGGGTCTTTTGTAGTTCCATATGAGTTTTAGAACTATTTGCTTTAGTTCATTGAAGAATGCTATAGGTATTTTGATGGGGAGTGCATTGAATCTGTAGATTGCTTTAGCAGGATCGCCATTTTGACAATATTAATTCTTCTTATCCATGAGCACGGAATGTGTTTCCATTTATTGGTATCTTATTTAATTTCTCTCATGAGAGTCTTGTACTTTTTAGAGAATAGTTCTTTCAGTTCCTTCGTTAGGTTTATTCCTAGGTATTTTATTCTTTTTGATGCAATTGTGATGGAATTGTTTTCCTGATTTCTCGTTCTGCTAGTTCAACGTTAGTGTATAGAAATGCAACAGAGTTTGTATCCCACAACTTTACTGAATTCAGATATGAGATCTAGTAGTTTTGGAGTGGATTCTTTAAGGTTTTTAATGTACAATATCATGTCATCTGGAACCAGAGACAGTTTGACTTCTTCCATACCAATCTGGGTGCCTTTTATTTCTTTGTGTTTTCTGATTGCCGTGGCTAGGACCTCCAGTACTATGTTGTATAAAAGTGGGGAGAGTGGGCATCCTTGTGTTGTTCCCCATCTTAAAAGGAAAGCTTTCAGCTTCTCACTGTTAAGTATAATGTTGGCTGTGGGTTTGTCATATATGGCCTTTATTATGTTGAGGTACTTGCCCTCTATACCCATTTTGTTGAGAGTTTTATCATGAATCAATATTGAATTTTGTTGAATGCTTTTTCAGCATCTATGGAGATGATCATGTGGTTTTTGTCTTTCTTTTTGTTGATGTGGTGGATGATGTTGATGGATTTTCGAATGTTGTACTTTCCTTATATCCCTGGGATGAATCCCACTTGATCATGATGGATGATCTTTTTGATGTATTTTTGAATTCGATTTGCTAATATTTTGTTGAGTATTTTTGCATCTACGTTCACCTGGGATATTGGTCTGTAAGTTTCTTTTTTTGTGGAGACTTTGCTTGGTTTTGATATTAGAGTGATGTTGGCTTCGTAGAATGAGTTTGGGAGTATTCCCTCCTATTCTACTTTTTGGAAAACTTTAATGAGGATGGGTATTAGTTCTTCACTAAATGTTTGATAAAATTCAGTAGTGAAGCTATCTGTTCCAGGCGTTTTCTTCTTAGGTAGTTTTTTGCTTACCAATTCAATTTCTTTGCTGGTAATTGGTCTATTCTGATTTTCTGTTTCTTCCTGGGTTTGCCTTGGAAGATTGTATTTTTCTAGAAAGTTGTCCATTTCTTCTAGGTTATCCAGTTTGTTAGCATATATTTTTTCAAAGTATTCTCTCATAATTCTTTATATTTCTGTGGTGTCCATAGTGATTTTTCCTTTCTCCTTTCTGATTCTGTTTATGTGTGTAGACTCTCTTTTTTTCTTGATAAGTCTGGCTAGGGATTTATCTATTTTGTTGATTTTCTCGAAGAACCATTTTGTGCTTTCATTGATTTTTTTCTATTGTTGTATTCTTCTCAATATTATTTATTTCTGGTTTAATCTTTATTATGTCCCTCCTTGTATGACTTTGGGCCTCATTTTTTTCTTCATTTTCTAGTTTCATTAATGCTGAATTTAGACTGTTCATTTGGGATTGTTCTTCTTTCCTGAGGTAGGCTGTTATTGCAATATATTTCCCTCTTAGCATGGCCTTCGCTGCGTCCCACACATTTTGCGGTGTTGAATTAATTGTTGTCATTTGTCTCCCTATATTGCTTGATCTCTGTTTTCATTTGCTCATTGATCCATTGATTATTTAGGAACATTTTATTAAGCTCCACATGTTTGTGGGCTTTTTCATTTTCTTTGAGTAATTTATTTCTAGTTTCATACCTTTGTGATCTGAGAATCTGGTTGAAACAATTTAAATCTTTTTGAATTTACCGAGGCTCTTTTTGTGGCCTAATATATGATCTTTTGCTGAAAATGTTCCACGTGGACTTGAGAAGAACGTGTAACCTGTTGCTTTTGGATGGAGTGTTCTGTAGATGTCCGTTAGGTCCATCTGTGCTAATACCTTGTTCAGTGCCTCTGTCTCTTTATTTATTTTCTGTCTGGTTGATCTGTCCTTTGGAGTGAGTGGTGTGTTGAAGTCTCCTAAATGAATGCATTGCATTCTATTTCCTCCTTTAATTCTGTTAGTATTTGTTTCACATATGTAGGTGATCCTGTGTTGGGTGCATAGATGTTTATAATAGTTATATCCTCTTGTTGGACTGATCCTTTTATCATTATGTAATGTCCTTCTTTGTCTCTTGTGACTTTCTTTGGTTTGAAGTCTATTTTGTCTGATACAAGTACTGCAACTCCAGCTTTTTTATCCCTATTAGTTGCATGAAATATCTTTTTCCATCCCTTTACTTTCAGTGTGTGTATGTCTTTGTGTTTGAAGTGAGTCTCTTGTAGGCAGTGTATAGATGGGTCTTGATTTTTTTTTATAACAATTTATTTTATTTTAGTATCATTAACCTACAATTACATGAGCAATATTGTGATGATTAAACTACCCCCTTCATCAGGTCTCCCCCACCAACCCCACCACAGTCACTGTCCATCAGTGTAGTGAGATGAGAATCACTACTTGTCTTCTCTGAGCTGCACAGTCCCCCCCCGTGCCCCCCCACCCTATGTCTGCCAATCGTAATGCCCCTTTTACAGATGGGTCTTGATTTTTATCCATTCCATGACTCTACATTTTTTGATTGGTGCATGCAGACCATTTAAATTTAGGGTGATTATCAATAGGCATGTACTTACTGCCATTGCAGGCTTTAGATTTGTGGTTACCAAAGGTTCAAGGGTAATTCCCCTACTATCTAATAGTCTAATTTAACTCACTTCATATGCTATTACAAACACAACCTAAGGAATCTTTTTTTTTTCTCCTTTTTTCTTCCTCCTCCATTCTTTGTATATTATGAATCATATTCTGAACTCTTTGTCTGTTCCTTGGATGACATATATTTAGTCTTAGGAATACTTCCATCTATAGGAGTCCCTCCGAAATGCCCTGTAGAAGTGGTTTGTGGGAGGCAAATTCTCTCAGCTTTTGCTTATCTGAAAATTGTTTAATCCCTCCTTCAAATTTAAATGGTAACCTTGCTGGGTAGCGTATTCTTGGTTTGAGGCCCTTCTGCTTCATTGCATTAAATATATCATGCCACTACCTTCTGGCCTGTAAGGTTTCTGTTGAGAAATTTGATGATAGCCTGATGGGTTTTCATTTGTATGTTATCTTTTTTCTCTCTCTAGCTGCTTTTAAAAGTCTGTCTTTATCCTTGATCTTTGCCATTTTAATTATTGTATGTCTTGATCTTGTGTTCCTTGGGTCCCTTGTGTTGGGAGATCTGTAAATCTCTATAGCTTGAGAGACTATCTCTTTCCCCAGATTGGGGAAGTTTTCAGCAATTACTCCCTTAATGACACTTTCTATCCCTTTTTCTCTCTCTTCTTCTTCCTTTACCCCTATTATGTGAATATTGTTCTGTTTGGATTGGTCACACAGTTCTCTCAATATTCTTTCATTCTTAGAGATTCTTTTTTCTCTCTGTGCCTCAGCTTCTTTGTTTTCCTCTTCTCTAATTTCTATTCCATTTACCGTCTCTTCTACTACATCTAATCTGCATTTAAATCCCTCCATTGTATGTTTCATTTGAGATATGGAATTTCTTAATGATTGAATCTCCATCTTAAATTCATTCCTGAGTTCTTAAATATTTTTCTGTACCTCCATAAGCATGTTTATGATTTTTATTTTGAACTCTCTTTCAGGAAGATTGGTGAGTTCAGTTTTATTTGGCCCTTTTTTTGGGGTATGTGGGATTTTGATCTGTACCATGTTCTTTTGACGTTTCATATTTCTGTGTGGTGCCCTCTGTTGTCCAGAAGCTCTGGTCTCTGGAGCTGCTCAGCCCCTAGAGTGAGGTTGGGGGTCATAGGGGAGCGGAGCTGGTGCCTGGGGGGAGGAAAGATCTGTTTCCTGACTCCCGTCTGCCCTGCCTGTGTCCAGTATCACAGCCAGTGGGACAAGCACACAGGTGTAAGCCTCTGTGCTTGGCGTCTCTAACTGTTGTAGGTGGGACCTCTCTCTGGCTGGCCTGACACCAGAGCAGTGACTACCAGTCTACAAGCCAGTGCTGTCATGCCAGGAGGACGGCTCAGCCGGCTGCGTATCACAGTGGGGGGCCTCAGAGCTGAGTAGCCAGCCAGGGGGATGGAGCACCTGAAGCTCCCCAAAGTTCCCAATATGGTGGGCAGAGCACACCCAGACAACCTTGTCCCCCTATCCCTTGTCCCACGTAGCAAGCTCTGTGCAAACCCCCCGCCTTCAGCAGCCCTCTCGCTGCTAGGAAGCCTCTCAGACCGCCTGCCTTTCCCGTGTCTCAGAGCGGCCGGGTGTGGATCCCGTCCTCCACAAATGGCTGGAATCTGTCTCTCAAGCTCTCTGCCCATCCCAGCTCCCCATCCTCCAGAGCACCACACAATGTAGATTTCTGCTCAGAAAGCAGATCTCTGGGGCTAGGTGTTCAGCAGTCCGAGGCTTCCACCCACTATCCCGCTCTGTTTCTCTTCCTTCCGCCTGTGAGCTGGGGTGGGGGAAGGGCTCGGGTCCCGCCAGATCAAGGCTTTTGTACATCATCCTGTTTTGTGAGGTCTGCTCTGTTCATAAGGTCTGTATGCAGTCTGGTGCAGCCTTCTTTTCTGTTGCTGTTTTAGGGTATTAACTATATTTTTTACATTATCTGTGGTTTTGGGGAGGAGTTCTCTGCCACCATCTTGAATCCCCATATGGTTGAATTCTTTAAGAACACTCATTCATACTTATCTTTGAGTTCTAGACATTGTTCTATATGTCTGTTGAGTGTTGGACATTAACTGACTCAACAAATGCCTAGCTGGCTGGATAGATGGTAGGTTAGGAAAATAGGGTATCTTAGACAAATACAGAGGCTATTGACAATTAGTAATCATAATAGTATTATTTTGAAACTATTAGCTATAAAGAAGATCCTATAGAATAGAGCTCCTGCTTTGTTAGTTGCCTCTCTTGTAGGTCAGGGTGATCTCTAACTTTCAGAGAAACAGTGGAAATTGTGCTATTCTTTATCAGACATATGGAGCGTGGAGGTCAGGATTATGGAACAGAAGGATGGGATATATGAGTTATCAGTCATGGGTCATTCAGGGGAGCAGAACTTTCAAGAGCTGTGGGATGTGGGAGTCATCATACAGATGTGACCTTATGCAGTTGTCAGAGAAGCTGGAGAAGTGAAGGTCCAGGAGGAAGTTAGGAGTCACCAGCCAGCCAATGAGAAGTCCCACTGAAATGGGACTGCACAGAGAACGCTTGTGGGGCGGTCTTTTGGAGTCAAAGCCTCTGTGTGAGCACAGCCTCTGGGGGTCTGCGGTGGGTCTGCGACCACTGTTGGCCAGCCAGGCCAGCAGTAAAGAAGAGCAGGGCAGGGTGGAGGAGAGTGAGGACAAGCTGGAACTCGGCACCTCTGTGTCTGTCAGCACCTCTTGCCACGACGACCTTCGGAGTAATGGCTACTGATTCATTTCCACCTGGTACATCTTGTGAAAATACCTCTTTTGGCCAAATCTAAGTCAGAATTGCACAGGGAGAGGACGCTGAATATAGTCCCAGCTTAGCAGGTTGATAAACCAACACAGAGCTAGGAGGGTCCTTGAAGAATAGGACAGAAGTTGAGGGTTAAAACTAGGTTCTACAGGGGGAGGAAAAGGGGCTTAATGACAGTGATTACGGTTAAGAACTGGAGGGAGGAAAGCCTGCAGTGTTGAATCAGAGAGGGTAACCATGTACGCAGTGAACCCAGGTGAGTGCGGCAGCACAGACTTTCTGAGCCGTGGGTGTGATGAGCACAGCTGTGGTGAAGTCAGAATCTTGAGTCCTGCTTCCCACATGTACACTTCTTCCTCATTCCATCTTCAAGTGCTTTTCTTCCTCAAAACATTTTCCTTGGACCATTTCATTTATAGCCATGTGTACAATGACCAGTTTTTCTAAATCTACATTTCCAGATCTTTTGCCTTAGCACTAGTGATAAATTTTCACCAACTTACTAGGCTGTGTGTGCCATGGACACTTTAAATCCAGTGTGTCTAATATGGAGTTCATTGTCTCTAGCATCCCCTCTGTTGTCTCTGTGCTAGCCGTTGACATCACCAGGTATTTAGCTATCCAAGCTAGAAATCTGGGAATCTACCCCTGACAGTTTCTTCTTCATTTCCAGCATCCAGTCTGTCATTGGATATGTAGATCATATTCCTAAATATCTCTTCATTTATTTCCTTCCCCTTCATATTGTCTTAAGTTTGGTAGTTCAGCATTTCTTGCCTATTGCAATTGTCTTCTCAATTTTCAAAATCTTCCTTTCTCCACTTTTCCTTTTAATAATAATGATCATAATAGTAGTATTGTCCAAGTCTATAAATCGGTCAGGAGCAGAGCCAGTCTTTGAGATCTTAACTGTGATTGTGCTTCAAAGGCTGGGGGCAAGTTTCTGTCTCTTAGACTCAGTGTCCCCTTTTGTAAAATGGAGATGATATTACTACCTACCTCATAGGATTGCTCTGAGGACAAATTGAGCTCACACATGACCTACACATGATATAGGACAAGCAGAGATGAGCAGGACAACACTGGACTAGGCTGGGATGCCAGCTGTCATTGGAGCTGCAATTTGAGCTTGGTGGTCCTGACTCTAGAATCTGTCCTCATATCCATTATGCTAATGCATTCTGCTGCTGTCTCGGAAGTGGGAAGTGCTGCAGCAGTCTCGCCTTGCTTAAACACAAAGCTTATCGTATTAGAGTGGTTCCCCTGCCCGAAGTCAATAGTTAACGCTTTCCAGGGTTCGCTTCTCCGTGGTTTCGGTTGACTGAATTCCAGAAGCAGGAGATCTTGCTGAGCAATTGTCAGAAGGTCACGAAGCCCGTCATTCACCTCCCTTCATCTCATCATGCAGGCATTTTATTGTCTCGCGTCATTACAAGAAGGGTGAAAACAGTGCAATAAGATATTTTGAGAGACCACATTCACACAACTTTTTCTTTTTACAGTATATTGTTAGAATTGTTATATTTTATTATTAATTATTGTTGGTAATCTTACTGTGCCTAATTTATAAGTTAAACTTTATCATAGGTTTGTCTATATAGGAAAAAACATTGTATATGTAGGGTTTAGTACAATCTAAGGTCTCAGGCATGCACTTGGAGGTCTTGGAACATATCCCCTGCAGAAGAAAGGGGACTAGTGTGTTTTCTTCTTACAACCCTGTCAACAGTTCTGTAATTCCAGTAAGACACTCCTTACATGGGCCCAGCCTTCATGTTTTGGTATGCTTATCACCTCATCTCTCTTCTTATATAATGCATGGCACCCGAACATATTCTTCATAGATGAAAATTCCCATGCTCTTTCACACCTTAGCCCTTTTGTTCATGTGATTCCTTCTGCTTGACATGTCATCCTCACTCCTGGAGATGCCGCTCAAGGGACCTTTGTCAACCTCTTCCATCAGACCCCTCTGAGCACACCTGAAGTAGATTCTGACGTGTCTCTCTATACTTTCAGAGCACTTACGACGTTGTATTTTAATTATTTGTCAATTGTCTGTAGGTTGTGAACCTTTAGAAAGTACTCACCTTCATGGACTTTGATCCTTGCTCGGTACCTGACATTAGGTATAAATTTACATTGAACCAGTGACTGAACTTTAAAAGGCATTGTGCTGTGCCCGGGTGGTCTCCTGTTTTAGGCCATGCGTGGTAATGACTGCCCCTTGGTGTCAGGACTCTGTTAGCGCTTTCCTTCTCTGCTGCTGTCTCACCTCTGTCTATGATTTCTAGAGTCATAGAGTGTCAGTGTTGAAAGTGACCTGAGAGACAATATCTTCCAACACTCCTATCAGTTAATTTCATATATTTTCTCTCTCGATGTGGGTGGCTGTGCCCACTGTGTCATAGGTCCTCTTACCTTTCTTCTTGTGGAAGCGTGTCTGGGTCAGGCCAGGAAACCTCTGATATCCAGGAAGGGAAGTTCTTCCCTTTCCGTTAGGGCTGGGCTGGCCTGTTGAGTGTCAGGGACCACAGCCCCTGACTCGGCAGGTTTTGTGGCCTTCATTCTTTGTAATCTTGATCCCTTATGCTGAAGAATGAGCTTATTTTTCTATTCTCTTAAAATATTTGAAAATGCTATTTTTTTCTAAACGAAACTATATTGTTAGGCTCACTCCACCTCTAAGCCAGAATCACATTTTCAATTTGCCTGTCACTTGGTTTTCAGTGTACTCTCAGCTCCTGACATGTCTGCATAGAGTGGCAAACATGGGAAAGTTCTCCAGAGAGTAATGCCTGTGCATGTGGATGGGGGGATGGAATGGGCAGTAAGGGGGAAGATACAGGAGAAGGGAAACTGCTCGGGCCTCTTACCCGACATGGGTGGTAGCACTAGACAGTGGGAAAGAGAACTGATTGTGGTTTTGTGCTCCTTTAATTGTAACTCTGTTTCATTTGTTTTCAGGAAGTCATATATACAATACTGTAAAGTTGTAAAGTTACAGAAAAAGAACAGAGAAATAAAGTTTCATTTCTACTTCTGATTCCTGGCTGCCTTACTGTAGTAACCACTCTGTTTTCTTATGTTTTCCCCCAGAGATAGTATATATATATAAACATATATATATATATAAGCATTGTGGCATATCATTTAAAATACACAAATACTACTGCCTGTGTGATCTTAAGCATTAAGCAAATCTCTTGAATTTCAGCATTAACTTTAAATTCTGAGGTAGAAATACTAATACATACCCAGCAAAACCCACAGGGATTTTGGGACAAACAGTGAAGTACTGTTTATAAATGTGCTTGAAAACCAATTATTTTACAAGTACAGGATGGAGGAGAGAGCAGTCATGGACGTAGCACTGTTCTACACCAAGGACGATGAGTCATGTGTGACCTGACTTGACAAGCACAATCCTGAATTGGGAGCAGGGCTGTCGTGCCAGCAGCGCCCTGCCTGCCTCTGTGGGATATGTTTTCCAGCCTGCAAGTTCCTGTCTCTCTGGCATATTCTTAGGGTTTTCTACGTGGCTAATCAAGAAGATCTCACCACATCTTAATCATCAGGTGTGTGTGCACTTGGGCCAGAAGTGGCAGCATGCCAGGGTGTGGGGCGCCTCTGCCTTCCTCCCTCATCCCTTGCCTCGGCTCCCTCTTCGCGTTCAGGGAGTTGGTGCTGGAACTTGGCTGATGCAACAGTTCGTGCCAGGTGCTGTGGGATCCGTTCACTTTTAATTGGTAGTTGCTAGAATAATTTTTCCCTCCCTCACCGTGACTGCCTTTTCTAATTGGCTCTCAGGGGCCTCCAACTCCTGCTTTAATCAATCATAGCAGGGCTGCTGCGGAAAGTCCCAAACTGGTGCCTGGGGACCCCAGGTCTGCTATGACTCTTTCTTCAAATTTCTTTTCTAATCTGTTAAAACAACTTTGTCCTTAGATTAGGCCGGTGGGGGTAGGGATCCTTTGGGCATTGCTTTCACAGAGGCAGCTTGAATGGTGCCAACCTCTTCTAGACTTTGCCAACTTCTACTGTGTTTGGCCTGAAGCTTTTTGTTTCTGCTGGCAGAGAGGGGAGAAGAAGAAATGGGATCAAGGTGTCCAAAATGGGCCTGGTGAATGATGGGAGCAATGAGTAAATGAACACACTTAATTATTTGACGAATGTGAGCCTTGACATTTTGATCCCCAGACTGCTTTTCTATGCCAAAAAACTTGTGGAAAACTTACTCTGTCTGCTTCTGTTTGTCACTGCCCAAAGGAGAGTGAATACTAGCTGGGCGATTTTGACTAATAATCGTTATTGGGTTACATTTTAAAAAAAGACTTTATTTTTTAGAGTGGTTTTAGGTTAACAGCAAAACTAAGTGGAAAGTAGAGAGTTCTCATATACCTTCTGCCCTCATACATGCATGCCTCCCCCACTATTAACATCTTGCACAGAGTGGTACTGTACATTTGTTATATCAAAGAACTTACACTGACACATCATTATTACCCCAAAGTCCATAGTTTGCATTGAGATTCACTCTTGATGCACGTTCTATGGGTTTTGACAAATTTATAGTGATGTATCCGCCATTATAGTGTCATACACAACAGTTTCACTGCCCTAAAAACCCTCTGTGCTTTATCTACTCATCCCTCCTTCTCCCCTAGCAACCAGTGATCATTTTTACTTTCTCCATAATCTTGCCTTTTCCAGGACGTCATGTAGTTGGAATCACAGCCTTTTCAGGTTGACTTCTTGGGTTGCATTTTTAAGTGACATTTAAAAATAGTTTTAGTATGATTTTAAAGCTATAGTAGAGAATAAATATATCTCTTTCTGGCATACACAAGTACGTCTGTGTGAACTCTTTGTGGACAAATGGATACTGCTAAAGGAAATTGTCCTGTACCAGCTCACCCTTGGAGATGCAGTGCAGTAGTGGACAACTCTGACTTATTACCAACACTCTTTGGCCAGACCACAGTCAAGGTCGAGGATGGAAAACTTCCTGAGCATTGAACTATGAGTTTTTTTAGGAATGATGAGGTTGTTGTTAGCTTACAGATGAATTTGCTTATAAGGCTATGTCTTGGGATGAGACTGAGAAAAGAAGCTTACTCTGTGTAGTTTCACCAGTGCTCACTGAGAAGTGTGTTTGAGATAAAGCAATCATATGTATATGTTTATTATATGTAATATATAAGTGATTTGTGAATTATTATAAGTATCTTCCAAGAGATTATGATCTCTTCTGGGTAGGAAATACGTCTTTCTAAAATGTGTCCCTAACTCTACTATGGTGTTTGTCTACAATACATACTCAGTAAATATTGAATGAATAAACATTCTGTTGTTGATTCCATTTCTCTGAACATATTTTTTCTATTCTTACTTTAGATTTAGAAGATCAGGTTCTAACATTTTTTTCTTCTATTTATATTAATAGAGAAGGTAAACAAAATGGCTATATATGGTCCTGCTTATCTTGGTTCAGGGCAGGGTGGCTGTAGAAGACTAACTGGGATTCTATCGGATGAATATGGAAGTAGATCCAGAGGCTGGGATTTCAGAGCATGGCCTCACTAGATGGGCGGGAGCATGTGTGGTCAGGGAAAACCATGCTTCCCGGGAGGTAAGGAATCCCAGTGAGGGTCTGAGCCTACCAGTCTTTGTGCTCCTGTCCTGGTGTGGGCCATTTTCTCTTTGCCTTGCCAGGGGGTTGACCAATTGAGAGGGATGACTATACCCTTCCTTCTATTTGATTGACTGTTGCGGTAGCCCAGTTCATAAGTTGACAAACAAAAGAGAGGCCTCTCACATCTTCATTGGTTGCTCCTAGACTCAGTTCCTGATTGCATTCATAAATGTGGACTCAGTATCTACTCTAGTATTGGATATAGCAGTATGAGAGTTTTAGATGAATAAGGTTATTCAGCTAGTAAGTGGTAAGTCTAGGCTTAAATCTGTATCTCCTGATACCAAGTCGAGTCCTTTTAACACTCTATCAGCCTGTTTTGTGGGGTTCTTAGATCAAAGGAAGAAAATGAAAAGAATGATGTGTTCTTATTTAAATCCACAAAAAGATAATACAGGAAGGACTAAAATTCTAATAGTTAAGATTAGTGTGTACAGTGTCTACTTCTCCTTAGGTGTTTAGATTTAATTTTTAAGTGTGGTTTTTCATATATTAATGTTTATACTTGCTTGTCTTATAGAAAAATATATAACTGAGGATAAAACCATGTTAGTCCAGCCTCACAATGAGCCTTTTGTTGGATGTCCAGTTGCTCATGTACAAGGACATAACCAGTGTGATCGTTTATCTTAATATTAATTATCTTCCAAGTCTCTAGGGAGAAATAAGAGCCAAAGTTAAAACTCAAAATGATGGCCAATGTTATTCTAAAAATTTGAGAAGTAAATTTAAAATTTTTAATAAGTAAGTCCTTATTAAACTGAGGAAGGCATTGAGTTGATAGTTGTAGTAAGCCCTATTACGAAGGACAGAGGTGGCTGGCGGGAAACAGTATGTTTGGAGAGCTGAGGAGAGAAAAGGGTCAATATAATATTGACAAGTTCTATTGATGTAGAATCAACCTCCCAAGCTAATAAAGTTTTAAAGCTATAAATATATTTATCTTCAGGAAAATTCTGGGAGGAGGAACTGAATTAGAGTAACTTAATTCTCCCAGGTGTGATAATTAATTGACTGAACAGATTTGCAGTCCCTTAAGGCACTGCTTAGAAAATGGTACAGCAAGAGAAGTATGTTTGACAGAGTGGAATAAACTTAAAGGGATGTGGAGGCATTTCTATAGATTTTGGTGAAAAAATTCATTAAATATTTTATGTTCGACTCATATTGCATAAGATAACAATTTATAACATAAATATATAAAATACTGAATTTCTAAATAAAACATTTCCAACTTTTTAGTGAAAACTTTGCACTTGTTTCTGTGTTTATAAGTTTTAAATATAGGACCTTTTAATATTAGTTTTTAAGCTTGTATTCTTTTTCTGTTATTGACAAATGTAATGTTAAAAGATCTAGTTAGGAAACTTTTAACATTACATTAACATCTAATGAAACTTCCTCATATCAAATATTTTAAAAAATGGTTAAGATTTTCCTTAATTACTAGCTGATGGACAGTGACTGCAATGGGGTATGTGGTGGGGACTTGATAATAGGGGGAGTCTAGTAACCATAATGTTGCTCATGTAATTGTACATTAATAATACCAAAAAAAAAAAAGATTTTCCTTAAGCGTATATTGATGTTGCACTACTAGTCTTAGTAAATATTTCTCAGGAGTCAAATAATGAAAATGAGTAAATATTACTAATAAATCACTATAAGCTTACTTTTTTTTGAAGTTGAGTCTTTTGTTTTGAATCTATGCACACTGTCAATACATGAATATATTTTCATGTGGGCCTTGGCATTTTTGAATGATATTATTCAGATGGTATAAATATCAGGTAAGACATTAAAAAAATAACCTTTTTATTTTGGAACACCTTTAGATTTACAGAAGTTTCAAAGACATTAAAGAGAATTCCAAAATATCCTTTACTAAATTTGCCCCATTGTTAACATCTTGCATGGCATATTTATTAAAACTTAAGAAACCAACTTTCATATATATTATTAGTAACAGAACTCCATTCTGTGGACTTTACCAGCTTTCCATTAATGTCCTTTCCTTTATCCAGGATCTAATCCAGGGGCCACATTACACTTAGTTGTCATACTCTACAGTCCCCTCTGAATCTGATAGTTTTTAAGTCTTTCCTTGCGTTTCATGACTTTGTCAGTCTTGAGGACTGCTAGGCATGGTTTCTTGTGCAGTGGCCTCCAATCTGAGTTTGATGGTTTTCCTCATGATTACACTGTGATGATGGGTTTTAGGGAATGATACCACAGAGGTGAAGTGCCCTTCTTGTACATCATATCAGGAGATATGATATCTACATGACACCATGGGTGATGTTAATCTTTATTGTTTGATTGATACTGTGTGTGTCATGTTTCTCCACTGTAAAGTTACTATTTTTCCCTTTTCCTACTATTCTGTCAAAGCAAGTCACCAACTCTAGGCTGCCTTCTGGGAAAGGGGATTAAGCATTACCTTCTGGAGGAGGGAATATCTACATATATTATTTGGAATTCTGTAAGGAAAATTTGTCTCTTGATTTTATAGTTCATTCTCTTTTTTTTTATCACTGAATAATATTCCATTGTATGGATATACCACAGTTTATTTGTTTGTTGAAGGACATCTTAGTTGCTTCAAGCTTTTACTGACTGTGCATAAACAGCTATAAACATTTGTTTACAGATTTTTGTGTTGACATTAGTTTTCAAAACTCCGGTGAATACTAATAATGTATGTGATTGCTGGGTCATTTGGTAAGTGTATATTTAGCTTTATAAGAAACTGCCAAACCATCTTACAGAATGGCTGTCCCAGTTCTGCATTCCCACCAGCAATGAATTTCTTTTATTCTACATCCTTGCCAGCACTTGTTAAGTCAGTGTTTTGGATTTCAGTCATTTTAATAGGTGTACAAGGGTAACTTACTGTGATTTTAATTTGCATTTCTTTAATGACACGTGATATTGGGCATCTTTTCATGGGTTATTCACCACTGATATTTTCTTCAGTGAAGTGTTTATTTAGATCTTTTGCCCATTTTTAAATGGACTGTTTATTTTTTTTAATATTGAATTTTGAGGGTTTAAAAGTTAATAACTGATACATTTTCAAAGTAAGAATCATTCACATTTTTTCCATTGTTATGTTATCTGATTCATTCATGACATCTGCCCCCTAAACCCCAGCCAGCTCAACAGCCTGGAGCTCTGTCTCTGCCCTCTCTGTCCAATGAGATTTTTGCTCCCTGCTTGAGCCCCACTTTCATATACCAGTGCATAAAATTTCCCAGGGAGAAAGCCTGGGTAAATGTGGGGTTTATCTTGTTTGCCTCCTCTTTCTAAAGAATTTCAACCCTGCTCTGGTTGCTGTAAAATGCCCGCAAGCAATTATTTTCTATAATGTGTTCAAATTTTACAGTTACTTATGGTGGGAAGGTCAATCTGACAATGGCTATTACACTACAGCCAGGAGAGAATTCCTCCGCTTTAACTTCCAGAAACTCACTTTCACCAAATCATATAAGGACTTAGACTCTAGGGGGACTAAAATAAAATAATCAAATGATCAAGAATGGCATAAACATAATTTGGGTAACTGCTAAAGAATTTTTTAGTGTCATTGCAGCTGCATCATCAGCATATACTCACACTCCGAATTTAAACCCCAAACCGATTTGTTGACAATGTAATCCTTCACAGTTATACATCATTTAGATTTAATTGGTCAGGAATTAAGCTGAAAAAAAGAATTCCTCGTCATATAACCATCATGTTCAAGTTGCACATAAACAAAAATAATTGCCATTTTAGCAATAGCTATTCACTTAACAAGTTGCATGGAAAGTAATTTGCTAACTTTATTCTTTGATTTAGTTCTTCAGTACATTGAACTGTGGAGTCACTGAAACTAGTAGCTAAACTACCTTCATTGCCATTGATTCATTCAAGATTTGCTAGCAACCATCTTTGATACAGTCTCTCACTAATGACTAATTGTATATATTTTATTTGTTTTAGCAACTTAAAATGCTTTTTTATAAGATCTCAAAGCACTAATGTTCATATGGAATATTTAACATTTGCTTTTCCCTGCTTTTTTAAATTTATTTTTTATTTTTTATTTTTTACGATTTATTTTGGTATCATTAACCTACAGTTACATGTGCAATATTATGGTGATTAAACTACCCCCTTCATCAGGTCCCCCCCAGCAACCCCATTACAGTCACTGTCCATCAGTGTAGTGAGATGCTATAGAGTCACTACTTGTCTTCTCTGAGTTGTACAGCCCTCCCCGTGGCCCCGCTACCTTACATCTGCTAATCGTAATACCCCTTTTACCCTCTTATCCCTCCCTTCCCACCCATCTTCCCCAGTCCCTTTCCCTTTGGTAACTATTAGTCCGTTCTTGGGTTCTATGAGTCTGCTGCTGTTCCTTCAGTTTTTTTCTTTGTTCTTATACTCCACATATGAGTGAAATCATTTGATACTTGTCTTTTTCGGCTTGGCTTATTTCACTGAGCATAATACCCTCTAACTCCATCCGTGTTGTTGCAAATGGTAGGATTTGTTTTCTTCTTATGGTTGAATAATATTCCATTGTGTATATGTACCACCGCTTCTTTATCCATTCATCTACTGATGGACACAGGTTGCTTCCATTTCTTGGCTATTGTAGATAGTGCTGCAATAAACATAGGGGTGCATCTGTCTTTTTCAAACTGGGCTGCTGCATTCCTAGGGTAAATTCCTAGGAGTGGGATTCCTGGGTCAAATGGTATTTCTATTTTGAGTTTTTTGAGGAACCTCCATACTGCTTTCCACAATGGTTGAACTAATTTGCATTCCCACCAGCAGTGTAGGAGGGTTCCCTTTTCTCCACATCCTCCCCAACATTTGTTGTTGTTTGTGTTTTGGATGTTGGCCATCCTCACTGGTGTGAGGTGATATCTCATTGTGGTTTTAATCTGCATTTCCCTGATGACCAGCGATGTGGAGCATCTTTTCATGTGCCTGTTGACCATCTGAATTTCTTCTTTAGAGAAGTGTCTATTGTCCTCTGCCCATTTCTTAATTGGATTATTTGCTTTTTGTTTGTTAAGGTGCGTGAGTTCTTTATATATTTTGGATGTCAACCCCTTCTCAGATGCATCATTTATGAATATATTTTCCCATACTGTAGGATGTCTTTTTGTTCTACTGATGGTGTCCTTTGCTGTACAGAAGCTTTTCTGCTTGATATAGTCCCACTTGTTCATTTTTGCTTTTGTTTCCCTTGCCTGGGGGGATATGTTCATGAAGAAGTCGCTCATGTTTATGTCCAAGAGATTTTTGCCTATATGTTTTTTTCTAAGAGTTTTATTGTTTCATGACTTACATTCAGGTCTTTGATCCACCTTGAATTTACCTTTGTGTATGGGGTTAGACAGTAGTCCAGTTTCATTCTCTTACATGTAGCTGTCCAGTTTTTCCAACACCAGCTGCTGAAGAGGCTGTCATCTCCCCATTGTATATCCAAGGCTCCTTTATCAAATATTAATTGACTGTAGGTGTTTGGGTTAATGTTTGGATTTTCTATTCTGTTCCACTGGTCTGTGGGTCTGTTTTTGTGCCAGTACCAAATTGTCTTGATTACTATGGCTTTGTAGTAGAACTTGAAGTCAGGGAGCGTAATTCCCCCTGTTTGATTCCTCCTTTTCAGAATTGCTTTGGCTATTTGGGGTCTTTTGTGGTTCCATATGAATTTTTGAGTTATTTGTTCCAGTTCATTGAAGAAAGCTGTTGATAGTTTGATAGGGATTGCATTGAATCTGTAGATTGCTTTAGGTAGTATAGCCATTTTGAAAATTTTTATTCTTCCTAGCCAAGAGCATGGGATGCATTTCCATTTGATAGTGTCCTCTTTAATTTCTCTTCAGAGTGTTTTGTAGTTTTCAGGGTATTGATCTTTCACTTCCTTCCTTAGGTTTATTCCTAGGTATTTTATTCTTTTTGATGCAATTGTGAATGGAATTGTTTTTCTGATTTCTCTTTCTGTTAGTTCATCATTAGTGTATAGGAAAGCAACAGATTTCTGTGTGTTAATTTTGTACCCTGCAGCTTTGATGAATTCAGATATTAGTTCTAGTAGTTTTGGAGTGCAGTCTTTAGGGTTTTTTATATACAGTATCATGTCATCTGCAAATTGACAATTTAACTTCTTCTTTACCAATCTGGATTCCTTGTATGTCTTTGTTTTGTCTGATTGCCATTGCTAGGACCTCCAGTACTATGTTGAATAACAGTGGAGAGAGTGGGCGTCCCTGTCTTGTTCCCGATCTTAGATGAAAAGATTTCAGCTTCTCGCTGTTAAGTATGGTGTTAACTGTGGGTTTGTCATATATGGCCTTTATGATGTTGAGGTACTTGCCGTCTATACCCATTTTGTTGAGAGTTTTAATCATGAATGGATGCTGAATTTTGTCAAATGCTTTTTCAGCATCTATGGAGATGATCATGTGGTTTTTGTTCTTCTTCTTGTTGATGTGGTGGATGATGATGGATTTTCAAATGTTGTACCAACCTTGCATCCCTGGGATGAATCCTACTTGATCATGGTGTATGATCCTCTTGATGTATTTTTGAATTCGGTTTGCTAGTATTTTGTTGAGAATTTTTGCATCTATGTTCATCAGGGATTTTGGTCTGTAATTTTCTTTTTTGGTGAGGTCTTTGCCTGGTTTTGGTATTAGAGTGATGCTGGCTTCATAGAAAGAGTTTGGAAGTATTCCCTCCTCTTCTATTTTTTGGAAAACTTTAAGGAGAATGGGTGTTATTTCTTCTCTATATGTCTGGTAGAATTCAGAGGTGAATCCATCAGGTCCGGGAGTTTTGTTCTTGGGTAGTTTTTTGATTACGGATTCAATTTCGTTGCTGGTGATTGGTCTGTTTAGTTTTTCTGTTTCTTGCTTGGTCAGTCTTGGAAGGTTGTATTTTTCTAAGAAGTTGTCCATTTCTTCTAGGTTTATCAGCTTGTTAGCATACAGATGCTCATAATATTCTCTTATAATTCTTTGTATTTCTGTGGGGTATGTCGTTATTTTTCCTTTCTCATTTCTGATTCTGGTTATGTGTGTAGATTCTCTTTTTCTCTTAATGAGTCTGGCTAGGGGTTTATCTATTTTGTTTATTTTTTCAAAGAACCAGCTCTTGGTTTCATTGAATTTTTGTATTGTTTTATTCTTCTCAATTTTGTTTATTTCTTCTCTGATCTTTATTATGTCCCTCCTTCTGGTGACTTTGGGCCTCCTTTGTTCTTCTTTTTCCAATTTCAATGATTGTGTCTTTAGACTGTTCATTTGGGAATGCTCTTCCTTATTTAAATAGGCCTGGATTGCAATATACTTTCCTCTTAGAACTGCATTTGCTGCGTCCCACAGAAGTTGTGGCTTTGTGTTGTTGTTGTCATTAGTCTCCATGTATTCTTTGATTTCTGTTTTGATTTGGTAGTTAACCCATTGATTCATTAGGAGAATGTTGTTAAGTCTCCATGTATTTGTGAGCCATTTTGATTACTTTCTAAAATTTATTTCTAGTTTTACACCTTTGTCATCTGAGAAGTTGGTTTGTAGGATTTCAATATTTTTGAAATTACTGAGGTTCTTTTTGTGGCCTAGTATGTGGTCTGTTCTGGAAAATGTTCCATGTGCACTTGAGAAGAATGTGTATCCTGTTGCTTTTGGGTGCAGAGTTCTGTAGATATCTGTTAGGTCCATCTGTTCTAGTGTGTTGTTCAGTGCCTCTGTGTCTTTACTTATTCTCTGTCTGGTTGATCTATCCTTTGGAGTGAGTGGTGTGTTGGAATCTCGTAAAATGAATGCATTGTTGTCTATTTCCTCCTTCAATTCTGTTAGTATTTGTTTCACATATGTTGGCGCTCCTGTGTTGGGTGCATATATGTTTATAATGGTTATATCTTCTTGTTGGACTGACCCCTTTATCATTATGTAATGTCCTTCTTTATCTCTTGCTACTTTCTTCGTTTTGAAGTCTATTTTGTGTGATACAAGTACTGCAACACCTGCTTTTTTCTCTTTGTTGTTTGCATGAAATATCTTTTTCCATCCCTTCACTTTTAGTCTGTGCATATCTTTGGGTTTGAGGTGAGTGTGTTGTAAGCAGCATATAGATGGGTCTTGCCTTTTTATCCAGTGTGTTACTCTGTGTCTTTTGATTGGTGCATTCAGTCCATTTACATTTAGGGTGATTATTGATAGATATGTACTTATTGCCATTGCTGGCTTTAGATTCGTGGTTACCGAAGGTTCAAGGGTTGCTTCTTTACTATCTAAGAATCTAACTTAACTTTCTTGTTCAGTTATTGTGAACGCCGTCTGATGTTTCTTTATTTCTGTCTTCCTATTCTTCCTCCTCCATTCTTTATATATTGAGTGTTTTATTCTTTGCTTTTAGTTAGTATTTGGATGGTCTGCTTTCTTTGCTATGATTTTATTTTCTCCGGTGACATCTTTTTATCCTTAGGGGTGCTTCCCTCTAGAGCAGTCCGTTTAAGATATCCTGTAGTGGTGGTTTATGGGAGGCAAACTCTCTCAACTTTCTTTTGTCTTGAAATTGTTTAATCCCTCCATCATATTTAAATGATAATCATTCTGGATACAATATTGTTGGTTCGAGGTCCTTCTGTTTCATTACGTTAAATATATCATGCCATTCTCTTCTGGCCTGTAAGGTTTCTGTTGAGAAGTCTGATGATAGTCTGATGGGTTTTCCTTTGTAGGTGATCTTTTTTCTCTCTCTAGCTGCCTTTAATACTCTGTCTTTATCTTTGACCTTTGCTATCTTAATTATTATGTGTCTTGGTGTTGTCTTCCTTGGGTCCCTTGTGTTGGGAGTTCTGTGGGCTTCCGTGGACTGCGAGACGATTTCCTTCCCCAGTGTGGGAAAGTTTTCAGCAATTATTTCTTCAAAGACACTTTCTATCCCTTTTTCTCTCTCTTCTGCCTCTGGTACTCCTATAATGCGAATATTGTTCCGTTTGGATTGGTCACACAGTTCTCTCAATATTCTTTCATTCTTAGAGATCCTTTTTTCTCTCAGTACCTCAGCTTCTTTGTATTCCTCTTCTCTAGTTTTATTTCATTTATCGTCTCCTCCACCGTATCCAATCTGCTTTTAATACCGTCCATTGTGTTCTTCAAGGATTGGATCTCTGGCCGGAATTCATTCCTGAGTTCTTGAATATCTTTCCGTACCTCCATGAGCATGTGAATCATTTTTGTTTTGAACTCCCTTTCAGGGAGAGTCATAAGGTCCATATCATTTAAATCTTTCTCAGGAGTTGTATTCATAATTTTACTCTGGACCAGGTTCCTTTGGCATTTCATATTTGTGTATGGCGCCCTCTAGTGCCCAGAGGCTCTACTCTCTGGAGCTGCTCAGCCCCTGAAGCAATGTCAGGGATTGTAGGGGAGTGGTATTGGTGCCTCAGGGGAGGAAAGGGCTGATTCCTGGTTCCTGGCTGCTATGCCTGTCTCCACTGTCTGAACCAGTGGGCTGAGCACCCAGGTATAAGCCTCTGTGCTTTGCCTTTTTTCTTGCTGTAGACAGATCCTCCCTCCTGCTGGCCTATCACCAGGGAAGGGCTTCCAGGTTTGCAAGCCTGGTGGGGCTGGCCAGGTGAAAGGTGCACTAGTCTGCCTTTCACAGAAGGGGTTCCTGGAGTCGTGCAGGCAGCCAGGGAGCTGACACACCTGAAGATCAGAAAACCCCCAATCTGCTGGGCAGAGTACACCTGGACAATCCTGTGCACCTGTCCTTTCTCCCGAGCAGCAAGCTCCGTGCAGTCCTTGCCCCTCAGCAGGCCTCCTGCCAAGGTCCTCCCTGCCAGGAAGTCTCTCAGACTGCCTGCCCCTCCCCCATCCCAGAGCAGCTGGGTATGGATCCCTGATCTCACAAGCAGCCGGAATCTTAGTCTCTCCAGGAGCTCTGCCTATCTTAGCTTTCCAAGCTCCTAATTACAAGAGTATCATGCAAGCACCATGAAGTGTAGGTTTGTGCTCCCAGAGTAGATCTCCAGAGTTAGGTATTCAGCAGTCCCAGATCTCCACTCCCTCTCTGCTCTGTTCCTGTTCCTCCTGCCGGTGAGCTGGGGTGGGGGAAGGGCTTGGATCCCCCCAGGACCACAGCTTTAGTACATTACCGTTTTCTGTGAGGGCTGCTCTTGTCTCCAGGTGTATGCAGTTTATTGTAGTTCTCTTTCCCGTTGCTCTTTCAAGAGTAGTTGTAGTAGCTTTATTTTCATATTATATGCGGTTTTAGGAGGAAGCCTCTGTCTCACCTCTCACGCCGCCATCTTTAATCTCTCTTTTCCCTGCTTTTTAATTAAATAATATTTATTTAAAAATCTTTTGTTTCTGAACTTATTTCTTTATGTTTTTTATGGCAAAGATGCTTAAGTTTTGATTTCATTGTTTCATTAGCTAATATATCTCCACAAACAACACACTGTAGTTTTAGCACTTCATGTTCAATTATAGCTGTATAACTAAAAATATATGAGGGTTTATACTTCTGAGTAAACTCGTATGAACTCAGTCCTCATTTCTTGGGAGCCATTTCCATTGTTATCATGTGATTTACCCCTGTGGCTGCATTCAGAAAGAATGTCTTTTCTTGAAAAAGTCTCCAGTAAAGCTTGTTTTTCTATAAACAATTTGGAATTAAATTAAATGTTATATGTCCAAAATTTAACTTATGTTAAACTATATATTACAATTAGTGTAAAAGCAAGTTATAAAAAAAAGTTTTCTCAATTTTATGTACTTTTGGGTTATAGTTTACAAGCAAACCTTAAAATATCACCTGTTTTAATGTGGGTTAACTGTGGATGACTGGTATACACAGGTCATACTGCAACAACCAAGCTAGTCCGTATCCTGTTCAAGATGAGTCCGTTGGTCATGTGCTTCGATGTTACAATAATGTTGAATTGCTACAAAAATTTCTAAAGATTCCTTGCAATTTCTGTTCTGTTCCTGTTGTGGACCATAGTTTGAGAAGCACTGTCCTAGATCAGACCACCATTATATCTTCTCCAAATTACTGCAGTATTCTTATAACTGGTCCCTGCTCTTCAATTGTGATCTCTCTAGTGTGCTCATCTTGTAGTCATATTGATTTCATAATATTGATGCCAAAAATGTAAATGTGATCACATCATTCCTGAGTAAAACCCTTCAAACATTTTTCGTTGATGGACCTTAGGATAAAGTCTGAAGTTCTTGTTCTGATTTATATGACCTTAAACGAGCTGGCTTATGCTTAACTGTTCTCTCATCCTTTGACATATTTCCCTTACACTGTATGTTCCGGCCAAAATGAACTACTTTTAGTTTCTTGAATACTTACTTATTTCTGATCTTGTACAAATATTGTTTCTTCCACACTCCTCCGTTGTTGCCCTTTAGTTAATTCCCATTTGCTCTTCAGGTGTCAGCTTAGATGCTACTTTTTCCTGAAGATTTTCTTGGCACCTTCCATAAACCCTTAGACCCTGACCGGGTCATGTGCTCTGACAGCATCCTGTTCTTCACTCTAGGATAATGCTTCACACACTAAATTAAAGTTGATTCTTCACTCGTTTATTTCCTCCTACAGTGTAAGGGCTGTAACACTTGTCATATGTTAAGGGAAAAGTGAGTGTAGGCAACCCTAGAAAATTCACTCAGTTCAACTTTATTATCTTACAGATAAAGGAGCTGAGGCCTGAAAGGTGAAGTGACTTACATAAGGACACATAGCAAGATGGTGGGAGAACTGGGAGTGGAATGTCCATTGTCTGATTGCCTGTTCACTACCTCTCCAGCACATTACACTCCCTGAGTTCTTGTAGGGTGAAGATTAAATCATTTTCAGTATAGTAAGGTCCAAAAATGGGCATATACACTTTAAAAGAGTTTTAATATTCACTATCAAAAGGATTGTTATGGTCACTGTTTAGTCACTTAGAAGAGTCAAAGAACTCTTACCTCCTTCCCAGTAACGTTTGGTTGGGTTCAAGATTTTCCTTTTTTGCTTGAACATATATAATAGATGAAGATGACCGCCAGAGGGCAGCAGAACACAAGTGGCTAGGTAAGACCTGGTCTTTCCTACAATGGAAAATTTGTAGGGCTGAGCTTGTGGAGTGTTTGCAAATCCAAAGTGGAGAAATGACCGGGACAGGGATAGGCTAAGTCAGGGAGGACGACGAAGTCTTTTCTCATTGATATGGGCCTTATCTTTCTCCAGAATAGGCCCATCCTCAGAAACTGTGCATCCAGGATCTAGTAAGTAACTCGAGATTCATCACAAAAGGGCAAAACAGGTCATGTTTCACAAACTCATCCTTCAAAAGTCTCAGGAACAGTAATTTGATGTCAGTGACTCCTTTTCTTGGAAACATTAGGAGGGAGGTGTGGAGACGGAGGTGTTGAGATTTACTGAAATAAAGGAGGCGGCATATTTGGATGTCACGGACACCCGTGGTCACGGAAGGAGGTTACCTAGGGTTCTGCTTTTCTCTTCCTTTTTAGCAGCCCTTGACTCTGCTCCTCGGGCAACAGGCCTATATTCCTCTCTGGCCAGCGTTCAACATCTTTCATAATAGGGTCCCACTAAACCTACCTTGTTCTGCAAGCAAACGTGAAACAGCCCTGACTTCGCACTGCGGGCAGAGAAAACAGGGAAGCCTCAGGGCCGCTTGACCGCCCCCTCGGGGAGAGCAGCTTGCGGACCCAGGAGCTCAGGACAGGGCCCCGCCCGCTGCGACGTCAGGGCGCCCGGGGCCGCCCCCTGCGCCGGCGTCCGGCGAGCCGCGAGTCACGGTGGAGCTGCAGGGACGCGGTTTGCTGTCAGGCGGTTGACCTTAGGAGACAGCGGGGCAGCCCCAGGTATGAGGCGCGACCAGGCACGACAACTCAGTGTTTTCATTTTTAATCTTGCTGTCCCACCACCTTGAACATTTCCCTGTCTGTCCCTAACATTCTCTTGAGGGGAACGTGGCAAACTGTGGGCCCGTGGAGTTTGAATCGGAAATCCCTGTGGAAATGCCGCTGTGAGGGTGGTTTTGCTCCACTTCAGGACATACATTTTCTATTGTCTCCGTAGTTTTGCCCTTTCCAGAATGTCCTGGTTGGAATAATACAGTATGTAGCCTTTTCTGTTGACTTATTTCACTTAGTAATACGCATTTAAGGTTCCTCCATGTCTTTTCATGATTTGCTAGATCATTTCTTTTTATCACTGAAAAATACTTAATTGTCTGGTCATACCAATTTATTTATGTTTACTTACGGATGGACATCTTGGTTGCTTCCAGGTTTTGGCAGTTTTGAATAAAACTGGTATGAACCTCTGTGTGCAGGTTTTTGTGTGGACAGAAATTTTCAATCCCTTTGGGTAAATAACAAGGAACACAACTGCTGGTGTGTATGGTAAGCGTATGCTTAGTTTTCTAAGAAACCTCTAAACTGTCTTTTGAAGAGGCTGCATCCTTTTATTTTCCCACTAGCAATGTATAGAACATTCCTGTTCTTCCATATCCTCACCGGCGCTTGGTCTTGTCAGCGTTGGGGATGTTGACCATTCATCAAATGTGTTGTGGTATCTAATCATTGTTTTAATTTGTTTCCCTCGTTACATGTGATGTGGAGCATCTTTTCATATGCTTATTTGCTATCTGTATATCTTCTTTGGTGAGGTTCCTGTTAAGATCGTCAGCCCATTTTTTTGTTGTTGTTGGGTTGTTTTCTTATTGCATTAAAAAGAGTTCTTTGTAAATTTTGGATAACACTTCTTTATCAGATATGTCTTTTACAAATATATTCTCCCAGTCTGTGGCTGGCTTCTTATTCTTTTGACATTGTTTTTCACAGAGCAAAAGTTTTTAATTTTAATGAAGCCTGGCTTATCAGTTATTTCTTTCATGGATTGTGACTTTGGTGTTATATTTAAAAAGCTTTACTGTGGCGACCGCGGGATTAACAAAAAGGACAAGACAAAACACACACACACACACACACACACACACACCTCTTACTAGAAGCTGCCTGCCCAGCAGTCTTCGCGGTTATTTCTATACTATCTACGCGGCTTAATCTGATTGGTTCAATTCTGGGTTAAAAAAATGGAGTATCAATTCCAATAGCTGCACGGCTCATGAACTCTGGTACACTTTCTTCTTTTTTATGTTGCTGTTTGCTTCTAACATCTTGTGACTTCTCCCGTATGCGGAAAGAGGCCCCTGCTTGACCTATTTGCAGAGTAAGCCGATAAGAAACAAACTGTTCCAGAATAACAGGATGCTGCATTCTTCTGTGAGAACTCCAACATTTCCCTCTTTTTTATTTATTAAATTTTTGAAGGGCAAGGACAGTGAAGGCATTTTGTTTTCATTCTGTTCGGTTGATTCTGCATCTCCAGCAGTGGATGACTAAGTAGAGGAGAAGTGAACAACAGATTATTAGTCCACAATTAAGGACAGTAGTAATAAAGGTGCTATGAAAAAAGCCAACAGGATTCAACGCAGCGATAGAATCAGCCAATTGTTTAAAAAAGATTCTCCCGTCAATAGTGGGAGATTTTCAGAAAATTCCTTTTCAATCTGCAGATTAAGATTAGCTATATCTATAGAAGCATTCTTATGATTCCATAAATTTTGCTTAATTTGATCCCATGTATGCGCTGTACTATTCCAAGGAACAGGCGTAACACATATACGAGTGGAGTTCCAATCACATTTTAAACTAGCTTGGGTTGATAAGATTTGAAGTTGATCCCCAAGCCAAGAAACAGCTTGTTGTAAATCCCAAATCTCCCCTTCTATCCGGGAATCGATTTCATGTTGCTGCTGCCATAATAAATGAGAATTTTCATGCTAATCATGAACAAAGACAGCAGTTTGTATCCCGTTTGGTAGTGGCACCCCTGCAGCAGCGGCAGCTCCTATGGAGGCAGTAAGTCCTAGTATAGCAACTGTGATCACACCAATAGCTCTCCTCACTCTGTGAGTAAGATGTTGGAGAAGGTTAACAATATGAGTCACTCCACAAGAATCGCTCCAGGGTCTAGTAAGATTAATAGGAAGCCACAGGTCTGTTTGGGCTTTTAAAATGTAAGATTCTGCTGAAAAATTAATTTTAACAGTATGATTTATACAAGAATAAAAATGACCTGACCTACTATAATTGACTAACCCAGTGGATTGGTTCCAACTGATACATCCTTTTATCAGGACATATGGATACTTAACACAGGCTTGGATATATCGAGACTGATTTCTATATAATTGAGTATGTATGGAGCCATTGCCAGATGAATTGTAAGACATATTTCCTACGCAAGTATCCAATGGTTCAAGGGCAGCGTAAGTTTCCAGATATGGGCTTGTGTATGTGTATGTCCCTTGTGGTGAGGCGAGGGAGGAGTCAGTCCAGTCACTGGCCAGATAACTGTCTCATTGGCATTACCATCTAGTGAGTTATGCCGGTGCCACTTTAAGGGCATGTGAGAGAATTTTGTCTGAAAATCTCCGTGTGGGCTCCAATCAACTATCTTTACTGAGCTATTGACAAGTAATTTCGGGGCAGCACCTCGACGCCTGGTCCAAGTAAAACGACCAACTTCAGCATCTACTTCCAGTATAGGACAAAAGGGTAAAAGAGAGGGGAAGCTTTCATTAAGGTGGGAAGTATTTCTAGACATAACCTTGAAAGGTTTTGCTGCCAAGATGTATGTCTGAGCAGAAAAGTGGGAATGATTATATCTGAGCCCCCAGGCCTCATAGGAGTCCTGAAGACAATGAGAACTGTGGCCAAAACATATGGGGGTCCCTTCATGCCCAGTGCCTGTTTCTATAATGTTAAGCTGAAATCCTTCCTCTTTATAGTTAGGAAGAGAAGAATCATAAGGGCCAGGCATCCAAAAGGTATCATTAGTATATACAATAATTTCAAGTTCACCCATGTAAGTGCCTGACATAACGGAGAGTGAGGAATGTATGCCCAGTAACAATAGGCGGGAGTGGTATCAGCCGCAGTCAGCAATACCTGACAGGACACTGCAGCCATCATGGCTAAGAACAAGGAAGTTGGGGTCACAGCCTGGCCGGCCTGATGAGTCACTTTCTCAGCTTCTTGTTGCAGTTTCTTCATCTGACCCCAGGTTGGAGGATTGGCCTTCTTTGTTTTCAGCGTCAGCGATCTCCTCTTCAGATCGAGTGCATGGAATTCTTGTAGCATCTCCTCCATATTTCGTTTTGTCATTTCTCAATTTTATCAGTCGTGTAGGTGTCCACCAACAGGATGACCCTGTAGAAACATAAGCAGACCCTCGACCCCACTGCAAAACCTGGGCAGGGAACCATGTCCCCTTATCATCTTTCACATATACAGGGTGTGGTATATGGATATTCTTAGTACTAGGTGGAATAAAATGTAATTCTGCTGCAGTATGTTTAGAGTCATACCATAGATTCAAAAAATTAAAGGTATACAGAACTTTAGAAATTTGTGCTTTCGGATGTTTAAAATACTCTATTCCCCCCTTTTTTTTAATTTATTTTTTACTTATTATTATTTATTTTGGCATCATTAATCTACAATTAAGTGTGCAACATTATGGTTACTAGACTCCCCACATCATCAAGTCCCCCCCGCCACCTACACCATTACAGTCACTGTCCATCAGTGTAGTGAGATGCTATAGAATCACTACGTGTCTTCTCTGACTTGTACAGCCCTCCCTGTGCCCCCCCACATTATGTCTGCGAATTGTAATACCCCTTTTACCCTCTTATCCCTCCCTTCCCACCCATCCTCCCCAGTCCCTTTCCCTTTGGTAACTATTAGTCCATTCTTGGATTCTGTGAGTCTGCTGCTGTTTTGTTCCTTCAGTTTTTTCTTTGTTCTTATACTCCACAGATGAGTGAACTCATTTGTTACGTGTCTTTTTCTGCCTGGATTATTTCACTGAGTATAATACCCTCTGGCCCATCTATGTTGTTGCAAATGTCTGGATTTGTTTTCTTCTTATGGCTGAATAATATTCCATTGTGTATATGTACCACCTCTTCTTTATCCATTCATCTACTGATGGGCACTTAGGTTGCTTCCATTTCTTGGCTATTGTAAATAGTGCTGCAATAAACATAGGGGTGCATCTGTCTTTTTCAAACTGGGCTGCTGCATTCTTAGGGTAAATTCCTAGGAGTGGAATTCCTGGGTCAAATGGTATTTCTATTTGGAGTTTTTTGAGGAACCTCCATACTGCTTTCCACAATGGTTGAACTAATTTGCATTCCCACCAGCAGTGTAGGAAGGATCCCCTTTCTCCACATCCTCGCCAACATTTCTTGTTGTTTGTGTTTTGGATGTTAGCCATCCTAACTGGTGTGACGTGATATCTCACTGTGTTTTTAATTTGCATTTCTTTGATGATTAGCGATGTGGAGCATCTTTTCATGTGCCTGTTGGACATCTGAATTTCTTCTTTGGAGAAGTGTCTGTTCAGCTCCTCTGCCCATTTTTTAATTGGATTATTTGCTTTTTGTTTGTTGAGGTATGTGAGCTCTTTATATAATTTGGATGTCAACCCCTTACCGGATACATCATTTATGAATATATTTTCCCATACTGTAAGATGTCTTTTTGTTCTACTGATGGTGTCCTTTGCTGTACAGAAGCTTTTCAGCTTGATATAGTCCCACTTGTTCATTTTTGCTTTTGTTTCTCTTGCCCGGGGAGATATGTTCATGAAGAAGTCGCTCATGTTTATGTCCAAGAGATTTTTGCCTATGTTTTTTTCTAAGAGTTTTATGGTTTCATGACTTACATTCAGGTCTTTGATCCATTTTGAGTTTACTTTTGTGTATGCGGTTAGACAGTGGTCCAGTTTCATTCTCTTACATGTAGCTGTCCAGTTTTGCTAACACCAGCTGTTGAAGAGGCTGTCATTTCCCCATTGTATATCCATGGCTCCTTTATCGTATATTAATTGACCATATATGCTTGGGATTATATCTGGGCTCTCTATTCTGTTCCACTGGTCTGTTGGTCTGTTCTTGTGCTAGTACCAGATTGTCTTGATTACTGTGGCTTTGTAGTAGAGCTTGAAGTCAGGGAGCGTAATTCCCCCTGTTTTATTCTTCCTTCTCAGGATTGCTTTGGCTATTCAGGGTCTTTTGTGGCTCCATATGAATTTTAGAGCTATTTGTTCCAGTTCATTGAAGAATGCTGTTGGTATTTTGAAGGGATTGCATTGAGTCTGTAGATTGATTTAGGCAGGATGGCCATTTTGACAATATTAATTCTTCCTACCCAGGAGCATGGGATGAATTTCCATTTGTTAGTGTGCTCTTTATTTTCTCTTAGGAGTGTCTTGTACTTTTCAGGGTATAGGTCTTTCACTTCCTTGGTTAGGTTTATTCCTAGGTATTTTATTCTTTTGGATGTGATTGTGAGTGGAATTGTTTTCCTGATTTCTCTTTCTGTTAGGTCATCATTAGTGTATAGGAAAGCAACAGATTTCTGTGTGTTAATTTTGTATCCTGCAACTTTGCTGAATTCAGATATTAGTTCTAGTAGTTTTGGAGTGGAGTCTTTAGGGTTTTTTTATGTACAATATCATATCATCTGCAAATAGTGACAGTTTGACTTCTTCTTTACCAATATGGATACCTTGATTTCTTTTTTTTTGTCTTATTGCCGTGGCTACGACCTCCAATACTATGTTGAATAACAGTGGAGAGAGTGGGCATCCCTGTCTTGTTCCTGATCTTAGGTGAGAAGCTTTCAGCTTCTCGCTGTTAAGCATAATGTTGGCTGTGGGTTTGTCATATATGGCCTTTATTATGTTAGGTGCTTTCCCTCTATACCCATTTTTTAAAGAGTTTTTATCATGAATGGGTGTTGAATTTTGTCTAATGCTTTTCAGCATCTATGGAGATGATCATGTGGTCTCTGTTCTTCTTTTTGTTGATGTGGTGGATGATGTTGATGGATTTTCGAATGTTGTACCATCATTGCATCCCTGAGATGAATCCCACTTGATCATGGTGTATGATCCTCTTGATGTATTTTTGAATTCGGTTTGCTAATATTTTGTTGAGTATTTTTGCATCTATGTTAATCAGGGATATTGGTCTTTAATTTTAATTTTTGGTGGGATCTTTGCCTGGTTTTGGTATTGGAGTGATGCTGGCTTCATAGAATGAGTTTGGAAGTATTCCCTCCTCGTCTATTTTTTGGAAAACTTTAGGGTGTTATTTCTTCTCTGTATGTCTGGTAGAATTCAGAGGTGAATCCATCTGGTTCAGGAGTTTTGTTTTTGGGTAGTTTTTTGATTACCGATTCAGTTTCGTTGCTGGTAATTGGTCTGTTTAGTTTTTCTGTTTCTTCTTGGTCAGTCTTGCCAGGTTGTATTTTTCTAAGAAGTTGTCCGTTTCTTCTAGGTTTTCCAGCTGGTTAGCATATAGATTTTCATAGTATTCTCTAATAATTCTTTGTGTTTCTGTGGGGTCTATCATTATTTTTCCTTTCCCTTTCTGATTCTGTTTATATGTGTAGATTCTCTTCTTCTCTTAATACGTCTCACTAGGGGTTTATCTATTTTGTTTATTTTTTCAAGGAACCAACTCTTGGTTTTATTGATTTTTTCTATTGTCTTATTCTTCTCAATTTTATTTTTTTCTTCTCTGATCTTTATTATGTCCCTCCTTCTGGTGCCTTTGGGCATCCTTTGTTCTTCTTTCTCCAATTTCAATAATTGTGACTTTAGACTATTCATTTGGGATTGTTCTTCCTTCTTTAAATAGGCCTGGATTGCAATATACTTTTCTCTTAGAACTGCCTTTGCTGCGTCCCATAGAAGTTGTGGCTTTTGTTGTTGTTGTCATTTGTCTCCATAGATTGCTTGATCTCTGTTTTAATTTGATTGTTGATCCATTGATTATTTAGGAGCATGTTGTTAAGCCTCCATGTGTTTGTGAGCCTTTTTGTTTTCTTTGCACAATTTATTTCTAGTTTTATACCTTTGTGATCTGAGAAGTTGGTTGGTAGAATTCCAATATTTTTAAATTTACTGAGGTTCTCTTTATGGCCTAGTATGTGGTCTATTCTGGAAAATGTTCCATGTGCACTGGAGACGAATGTGTATCCTGCTGCTTTTGGGTGTATAGTCCTGTAGATGTCTGTTAGGTCCATCTGTTCTATTGTGTTGTGCAGTGCCTCTGTGTCTTTACTTATTCTCTGTCTGGTTGATCTGTCCTTTGGAGTGAGTGGTGTGTTGAAATCTCCTAAAATGAATGCATTGCTGTCTATTTCCTCCTTTAATTCTGTTTTAGCATTTGTTTCACATATGTCAGTGCTCCTGTGTTGGGTGCATGTATATTTAGAATGGTTATATTCTCTTGTTGGACTGACCCTTTTATCATTATGTAATGTCCTTCTTTATCTCTTGCTACTTTCTTTGTTTTGAAGTCTATTTTGTCTGATACAAGTACTGCAACACCTGCTTTTTTCTCCCTGTTGTTTGCATGAAATATCTTTTTCCATCTCTTCACTTTTAGTCTGTGTATATCTTTGGGTTTGAGGTGAGTGTGTTGTAAGCAGCATATAGATGGGTCTTGCTTTTTTATCCATTCTATTACTCTGTGTCTTTTGATTGGTGCATTCAGTCCATTTACATTTTGGGTGATTATCAATAGATATGTACTTATTGCCATTGCAGGCTTTGGATTCATGGTTACTAAAAGTTCTAGGGTAGCTTGTTTACTATTTGACCGTCTACCTTAACTCTCTTATTAAGTTATTATAAACACAGTCTGATGATTCCTTATTTCTCTCCCTTCTTATTCTTCTTCCTTCGTTCTTTATATGTTAGGTGTTTTTTTTCTGTACTCTTTTGTGTTTCCTTTGACTGTTTTTGTGGATAGTTGATTTTATTTTTTTTTGCCTGACCTCTATTTAACCTTAGGAGTGCTTCCATCTGGACCAGTCCCTTTGAAATATCCTGTAGAGGTAGTTTGTGGGGGGCAAATTCCCTTAACTTTTGCTTCTCTGGGAATTGTTTAAGCCCTCCCTCAAATTTAAATGATAATCATGCTGGATACAGTATTCTTGGTTCAAGGCCCTTCTCTTTCATTGGAGTAAATATATCATGCCATTCTCTTCTGGTCTGTAAGGTTTCTGTTGAGAAGTCTGGTGATAGCCTGATGGATTTGCCTTTGTAGGTTATCTTTTTTCTCTCTCTGGCTGCCTTTAATACTCTGTCCTTGTCTTTGATCTTTGCCATTTTAATTATTATATGTCTTGGCATTGTCCTCTTTGGGTCCCTTGTGTTCGGAGATCTGTGGGCTTCCATGGTCTGAGAAACTATTTTCTTCCCCAGCTTGGGGAAGTTTTCAGCAATTATTTCTTCAAAGACACTTTCTACCCCTTTTTATCTCTCTCTTCTTCTGGTACCCCTATAATGCGAATATTGTTCTGTTTGGATTGGTCACAGAGTTCTCTTAATATTCGTTCATTTCTAGAGATCCTTTTATTTCTCCCTGCCTCAGCTTCTCTGTACTCTTGTTCTCTGCTTTCCATTAACAGTCTCTTGCACCTCGTCCAGTCTGCTCTTACGCTTGTCAATTGATTGTTTCATTTCTGTAATGTCCCTCTTGACTTCATCCCTTAGCTCTTGCATATTTCTCTGTCGGTCCATCAGCATGGTTATGACTTTTATTATGAATTCTTTTTCAGGAAGATTGTTTAAATCTATCCCACCAGGCCCTCTCTCTGGGGTTGTCTGGGTGATTTTTGACTGGACCAGTTTCTTCTATCTTTTCATGGCGATAGAAGTGGTCGCAGGCAGGTGACACATGTGTCACCTGGGAGAACAAAGTCCTTTCCTGTTTGCTGTTTTCCTTGCCCTTCTTTGGAGCCTGAGCTGGGTACCCACACTCCGGGAGGCAGTCTCTGGGATAATCCCCTGAGCTGCCATGGGTGGGGCCACCCTCAGGCTAACCTAGAGCACTGCGGGTGCATTCTACTGCCAGGATGGCCCCTTTGTGCCTTCCGAACCTTGCTCCAGATTCTGCTGTCATTCTGGGTTAGCTGCGCGCTGGGAGGAGACTCTGTGTGTTTGCCGTGGGCGGGTCCGCTGTCTGGCTGCTCTGCAGCTGTGGCGGTTCACCCGGCACCGGCAGCGGGAAATGAATGGCAGGCTTCTTATCCCTGTGAGGCAGTTTGGGGCTGCTTTATCCAGCAGGGGGTTAGGAGGCCCAAAATTCCTCGAGAGTCAAAGCCTGCTGGGCTGAGTGTGCTGGGACGATTTTGTTCCACTGTTGGGCCCTTGTCCCTTTAAGACTTTTAATAGTGCCTGCTTTTCTTTTGTCCCAAGGGAGCCGGCTGTGGGGACCCACTCGAAGTCTTCATCTCGGATCCTACCCTTCCGTTTCTCTAATCTCCAGTGCACCATGCAATGTGTGTCAGATCCCCAGGGCTGGTTATTTAGCAGTCCTGTGCTTCCACTCCCTCCCCACTCTGATTCTTTTACTCCTGCCGGTGCTCTGGGGTGGGGGGAGTGCTTGGGTCCCGCCGGGTCACGGCTTTATATCTTACCCACTTCGTGAGGTGCTGAGTTCTCGTAGGTGTAGCTGTAGCCTGGCTGTTGTACTGTATCTTCTGGTCTCTCTTAGGAGTAGTTGTATTTGGTGCATTTTCAAGAATCTATATGGTTTTGGGGGGAGATTTCCGCTGCCCTGCTTACGCCGCCATCTTGAGCCAAGCTCTCACTTTTTGTTTTTGTAATTGTTCTTTTAGGGTGTGATTGGAACATTTAGTAATAGCTTGTCCTTGACTATTTAAAGGAATTCCTGTAATATGTGTAATATTATATAAAGAAAGAAAATGTTGAAGTTTTTTAGAACAATATGAGGGAGCATTATCCGTTTTCAGTGTTAGGGGTTTGCCCATAATGGCAAAACAGGTGAGGAGATGAGAAATCACAGCATCTGCCTTTTTGAAGGAGCACTCCCCCATTGAAAGTGGGAATAAGTACCAACAGTGTGATGAACATGTTTAAGATGACCAAAAGTAGAAACAATTGTAACATCCATCTGCCAAATCTCGTTGGGAGCAGTACCATGGGGATTAACTCTGAGAGGTAAAGGAGAAGTATTAAATGGTTGACAAGAGTCACATTGTAAGATAATATGTCAAGCTTGTTGTTTTGTTAGGGAATAATATTGTCGCAATCTGCGAGCATTGGAATGATGTATAGCATGTTCTTCTTTCACAGCAAGAACAGATGCTGTTAAAAGAGAATTGATTTTATCATTTCCTCGTGTTAAGGGACCAGGAAGAGAAGAATGTGATTTGATATGAGTAATATAAATTTGAAAATACCTCCATAACAGTTCTTGTTGAAGATTAGTAAGAAGACTATTAAGTAGCTAAAGGGGAAAAGAAACATTCTTCTATGTACTGAATAGAAACAACAGCATATTGAGAGTCACTAACAATATTTAAATTTTTATGCAGGGAAGCTCGTAATACCAAAAGTATGGCATATAATTCCCCGTGTTGAACAGAAGAATGTGGATATTTTTGAGATTGTTGAATTGTCTCTGACCAAAAGCCAGCTAAACCCATAGCTGAAGAAGCATCAGTAAATACTGTGGGTCCGTCAAGCGGGTGATCTGAAAGTATAGATCTCCCAATAAGAGGAGTGGTCTTAAGAAATTGAAACACTTTGGATTGCGGATAATGATTATCAATATCTCCAATAAAATATGAACATGCAACTTGCCAGGATATATTACATTGTAGTAAATAATTAATATCTGAAATAGAATAAGGAGTAACAATTTTAGAAGGTTCCCATCCTGATAATTGTTTGCTACGAGTTCCACCTTTTCTAATTAATAAAGCAACTTTATCTATATATGTAGAAAGGCGCTTTGAAGATTTATGTGGCAAAAAAATCCATTCCACAATATTCAGCTCTTGTACAAGCGCTGCTGAAGGAGAGTGGGGAGTATGAAAAATTAAAAGCTGTAATGGTGAATGTTGATTAATCCTGTCTAATTGTGCAGAATGCAATGTCTGATTTACCAAATGCAATTCCTTTTCTGCTTCAACAGAAAGTTTCCGAGGGCTGGTTGTCTAGAGTCACCTTCTAAAGTATGAAAAAGACGAGTTAGAGATGCAGTAGGAATACCCAAGACTGGGCAATGCCAATTTATATCTCCTAACAGTTTCTGAAAACCATTCAAAGTAGTTAAATTATCTGTTCGAATTTGTATTTTTTGAGGACGAATAGCAGAGGATGACAACACATATCCTAAATAATTATGAGGCTCCCTCTGTTGATTTTTTTCTGGGGTTATTTGTAATTTATAAGCTTTAAGATCTTCTAATAAAATTGCAAAAGCATTATCCAGCATCTCTAAAGTACTTGCTGCTAAAAGTAAATCATACATATAATGATATAATAAAACAGAAGGAAACCGAAACTCTTGCTACAAATTCTTGGCAAAGTGTAGGGCTGTTTAACATATGCTGAGGTAAAACTTTCCACTGGTATCTAGCTCACGGTTGTGCATTAATGGGAACAGGAACTGAAAAGGCAAATAATAATCTATCTTTTGGTCGAAGGGGTATAGTGAAAAAGCAATCTTTAAGATCAATAACCAAGAGTTGCCAATTTTTTGGACTCATTGCTGGGTTAGGTATACCCGGTTGTAATGTCCCCATTGGTCTAACTTGTTTATTCACTTCCCTAAGATCAGTCAAAAGTCGCCATTTACCACTCCTTTTCTTAATCACAAAAACTGGAGAATTCCAGGGAGAAGTAGATGGTTCAATATGATCAGCAGCAACTTGTTCCTGCACTAAGTGATGTAAAGCCTGTAATTTATCATTAGATAAAGGCCACTGTTCCACCCACACAGCTTATCTATATCCCAGTCTAAGGCTAAAGCCATAGGTGGACATTCTAGGGGAACAGTGGCTACTAGTTTAAAGAAGGATCTATGGGAGGGTCAGGGGGATCCTCGGATTCAGAAGATGACCCACCGCCCTCATCATATGTTTCAGGGTATAAATTTTCCTCCTCTTTAGGGGGAGGAGATAAATCATCAGAAGGTATTGGGACGGGTGGATCTATCGGAGGTGGAGGTAAAGGAGTATAAAGAGAAGGTACTGTTGTCATCACCTGAGGAGTTGATGGGGCCGTGGCGGCGGCAGTAGAAGGAGGAGGAGAAGAGCTGCTCTCCGAGCCAGAATCCAAAAGCTGTAAAGCCTGTGTAATGGCCGCACACAAAGACCAATGACTCAGGACGATGGTATCCGCTTTCTGATGTGCGAGTCGGAGAGCAGCAGGCACCCTCCTCCGAGCTTTAGATTAATTTGTACTTGCGGTTGAAACTGAAACCATGGACAGTGTCTTTTAATTAAAGTGAATAATTCACCCAAAAGCTTGTCTTTCACTTTCACTCCTCTAGAGAGAAGCAAACCCTGTAACAATTGCCTATATTCAAGTTCCTGCGATGGGGCGTGCCCCATTTTTAAATTTTTTATGCCTAAGGTTCCGCTTACCCTGAGCAGAGAAACTCCCCCGGTCCCGCAGCCGCGACAAGTCCCACCAAGTTCCACCAGAAAATCTACGGTGCTTGAGACAGGATCAAGCCTTCGAGCCCCACGTTGGGTGCCGAATGTGGCGACCGCAGGATTAACAAAAAGGACAAGACAAAACACACACCCACACACCCACACACAAAGAGATCTCTTACTAGAAGCTGCCTGCCCAGCAGTCTTCGCGTTTATTTCTATACTATCTACAGGGCTTAATCTGATTGGTTCAATTCTGGGTTAAAAAAATGGAGTATCAATTCCAATAGCTGCACGGCTCATGAACTCTGGTACACTTTCTTCTTTTTTATGTTGGTGTTTGCTTCCAACATCTTGTGACTTCTCCCATATGCGGAAAGAGGCCCCTGCTTGAACTGTTTGCAGAGTCAAGCCGATAAGAAACAAACTGTTCTAGAATAACAGGATGCCGCATTCTTCTGTGAGAACTCCAACATTTTACCGTACCCAAGGTCATCCAGGTTTTCTCCTCTCACCTTCTAGGAGTTTTATAATTTTTCATTTTACACTTAGGTCTGTGATCTATTTGGAGTTAATTTTTTGTGACGGGTGAAAGATTTGAGTGTGGACTCATTTTTTCGCACATGGATGTCCAGTTATTCCAGCACCATTTGTTGAAGGGACTGTCTTTGTTTTACTGCCTTTGCTCCTTTGTTAATCAGTTCATTATATTTCTGAGATTCTATTTTTGGGCTTTATTCTGTCTATTCTTTGTTCCCTCTACATGTCTGTTCTGTTCCCTACACCACACTGCTTAGTTACCACAGCTTTATAGAAAGTCTTAAAGTCAGAGAGCATAAACTTTAGGATCAGTTTGTAAATGTCCATAAAATAATTACCGCTATTTTAATTTGGATTACATTGACTCTAAATCAAGTTTGAAAGAACTGACATCTTGACAATATTGGCTTTTTCTATCCATGAACATGGAATATCTCTCCATTCATTTAGTACTTCTGTGATTTTGTTCATCAGAGTATGTAGTTTTCTTCATACAGATCTTGTACAGATTTTGTTAGATTTATACCTATTTCTTTTTTTGGAGCTGCTAATGTAAATGGTATTGTGTTTTAAATTTCAAATTCTACCTGTTCATTGTTAGTATATTGGAAAGCAGTTGACTTGACTTTTGTATATTGAACTGGTATCCTACAACCTTGTTATAACCACTTATTAGTTACAGGAGATTTTTTTTGTTGATTCTTTTGGATTTTCTTCATAGCTGACATGATAGTTTATGCTTTTCATCCCAACATGTATGCATTTTTTATCCTTTTTCTCTCTTGTGTTAGCAAGAACTTCCAGTATAATGTTGAAAAGGAGTGGTGAGAAGAGACATCTTACCTTAGTGGGTGAGATTATATTACATCGTATAGATAATCTTAATGGGAAAGCTTTAAGTTTTTCACCTTAAGTTTGCTGGCTATGATAACTTCCTTCCCCCTTTCCTTCCTTCCTTCCTTCGTTGTGATAGCTTTCTTTAATTTAGGTTTTCTGGTACAATTCTATCTCCTTGCTCCATGGTTTCTCCTAGCTTTGTTCATTTAGGTCTACATTTTTTGTTTACATACTTTGTATTGTTAGGAAAAAAGGGTAGAGTAAAAATACATATGTATATGCATTGTTTTTTTAATATATGTAAGAAATTACAAAATAGAATGACAAATATTTCTTCCAGAGGAAATTTTGCATAAAGTTTAACACAAAAGAGGGAAAAAGGGAATATTCTCTTTTATTGAGTACTTACCACATTGTAGGTATTTTACATTAATACATTATACAAAATAAATAAATACATTATTACTTACATATATTATTACTTAATTTTACAACAATATCGATTGGGATAGAACTAATATATTTACAGATGAAATA
This sequence comes from Phataginus tricuspis, assembly GCA_029783875.1. Taxonomy (NCBI): domain Eukaryota; kingdom Metazoa; phylum Chordata; class Mammalia; order Pholidota; family Manidae; genus Phataginus; species Phataginus tricuspis. The sequence goes on from JAQQAC010026072.1 coordinate 78,179,910, forward strand.
TCTGGAGCCTAATAGGGTTAAACAACATATCAAGGTTCGTAAAATTTAGTATATGACACAGCTATAATAAAAATAGAGGTCATTCTGAGACATGAACCAATACTCTTTTCATAACACACATCATATTAATGAATTTAGCATTCCTCCTCAATAGTAATTAGGACCATTTGACCCCTCATATATAATGAGATTATTCTTGCTATTCATCTTTTTTATTACTACTTTATCACTTTTTATTAAAGTAAAAAGGGAGTATTTCACAAGTTTGTTTTCTCATGAGGGAAATGCAAATCAAAACCACAATGAGATATCATCTCATACCTGTTAGTATGGCTATTATCAAAATGTAAAGAAATAACAAGTGCTGGTGAGAATGTAGAGAAAAGGGAACCCTCATGCACTAAGTTGGTGTGAATGTAAATTGGTACAACCAATTTATGGAAAACAATATAACACATAATCCAACAATTGCACTCCTGGGAATATATCCAAAGGAAATGAAATAACTATCTCAAAAAGATATCTGCACCCCCATGTCATTGCAGCATTATTTACAGTTGGGAGAGCATGGAAACAACCTAAATGTTTATCAATGGATGAATATATATATATATATAAATGTGGCATATATATAACAGTGAAATACTATTCAGCCATAAAAAAGATGGAAATCCTGCCATTTACGACAGCGTGGAAGAACCTCAAGGGTATTATGTTAAGTAAAATAAGTTAGACAGAGAAAGACAAAAACTGTATGATCTCACTTATATTTGGAATCTAAAAACAAAAATGAAGTAGAAAAAATCCCTACACCAAGTTACAGAGAATAGATTGGTGGTTTCCAGATTCAGCGGATCGTTGGTGGGTAAATGGGTAAAGGGTGTCAAAAGGCACAAACTTCCAGTTGTATAATAAATAATTTATGGGGATATAATATACAGCATGATGACTATAGTTAATACTGAATTGAATATTTGAAAGTTGCTAAGAGTTCTTATCACACAAAAAAGTTTTTGTAACTATGTATGGTGACAAATGATAAGTACACTTACTGTGGTGATCAATTTGTAGTATATGCAACTATCAAATCATTAAGTTGCTCATCTGAAAGTAATATAATTTTTGTATTGTTTTGAAGTTGTCAGTTGTAATTACTTGTCAGTTGTATATTACTTTCAGATTTGTTTGTCAGTTGTATTTCAAAAGAAAAAAAACAACAGAAAACAGATGCCAAACTCTCTTTCTCAGCAAGAAAATTACAACAGTCATACCGACTTTTAGGGATATCAACTAAAAACACTTTGAAACACTCCAAAGGACTATCTGGGGAGGGCATTTCACCATATGTCATGGGGTCTGCCCCTGGGACCTACTCATCATGAAATGGCATTTCCTTATTGGTTGACACTGGAAGCAAAGAGCTGACCTGGAAAAAAAAAACTTTTACCAAAAATAAGGGAGTAACCATTTTCAAGCCATTGAATGATGCAATAGGAAAGAGAATGAGAAATCTAATGACATACTTCTGATGTTCACAAATAAGAAAGTTTGAAATTTGCAGGCAGACTAAAGAATGAATGAAATTGAATATAAAGGAACAAGAAGATAGACAAAACCCTCGTGTTCCAGCTAAGCTGGTGTGGCTGTACTGATTGCACCATAACAGTAACCTTTCTACAGAACAAAATAAACAGCTGCTCTAGGAATAACATGAGATGATCATTCACCACTGGAGAAACTGGGTCCCAAAGGCCAATAAACGGCCCCTGAGGGAAGGGAACATTAAGGATATGATTGACAATCTTCCCTCATGAAGTCTCACTCTGGGAACTCACAGGAGACTACATCCCTTAGGAAGAAGGCGTACGTTTCAGCGCAACATAGGTAAGTCTCTGTTGTGCAGCAGATGCGCCCATTTCTCTCCAAACCAGTATCCTGTGTCCAGCAATGCAAGCCTCCTCTCTAGGCTGCTGGCTGCCAAGGATGCCATGCGCTCCATCTTGCCTGCCTTTCACTGCACTGAAAACAGAAGATTACAAGTCAGACCTGACAGGTCTGTGAGGAGATGGGTTCAGAAGAGATACAAGTATAGTAGTAGAGGAGAGTTCTCAGGTATGCTCTTTATCTCTGCCCTCTTTCGTGTGGCTGTAAAAACAACAGCACCCCAAGTTACATGAATTAATGGAAAGAGATTCATCTTTACAACTAAGTGGTGTCGGCATCAGGGAACTGAAAGATGAAGAGCAGAATCAAGCCATTGAATCACCCAAGATTCTGCTGACCGTCATTTGGTCTTAATTTATTAACCTTTTAAGGATCCCTTCTTTTACTGAGGAATAGTCATCATTTGGTCCTAAGTGACCTGAAGTGACATGACTGAGTGATGATATTTATACGGGAAATGTAAGTGCCAAATACAGACCCCAATGCTTTTCTTTATTTTGCTATTATTAATGTACAATTACATGAGGAATATTATGGTTACTAGACTCCCCCTATTATCAAGTCCCCACCACATACCCCATTACAGTCACTGTCCATCAGCGTACTAAAGAAAAGTAAGGAGTTGAAGAAAAGGGTGACCTAGAACTGAAAAAGAGGCTTTTGGGGGAATAGTTATTCCTGACATGATTGACACTTATTGGCAAAATTTTCTCAGACCTGGGTTGTTTGAAGTTTGACATTGGTTTTCCCATTTAAACCCTGTCAGATAATGTAGTTAAATGCCCAAGTTTTCACATATCTAGATAATACATAATTTACCTGCACATATTAAACTACATTCTAACCAATATCCTTTCCTCATGAACGTTCTTAGCAAACTAGGGATAGGCAGAAACTTCTTTGCTCTGTAAAGAGCATTTTCAAAGACCTATAGCTAACGTCATACTTAATGGTGAATGCTTTTGCCCTAAACTCAGTGTTGTACTGGAAGTGTCATGCAATCATGCAAAGACAAGAACTAAATGGCATCTAGATTGGTAGAAGTTAAGATTTTTATTAGATATGTGATGGTCATTTATGTAGAAAATCCAATGAAATAAACAAAAGAAGACTACTAGAACTAATAAATGAATTTTGCAAGATTTTCAGGTGCAAGATCCAAATACAAAACTCTCATGTTTTTCTATATACCATTTCCAGTAACAATCAGAAATTGATGTTAAAAATGCCATTTAAAATAGCTTTAAAAATGTTAAAGATAAATCTGATACAAGATATGAAAGACCTATACAATGAAAACTATAATTCATAACTGAGAGAAATTAAAGATATAAATAAATGTAAAGATATAACTTGTTCATGGTTTGGAAAACTCAGTATTGTGAATGTACAATTCTTTCCAAAATGATCTATGAATTCAATACAATCCCACTCATCTCCCAGGAGGCTTTCTTGGTAGAAATTGGCAAACTAATTTTAAAGTTCATATAGAAATGCACAGAACTTAGGCTAGACAAAACAAAGTTAGGGGAGTAACACTACCTGATTTTAAGACTTAAAAACCTGCAATAATCAAGCCAATGTGACCTTGGCATTAAGTTAAACAAAACAATGGAACAAAAGAGATTCCAGAATTAGGCCTATACGTTTGGAAGACTGATTTTCAACAAAGTTACGAAAGCAATTCAGTGGCGAAAGGTAAGATTTTTTTTTTTTTTTTTACCTAAATGGTGCTGGAATAATTGGGTACTCATAGCCAAGAAATTGAACATCAATACTTCTATACCTCACAAAGTTAGCTCAAAATGAGTCATGGTCCTAAATATGAAGCCTAAAACTATAAAATGTATAAAAGAAAACATACAGTAAATTCCATGTAACCTGGCTTATGCAAAGATTTCTTAAGTGCAACACTAAAAGCACAATCCAAAAAAGAGCAATTAGAGAAATTGGACTCCATGAAAATGAAAAATATCTGCTCTTGGAAAGACACTTTTAAGAGAATGAAAGGACAGGTGACAGAGTGGGAGAAAATATTGGCAAAATATGTATCAGTTGAAGGACTTAGAATATATAAAGAATACTCAAACATCAATAATAAAACAAATGGCTCAATCAAAAAATGGAAAAGAGATTTGAACAGACATTGCACAGAACATATACAGATGGTAAATAAGCAAATGAAAATGTTCCAAACATCATTAGTCATTAGAGAAATAAAGATTAAAACCATGATTTATCACTATATATATATACAAGAATGACTAAAATTAAAAAGACTGATCATACCAGTGTTGGCAATGACCTAAAGGAACTGAAGCTCTTGCCATTTAAAAAACTGCTAGTGTGAGTGTAAAATGGTACAAACACTTGGGAAAACAGTTAGGCAGTTTCTTAAAAAGTTACCATGCACCTGCCATTTGATAAAGCCACTTTACCCCTAGCTATTTTCCTAAGAGAAAAAATGCATATACCAAAGACTTGTATACAGATGTTCCTAGCAGGTTTGTTTATAATAATAACTGGAAATAACCCAAACATCCATCAGCAGGTGAATGGATAAATTCCTCTTTTAGTTGAACCTGTTTGGAGACTTATTAGCCTGATGTAATCTGAATGGCCCTATTTCCTCCAAATCTGGGACATTGTCAGACATTATTTCTTTGAATTACCTTTTTGCTTCTTTCTCTCTCTCCACTCCTCTGGGACTTTCATAATGTGCAAGTTGTTTTGTTCGATGGTGTGTAGGCTTTCCTCATTCTTTTTCATTTTTTTCTTTGTCCTTCTCTGATAATTTCAACTCATGTCTTCGAGTTCTCTGTTTCTTTCTTCTGCCTGATGCTCTCTATTGAATTTTAAATTTCATTTATTGTATTCTTTAGTTCCAGAATGTATTTGGTTCCTTTTTATGATTCACAGCTCTCTGTTTTGCTTCTCATTTTGTTCACTTATTTTTTTTATTTCATTGAGTCGTCCATCTGTGTTCTTTTGTAGTTTGCTGAGCTTCCTTAAAATAATTATTTTGCATTCTTCATTGTGCAATTCATAGCTCTACATTTCTTTGGGGTTGGTTACTGGAAAATTACTGCGTTCCTTTGGTGGTATCATGTTTGCTTGCTTTTAATTTTTCTGGAATTCTTGCATTACTATTTTCACTTTTGAAGGAGCACTTCCTTCAGTCTTACTGGTTTCAAGAGGGAACTACCTCTATCAGTCAGTGTGGGCAGGCATTCTCTAGCTAGGGATCACTTTTCTATGGATATGCCTGCTCCACACTTATTCTCTCTTGTGGAGGGAATTCTTAAGATTGTATGACTTTTCTATATCCTGCAAAGCCAGCCACGTGCTGACAGCCTCCCAATTGTTTTCCATAGGGCAGTGCCCTGAAATGCTCAAGTTTGTGAGTTTTCTCCAAATCTCACAGAGTTGGACTGGTTTTCTGTATTTTCTATATGTTGTTTCCAGCTGTCTGTAAATGCACACATTCAGCATCTACAGGAATGCACGCCAGGACCTGGACTTGGGGTTGGGAGTGGGGGATGGGTGAGGTGTGTAGAGCACGGGGGTGCTGATGGGCTAGATGGGGTGGTCTGTAGGTGAGGTGTTCTCAGTGACTTGTGCGTTGGCTTCTTGATGGACTCCTTGGAGCAATCAGTATGGTGGATCATGTGTCCCTTTGATGAGTCCCAAGCTCTAGTTGCTGTGCTCCCAGCTTCTTAATGACCCCTCAGTTATGCAGGTCACCTCAGTATTCTGGCTGGGGTGAGAAAGAAGGGGGTCTCTTGGGCAGCACCCCATATTAGCTGGGGAAGCTGGGAAGCTTTCATATTGTAAAAAATGCATCCTCATCTTGTTCCTAACTTTAGGGGGAAAATTTCCAGTCTTTCATCATTAAGTATGATGTTAGCTGTGGGTTGTTGGTAAATGAGGAAGCTTTATCATGCTGAGGAAGCTTTCTTCTAATCTTAATTTGTTGAATTTTATTTTAAATCATGAAAGGGCACTGAATTTGTCTGTTGATTTTTCTGCATCAGTGGGATGATCGTGTTTTTTCCCCCTCATTCTATTCATGTAGTATACTACATCGATTGATTTTTTTTTGTTAAACCACTCTTGCATTACTTGAATTTCTAACATTGAATCACTACTGCACCCCACTTGGTCATGGTGTATAATCCTTTTAATATACTGTGGACTCAACTCGAAAGTGTTTTGTTGCACATTTTTGTATATATATTCATAAGATATATGGATTTGTAGTTTTTTCTTCTGATGACTGTGATTTGGAAGTGATATGGCCCTGAGTTTTCCTTTTTGGACAGATTTTGATTACTTATTCAATTTCTCTACTTCAAAGAGGTTTATTCAGATTTTCTATTTCTTCTTGAGTCAGTTTTGGTACTTTGTGTGTTTTTAGGAATTTATGTATTTTGTTTAGGTGATCTAATTTGTTGGTATACAACTGTTCATAATATTCTCCTTTAATCCTTTTTTATTTCTGTAAGGTAAATAGTAATGTCCCCAATGTCATTTCTTTCTTTCTTCTGAAAGTAGTTTGAGTGTTCTTTCTTTTTTTCTTAGTCCTGCTAAAATTGATCTTTTCAAAGAATCAAATTTTGCTTTTATTGATTTTCTCTATCATTTTTCTCTTCTCTATTTTGTTATTTTTGTCCTAATCTTTATTATTTCCTTCCTTCTGTTATATTTCAGTTTACTTTCTCTTCTTTTTCTAGTTAGTTAAGGTGTAAAATTAGGCTATTGATTTCAGGTCTTTTTTCTTTATTAATATGTGTATTTACTGGTATAAATTTTCCTCTGAGAACTGTTCTCACTGCATTGTTTTCCCATTAATATAGATTTAAAATTATTACTTTATTCATTTGTATTTTACATGGTGTAGAAAAGAGAAGAGTTACAACCCCAAACACAAGAATACTGGCTTTATATTTATCTAAGTGCTTTCTTTTATGAGTGCTTTTAAAAATATTGTCATACGTCTTCAAGTTACTGTCTTTTATCCTTCCATTTCATCCGGAAGGACTCCATTTAGCATTTTTTTTGTAGGGCAAGTTTGCCATAATTATTGGTTGAGTTTTTTTTCTTTTAACATGCTAAATATGTCATCCCACTACCTTCTGGCCTCCCTGGTTTCTGGTGAGAAATTGTCTGTTAATCTTACTGAGTATCTATTTTTCATAATGAGTCAGTTCGCTTTTGCTGCTTTCAAGATTCTTTTATTATCTTTGTACTTGACAGTTTGAGTATAATATGTGTCAGTGTGGATCTTACTGAGTATATTCCACTTGGAGTTCATCGAGCTTCTTGGGTGTGTAGTTCATGTGTCTCATCATCAGGCAGTTTTGGACCATTATTTCTTCAAATATTCTGTCTTTTTCTCTCTCTTCTTCTGGATTCACATTATGTGTACATTGGTATATTTGGTGTTGTCCTACAGCTCTCTTAGACTCTTGGTTTTACTTAATTCTTTTTTTCCTATTCCTCAGACTGGATAATCTCAATTGACATATTTTCAAGTTCACTGATTCTTTCTTCTGCTTGTTCAAATCTATTGTTGACCTTCTCTAGTGAATTTTTCACTTTCGTTATTGTATTTTTTAGCTAGAATTTTTATTTAGTTCTTTTATATATTTTCTATTTCTTCATTGATATCCTCGGTTTGGGGAAATTCCTGGGAATATGTGGAAGGTCTTCAGAGTCCTTATTCTTCAAAGTAACTAGCTCCTCAGGTTTTCCTCAAGGATTTTCAGTGTCTGTTATTTATATCAATTGATATACTTTGTCCTAGGTGGCAGTGGGTGGTTCATTTGCTTTTTAACCTTTTTCAGGAATGCCCTGTACATAGCTGTTTTTCTGCCCAGAGAAAGCTCCAGGTTTAGATGAAATAAAGGCAGGTCCTCTGTTGCAGTCTTTCAGAGAGACCCTAGACAGGTCAAAACAGGTGACTTTTGAGATAAAGTTCCATTTTGTTTTCTCTGGATATAGGAACCAGTACCAGAAATATGGACTGCTATCTGTAAGACTGCTACTGAGCTGAGAAGGCAGGGTTGTAGTAAGAGTAAGTTAAAATGCCACAGAGTCTCCTACCATATTTTATTTGCCTTTTTCTTGAGGAAGCATTCACTTGGTTTCTGTAAATCTTTGGCTATTTCCCAGTTCTAATAAAGCTGATTCTGAAAACTTTTGTCAGTTTTTTCTGTGCTTCTGTGGAATAGGTCTTTGGAGATCCCTATCCCATAATTTTTATTTAGAGATAAATAAGTGGTAAAGCTGAATAAAAGCAAGAGAATGATAAAAACACCCCCACCCCAGTGCCATTTGTGGCATAAGGAGACTTAGGTAGTTGGGGACAGGCTCATAGGAAGCTTTAGAGTGTTGGTAATATTCCATATTTTCTATTTGGGTGAAAGGCACAGGCATTTCTAAACTTTTTTTTTTACTCCCCCTATTATAAAGTCCCCACCACATACCCCATTGCAGTCACTGTCCATCAACATAGTAGGATGTTATAGAATCACCACTTGTCTTCTCTGTGTTATACGGCCTTCCCTGTATCCCCCCACCTCAACCCCACACCCGCTACATTATGTGTGCTAATTGTAATAGCCCTTCTTCCCCCTTGTCCCTCCCTTCCCACCCATCTTCCCCAGCCCCTTTCCCTTTGGTAACTGTTAGTCCATTCTTGGGTTCTCTGAGTCTGCTGCTGTTTTGTTCCTTCAGTTTTTTCTTTGTTCTTATACTCCACAGATGAGTGGAATCATTTCATACTTGTCTTTCTCCGCCTGGCTTATTTCACTGAGCATAATCCCCTCTAGCTCCATCCATGTTGTTGCAAATGGTAGGATTTGTTTTCTTATGGTTGAATAATATTTATTGTGTATATGTACCACATCTTCTTTATCCATTCATCTACTGATGGACGCTTAGGTTGCTTCCATTTCTTGGCTATTGTAAGTAGTGCTGCCATAAACATAGGGGTGCATATGTCTTTTTGAAACTGGGATGCTGGATTTTTAGGGTAAATTCCTAGGAGTGGAATTCCTGGGTCAAATGGTATTTCTATTTTGAGTTTTTTGAGGAACCTCCATACTGCTCTCCACAATGGTTGTACTAATTTACATTCCCACCAGCAGTGTAGGAGGGTTCCCCTTTCTCCACATCCTCGCCAACATTTGTTGTTGTTTGTCTTTCAGATGGTGGCCATCCTAACTGGTGTGAGGTGATATCTCATTGTGGTTTTAATTTGCATTTCTCTGATAACTAGTGATGTTCAGCATCTTTTATGTGCCTGTTGGCCATCTGAATTTCTTCTTTGGAGAAGTGTCTGTTCAGCTCCTTTGCCCATTTTTTAATTGGCTTATTTGCTTTTTGTTTGTTGAGGTGCATGAGCTCTTTCTATAATTTGGATATCAACCCCTTATTGGATATGCCACTTATGAATATATTCTCCCATACTGTAGGATGTCTTTTTGTTCTACTGATGGTAACCTTTGCTTTACAGAAGCTTTTTAGTTTGATATATTCCCATGTGTTCATTTTTGCTTTTGTTTCCCTTGCCTGGGGAGATATGTTTATGAAGAAGTTCCTCATGTTTATGTCCAAGAGATTTTTGCCTATATTTTTTTCTAAGAGTTTTATGGTTTCATGACTTACATTCAGGTCTTTGATCCATTTTGAGTTTACTTTTGTTGGTGGGGTTAGACAGCAATCCAGTTATAACTCTTACATATAGCTGTCCAGTTTTGCCAACACCAGCTGTCGAAGGGGCTGTCATTTCCCCATTGTATATCCATGGCTCCTTTATCGTATATTAATTGACCATATATGCTTGGGATTATATCTGGGCTCTCTATTCTGTTCCACTGGTCTATGGGTCTGTTCTTGTGCCAGAAGCAAATTGTTTTGATTACTGTGGCTTTGTGGTAGAGCTTGAAGTCAGGGAGCATAATTCCCCCTGCTTTATTCTTCCTTCTCAGGATTGCTTTGGCTATTCTCTGTCTTTTGTGCTTCGATATGAATTTTAGAACTATTTGCTGTAGTTCATTAAAGAATGCTGTGAGTATTTTGATAGGGATTGCATTGAATCTGTAGATTTCTTTTAGCAGGATCGCCACTTTGACAATATTAATTCTTCCTAGCCAAGAGCATGGGATGAATTTCCATTTCTTAGTGTCCTCTTTAATTTCTGTTAAAAGTGTCTTGTAGTTTTCAGGGTATAGGTCTTTCACTTCTTTGGTTAGATTTATTCCTAGGTATTTTATTCTTTTTGATGTAACTATAAATGGAATTGTTTTCCTAATTTCTCTTTCTGGTAGTTCATCGTTAGTGTATAGGAATGTAACAGATTTCTGTGTATTAATTTTGTATCCTGCAACTTTGCTGAATTCAGATATTATATCTAATAGTTTTGGAGTGGATTCGTTAGGGTTTTTTTTATGTACAATATCATGTCATCTGCAAACAGGGACAGTTTGAGTTCTTCCTTGCCAATCTGGATGTGGTTTATTTCTTTGTCTTGTCTGATTGCCATTGCTAGGACCTCCAGAACTATGCTGAATAAAATTGGGGAGAGTGGGCATCCTTGTCTTATGCCCCATCTGAAAGGAAAAGCTTTCAGCTTCTCGCCATAAAGCGTAATGTTGTCTGTGGGTTTGTCATTTATGGCCTTTATTATGTTGAGGTACTTTCCCTCTATACCCATTTTATTGAGAGTTTTTATCATGAATGAATGTTGAATTTTGTTGAATGCTTTTTCAGCATCTATGGAGGTTATAATGCAGTTTTTGTCCTTATTTTTGTTGATTTAGTGGATGATGTTGATGGATTTTTGAATGTTGTACCATCCTTGCATCCCTGGGATGAATCCCACTTGATCATGATGGATGATCTTTTTTTGTATTTTTGAATTCGGTTTGCTAATACTTTGTTGAGTATTTTTGCATCTATGTTCATCAGGGATATTGGTCTGTAGTTTTCTTTTTTTGTGGTGTCTTTGCCTGGTTTTGGTATTACAGTGATATTGGCCTCATAGAATGGCTTTGGGGTATTCTCTCCTCTTCTACTTTTAGGAAAACTTTAATGAGAATGGGTATTAGGCCTTCACTAAATGTTTGATAAAATTCAGCAGAGAAACCATCCTATTGACTTTGGGCCTCATTTATTCTTCCTTTTTTGGTTTCATTAACTGTGAGTTTAGACTGTTCATTTGAGATTGTTCTTCTTTCCTGAGGTAGGCCTGTATTGCAATATATTTCCCTCTTAGCACAGTCTTTGCTGCATCCCACAGATTTTGTGGTGTTGAATTATTGTTGTCATTTGTCTCGATATATTGCTTGGTCTTTGTTTTTATTTGGTCAGTGATCCATTGATTATTTAGGAGCATGTTATTAAGCCTCCATGTGTGTGTTTTTTTTTGGTTTTCTTTTTGTAATTTATTTCTAGTTTCATACCTTTGTGATCTGAGAAGCTGGTTGGTACAATTTCAATATTTTTAAATTTACTGAGGCTCTTTTTGTGGCCTAATATATGATCTATTCTTGAAAATGTTCCATGTACACTTGAGAAGAATGTGTATCCTGTTGCTTTTGGATGAAGTGTTCTGTAGATGTCCGTTAGGTCCATCTGTTCTAATGTGTTGTTCAGTGCCTCTGTCTCTACTTATTTTCTGTCTGGTTGATCTGTCTTTTGGAGTGAGTGGTGTGTTGAAGTCTCCTAAAATGAATGCGTTGCATTCTATTTCCCCCTTTAATTCTGTTAGTATTTGTTTCACATATGTAGGTGATCCTGTGTTGGGTGCATAGATATTTATAGTAGTTATATCATCTTGTTGGACTGACCCCTTTATCATTATGTAATGTCCTTCTTTATCTCTTGTGACTTTCTTTGTTTTGAAGTCTATTTTGTCTGATACAAGTACTGCAACTCCTGTTTTTTTCTCACTATTGCATGAAATATCTTTTTCCATCCTTTTACTTTCAGTCTGTGTATGTCTTTGTGTTTGAAGTGAGTCTCTTGTAGGCAGCATATAGATGGGTCTTGTTTTTTTATCCACTCAGTGACTCTTTGTCTTTTGATTGGTGCATTCAGACCATTTACATTTAGGCTGATTATTGATAGGTATGTACTTATTGCCACTGTAGGCTTTAGATTCGTGGTTACTGAAGTTCAAGGGCAATTCCCTTACTATCTAACAGTCTATTTTAACTTACTTTGAATACTATTACAAACACAACCTAAAGGTTCTTTTTTTCCCTCCTTTTTCTTCCTCCTCCCTTCTTTGTATGTTATGAATCATATTCTGTACTCTTTGTCTTCCCTTGGATGACATCTATTTAGCCTTAGGAATGGTTCTATCTATAGGAGTCCCTCCAAAATGCACTGTAGAGGTGGTTTGTTGGAGATAAATTCTCTCAGCTTTAACTTTTCTGGAGATTATTTAATTCCTCCTTCAAATTTAAATGATAACCTTGCTGGGTAAAGTATTCTTGGTTCAAGGTCCTTCTGCTTCTTTGCATTAAATATATCATGCCACTCCCTTCTGGCCTGTAAGGTTTCTGTTGAGAAGTCTGATGATAGCCTGATGGGTTTTCCTTTGTATGTGACTTTTTTTCTCTCTCTAGCTGCTTTTAAAAGTCTATTTTCATCCTTAATCTTTGCCATTTTAATTATTATATGTCTTGATGTTGTCTTCCTTGGGTCCCTCCCTTGTGTTTGGTGATCTGTGCACCTCCATTGCTTGAGAGACTATCTCCTTCCCCAGATTGGGGAAGTTTTCAGCAATTACTTCCTCAATGACATTTTCTATCCCTTTTTCTCTCTCTTCTTCTTCTGGTACCCCTATAATGCGAATATTGCTGCGTTTGGATTGGTCACACAGTTCTCTGAATATTCTTTCATTCTTAGAGATCCTTTTTTCTTTCTGTGCCTCAGCTTCTTTGTATTCCTCTTCTCTAATTTCTATTCCATTTACTATCTCTTCTTTTACATCTAATCTGCTTTTAAATCCCTCCATTGTATGTTTCCTTTCAGATATGGAATTTCTTAATGATGGAATCTCTGACTTAAAATCGTTCCTGACTTCTTGAATATTTTTCTGTACCTTCATAAGCATGTTTATACTTTTTATTTTGAACTCTCTTTCAGGAAGATTGGTGAGTTTGGTTTCATTTGGCCCTTTTTCTGGGGTTTGTGAGATTTTGGTCTGAACCATGTTCTTTTTTTGATTCATATTTGTGTTTTGTGCCCACTAGTGTGCAGAAACTCTAGTCTCTGGGGCTGCTCAGCCCCTAGAGTGAGGTTGGGGGTCATAGGGCATTGGAGCTGGTACCCTGTTTCGTGAGGTCTGCTATGTTGGTGAGGTCTGTTTGCAGTCTGGTTCAGCCTTCTTTCTTGTTGCTGTTCCAAGGTTGGTTTTATTAATTAACTATATTTTTGTACTGTTTGTGGTTTTGGGAGGAGCTCTCTGTCTCACCTCTCATGTCGCCATCTTGGAATTTCTAAATTTTATATTCTTTAAACCTGCATGTAAATTATATAGACTTATGTATGGTATATTATATGAAAAAAAAAAGACTTGTGAGATTTGTTATTGCCTTAACAAGACCCTTCGTAGAACTATTTTTTTTGAAAAAGTATCTTGAACTGATATGAGAACAAAACACTTTAAAACAATATGTGTCTAGCAAAAGGGGAAAGATAAGCAATGGTTCATTCACATAAGCTAACAGTATTAAACTAAGAAAAAGCATGAGGCATATTTATTTGTATTGACCTGGATATAAGGTTTCAAAAATTTTAGAGAATAAAAAGCAGCTGTGAAATAGTATGTATAATATAATCAGCTTAAAAAAATTAAAATTATTATATATGTATACATTTGCATGCTTGCATATGTATAGAAACTTTGACCAGTAGTAAACTTGTTATTTGTGGGAAGTAGTATTGTGAGGAATGAGGGTGGTAACTTTTATCCTTAACTTTATACTCCTATGTATTGTTTAAAAATTATATGACAATTTTATAATAGAAACACATATCAACATGTAGTTTTAAAAATAGGTAAGTTCCTTAAATATTAAAAAATGTAAGCAATCAGTTAGTGGTCTTGTGACTAAAATATATTTGATTCTAGTGAGGGCTGATTCAAGAACTAGCTGACTTATCCAATTCAAAATTATTCCTTTGTCCACCTGCTTACCATGAGTCAGTCAGTTATCATGCTAGATACTGGAGATAAAAAGATAAGATACTGTCCTTATCCTCAAGAGCTTATAGTCTAGGGGAAGAGACAGAGACACATAATAGATTCACGTTAAAGAGTCTGTAAATACAATGATGGAATATGACATGGGGTATTCTAGATGCATTATGGAGGGACACGTAGTGTAGCCTGGGGATGTTAGGAAGGCTTTCTGATGGAAGTAATGTCTGAGTTAAATCTTAAAGAACAGGTGTTTGACAGGTGTAGCTACGTATTCCACATCTAGAAAGTTGCAGCATTAGGGTACATATGAACTATTGAGTTTTATGCAAAATATTTTCTTCTTCTTTCAGCTAGTGAGTTCAGCAAAGTCACTAAAATATTAGTGCCAAATTAAGGCAACACTGTGATGTGTAGTTCCAGCTTGTCTTTAGTAGCTTCCCATGCAGATTATCTGATTCCTTTTCCCACCCTTTTTAGATTACCCTTTCCCCCTGAAGCATTGTGTTCTCCAGTTGGCCAAGAGGATTTTCAAAAAGATACCTTTGAGTTTTAAGGTGAGTGATTTCTTCCTTTCTTAGATTACAGCAATGTTTAAGCATTTGCACTTGAAACTATTTGCTTGATTGATTTGGACTTGGTAGGTTATAAACACAAAGAAGCTTTACTTTTTCTCACCATGTCTACTTCAAACACTTTTCCGATGTTCTGGTTGTCTCCACCTAAGGATAGTATCTTAGGCCAATGTGATAGCTTTTCTGATTACTTTAGTATTAATATGTGGTTTCCTTATCTAAATATTAGAAATTATAGTATAGTCTGAAACAAAAAATTTAATTTGTTGTCCAAATTAAAATCTATTCCTCAAGATTTAATTTGTTGTCCAAATTAAAATTTATTCCTCAAAGTCTCATACTTGATCTACTTCTTTTCCTCTGCCCTTTGACACCTCATCTCCCATATTAACACACTGCCTCTGGTTATTCTAGGTCTGAGGTGGGAGAGAGGCAAAGGCAGGAAGGCTTTTCCTTGACTGGTATTGTTGCCTATGTGTTTGGCAAAGATTTGTATGTTGATTTTTGTCTTATCGAGTGCTTTCTTTACTGGGGGTGGGAGGTCCCTAAACTGCAGTTGTTTGATGTAGGCAATGCTTATGACCTCTTTCATCCCTGGATTCTGGTGACCCACTCTATACAGGCTCACTTTTGGGGTTTGCCTTACTTCTCCAAGTACTACTTTTGGGTGGAATCCCTTTCAAAATGGTTCAAATTGGTTACCTTCCATTAGCTATGACCAGGTCAAATATGGGTATTCTGTATTTTATTATTGGTGGGAATTCAGTTTGCTCCTGTTATAGCTCATTTCTTTCTGATCTGCTTTCAGAGTTAGCTCTTCTACAGTATTTAAGTTTTTTACAGGTATGAATTAGGGACAGTGCAAGTGTTTGTCAAATTTCATGGGACAAGGCCAAGCCAATGAAGTACTTCTCTTGATGTAATACTCATTTTCTTTATGGGGAATGCATACCAACAGCTCACTAAAGATACTCATACTCGTGTCTTCAACCAAATTTCCAGTCTCCCCTGTACATTGCTGATGAGGGTGATGAGCTAACAATTATGAAGTTGGCTTTACAATCTCTCAGTGTATCCAGCATTGATGTATGGGGTTTCTGTAAAAAATTCAGGACATTTTACATGTTGTGTCTTTTTAATAAAGTGTTAGACAGCCATGTAAGCAAATAACAGTTTGATTCATATCTCTTAACAAAGTTGTGGGGACAGAGATTGCACAAGAAAAAGTCAACACCTTTCTGGAAGTAAATGTTAAGATTTTAAAGTTATTTTTACCATGTGTTGGGAAGCAATCTTTTCCCTTGGAAACACATTTATAAAGATAAAAGCACATCAAAATATGATCAAATATGTGATAAATATCACTTTGCAAAAGGACCTTGATGGCTGTGAATAAAGCCAAGTCAGTTTGGGTTGGAAGAAGAAGATTGTTCTTCTGTTTGCTGAACAGAGTCTTTGGGTTTCACAAAACATATTCACAAGGTTTGGACGATTCTTATTCCACAAAGGACCTGACTGAAGGCAATTTTCATGTCTCTATTGCGTAGGCTATAGATGAAGGGGTTTAGTCTGGTGTCACTACAGAATACATCAGTGTGACAACCTTATGCCTAGCAACAGAGTCACCAGATGTGGGACTCACGTACATCACCATTATGGCTCCATAGAACAGAGACACCACAACTAAGTGGGATCCACAGGTAGAGAAGGCCTTTTGCTGCCCAGCTGAAGAAGGAACTTGAAGCACTGCCCTGAGCACCAAGGTATAGGACCCCAGGATGTACAAAAGGGTGAGTATTATGATAAGAGAGCTCACAGAATGGCATCCATGCTCTATGATAGGTGTAGGAGCACAGGATAATGCCACCAGTGGGTCCACATCACACAGAAAGTGATCGATGATGTTGGGACCACAAAAAAGTAGTTGAGAAATGAAGAAAATAGGAACTGAATGCCCAGGGAAACCAGTGAGCCAACACAGAAACACCAAAATGGCACAACACTGTGCAGTCGTGATGGAGGGATAGTGCAGTGGGTGGCAGCTGGCCAAGCACCGTCAGATGCATGACACAGAGGAAAAAGTATTCAGTTGTGCCCAGGGGAAAGAAGAAGTAGAATCGAGTAAAGCAACCAGAGAAGGATATGGTCTTGGTTTTGGAAAGAAAATTGACCAGCATGTTGGGGACTGTGCAGTTCACATACCAGGTCTCTCAGAAAGAGAAGTTGGCCAGGAGCGCATACATAGGAGTATGGAGCTGGTGCTCGCACCTTACTACACAGATGATGGCCATATTCCCAGCCAGAGTCAAGATGTAGACCAAAAAACTCACTGCGAAAAGGGTGATCTGCATTTTCCAGGGACCTGGAGAGCCCAACAAGACAACCTGTGTCACAGTATATATCCCTGACATATTCATGGTCCCCAGCCTGTGGAGAGAAGGCAGATAATAGAAAGTCACTTTGCTACTGAGGCATTTGAAATTTCTTAGGACAGGGAGTTTGATTTATGAAGGCAGATGTATTAAATATTTTAAAACAAGTTTTGAATAAATCCTGACCAATTCCGAATGAGACCTTTGGCCCTAATTCTTTGTAAGTGTAAATTCCAGGCTCCTTGAACTATCTTTGTCAGTAGGCAAAATCTTCTTTTGATATAAAGAAATTTTGAAATGGAGGCTAAAATAATTTATCCTATATCTAATTTTTTCATTAAAAGCTGTTCACATATAGCAACTATGCTATTCACCTCAAAATGTGAGGACGTATATGCTGTAATTTAAAAATAGATTTGATCTGACACTTTTTACACATTCGGATGCTGTGAGCTTTGACCTTATATCAGATTCTTCCTCCATCCCCTTTCTTGAGATACTTCCATTAGGAGAATTTATTTTCTATCATTTTTTTCATGATACCAGAAGAAAATTGACAAGGATATTCAGATAATAATTAATTCTTTATGTAATCTTGCCATTTTCTAGTTAAAGACATTTATATTGCATTACATCTCATTTACAATTGGGTATTTAATCCTTCGATTTTAGCAATGAAAAGTCACTATTACTCACTCCATGATGATTAATTTCACATAGTAATCTATCTTCCTTTGTATACATTGAAAGTCTATGTTTTTAAAGGTGACTATAACATGTAAGATACACTGAAGAAAATGAAAATCACCGAGAGATTGTCTTCGAAAGCTCTTCTTACTGCTATCACACGTTTCCCTTAAAATTTACTATTTGAAAGATTTTTACTTTAGTCTATTTAAAAAGTGGTCCCCAGTTTTCAAAATAACAGAAAACAAGGCAATCAAAGATGTTTCAAAAATAATTGTTTACCCATATTCCAAAATTTGACCTTATTACCTTTAGAATACCATCACCAAAGATGTCTTTTTAAGAACTGAATACAACTCAGAGAAAAGAGCACAATGATAGCTTTAAAGTATTGGAAATCTCCAGAATTTTTTAAACAAGATACTTTTAACTTTTGACTGATAAGAGGACAGTTTTCCTTAAAAATAATTTTGAAAGAAGTGGTGTAAATAGAATATTTATAGTGCTTACTGAATATAATCAAATAGAAAAATACCCTTCTGTTCAGTGAGGCTGTGTTAGGTAAGGTAAATATATTTATAATGATGCAGCTTTTGCAGGCTCACTAAAATTAGCAATAAAGAGGTGAGCTATGATGTGCTCATCTAGAGACAAACATGACCTTCCTACTGAGTTGGTTGTGTCAAAGCAGGCTGTAGTTTTGTGGACAAGAAAACCAAGAAGAGAAGGAAACTGAAAGATGAGAATAAATTCTTAATTTTTTAAATTAGGATGATTGGGAAGAGGTATACTAACCGGCATGATGATCATTTTGGTGAGACATGAAAAAGTGGTTCCCCACTATGGGAACTCTGCTTGCCAACAAGAGACCTCTTTTCTCAACAAGACAAGAAAATCGTGATGCACAGAGCAACCACTTACTACTTGCAAGAGCAGCTACAATGACTTGAGCTTGGATTCACAGACTTTGATTCCAAATCAAAACGCACAAGACTTAGCTCCATATATTTGAGCTATAGACCGTTCTTTTTGATGTTAAAATAATTACAACAAAAAAAATTCACCGAAAAACTATTAGCCATAGGGAAAGCATGGTAAATGGATTTCACAGATAATTTCCAACATAACTGTAAGAAGCAGTTCTTAGTATATTAAACCTATGTGAATCTTAGTCCTCACACACTGATTTAATTTTACCCTGAACATTTTTTTAGATGCCACTTCTGAAGGTGCACGTGAGTAATGGAATGGACAGAGGGAGAGCTCAGAGAGGAGAACCCTCCTCCTCCCCACAAGGGAGGTTCTCTTGGTTTCAGTCCCAGTGGATAGAGCTAGTCCCTTCTGTTTTGCTCAAAATATCTATAAAGTCATAGCTCCGGCCACTTCATGAGAAGGGAAAGGCCCGCGGATCACTTTGGCACTGTTAGTGCACTTATTTTGGAAAGCACGAATTTCAAGGTGACCTAAATACTCTGAGAGGATTTTTGTTTTTTTGTTTTTTTTTTTGTTTCTTGAGCTGAAAGAGAAACTAATATTCTTTGATACTCAATCTCTTGAGCATAATAAATGAACAAATATATAGTGAATAGTCCCACCTGTGGTGTATAATAGCAGCAGTGCCCAGCAGAAACAACATCTCCTATATACCATGAGGCTTTCCTAAGTCATCCTGGGGAAAGTCCATAGGGGGGTCACAAAGATTCTCTCCTTCACTGGCTTTAATGAGGAAACCCTGTGAGAAAGGTTCACATATGGATTATTTCATTTCCCCACACCATAAAATTCTAGTGGCCTATATCCTACAGAGGGTATTGAAACTATGTGCAGGTCTTAATTTATGTGTCATTTTAGCCATTGCTGAGAATTCTCAGGTATCTTTTCATGCGATCCAATATCTTTGTACATGTTCCCTAGTGACCTTCTTACTTTTTGCTTGGTGGTTTCATTAATATTTTTGATAAGTTGGCTCATAGGGATTATTAAAATAATGTGCTACATTGACTCTTGGGAGCCCCTGTGGTCTGCTTAAGCCCATGTTTCTCTAAGAGGGCATGGGATATACAAAGCTCTTAATTAACTGTCTCCCTGAAGGGACAGTTTTACTCAGAGAAAACAATTTTGTATCACCCAAATATATGTGTACCATGGAGCAGAAAGCATAGTTTGTGATCATTTGTAAGATAAAATTTTGAATTTCAAAGAAATGTCGTCTCTAAATGCCCCGTGTTTTCTGACCACTGTTGCCAAACATGCTTTGGCGGCAGGAAGTTTCTGACAAGCACTGTATTAGAGGGTCTCATCACCTACCGTCAGCGGACCTCTCTTCCTGGCATGCCTAATTTAATTCCCAGTATGGCCATAACCGAAAGGGTGCATTCTCATTTTAAGTAGATTGGTCCCTCAGCTGATGGCTTTCCTGTTTCTGCTTAGGGTCTTGGCACCAAGTGGAATTCGTTCTTGGCATAATTTTCTCTGCATGCTTTTCTGACTGATATTTGACCTCTAGCTTTCTGAGAGGAATATAAATAACTTTAGGGCATTGTTGTTCCATATTACAAGTGGAACTGGAATTACTGTGATTGATTTGGGGAGGAAGCACTATTAATGAAGATGCTTATTTGGGAGAAAATGTACTTAAGGCAAAATAAGTAGGTTGATGATCGTGACGTGCAGGGCTTAGGCAGTGGGTCAGTGGGACAGAAGACTGAACGGAGCAGACTATTACATGAGGGCTTTGAATGGCAGGACGAGGAGTTTGTATTTTATCTTTATGTGCTAGAGGTATGAAGAATATTCTGTTTTTGGTATGAAAGACAGTCTCAAGTAAGGGAACATGTCCATTCCTTGATGTGATTTTTTTGGTGGCCCCGTGACTTACTGTTTTTAAGGATATTTATTTTCGAATTTAGAAGATTGTACCCTCTCTTGAAAGGCTCCAGTTACACATGCATTTGATTCCTTTCAGCAGCTAAGATTAAACCAGCAAAGATACATCACACACAAAATGAATATATATAGATATATAAAGCAACACCATGTAATTACTCAGTGAAGTCATGCATGTTTAAAATGTTTTATTGAGCATTTATCATTGATGGGCTGAACTTGAACTGCAAGGAAACCATGAAACACATCTCTCTCACTACTTAAGCATGAGCCAGAACAACACTCACCAAAGCCACTTTGTATAGTTTTAAATACCCAAGGTCAGAGTGACAAACTCTGCTTCTCTTTCAAAGATGTCTCAGTTGTGGTTAATTCTTAACCCCAGGACTTCCTTTAGGGCATCTTTCATGTCTTTGTTTCGGAGGCTATAAATAAGGGGATTTAAGAGCCAGAGTCACAGCTGAGTATACCAGAGTGATCTCTTCTGCATGCCTGCTGGGTTCCCTGACGTAGGGCTCACACACATCACCATAAGGGTTCCGTACAACAGAGACACCGCCATTAGATGGGATGCACATGTGGAGAAAGCTTTAGTTCGACCAGCATTAGTGGGAACACGAAGCACAGCTCTGAATACTAGAATGTAAGATCCCAAGATAGAGAGGAAGGGTCCAAAGATTATCACGGAGTTGAAGGTGTAACACATAAGCCCAGGGAAAGGAGCAGGGAGGCAGGCCAGTGTGAACAGTGGGCCTGGGTCCCACACGAAGTGGTCAGTGACGTTGGGTCCACAGAAGGGAAGTTGGGAGATAAGGACAATGGGGACTGGATAGCAGAGAAATCTAGTCACCCAGCAAACACAGACTAGATCACGTAGAACTTCCCAGTCATGATAGAGGGGTAATGTAGTGAGCGACAGATGGCCAGGTACCGATCATAAGCCATAACTGATAGGAAAAAACACTCTGCTGTACCCAGTGAAAAAAAGAAAAAGAATTGGAGGAAGCATCCGGTGAAGGAGACGGTCTTGGTCTCAGGGAGTATGTTGACCAGCATGTTTGGGACAGTGAGGGAAACGTACCAGATCTCTAGGAAGGCAAAATTTCCCAAGAAGATGTACATGGGTGTGTGAAGCTGCTTGTCCCATTTCACTGCACAGACAATAGCCCCATTCCCCAGCAGGGTCAGGAGATAGACCACTAGGATTATTGAAAACAAGAAGCTCTGCATCTCCCTTGGACCAGGGAAACCCAGGAGGACCAACTCAGTCACAGAATGCATTGTTGTGTTCTGGGATCCCAAAGTTGTCAGTGAAAGAGAAGTAACGAAGGAGTGAATAATAATGAACATTGTAAGTTTTGCTAACAAATTGCCTGAAAATGTGCATAGGATTTTTACATACATTATCTCACTTGGTCTTCCTAATGACCTTTTGAGCTGTAGAGAGGTGTGCTTTGTCCCTCTCTTTTATAGGTAAGGAAACTGAAGTCAGAGAGATTTAAGGGATTTACTTAAATGTGCAAAGCCAGTAACTCCTGGATACACCAGCTCATGTGGAGATTGGTTTGGAAGAAACAGCACTTCATTTCAAATAGTCCTCGGGTACTGAGTCTCATTAATGTTGCATCTTCCATGTAAAAGTCATTACCCCTTGGATATCCTACGTACAAGTGTAAACTTTGGATACATCCTTTTACTTTGAAACAAAATTGAGTAAGTAAATTGGAAGTAAAAATGGATGTTAAATTGCCTTCATCAGAGTTTTATCTGTAGAAGTCCAGTAAAAAGCAGATAAAAATGGAACTATGTGATAGGAGTCTTGAATCCTGCCTCCCATCCCCCATTTTCGTTGCTCTTGTAGAACCCCCAGGATTCTGTAAAATGGTCTGAAAACCACCTCTCTAGCTCCTTCTAGGTCACATTCTGTTAGGTAGCATCTGGATTTGTGGAAGAATTCAGTCCATTCCCCTCTTGAGGAACTCTGGTCTCTCAAAGTACTTCTTTATATTGAGCGAATCTGTCTCCTTTATTACTTCTACCCATTGATCCGGAGACTCCCGTTTGTTGCAGCTACACAAAATAAATCTAATTCTTCTTTCATTATGGTGATGGTGGGGGGCCCTGGATAACAGAGGCAGCTATTATATTATATGCCCTGTACACGGTTTCTTTCGAAGGCCCTCATTTTCCCTGGCTTGTTTCCCCCTAAGCTGCAGTGTTCTGCATCATGGCTCTTGAGGTGCCTTGCAGCTGGGTAGGTCAAGTTCTTTAGTAGATAAAGCCGTGTGCGTTCATTTTCACTAGGAATTAAGCCCCAAACACCATAACTTGTCCATTCATCATTTTGCTTTCACCTAATTTAAATAATAAATAGAGGGGTCACCTTAGGATGTGCCAAGACCAGAAAGATCTTTCTCATATTGGGTGAAGTAGGAGTTAAAATAGGACTTGGATATATTGGTCCAAGTGTATCTCTGTGTCCTGAAGTTTCCTGGTTAAAGTTTAAAATATTTGGCTGGGTAAACTGCCATTGATATTTGAAATTTAGTAATATATTGACTACAAAATAAAGATAATTAGCCATATTATTTATTAATGTCACATTTAAGATACAAAATTGCATCCTATGCCATTTATCCAGTCTTCAGAGGGCAAGAGGCCTGCTTCTCAGTATTCAGTCAAACCTGGAGCAAACACAGAGGGTGAATGTTTTACTGCTGAGATACCTTTGGATATTTGTATCATTTAACAATATTTTTAGAATGATGAAAAAAACTCTAATAAACATGATTTTTATGAAAATTGAAATTTTGTCAACTGATTTAGTTCAATGGACTACAATTATGGTGTCCATATGTGTCAAATTTCTAGGAGAGTTATAATTTCAAATATACTTCCCATAACTACACCTGTATTTGCCAGACCACATGATGCCACTTTTGGTTGGAAAATATAGTTACTGGGCTTGCAACTTAAAAATAAAAGAATGCTGAATTTAATTTGTAGCACATTATCTATTTACTTATTCACTTAGGCATTTAACAAATGTTTATTCACCATTTAGTATATTCCTAGCAGTGTGCTAAGTTCTGGGATACAATGGTAAACATACAAAATAAAATTCCTCCCTTTTTTTGAACTTACATTTTTTAAAAAACAATCAAGACTACCATCTACTTCTGTAGTCTTCTCTCTAGGTGACTGGGATTTCTCTGAACTGTATATTCCACAGCATGCCCAACTACATCCTGTGGGTGTGAAGAAAAATATTTATTCCAGTTGGAAATAACTTAGATAAATTTGTGTAGTGAGGGTAGTAGCATAGCAAACTTTATTTGAAATAAAAGAGATATTTTGGGTTTTTTAAGACAATAGACAGAGACATAAGGCATGAATTGATTTACTCTACTCAGGCCAGGAAGTTCTTGTCTCCAAGAGGAAAATGTAATTCCAATTCATGGTTTTTTGTTATGGAACCAGAGCTCATTAGTAGCTCAGATGGTGAATTTAAATCCACATCTTTGATCTTCCTATTTGCTTCCGGTGATTCAACAATTGCTCAGTCGGAGAGAAGAGGAGGAAAAAGGAACCTGGCTGATCTGTCCATATGAACTGATGGGGAAGCCAGGTCCTCCTCCATAGCCCCAGCTACTGGCTTGGTACCTAAGCCATTTGCCCAGGGAAGAGTACTTTTTAAATTATAAATACAGTGATTCTTCTTTCTTTAAATATTTATAATTTTAAGGCTAATCTGTAGATAAATCCAAAGGACACGAGTCTGCTGGGCTATCTCTCCGTTTCCACTTGACACTTGTCACTTGCCAATGGCTGAAAGAATAACAGCTTGCTTTAGTTGTTCTTGCTGAAGGGTATTTGTCAATTAAAACTTTACTAACCAATACCAGAAACAAAGTGGTAAAACTTTCAGGCTATATTCTAACCTAAGGAAATTTAATGGTTCCCCCCAAAATATTCAAGGCATTTGAGCACCATTTTCCCTAAGTGGGTTGTATAATGGGAACTCTGTGATACTAGAGTGAGCCCTTAATGTGAATATGTCATCCAAGACATTCCTCAGGACTGTTCTGGGAGAAGTGAACAGCAGGGACAATGCACTGCTCCTACAAAGAACAAAGGGGGAAAGAATGAATGGATTTACAGAACCAGCACGATTGTAGTGTCTGAGAGCAGTGGGTATACAGGAGCAGTGATGTACTGATACAGGCACTTTCCTGCATACCTGATGGTAACCATCCTCATTATACAATCTAAAAGCACATTCATGGATGAAGAGCAGTATTGTGGCCTCAGAGACCTGCTTCCTTTAGTATTCTGAGCCAAATGTATTTTTCATATCAGTGATTTTTAAGAGTTTATAAATCTTTCCTCAATAGAATCCACATTTCCCTAGTGTGCTCATGGGGTGGAACCTATTTCCCTGTGCATGTATCTCTGTGCATGCATCTAATCCTACTTATATTTATTTATATTTCCCCTAGTGGTTTGATTAGTGAGACACAGAGGTCAGGATAATTAGTCAGGAGAGGCCAGGAAAAATTTCCTCTTTGTGGAGATATCCTTTCTCTAAGGAACTGGTCTACTTGTAGGGTGGGGTGGGGGAGAGGATTGAGTGGGACAGGTTAATGGGAGAGAAGAGAAAGAGAAAGAGTATGTGTGTGTGTAAATGTGTGTGTGTGATCTCTCCAAAGTTGACTTGGTTTATTCTTGGTGCCAAACCTTTAAACACTTAAATTTAAAAAATTCTTTGTCTTATACACAGTTTGCTTAATTTTGTTATAATCAACATGAAGTAGAGAATCTCCATTTTCAATTTTAAGTGTAGCTTGAACACGTTTGTTTGAACAACTTTAGTCTTTGTGAAAGCAGATTCGTAATGGTGTTGACTTATGTGATACAAATATTAGTGAAAATGAAAGTTTAGCACTGTAAATGGCTCAGAGATGGGAAATAGGAATTCTTTCATTGCTGTCAGGGGGAAGAGGACAAACAAGATGTGGCAGAGCACCTGATGGGGACATGAATTCAATCACAGCCAGAGCTCAGATAGAGAATACCACTGAATTTAGGCTGTGTAAGGACAGTAGTGGTAGTAAAAAATGTAGTCCCTGCACCAGCAGTATTCATGTCACTTGAGAAGTTATTACAATGCAAGTTCTCAGGCTCCACCATGACCTAGTGTGTCAGAAATTAGGTCTAGGTATGTATGGGGCCCAGCAATCTTTTAAACAAACTTCCTATGTGTTTCTGATGTATGCTTAAGTTTGAGAACCGCTATGTAGAAAAAGCATTATAATCTGGGTTAAGGATGGTCCTCTGTGGTTCCCAGACCTGATTCCAATGTCTGTGCTTATGGGATGTGTTTTTTCCCATGCATAACACCAAGCAATTATCAAATGCCAGCAGGGTGTTCAAGAACCCAACTCAATTCTAATGCTGTCTGCCCCGAGACAGCACCAGATTCCCCAGGGCTCCATCCCATAAGACTGCCCTCCGCCCACTACTCCCAGCACCAGTCACATGCCCCAGCTGTTACCTGTGCTTCTGATCAACTGGCTACAGACTGGAGTTCCAAAGACTTCCCCCCTTAGGTTCCTCTTATTTGCTAGAGCAGCTCACAGAACTCAGGAAAACACTTATGTTTACCAGTTTAATAAATGATACCATAGAGGATATAAGTTAATAGCCAGATACATTGGGCAAAGTTCCAAAAAAAGGATCATCTATCCTCATGAGCTTTGGTGGCATGTGGTAGTGTTCTGGTTTCCACAAGTGTGTGAGCCATATTTGACAGAGAAGCAGGGTGCAAAAGATAGAGAGTGGGAGGGAGGCAGAGGGGGAGCGAGAAAGCACACAAGCAAAATGCTCTTGGGTTTTTGTGAGGACTTCACTGCATAGTCATGATTGACTAAATCACTGGCTATTGGCTGATTCATCCTCCAGCCCCCACCCTTGGATGGGAACCGAAAGTCTCTCATTAACATAACAAGACACCCATTTCACCTTTATGGCTCTTAAGTGTTTTTTAGGAACTGGGTAAAGTCAAATATACCTGAGAGATATATTTTGGCCATCTGAATGATGAAATATATATTTCTTATAATTCATCATATAGCAGATGGATATGTTTGAAGTAGCTTCTAAATTTGGAGGGATTTCAGTAGGATCGAAAATTAATTGCATATGTTTTGGAGAGGGAATTAAGAATTATATATGTTGGATAATTGTCACTTAAAGCAGAGTTATAGGTGATGTGTGTAACTCTGGGGGAAAATAAGTTCCCAGCCTGGGGTAAATTACCTTTGAAGCCGAAATCAGTCAAAAGGAGAAATAAAGTGGGAGAAATTTGTTTTGCTACAAGCAGTTGTCCACTTCTGCTTGCCCATGTCTCTCGTTATCCTGCTACAAAAGGGACCCCACCCAACCTCACTGGTCCAGATACGCTCTTGCTCCCACTTGTAATCACCTACTGATATGGAGATGGACTACTTATCTCCACCCCTTGAAAACACCTATTGATATGGAGATGCACTAAGGTCAGGTGAGAGATTCTGGAAATATTGCAGTTTTACACACATGTTGTATCTGGAAAAGCAGGATTGGATTTAAGTCTCTAGGAGGCTTTTGAAAGAGGCCTAGGATAGACAGGAGAAGATTATTCAGGCATCATATGAAAGGGAGTGACTTAAGACTTAAAGGGGGTACTGGATGGGAATAGAGTTGAATCCAAAAGAGAAGGTGGTGGAGGTAACAGAAAGCTAGGACATAGAAAGTCTAGGTTTTAGCCTGAATGTTTCTACTTGTTAGCTGTAAGAGCTTGGTGAGCTCATTTCTTTAAATATTGGATACATACTCATTTTTCTTGTATACTCCATAGGGCTGATATGAAAATGAAGAGATAGTAGATATGAAAATATTCTGCAAATGTCTGTATAATCATAATATGATTACATGCAGTTCAAGAACCTTAGGAGAGTATTTCTAACTTTACATTATCTCAATATTGTTATGAAAACATCATTCCAGAATTGGAATTTCCTTTCATAGGGTCTAGGAGGACTTTCCATACCTCTTGGGGAAATGAGCTCCCTGCCTTTCTCCTCTCTCCGAATATTTTTCCTCAAGGACAGGTTATAGATACAAATTCCTTTAGAAAGAAAGAAAATTTTTTATTTGACAACTAGAAATAGAGTTGAAAAATGCCCATGCCTCTTTCTAGTTTATTGTCAACAAAACAACCGTGGCAAAGATAACTTAATAATGTAAATGGGATTATTAATCCTCTGCTCAAAATTCTCCAAAGGCTTCTCATCTCATGAAGGCTTGAAACTTTTTACCATGGTTTACAAGGCCCTGCACAATTCGGCCCTTTGTTCATGCTGTTTAACTTCATTTCCAATACTTTTCTCCTTAACCTCTCTAATCCAGCCAAACCAACCTCCTTGCTATTAGTTGAACACAATCCTGCCTTTCGTAGAGGACTTGCCCTCCTTTGGAGTGCTCTGCCCTCAGCTGTCTACATGGCTCATTCAAATCCTCATCTCTTTCAAACTCTTGCTTAAATGTTGCCTTTTCAGTGTGGCCTTACCTGATTATCCTATATAAAATTTCTGCCCTTTCTGCCACAGTACGTGTCCTCTTTCCTCTTTCTCCATAGTGCTTATCACTGTCTGACATGCTAAATATTTTACTTATTTTAAAATGTCTGTTGTCCACTAGAAAATAAGCTCCATGTAGATGGTGGGTTTTGACTATTTTGGTCATAGCATATCTCTAACATATAGAAGAGTGCCTAGAACATAGTAAATGTTCAATAAATCTTTGTTGAAAGAATTGCTACTATTTTATCTGATGTCAAAACATGTATCACTTATATAAGCATGAAAATTTCAGTCTGTCCCTAACATGGAAGATTTTTAACCATGAAGAGCCAAAGGGATAAGAAAGTTATTCTGTTACTGAATCCTTTAGGCATGTATCTATTAGGCATTTACATTAGATTATTCAGTTTTTAAAATGTCTTGAGTATACTAACGTGGGATAGCTGCTCTAGCTCCACCTTCATCCACATTCCCCAGTGACCAAACTAAAATAGTACGAAATAGCACAGATATAATGTCCTCATATCATTATTTACTGGGGTTATCCATGTTGAAGATATTGTTGTTACATTTGGAATGTAAAATGAATCAACTATGGTTAGCTCTGCCAGGTTAGTTGAAGAGTAAAACAGCGAGGGACCCCAAGGAGAAGTATCTTCTTTAAAGTGTGCATAGGAGAATTAACAGTAGTAAATCAATCTTTCTTAATATTTTATGTGTGGACAATGGTTTACTTGGTCTCATGTGGATTAATTTATGTTCATTCTATCCTGAGGACTTTCTTCAGTGCAGCCTGCATTTCCTTGTTCCGTAAGCTGTAAATCAAGGGGTTTAAGAAGGGAGTCACCACAGTATAGAATAAAGTCAAAATCTTCTGAATTTCGGCTGAGTTATCAGCTGTGGGGCTCACATACATTGCCAAAAGTGTCCCAGAGTGTAAGCACACCACTGTCAGATGTGATCACAAGTGGAAAGGCCCTCCACCTGCCAGCTGCTGAAGGGACCTCACACAGCTCTCAGTAAAAGGGTATAGGAGCTGAGAATGTACAGAACAGTGAGGATGATAGTGAGGGAGCTGAGAACATAGAAGACGATCTCAGTGACAGGAGCCGGCGCACAAGGCAGAGCCATCAGTGGGTCCATGTTACATACAAAGTGACTGATGGTGTTGGGCCCACAGAAAGGCAGTTGTGAGAGCTGCACAGCGGAGACAGAGTAACTAGGGAACCCGAACACCCAGCAGACATCAAGATACAGCACAGTTGTTGGGTCATGATGGTTGAGTAGCGCAGTGGGTGGCAGATAGCGAGATACCGATCATATGCCACGATGAAGAGGAAATATGCCTCAGTTGTACCAAGGGAAGTAAAAAAATATAACTGGAGGAAAGAGCCAACAAAAGAGTTGGTTTTTGTCTCTGAGAGGAAATTGACGAGCATACCAGGCACCGTGGAGGAAATGTACCAGATTTCAAGGAAAGCAATGTTTCCTAGGAGAATATACATTGGGGTATGAAGCCATTGGTCCAACCTCACAGCACAGACAATGGTCCCATTTCCCATAATGGTAAATATATAGATTCCGAAGAACAGTGAAAAGAGGAAACTTTGCAACTCCTGACAAGCAGGGAAGCCTAGGAGGACAAACTCCGTCACACTGCTTGTTGCTGAGTTGTCTGTGAATTCCAGGTCTGCAGAGAAGACAGAAAGCACCATTGTACAAGGTGTCTTGTTTCCTTGGAAAACTTGTAGGAACCCTATGAAAGGTACATGTGTTGGCTATTTGGCAATTAGTTTAGAATAACTTATCCATTAGCACCTACGTCTTATTTAAAAACCATGAATCAACAATCTACATGGTCCCAAATTTCAATAAACTTGAGTTCATCACAGTGGAATCTTTACATTATTTGGATTTTCTTTATTAGTGGGTTGTGGTAAAAAAAAATCCTCTTATCCCTTTGAAATTTTGGGAACTCAGAAGCTTTATCCTCTATGAAAGGTGTGGTTATCAGTTTGTATTTCTTTTTTGCACTCATAGTTAATTTTTCTAATAGAACAACTTTTAGTCTGAGTTAATTTTTTAGCCAAGAATTAGGAGTAGAATAACTATTTTTTTTAACATCTCTCCCCAAGTAGAAAGTACTGGACAGACTTCTCAGATACTCTAGAGCTGTAAATGCCCTCTGAACTCTTCACAATAATTCTCTCTCATAACATGTTAATGAATTATAAGTCTAGCATAGAAACCAAAAGGAGAGGTCATAGCAATATTTTTCTGCAGAGCGGAGAGTTAATAGTTACCTCATAATATTCCTTGATCGATGTTAAACTTTTATGTCAACCTCCTTTAATTTATCAGTTGAATCTCCACTATCCTAAACAAATGCAGTGTTTAAAATCATTTTTTTTACAATTTATTTTATTTTAGTATCATTAACCTACAATTACATGAGCAATATTGTGATGATTAAACTACCCCCTTCATCAGGTCCCCCCCACCAACCCTATTACAGTCACTGTCCATCAGTGTAGTGAGATGAGAATCACTACTTGTCTTCTCTGAGCTGTACAGTCCCCCCCGTGCCCCCCACCCTATGTCTGCCAATCGTAATGCCCCTTTTACCCTCTTATCCCTCCCTTCACGCCCTTCTTCCCCAGTCCCTTTCCCTTTGGTAACTATTAGTCCGTTCTTGGGTTCTCTGAGTCTGCTGCTGTTTTGTTCCTTCAGTTTTTTTTTTTTTCTTCTTATACTCCACATATGAGTGAGATCATTTGGTACTTGTCTTTTTCAGCCTGGCTTATTTCACTGAGCATAATACCCTCTAGCTCCATCCATGTTGTTGCAAATGGTAGGATTTGTTTTTTTCTTATGGCTGCGTAATATTCCATTGTGTATATGTACCACATCTTCTTAATCCATTCATCTACAGATGGGCACTTAGGTTGCTTCCATTTCTTGGCTATTGTAAATAGTGCTGCAATAAACATAGGGGTGCATCTGTCTTTTTCAAACTGGGCTGCTGCATTCTTGGGGTAAATTCCTAGGAGTGGGATTCCTGGGTCATATGGTATTTCTATTTTGAGTTTTTTGAGGAACCTCCATACTGCTTTCCACAATGGTTGAACTAATTTGCATTGCCACCAGCAATGTAGGAGGGTTCCCCTCTCTCCACATCCTCGCCAACATTTGTTGTTCTTTGTGTTTTGGATGTTGACCATCCTCACTGGTGTGAGGTGATATCTCATTGTGGTTTTAATCTGCATTTCTCTGATGATTAGTGATGTGGAGCACTTTTTCATGTGCCTGTTGGCCATCTGAATTTCTTCTTTAGAGAAGTGTCTATTCATGTCCTGTGCCCATTTCTTAATTGGGTTATTTGCTTTTTGTTTGTTAAGGTGCGTGAGTTCTTTATATATTTTGGATGTCAACCCCTTATCAGATACATCATTTATGAATATATTTTCCCATACTGTAGGATGCCTTTTTGTTCTACTGATGTTGTCCTTTGCTGTACAGAAGCTTTTCAGCTTGATATAGTACCACTTGTTCATTTTTGCTTTTGTTTCCCTTACCCGCGGGGATATGTTCATGAAGAAGTCACTCATGTTTATGTCCACGAGATTTTTGCCTATGTTTTTTTTCTAAGAGTTTTATGGTTTCATGACTTACATTCAGGTCTTTGATTAACCTTGAGTTTACCTTTGTGTATGTGGCTAGACAGTAGTCCAGTTTCATTCTCTTACATGTAGCTGTCCAGTTTTTCCAGCACCAGCTGCTGAAGAGGCTGTCATCTCTCCATTGTATATTCAAGGCTTCTTCATCAAATATTAACTGGCTGTTAATGTTTGGGTTAATGTTTGGATTTCCTATTCTGTTCCACTGGTCTGTGGGTCTGTTTTTGTGCCAATACCAAATTGTCTTGATTACTGTGGCTTTGTAGTAGAGTTTGAAGTCAGGGAGCGTAATTCCCCGTTTGATTCCTCCTTCTCAGGATTGCTTTGGCTATTCGGGGTCTTTTCTGGTTCTATATGAATTTTAGAATTATTTGTTTCATTTCTTTGATGAAAGCTGTTGGTAGTTTGATAGGGATTGCGTTGAATCTGTAGATTGCTTTAGGTAGTATAGGCATTTTGACAATATTTTTTCTCCCTAGCCAAGAGCATGGGATGCATTTCCATTTGTTAGTGTCCTCTTTAATTTCTCTTAGGAGTGTCTTGTAGTTTTCAGAGTACAGGTCTTTCACTTCCTTCGTTAGGTTTATTCTGAGGTATTTTATTCTTTTCAATGCAATTGTGAATGGAATTGTTTTTCTGATTTCTCTTTCTGTTAGTACATCGTTAGTGTATAGGAAAGCAACAGATTTCTGCGTGTTAATTTTGTATCCTGCAACTTTGCTGAATTCAGGTATTAGTTCTAGTAGTTTTGGTGTGAATTCTTTAGGGTTTTTTTTATGTACAGTATCATGTCATCTGCAAGTAGTGACAATTTGACTTCTTCTGTACCAATCTGGATGCCTGTATGTCTGTTTTGTCTGATTGCCATTGCTGGGACCTCCAGTACTATGTTGAATAACAGTGGAGAGAGTGGGCATCCCTGTCTTGTTCCCCATCTTTAATGAAAAGCTTTCAGCTTCTCACTGTTAAGTATGTTAGCTGTGGGTTTGTCATATATAGCCTTTATGATGTTGAGGTACTTGCCCTCTCTACCCATTTTGTTGAGAGTTTTAATCATGAATGGATGCTGAATTTTGTCAAATGCTTTATCAGCATCCATGGAGATGATCATGTGGTTTTTGTTCTTCTTTTGTTGATGTGGTGGATGATGTTGATGGATTTTCGAATGTTGTACCGTCCTTGCATCCCTGGGATGAATCCCACTTGATCATGGTGAATGATCCTCTTGATGTATATTTGAATTTGGTTTGCTAATATCTTGTTGAGTATTTTTGCATCTACGTTCATCAGGGATATTGGTCTCTACTTTTCTTTTTTGGTGACGTCTTTGCCCAGTTTTGGTATTAGAGTGATGCTTGCTTCATAGAAAGAGTTTGGAAGTATTCCCTCCTCGTCTATTTTTTGGAAATGGGTGTTATTTCTTTCTCTATATGTCTGGTAGAATTCAGAGGTGAATCCATCAGGTCCGGGCTTTTGTTCTTGGGTAGTTTTTTGATTACCTATTCAATTTCATTGCTGGTGATTGGTCTGTTTAGTTTTTCTGTTTCTTGTTTGGTTAGTTTTGAAAGGTTGTATTTTTCTAAGCAGTTCTCCATTTCTTCTATGTTTTGCAGCTTGTTAGCATATAGATGCTCATAATATTCTCTTATAATACGTTGTATTTCTGTTGGGTCCGTCATTATTTTTCCTTTCTCATTACTGATTCTGTTTATGTGTGTAGATTCTCTTTTTCTCTTAATGAGTCTGGCTAGGGGTTTATCTATTTTGTTTATTTTTTCAAAGAACCAGCTTTTGGTTTCATTGATTTTTTCTATTGTTTTATTCTTCTCAATTTTATTTATTTCTTCTCTGATCTTTATTATGTTCCTCCTTCTGGTGAATTTGGGCCTCATTTGTTCTTCTTTGTCCAATATCAGTAATTGTGTCTTTAGACTGTTCATTTTGGAATGTTCTTCCTTCTTTAAATAGGCCTGGATTGCAATATACTTTCCTCTTAAAACTGCCTTTGCTGCGTCCCACAGAAGTTGTGTCTTTGTGTTGTTGTTGTCATTAGTCTCCATATATTCTTTGATTTCTGTTTTGATTTTGTCGTTAACCCATTGATTAATTAGGAGAATGTTGTTAAGTCTCCATGTATTTGTGAGTCTTTTTGATTTCTTTCTAAAATTTATTTGTAGTTTTATACCTTTGTGATCTGAGAAGTTGGTTGGTAGGATTTCAATATTTTTGAATTTACTGAGGTTCAGTTTGTGGCCTAGTATGTGGTCTATTCTGGAAAAAGTTTCATGTGCACTTGAGAAGAATGTGTATCCTGCTGATTTTGGGTGCAGAGTTCTGTAGATATCTGTTAGGTCCATCTGTTCTAGTGTGTTGTTCAGTGCCTCTGTGTCTTTACTTATTCTCTGTCTGTTTGATATGTCCTCTGGAGTGAGTGGTGTGTTAAAGTCTCCTAAAATGAATGCATTGCTCTCTATTTCCTCCTTCAATTCTGTTAGTATTTGTTTCACATATTCTGGCGCTCCTGTATTGGGTGCATATATGTTTATAATGGTTATATCTTCTTGTTGGACTGACCCCTTTATCATTCTGTAATTTCCTTCTTCATCTCTTGCTACTTTCTTCGTTTTGAAGTCTATTTTGTCTGATACAAGTACTGCAATACGTGCTTTTTACTCTTTGTTGTTTGCATGAAATATCTTTTTCCATCCCTTCACTTTTAGTCTTTGTATATCTTTGGGTTTGAGGTGAGTGTGTTGTAAGCAGCATATAGGTGGGTCTTGCTTTTTTATCCACTCTGTTACTCTGTGTCTCTTGATTGGTGCCTTCAGTCCATTTACATTTAGGGTGATTATTGATAGATATGTACTTATTGCCATTGCTGGCTTTAGATTCATGGTTATCAAAGGTTCAAGGGTTGCTTCTTTACTATCTAAGAATCTAACTTAGCTTTCTTGTTAAGTTATTGTGAACTCCGTCGGATGTTTCTTTATCTCTCCCTTCTTATTCTTCCTCTTCCATTCTTTATATATTACGTGTTTTATTCTTTGCCTTTAGTTAGTAATTGGATGGTCTGTTTTCTTTGCTATGATTTTATTTTTTCTGGTGACATCTTTTTAGCCTTAGGGGTGCTTCCTTCTTGAGCAGTCTGTTTAAGATATCCTGTAGTGGTGGTTTATGAGAGGCAACCTCTCTCAACTTTTGTTTGTCTGGAAATTGTTTAATCCCTCCATCATATTTAAATGATAATCGTGCTGGATAAAATATTCTTGGTTCGAGGCCCTTCTGTTTTGTTACGTTAAATATATCATGCCATTCTCTTCTGGCCTGTAAGGTTTCTGTTGAGAAGTCTGAAGATTGTGTGATGGGTTTCCCTTTGTAAGTGATCTTTTTTCTCTCTCTAGCTGTCTTTAATACTCTGTCTTTATCTTTGACCTTTGCTATCTTAATTATTATGTGTCTTGGTGTTGTCTTCCTTGGGTCCCTTGTGTTGGGAGATCTATGAGCTTCTGTGGACTGCGAGACTATTTCCTTCCCCAGCGTGGGAAAATTTTCGGCAATTATTTCTTCAAAGACACTTTCTATCCCTTTTTCTCTCTCTTCTTCCTCTGGTACTCCTATAATGCAAATATTGTTCTGTTTGGATTGGTCACACAGTTCTCTTAATATTCTTTCATTCCTAGAGATCCTTTTATCTTTCTCTGCCTCATCTTCTCTGTATTCCATTCTGTTTTTTATTCCATTAACAGTCTCTTGCATCTCATCCAGTCTGCTGTTAAGCCCGTCAATGGCCTGTCTGATTTCTGCATAGTCTTTCCTCACTTCCGTCACTTCCTCCCTCAGCTCTTGCACATTTCTCTGTAGATCCATTAGCATGGTTATTACTTTTATTCTGAATTCTTTTTTAGGAAGACTGTGCATGTCCATCCCTTCAGGTTCCCTCTCTTGGGTTGTCTGGGTCTGAAGCTTTGTCTGTACCATATTCCTCTGTCTTTTCATGGCTATAGAATTGGTTGCTGGTAGGTGCCACGTATGTCAGCTGGGCTCTTTATGACGCCTTGCCGGTTGCCGAGTCCTCCCAGGTGTAACCGCATGCTCTGCGCTTTCCTGTGTATTCTGGTCTCTCTTTTCAGAATAGTTGTATTTGCTGTGTTTTCACGGATAAATATAATGTTTGGAGGAGAATTCTGCCACCTGGCTCACGTCGCCATCTTCCTGGAAGTTGGGTCTTTTTTTTTATCCATTCAGTGACTCTATGTCTTTTGATTGGTACATTCAGACCGTTTACATTTAGGGTGATTATCCATAAGTATGTACTTACTGCCATTGAAGGCTTATAGTCGTGGTTATCAAATTTTCAAGGTTAACTTCCTTAGTATCTGAGAGTCTAACTTAACTCTGTTAGTATGCTATTGCAAACACATTCTAAAGGTTCTTTTCCTCTCCTCCTTTTTCTTCCTCCTTCATTGTTTATGTATTAGGTATCATATTCTGTACTCTTTGTCTTTCCTGTTACTCTTTGAGGATTAGTTATATTAATTGTGTTTTTGTATTATATGCGGTATTAGGAGGAACCCTCTGTCTTCCGTCACATGCTGCCATCCTCTTCATACGGTTTCAATCATACTAATCAATATTCAGAACACTATTTCCTTCTCTAAGAGCTTTGCTCAGTTCTATACATTTGTCTGGTCACAACTGAAAGCTTCTGGCTGTTTCTCAGAGCCAGTGATCAATAGCTGAATATCAGCTCTACTATCTCACCATCATGAGTGGGTGGCTCTGGGCATTCTGGTTTCCCTGTGATCACTCATTGGCATTCTTATATACTTAACCCTCATATTCTTTTTTTCTTAACATTATTTATCACTTTCCATATGACATGAACTCAGTAATGCTCTGTCCTGTACCCCCACACCATACATCATGGAATGTGTGAATCATTTCTGGAATCCCACATTTGAGAGTTCAGTTAAAATGCAGACAGTTATTACATCATAACACTGAGATATTTTGTAGTAATGCCAATATCAAATGCTCTCATCTCTAGCCCGTCTTGACAATAATATGAATCTTGCCCTCAGTCATATCTTTGTGGAACGAGAATTAACTGAAGCTCATGACTTAGCGTTAGATATCCCAATCGCTCCATCTCTTCCTGTTTTCACAAACAGGAACATGGGAGAATAATACTCTGGTGACAATTCAAACTTACCTGTCTATTCTTTATACATCTCTAGTTATTAGTGCAAAGAAGAATATATTCTGCATGTGTAATCAAATTTTAGTACAGATACTATAAACAAAACCAAAATGATGTATTAGAGAAAAATATTTCTAATATAGTCATCAGATAAAGGGTTAATATTTAAAATAAACTAAGCTCTCTTAAGAAAAATATAAATAATCAAAAATGGATAAAGATGTTAACAAGTAAGTCACAGTAAAGAAATTAATTGGCCAATGAGATGAGAAAAAAGATGTTCAACCTCATCACTACTGAAAGTGCCACTGACATCATGAACAAGGGGCTATTTCTCTGATGCATCGGACTGCAAAACTTGCAGGCATTGTATCAGCCTCTAAGGGCAATAGGGTGTTCATGTTGACGGTGGAAATGTCATTGTGTATGGCTCTGAGTGAAAGCAATGTAACACTAGCTATTCTGTGTACTGCTCTTTGATCCATAAATATGTTCCTGGAAATCTGTCTTATAAAGCAAAGGCACAAGTATTTTAGAATATGTGTGTGTGTGTGTGTGTGTGTGTGTGTGTGTGTGTGTGTGTGTGCGTGTATAAATTCTATATATACACATTAATAAAAATTATGTACTACATATATTTAATATACATATGCATATAGACATGTCTGAGGAAATGGTACCAAAAATTTAATGGCAGTTATCTTAGGATAGTGGGATTTTTAGGTGGTTTATACCTGCTTGTACTTTACTGTTTAAAAATGTTCATAATGAATAAGTACTGTGTGATAGAAAAGATAAATCAAAATGTTTTATTATAAAAAGTAATTACTATATTAAAAATTCATGTGAATGGAAAAAACCTGATATTTACTTTGAGATATACACATGTTGAATGTAAAGGGCAGGGCAATGAGCTGAAGCAGTTTCCAGCTCTGGTGGTTCCTACTCAAAGGGAAATCAGACAGGCTATTTGAAATTCCATGTTTCTTGAAGAGAAATTTTCACATTTTAGTCATAAAATAATCCATTTTTAATTGCACATGTTTTTTAAAAATGCATTTTGGTCTACATTTTGTCATATTTTATAGTCAGACTTCTTTTGCGTGTAGTTGCAGTAAATTGGAAAACATGAGACGGACTTTAAGAGCTTCATAGACCCTTTTAAGGGACACCCTGAACTTTATCTTGCAAAGACCCTGTAGACTATAAGTTATAGTTATCTGTGCAGAAATATTTCCTTTTCCTGGTCTTTTACCCCTCACCTCTCCATACTTTGCATACATTATTCCCCAGATGACCCCTGTAGCAACTGTATCTCTTTTGGTAATAGCACATATCATAATTAAAATTTTTTTCTCATCCTAAACTGTCAGCTCCATGGGGGACTGAAATGGGACTTATTCACTTTATCTGATTTATTTCCAAGCTCTGTACTAGACTTACTGAAGGTATTCATTAAATGTTTTTTAATGAATGCGTGAACAAAAAGGAACGTAAATATACTAGTTCTAAAAAGCGACTTAGTTATAACTTTAACACAGTTTGTTTCCTCCTACAAATCTTCCGATGAAATAGTAATTTCCCACATTCTCGCTGTAGAACCAAGAACCTGAAATGCAATGGTGTCTGTGGGCTCCTGGATCCGGGCTCCCTTGTTCCCCGTGGAAGGCAGCCTCCTTCATAGACCCCCAAAGAGCCCAGGAATTGTAGGGAAATATTTCCTAAATCCAAATTCTCAGAAGATTTACCAATTGGGATATAATCACCATCATTATCATCGTCTATAGAATTTTGTATAAAAGAGTAACAGTGAAAGTCTTTTTCGTTCTCTTTTATCCAAGACTCTCACTCCCCAATGCAACCACTGTTATCTTATCCACCCTTTAAAATATACTTTATCCTTAAAAAATATATACACACAGATTTATAATTTTATGCATAAGTAACAGCTTACATACCATACATAATTTATTTACTTAAAAATGAAACCTGGGGATAGTTCCACATCTGCACATGGAAAACTCATTTAGAGAGTGCTACATTATATTCAATTGCACGGGCACCTTGTAGTTTATCAAATATGTCTCAATATACTGGCATTTAAGTGGATTCTAATAATTTGCTATTAGAAGCAATGCTACAATGTATTTTCATACATGTATGATTATATGAGTAGCCCAAGTATCTAGGAGTGAGTGAAATTTCTGGGTTAATGGATATGTACATTTTATATTTTCTTAATTTTTTCCTAGTAGAAGTTGTACCAGTTTACATGTCTATCAGTAATGTGTATATCTTCCCCTCCTCAGATGAAAGACTATTTGATGGCTTCACATCCACATGGCACAAAGCCCAGTACTCTCTTATAGTTTATTATGTATTTCTCTCTTTATGAGTAGAAAGAACAGTTCTTTCAAAAATAAAAAGGATTTCTATGTGCATTATAAAGTTATGACCAGATCAAATCACTCAAACTTTCCATTCTCCAGCTTCTTCATGTGTAAAATGAAGGAATTCGATAGTCTCTGAGTCCTTTCTCACCCTAGGAGAAGTCTAGGAAAAGTACAAACAGCTAATGACAAATAGGTTCAATGAGAGGATGAACAATTTCAGAGTGGTACTAATTATTTTCTTGAAATTTTTTTTACCTGAAAAAGTATAGAGATAGACCAGTTGCTGAAATATTTTTGGTTTTTTTTTTGGACAAACATTCTAATTTTTGTAGCCCAGAAACTTCTGCAGAGCATATTTCATATCTTTGTTCCTCAGACTATAAATCACAGGATTAATGAGTGGGGTTCCCACAGAATAAAACAGAGTCACAAGCTTCTGCATTCCAGCTTCGTGCTCAGAAGTTGGGCTTAGATACATAACCATCACTGAGCCATAGAAGAGAGAAACCACAGTGAGATGGGACCCACAGGTGAAGAAAGCCTTTCTTCGTCCAGCTGCTGAAGGGACCCTCAATACAGCTCTCAGTACTAGAGCGTAGGATACCATGATATAAAGGAATGGAATACATAAAAGCAGAAAACTTATGATCGTCCAAAAAAACTCCATTACTGGGGCTCTAGTACAGGTGAGGGCTAATAGAGGACCCGGGTCACATAGGAAGTGGTCAATTATTCTAGATCCACAGAAGGACATCTGGGAAATAATGATGATGGGAATCAAGAACCAGAGGAAACCAAGTACCCAGCAGCTGACCACAAGTTTGGTGCAGAGACGTCCAGTCACAAGAGTAGGGTAATGCAGAGGCCAGCAGATGGCAAGGTATCGATCAAATGCCATAACAGCCAGGAAAAAGCATTCTGTAGAACCCAAGGAGAAGAAAAAGTAGAACTGGAGAAAGCAGCCAGAGAAGGAGATGATCTTGGTGTCAGAGAGGAAGTTGGCCAACATGTTGGGGACGGTGGAGGTGACATACCAGATCTCCAGGAAGGAGAAGTTGGCGAGCAGGATGTACATGGGGGTGTGTAGTCTCTGATCCCAGCGCACAGCGCAGATGATGGAACCATTGTTCATGAGGGTGAGGAGGTAGACCACAGAGAAGAGCACAAAGAGGAGGATCTGCCCCTCCCTGGGGCGAGGGAAGCCCAGAAGGATGAAGCCAGAGATGGTGCTGGAGTTGTAGATTTTCATGTGTCTATGAGCTGGGGAAGTATGCATAATTAATAACTATCCCTGTAGTAGCAGAGGGACTTCATTTTCTTTGTCCAAGCAAGAAACTGAGATTCACTTATTAAGTCAATATTTATTTATCTATTTTAAATTAAAGTATAGTTGACATACAATACATTGGTTTCAAGTATACAATATAGTGATTTGACTGTTATTTACATTATTAAATTCTCTATCCAATAAGTTTAGTTACCGTTAGTCAATATAGAAATATATTATAGTATTATTGACTATATTCTCTATGCTGTACTTTCATCCCCATAACTATTTTATGCTATAATTGAAATTTTGTGCCCCTTTATCTCCTTCACCCATTTTACTCACCCACCCAAACCCTCCCCTATGGTAACCACCAGTCACTTCTCAGTGTCTGTGTGTTTATTGCTGTTTTCTTTGTTTTGTTTTGTTTTTAGATTCCACATATAAGTGAAATCATATAGTATTTTTCTTTCTCTCCTTGGCTTATTTCACTTAGCACAATACCCTCTAGGTCTATCCATGTCACAAATGGCAGGATTTCCTCCTTCTTTTATGGCTGAATAATATTCTATAAATATATGTACTACAGCTTTATCCATTCATATATTGATGGGCACTTCAGTTAGTATTTGTTGAGTGTTTACTGTTTGCTAGGTACTTTTTCCCAGATACTAGGGATACAGCAGTGAACAAAAAAGAACAAAATAGAATTCAATAGAAAAAAATAGATTCAAATACCTGCCCCAGATAGGGGAATGTAACGTGTATTCTCTTTTTTTCCCTCTTAAACTTAATATACTGAGCTAGTTCTCTTTTTGGAGAATGACATTTTCAGAATAGGCTGAGGTTATTGCTGTGTCACAGTGTTGTGGAGATGACTGGGGATGTACATGACACTTGCATTTAGAATAGGCTCTGTAATTTTTATGTCAATGAATGGACAAATGCATTTCTAAGTACTCCATGGGCAGCGGTCATCTAATGCAGCCGCTTGTATGCAGGTGTCCTGCTGGAGCATGTGATTGTGGAGCAGGAAAAATGTGGGACTTCTGATGTCACTTAAAAATTATTTGACAGTTGGCTGTATCTCAACCTTACAAGTTGATTCGTTCTCTCTAATACCATTATCTACAATTTCATGAGTAAATCCATCAGGTTTGTTGGAGAAAACTACCTGAGAAAACAGTACATAAGGCCAGGTGGATAGGTATCCTGAAAGATAAAATTAACATATTTAACCGTATTAGAATAGGTCTATTGTGTAGGGAAAGGATACAGTAGTGTGCTGGAACCCCTTGGGTCAGGTTTGTTTAGGACATTTCTTGATTCTTATGTCAAGATATATGTGTCCAATAAAAGCTCCCAAGATTCTAACCATCTGTGTCTTAATGCATATCACCACAGGGTCCTGCTGGCCTCAGCCAGGATGGGTCGGAGAGGGGAGAGGATGGCTACATCATGAGCTCTGTTTTCTATATGGCTTTGCTCAGCTCTTAAATTCATCTTTCTAGGGACTCAGATCAAGTTTGAAATGATTATATATTTATTTCTCATGAAGGGTTGCTGAAAGCAGGTTTCATTTAAAAAGCCCACATCTATAAAAGGACTCCACCATATTCATTTAGGATAAAAATATTCAGGACATTTACCTTTGTTGATGTTTGCTTGCTGTTTCCTGATTTGACTTGTCTCTTTGTAGAAGTTTTAAAACTAATGTCGGTGTCATTCGGCGCACTGCTTATCCCTGAGAGGCAGAAGGCAGTGTCTGATATGACCAATGAACTCAAGGTATCTAGTCTCAGAAGTTAAAACAACACAAAACAAGAGTTTTATGAAGTCCGTGAGTTTGTAATATTAATTCAGAGAAATGACACCTGGATTTTATTGATTTGAGGCATCTGTGGCTTACTAGTGGTTTTGTAG
This sequence comes from Phataginus tricuspis, assembly GCA_029783875.1. NCBI lineage: Eukaryota > Metazoa > Chordata > Mammalia > Pholidota > Manidae > Phataginus > Phataginus tricuspis. The sequence goes on from JAQQAC010026072.1 coordinate 78,222,670, forward strand.
TTTTGGTCTGGGTTCTAGTTTTCCTCAAATCCCAATTTATATGCAGTCATCTGTTTGATGATCTTATTACTGGAAATTGGATAGCTGCGTAAATATTTGAGGACCTTCTTTTATTCCCCTATGTTTTAATACCACATCCCCTTTCTCTTACTCTTCATTTAAAACTCAGCTGCAATTCCTATAATTGATCTATTTCTAAACTACGACTTGATGCATCTGCTTGTTTTTTGTCCACTGCACTCCCCGAGTTGAAGCAACCATGACAACTTCTCTGGGGCACTACAAAGGCCTCCTGAACGATCTCTGCTTTTTGCCTTTGCTTTTCTACAGCCAGCTCTCTACACAGGGGCCATACTGACTGGTTAATAATATAAATTAAGATCATGTCATTCTTTGTGCAAAGCATTCAGTAACTTCCCCAAACTAGAATAAAACCCAAGCTTCATTTTATTACTTATGAATGATCTGGCCTCCACCTACTTCACCAATTTCTTCCCTTTTTCTTCCCCCTTTCCAGGTCTGTCTTTCCCTCTTCTCCCTTATTTTTATAGGCCTTTCTATCTGGCAATAAGCCATGTCCTGCTCTGACCAGGCGCTTTGCTCTAGGTGTTCTCTTTCCCTGGAAATCTCATCTGGAACCCATTTTTCAGTTTCCAGCCTAAATAGTCTCTTCTTCTCTGTGCCCCTGTAAGTTCCTTTGCCATTCTTTTGTTCATAAATGTCTAGTTACTTCCTTCTTGGTACTTATAAAAATCTGAAATTATTTTATTTCTTCACTTATTTGTCTGTCTTTACCAGTTGAATAAGGTCAGGAAACCTGTCTGTTGAACTCACTTTTTTATTATAGATGTGGCACACAGTAGGTATTTAATACATTGTATAACTGATTTATTTTTTTAAAATGCTTTTCTAACTATAAAATATGTTTATCATAGAACTTTGCAAAATGCATGAATTGTAATGAAGAGAATAAAAACTTATTTGAAAAAATCTATAAATAGAAGACATTTTGGGAGAAATATGTTTCAAGCCTTAAGACAATATCATCTATATGAAAGTGATTTTTACACAATGGGAACCTGAAAAATAATATAAGTAGAATTTGCAGGAATGTATTTTTTCAGAACTTTTCTATACCACATCAAGTTATTGGGGTATTTATGTAGATTTCAGGGAATTCAGGGTTATTAGATGTTGAATGTTCTTGGTAAGAGAAGCTATTCTATTTTAACTGATTACCTTTTCATCTCCTAAAAGATGGGATGCAGGGTGGAAGTGTGGAAAGACAAAATGGCCTTTATTCTGTTGATATAAAAAAATCCACAAACTTGCTTTATAGATCTAGCAGGTATTTAACATTTCTAAGTTTTAGTTTCTTAAATGTAAAATGGGAATTGTACTACAAAATTCTTACTCCTGTTAATTTCTGAGAGGCTTATTGTTATCCTAGGAATGCACCAACTACACAGGACAGCTAGACTTGCAGGCCTAGAAGTGATATGTAATCCTGGAATGAGAACCATTGCTGGATGTTGTATTAATTATATTTGCAGGTACAGGATTCAGGACAGTTTCTTTTCAGGGTGGTTCTCCAAGTGCAAGCCTGAGAAAACTGTCCTGGAAAATAGGAAATGTTTTGAAATATTTTATGCTAAATTAAATAAAATTAAGCATGTGGAAAACAATACTTCCACTAAGCTGCTTTGTTAGTCATCATTTGTCAGTTAGCTCCTAAGCATGGAAAGCAGCTGCTGTGTTTACTGGTCAGTCTGAGTTGGCTGCGTCCCCCTGAATAGGCCTCAATGGGTGCTGTGGCCAAGGTCATGGGGACATGAGCCCAGGGAGCTCAAGGCTGTGTCTGTGCACCCAGGCTAGTTGAACAGAGGATTCAAGCAAACAAGCTTCACTTTTGATTTGTGAAATTAGTGTCTAGAAGTCTGGACACTGTATGTTCAAAATGACTTCCAGATGTTAATTTAACTATATTGATATTTTCACTGATATTTTCTTTTTCCTTAAAGCTGGTGCCAGAAACCCCGGTGGAGTGAAAGCCTCGGTATCCTCACTAGTTTACATTTCTCAGCAGCAGTCCTGGCAATTCCCCTATAAATGTAACCTGCTCTGCTGGCCTGGCTGCTCGTGGAGCACAGTTTCCAGAGCTTGATCATCTGCGTTCAGATCCCACCTCCACTGCTCTCTAGCTGTGGGTGAGTTACTAATCTCTCTGTACTTTGGTTGCCTTTTTTGTAAGGTGGAAAGAATAAGAAAACTGTCTACAGAGGGTATTCTGAGGATTCAATAAATAATATTTGTAAAATGCCTGGCAACCAGTTAGTGCTAATAGCTCTCTATCTCATTGGAAAAAATTTCTTAATAGCCCTCAAAAGAAAGTATATTTATCCATTGCTGGTAAGTGGTAGGAAATTGTGGTATACTAGAAATAGTACTGGACATGAATATGGGAGCCTGTGATATGAATTCCAGTATTTATATTGCATTATTGTGGGAAATTCTACAAGTCAATTATTTCCTGTTTCTTAGTTTCCTCAAACGTCAAATGGAGATGATACTGCCTTCCCCAAAGGATGGTTCTAAAGATTGTTGAATGAAATAATGAATTAACAAGATGGAAGTATCTTGTAAATATCTGACATTTAATAAATATTAGATGTTTTGTAGAAAATTGTAATAGAGTTAGCAGGACAATTATTTTCCAGAGATAAAGATCCTCCAGCTAGACCTCTCTAAGCACATTACCTTCTTTCCTGATGCAGGAAAGGGAATCCCAACGGAAGCTTCTCAGTCAGCTTCTTTCTGGCTTTGCTGAGAGTAGGATTATTTGTCTTTGTAGTAACCAGCTGGGAGAGAAGATGTGAAAACAGGTCGGGGTGAAGCTCAGTGAATGTATGTGCTGTAAGTTCCAGGGATTATGATCAAAGCTTGTCCTTTGCTCCTTGAGGCTTTATTTACTGTATCTAGAAGGAGGACAGTGCCTGGAGACAGGTCTGTGCCAGTTAGTCCCTATCTTCTCTGGAGATCCCTGGCCTTCATTTCTGCCTTTATTTTCCCCAGTGGTGGAGGAAGTAATTCTTACTGTGTCTGAATCTCTTAGAGGTGGCTAGAGATGCAATCAATAAATTCATCAATCATTTACCAAACTTTTGGAATGTCTATCATATGCCCAAGGGAAACTCTTGTCAAACAAAGCCCAAGATAAAGTGTCTGTATTGCAGGAGTTTGTATTTGGCTTCTTATAAGCTGATGTTAATTATTGGTCCAGGGACAGATCTCCTTTCCCTACTGGGAAGAGAGATTAGTTGGGGGAGTAGTGGACCTCAGCCAAGGGGGCTGTGGAATCCCTCTCTTCCCAAGACCATCATGGCCTCCTTAGTGATCTTTCAGTTAGAGCTTCTGAGTCACAACAGTTCCACCGAAGAACCCTGAGTCTCACAGGACACTTACCAGCCTGAGGATACTGTAGGTCAAGGGGCCACTTAGCAGGGTCATTCAGCAGCAGCATGCAGAGGAGCTGAAACTGGGCGTTGGGCTTCAAGTTTTCTTCATCCCCAACAAAGGAGCAGGTCTTTTAGTACAGGTTATTATTCCCTGTCCCTTCACACTTCTTGAAGGAGTTTTCATCTTAACATCTCACATCCTGTTTAAGCACCTTTGATATTTCCCCTACCCACAGTGTAAAACAGTCTATTGCCTGGTCAATAAGGCCCCTGCATTACAGTGCTGCCCTGTCTTTCAAATCTTGCATCTTGGAGTTTCCTGTGCTTTTATCCCTATGCTCTGCCATATTTACCTATGTGCACATAAAACTCCAGCCATGTATTCATCAAGTGAGTCATTTTGCCTTCTGAAAGGCATGAAAGAACCCCCTGACTCTGAAAGCAGGAGACCCCACCACTGTGGAGTGATACACTCAAAGAGCTGAATTCATATCTTCAAGTGTAGCAAGTTTATGAGTTAAATGCACATAAGATTATCCATGTGTTGCTATGGTTATTTTTCTTCCTTTTATTTGCCTTTTCCTACCCTTCCTGGTACCTGTGATTGGGTCTTAGAATACATTGGTATTATGAGCAGGTCCATTATGGGTTGGACAAGATATCACGTGTACTGGCTTAGGCACCTAATCACCATTTATAATGTTTAGATGGAAAAAACCTTTTACAAATTTCAATCCATCTTGGTGTGAATTTATATTTCCAACAATTATTATCTTAAAAGTACACACTTCATATTGCAAACTTGTCACAAAAAATAAAGATAAAGATGCAAAACAGGCTTTAGCTTTCTATTCTGTAAAACATGTAAAATAGTAATGGCTACTATACAAAATGAAAACATTTGGTATACCTAGTCCTACTTTGGAGAGAGTTGCATATTATAGACCAAATGAAAAAGCACTGTATAGGAAAGTCTCTTTAATACGATTTGATTTTTGTAATATAAACCATAAAAAACAGTGACATGATTGGAAATACTGTCAAGAGTATGGAGAATTGTATGAAGCATACATACTAGGTTGTTAATATTGTTTATCTAGTAGGGGGAGGTGGTGGAGTGAAAAGCAGATTGAGGACAAAGTGGTGGCAGAAGGGAATTGGAAGGAAAAAATAAAGAAATGTCCCTAAAAGCACCATGTACAATATTCCACTCATGTAAAATTGACATATGTGAATTCATGTGTATGTGTATAAAAGCATACGTGAAAGATTGTTCACTAAAATATTAATGATGGTTACCTTAGAGTGGTGGGATTTTAGATAACTTTAAAAATACTTTTATACTTCAAGAATTATTACAATGAGCATTTATTATTTATAAATTGAGAATAAAAGCAAGCTATATTTTTTACTATGGATGAAAAGAAGCCATTTTCTTCTGTGTGAGTATACTACTCAGATAAATATCCAGGAGAGGAATTGCTGAGTCAAAGGAATGCCCTTTACATTTTATGGTTTTTGGCAATGTGTCCTTCATAAATGTACCAATTTATGCTCCACTAGCAAAGGACAAGATTGCTGTTTTTCCCAATATCATTTTTGATCTTGTTAGTTTTGGGGGAAATGAAGCATATTTATTATAGTTTTCTTTGTATTTCTCTGATTCTGAATAAAATAGAATGTCTTTTCAGATACTTAAAAGCCTTTGCTGTTTACCTTTTTCATATATTCGACACCTTTTCTATTGTGCAGATGCTTTTTTTCTTATTGATCTGAAGAGATATATGATATTTATCTTTTGTCTGTAATTGATGCCAGCATGACAGATGTTCTGGACAGAAATAGAAGCTCAGAAGAGTGATGACAATTTGCTGTTGTTTAAAGGGTAATAGAAAACCAGGTTTGCCCAAATGTTATATAACCTTGTGTAATTTGTAAGCACAAATACAAATAAAAAAATAAGGGGCTCAATTATCTTAATGGAAAATAGGGGAGCTTCCCCCTCTCATTTTTAAAGAGGATTTACTTTAGAAAATGTGTAACTAAATTCCTTCTTTGAAATGCATGTGAATATTTTCTTTCTTTTTTCTTTTCTTTATTTATTTATTACAATTTATTTTATTTTAGTATCATTAACCTACAATTACATGAGCAATATTGTGATGATTAAACTACCCCCGTCATCAGGTCCCCCCCACCAACCCTATTACAGTCACTGTCCATCAGTGTAGTGAGATGAGAATCACTACTTGTCTTCTCTGAGTTGTACAGTCCTCCCTGTGCCCCCCCTACCTCACGTCTGCTAATCGTAATGCCCCTTTTACCCTCTTATCCCTCCCTTCTCGCCCTTCTTCCCCAGTCCCTTTCCCTTTGGTAACTATTAGTCCATTATTTTTAAGAGCTAAATGAACCTCTTGTCAGCTTTATGACTTTGTCAAAGATAGGAAGTATTTTTGAAATGTAGTCATCAAGGTAGGGAGCCCAGTTTCTGTGGGAAGGTAGGGACCTAACTTCACTGGCCTAACTTCCAAGTTGCAAGGCTACCTCAGGTCATATAGGTATGTCTGTTTTTCCTTCTTGTGAAGCCAATTAGCAAACACAGATGGCCATCCCAATTATCAGGTGTTTCTAGGGTGACCTGTGTGACAACTGGTGTTGCAGGTCTTTTTGAAGAATAGTTAGAGAGTATCTTGAGAACATGTACTTGATGGGTTGTACTTGCTTGGCTATAGAAAAGGATGAGCTTTCTTTCTGTCTTTGCCATCTCTCAGTGAATTGCCTGTGAGGCATATATTCCCTTACTTTGATGTTTTTTCAGTAACAAAACTGTTTTATTCTCTTCTACTTTTGTGGAGAGGTTTTCTGGGCTGACAGACAATTTGTTTTTAATTATATTTCCCCAATAAATTCAACTCAGCTTTTAAAATCTATGGCTCTTTAATTTGTAAAATTATGGAGATGGAGTACATCTTTGAGATTCCTTATAGCCCTATAAATTCTAGGAAATAAAAAAACTCCATGGTGTATAAAGTTCAAAAACAATTTGAACAGTTTTCTGAGTGAGGTCAGTTAGTCTTCTTTTCAACCAAGAAATTAAAACAGATTCTGATCCCCAAAATCTTTTAAAACAAGATTCTTACTTTAATGTTCTCAATAATTTCTTCATAGCATGTTTCATATCTTTGTTCCTCAGACTGTATATTACAGGGTTAATGAGTGGAGTAACTACAGAATAAAACAGAGTCACTATCTTGTGCGTTCCAGCTTCATGCTTGGATGTTGAGCTCACATACAAGACCATCACTGAGCCATAGAAGAGAGAAACCACAGCGAGATGGGACCCACAAGTGCAGAAAGCCTTTCTTCGTCCAGAAGCTGAAGGGACTCTCAATACAGCACATAGGACCAGAGCATAGGAACCCACGATGAAGAGGAAGGGAATAAATAAGAGCAGAGAGCTTAAGGTAGAGCTAGTTAACTCCATTACAGGGGCTCTGGTACAGGTGAGGGCCAGCAGATGACCTGGATCATGCGGGAAGTGGTCAGTGATCCTGGATCCACAGAAGGACATCTGGGAATAACAATGATAGGAACCAGGAACCAGAGGAAACCAAATACCCAGCAGCTGACCACAAGTTTGGTGCAGAGACATCCAGTCGCAAGAGTAGGGTAATGCAGAGGCCAGCAGATGGCAAGGTATTGATCAAATGCCATAACAGCCAGGAAAAAGCATTCTGTAGAACCCAAGAAGAAGAAAAAATAGAACTGGAGAAAGCAGCCAGAGAAGAAGATGATCTTGGTGTCAGAGAGGAAGTTGGCCAACATGTTGGGGACGGTGGAGGTGACATACCAGATCTCCAGGAAGGAGAAGTTGGTGAGCAGGATGTACATGGGGGTGTGGAGTCTCTGATCCCAGCACACAGTGCAGATGATGGAACCATTGCCCATGTGGGTGAGGAGGTAGACCACAGAGAAGAGCCCAAAGAGGAGGATCTGCCCCTCCCTGGGGCGAGGGAAGCCCAGGGGGATGAAGCCAGAGATGGTGCTGGAGTTGTTGGGGGTGTTGGAGATTTTCGTAGGTCCGTGAACTGTGAAAAGACCAACAAATTATTGAATGACTGTGTAAAGACAGATGGGGACCCAGATATGTAATGAAGCCACCTTGAAGAATGGTTACTATTTAATCCTGAAATACTGTTCTGGCTTAGTTTTGGACTATAAAAAATACTAGAAGTCAGTGAGTATCAGTGGATAGACAGAAATGTTTTCTTATTGTGAAATGTGTTGAAACATGCTTAATATGTTACTATACAGCTTAATAAATCATTATACATAAAACTCCAAATGACTGCCACTGAGGTCAAGAAATAGAGGATCACTTACTCCCTAGAACTCCCCTCATGCTCCACCCAACCACTGCCCTCTGCCTTTCTGCCCCCCCCAATTGTAACATTCTCTTTTTCTTGTGGTAATTACTTCCTTGTTTTCCTTTATTTTAATAACTAAGTATGCATTCCTAAATGAAAATATTTGGTTTGCTTGTTTTTGTACTTCACATAAATGAAATCATGTTATATGTAGTGCTTTTCGATGGCCTGTTTTGTTCAACAGTAAGTTTGTGAAATTCATGTTGCGTGTATCTATAGTTTGTCTGTTTTTACTTTTCTAAACTGTTACATTCTGTGAATAAACCATCACTTATTTAGCCATTCTACTGTAGAGGTATATTTTCATTATTTCCAGTTTGGAGATATCAGGAGTGCTGCTACTATGAACATATAGTTCATTTTTCCTGGTTCAAACAGGCATGCATTCCTGTAGGCTGGATCATAGGATGTGTGTATCTTCAACATTAATAGGTTATACTAAATAGTGTTCCATCCTTAATGCATTGTTTTTTATTCCTACTAATAGTATATGAGAGGTCTGATTGTCAGACATCCTTTTCTAATGTTAAGATCTGTATTTACTAGAGTCTGGGGAATGACGTATACACTGCATTTTAATAGCTTGTCTCTTCTTTTTCTTCTGGTAATATCAGACTGGATTGTTTTCTTCTTGGCAGTACTTTTTTCAGAGTAGGTGGTTATATCAGAACTGTGCTACTCTCAAGAGAGTATTCTGGAAGTGATAAAGACACAAAGAAAAAAAACTGAAGGAACAAAACAGCAGCAGACTCACAGAACCCAAGAATGGACTAATAATTACCAAAGGGAAAGGGACTGGGGAAGAAGGGCGGGAAGGGAGGGATAAGAGGGTAAAATGGGGCATTACGATTAGCAGACATAAGGTGGGGGGGCACGGGGAGGACTGTACAACTCAGAGAAGACAAGTAATGATTCTCATCTCACTACACTGATGGACAGTGACTGTAATAGGGTTGGTGGGGGGGACCTGATGACGGGGGTAGTTTAATCATCACAATATTGCTCATGTAATTGTAGGTTAATGATACTAAAATAAAATAAATTGTAAAAAAAAAACAAAAAAAAACTTGGTTTAGGAGAACATTTTAATGCACGGTATAATTTACAGCCACTTCTGGAAGGTCCATTATCCGTCTATATGAGCTTTGGGTCTTGCGATCAGCTTCATGACTAAACAAGACATTTATTTATCACACCTCCTACTTTTTCTATATGCCTCTCCCAAGAGAGAATTCTTTGAAATGGCTCACATAAGAGAATCTTTCTAAACAATAAGTTTCAAATGGAACTTTGTCACAGGCTTAAAATCAGTTTGTTTGAGAAGTTACTTTGCTAGAAGTAGTTGGGAATTAGCATGATGCTTTGTACTTAGACTGCTTTTAATAAATATTCATAAAATGAATGAATAAAAAGACTTTTTCAGTTACCCAAAAGAGATCACACCAACATAGCTACTCGTGGGCAAAGCTGACTTCTCACGTGGCCGTGGAACAAAGGGTCCTTGGGACTATTGGAATCGCTTTTCTTTTGAGGTAGTTAATTAACTCACTGATTCTCTTTGGTAATCCAGTCTACCAAAGTCTAGTACTGCAGTAGTAAAACATGCACACTGACTGTGAGAAGTAGGTGCAGCTTACTTCTGTTAATATAGTTCCCCAGCCTTCCAGGGTGGATACAATGGAGGGATAGGATCAGTATTAATCTGGTCTTGTTGAAACAGGTTTTTGATTGTCTGGATTGGGAATATGACTCTTCAAAATCCACTGGTTCCTATTCCAGTTATGTAAACTGTGGAACCTGATTTACTTATCTACTGTTAAGGTACAGGGAGCAGGAAACTGGAAAAGAAGAGAAAACTTAAAATTTTTTGTTCCCTTTCCCAGTTACTGCTTGGGAGCACCTCAGTGCGGAATGACTTTGGATGGTTACACATTTGCAAAATCACTTAATGTTTTTTCTGAGTTAAAAAACATCAACCTTTATTAAATAATCCCGCACTCAGACCTTGGTTTTGGTTATTATAGCTTCTGTAAATACGGTATGACCTCCCTGGATAAATGGCAGAAAGTGTCAGGGGAGAGGTGGTTGATTAGAATGTATTTTTGTTTATTTTTGGAGAGGAAGAAAATTTGTGACAGGGTACTCACAAACTGATTAATATTTTGGAACTTACAAAATGTTGCCAAATCTTTCCTCTCTGAGCCCTGTCTAGTTCTGGCTTTTTAATATGATTCTCTCTGCGTGGACTGTAGAGGGTACTGTGAATATTGGTACAATGATGTCTGTGTTTATGTCCCAAGGTCAAGTTAATGGACTGAGAGTTAATTAGCAGCAATCACTTTTTAAAATTTACTTGTTGAATTAGTCACCCCTGGAAAGGTAGACTGTGTCTGAGTGAACACTGCCATGTCAAACACAGTGTGAGAAAGATATTTCCTAATATTTTAATTTTCCCTCAAAGCTCAGGGCAGTAGAAATCTTGATACATCCATTCGTTGGCCATCTTTCTACAGCCCGGCTAGAGATGTCTCATGACATCTCATTTCTCTCCCTTGGCTAGTTTGCATGGTTTTAGTTAGGGGCTGCCACATCTGTAAGATTGAGTAATCTGTTCCTGGAAAACACTAAAAAATAAGGATAATTTTCCAGATTAGGCAGCTGTTTATAACATAAAAAATACTGAATTTAGAGTCAAGAATTTTTTTTACTAGACAGAGGAAATTAATGCTCAGTTTTTTATAGCTATAAAATAGACATAATTACGCCTTCTCTATGGGCCATTATAAAGATTATGGAATGAGATAAATGTCTGTGGCAGTACCTTTGACCAATGCTGACCAGTAAGAGCTTAAATATTGGTTGTTTGTGTATGGCCATAGAAAATTCAAAGAGAACTGTGGGCAACAGCTAGTAGATTATGATTGTTTTTTACTCTTCTAAACACTGTATAACCTTATTACCTGGATCAGTAAAGGGAATTCCAAACGGAAGCTTCTCAAAGGTTTCTTTTTTATTTTCTTCATGCGAAGAGCTAGTCTTCTTGGCAATAACCAGAATGGAGAAGAGAGGTGGAAATGGTTGGGGTAAGGATCCCTGACTGTGCTGGTGAAGGGTGGAGGGATTATAAGGGGAGCCTTCCAGGAAGCCCGTTTTTTCTTGATCCTTGAGGTTCCATTTACTGCTTCTAAAGGGAAAACTGTGTCAAGAGACATCTCCATGCTTGTTATTCACTTCCCTTGAGCTTTGCCTTAATTTCTGCTTTTTTTCTATGCAAATTGAAATAATATATTTTCTTTGCTTTAAACCTCTCATAGGCAGAATGAAATTCAACAAATTAACTGGTTGTTTGATTAATTAAGCAACAAATAAATCCATCTTTAATTTCCCTTAGTGTGACTACCATTGGGCTAATGCTGAAACTTACAAACCTGAAGAGGATAGAAACAGCCTCAGATGTCCGTAACTCATGCAGCATTCCCAACTGGGTCATGCTGTTCCCTTATTGGACATAAACAATATTACAAAATACAATCCCAGTCAAAGTTATTTTGAGACCACAATAAAAGGAGACAAAACAGGGGTACTCCTTAATTTTGTCTATGCACAGAAATAAACAAGTTAACTGTGCTACCCATAAAATACCAAATATCCTCTCTTGGCTAAAATGAGTGGCTGCTTCCTTTTTTTTTTTTTTTAGAGCCAATTACATCTTTATTCTCCTTTTTGTCATTCCTCTCTATAGATAAGATTGGTTGAGACACTGACCCATAGAATTACCCTTGCCTTGACAACATCCTGTCTGGCGCAAACCACCACTTCCTTAGACCCTCCTCTAGCTCACTCAGCCAATGCAGCAATTCTGTCCTAGGCTCTTTCTAACAGCGTTTTACTGGGACAGCCCATGGTTCTCCCATGATATATGCTATCCCTTGCTATGATGAGTAATGAACCCTACTCATTCATCTTCAGGTATTCCTGTGGTCTTTGGCCAAAGGGCATTGACAAACCTAATGCATAGTAAGTTGTCTGAGAAGCAGGAAGCTTTTCGTGAGACTTCATGTAGACATCTCCAAGAAGGCAGCTGCATTTAGGGACACTTTCCAGGCCTCAGGATGTTCTGGGCTCGAGTCAGTCAATACAGGGTCATTTTGCAGCGGCTGCCTGAGTAACTGCCACTGGGAGGTGGCTTCACTGTTTGCTTATCCTCAACAGAACGGCAGATCCTTTAACACAACTGATCCCCAATGTCTCCATCCACCCTATTGTGGCAGAAATTCCTGCTTAAAACACTGATGAGTTCAGTTCACTTCCCTGTTTGGCCACCATTTATATTTTAAAATATTTCAAAGTCCTCATCTGTCAGACATGGCATCCTGCAGCAAAGCCCCATTCACTTTTCTTCCTACTTCCCAGAGTTTCTTGCAGATGTTGCTATGTCTTGGTAAAACCAAACCACTCAGGTGCACAGTGGGAGCTCAAAAAATGTGTGTCTGGCAAATGTAAAAGAGCACCCTGTGTGAATGATTTGCAGTGGGCGAGGCAAGCTCTGTGGAGAAAGCAACCTAGAAAACCAGGGGTGGAGTGTTAATCCATTTTTTCATTCTGGTCATTTTAGTCATTTACATTTAGTCATTTTAGTCATTCTGGTATCTATACAGTGGTATTTCACTGTGGGTTTAATATATATTTCCCTAATGAGTAATAACAGTGAAAATATTTTAATTTGCTTATTTGCCATCTCTGTATCTTCTGTTCACATCTTTTTCCTGCTTTTCAGTTGGGTCATTTGATTTCTTATTACTGATATTTGAGCATTCTTTTTGTATTCTGTATTCAGGTTCTTCAGCAGACATATGCTGTATCAGTATTTTCTCCCAGTTTGTGGCTTGTCTTTTCATTCTCTTAAAAGTGTCTTTCAAGGGCAGATATTTAAAATTTTGTTGGGCTTCTTAGCAGTTTGTTCCCTTATGGACTGCGCTTTTGGTGTTGGACTGCAGAAGTCATTGCCTAAGCCACAGTCACAAGAATTTTCCCTTGTTTTCTTTGAGGTGTTTTAGTTTCAGACCCATTTTGAATTAATTTTTCTGTATTTTTTGAGGTGTGAAATATTAAAATTATTTTTTATATGGTTATCCAATTATTCCAGCACCATTTATTAAAAATACTCTCCTTTCTCTAATTGCTCTTGTGCCTTTGTTTAAAATCAGTTTTCCACCCATATGAAACTATTTCTGGGTTCTCTATTTTGCTTCATTGATTGATTTGTTTACTTAATGCTAATGCCACACTGTTTTGATTATTGTAGCTTCATAATAAGTCTTAAAATCAGGTAATGTTACTCCTCCAACTTTGTTCTCTCTAGTCTAAGTCCTTTACATTTCCATAGACTATAAAAAGACACACATAAATAAACTTGCAAGTAAATAAGCAGTTTTAAGATAAGAAGGACTTACGAAGGTATGAATTTAATTAAGGTGAGATTTTTATTAAGCATTCTTCTTAGTGTATAGTATTGAGCAGGCCTCCCAAGGAATTCAAACAAAACAGTGTTTATTGGGTCCTAGAAGGTTCTAAATGGTCTGATCATACCTGCCTCTCCAGTTTCAAGTGCCATTTTCCTTTAGGAGAGTCAAGTAATTTTTTTTTATTCTTTGAAAGCTCCAAATCTTTATCTGTACTTACATGGGAACTTTGCATGGCATATTCTCTTATTTTGAAATATCAGATCCTAACAAAGCATTCTCGGATCATCCTACATAAATTATCCCTTACTCTACCCCAACATTTTCTGTATTCACACTCACTTTTATTCTCATGTATTGAGATACAGTTGACATATAACATTATATAAGTTTCAAATGTGCAATGTAATGATTCGATGTATATATATAGTGCAAATGATCACCACAATTAGTCTAATTAACATCCATCACCAAACATAGCTACAAATTTATTTTTCTTTCTTCTTTTTATACTACAATGGCAGGGACACTATCTTCTGCACTAAGGCAATTAAGGGCACATCACAGAGGTAAATAAATCCTTAATGAATAAATGAAATGCATCAACTCCAGATGTCAGCTTAGACCAAATCACCTGGAGCTGTCATCAAATTCCTGTGTATCTGTCCTTGCCTCAGTATCTTAGAATCACTGGCTCTTGCTCTATATCTGCCTTTATGTCTTTTGGTCTGTGCATTTAACTCAAACTTCTTTCACTTGGAACTAACCCAAATTGTAATGCCACTGTATACTAATCTTTTAAAATGTAAACCTATTTCCAGCTATCATAATTAACTTGCATAAGTAGAAAAAGGTAAGAAGAATGTAATCTGTTTCTTATTTTACAAATGAAGGATTTGAAGATTGAGGGAGGAAAAGAAACTTCAGCTGTTGTCATGACTGTTTGAGTCACTTTTCATTTTTCTCAATTAATATAAGACTTTTATTTCCCTGTGTCACACATTTATTTAAAATATGGCTATATAAGATCAGTCTGTATATGATCTTATAGCAGTCAGTATGGATGTTGGATTAGGTGAACCAGAATCACCTGAATAACATTAAAATAGGAATTTCTGGGGCCCTCTTCCAAGATTATGATTTAGAAGATTTGAAGAATGCCTTGGGAATCTGTTCTTTTAAAGAGCTCTCCAAATAATTATGAAACAGACAGGTTTGGGATATAATACTTTAGACCATCATTAGTCTCTCGGATGTCAAAAAAAATAAAACTTTTGGTTCAGTTGTATTGACTTGCACTGACTTCCTTTAATATGAGATAAAAAAGTGTGAATGCTCTTGTCTTCTACTAGAAGTAGAGCAGAAATCATTAGGCCAGAAAAATATGGTATAAGAATGGATGCTTACAATAGAGGTCAAAAACATTATGAGGTCAGGGACCAGACTAAAGGGAAAGGAATTTTCGCAGGCCAGGTTAGGAGGAGAGTCTAAAGTCAGGCATCCAGGTCATTTAATTCAAGTTACCATCTGTCAAGTTCTGATTTGAAGGCAGGTTTGGTTAGCTGGGTGAACCCTTTTTCATTACTGACTAGGCAGAAATAGATAAACCTGGGTCTTTGTCTCTAAGTGCAAACGAATAAAGACCTATTTTTAAAGTGGGAATACAAGTGGGGGGAAATAAATATTTTGCTCTTGGCCCATTCCCGAGCTCTCATTTGTTTTGACTAATTTTTATGCACACCTGAAATTTTCCCAAGGCAACACCTTCACGTCCTTGTTCCGCATACTGTAGATCAGTGGGTTTATAAGTGGGGTCACTGATGAGTAGAACAAGGTTAAAATCTTCTGTATTCCAGCTGGATTTCCAGAGGTTGGGCTGATATATATGACCATGATGGTTCCATAGAACAGAGACACCACAGCGAGGTGGGAGCCGCAGGTGGAGAGGGCCTTACGCCTGCCAGCTGCTGAGGGGACACACAACACTGCTCTGAGAACCAGGGAGTAGGACCCAAGGATGAAGAAGAAGGTGATGAAGACTATAAGAGAGTCCAATACACAACAGGAAAGCTCAATTCCAGGGGCAGGGATGCAGGACAGGCCCAGAAGAGGACCAAGGTCACAGATAAAGTGGTCAATGGTGTTGGGGCCACAAAAGGGGAGTTGTGTGATAAAATAGGTAGGGACTGGATAGCAAAGGAAGGCTGTTACCCAGCATAGAGCCACCAGGTTCATGCACAGGTGGCTACTCATGATGGTAGGATAGTGGAGAGGCCAGCAAATGGCCAGGTACCGATCCAAAGCCATGAGGAGCAGTAAGAAGGTCTCTGTGATGCCCATGGAGAAGAAGAAATATAACTGGAGGAAGCAGGCAGGGAAGGAGATGGTTTTGGTCTCCGATAGGAAGTTCCTTAACATAATGGGAACAGTGGTGTTGATATAACAGATCTCTAGGAAGGAGAAGTTGGCCAGCAGAATGTACAGGGGGGTGTGAAGCTTGCGATCCAGCTTCACTGCGCAGACGATGGCCCCATTCCCCATCAGGGTCAGGATGTAGGACACAGAAAACAGCCCGAAGAGGACGACCTGAGCTCCTCTGGAGCAGGGAAAGCTCAGGAGTATGAACTCAGTCACTGCGTTGACTCCTGACATATTCATGGCTTCCTAAAGGGTGGGGAGGAGAAAATGACAATGACATAGATGACTGACCTTATTCTTTACTCCTCCGGAATATTTCCTTTTAGATATCCCCAGGTCCCTCAGATTATACTAGTAAATAAATAGTTGCCCTGCTGAAGACAGTCAAACTTTGAGAGGGCTTGATATGATCAGGTTTGAATCTTTGTGCTCTCTCACTCTTCTTTCAGAATTTGCTCAGACCCAGTAAAGGGATCATATGCAATAAGCAGCTTGGAGAAGGTTAATGGCATTGTAAGTAGGCGTGAAAATCATGGGTTTTTATCTATAGAATAAGATATATTGATCCTTAATATTGGACACAGAATTTCAAAACTTTGAATTTTGGAATTAGAGACACAAGTGTTAGACATCTAAATAGAAGAGGGAAAAGGTAACATAACACACTGAAATCTTTGCGCATTTCACTTTTATCCTTGATCAGTGTTGGAAGTTTAAGTGTTGGCGTATTAAGGTGGTATGATAACTGAGACAAAAAAATGTCAATGTACCATCCTTTATTCAGTGTTCACTGAAGTTTGTTAACTCAAGAAAAGTTTGAAGACCCAACACCAACATGATGGCTTTCATACTGGGCCCATCCCATCTGCTACCTGCTGAAAAAAAAGATCCTACTTTAAAACCTTGGTCTAAGTTTAAATTCTACTGATATGTATAAAAAGTGAGCAATGTATCTGGTATGTTCTTTAAGGATTTTTGAGGGTTTTGCGTGAGGTGTCAGGATTCCCGGTTTGTGCACAGATGCAGAGGGTCACAAATGCCAGAGAACCTGAGGCCTCTGGGCCCCAAGGACAGTGGTGGGGCCAGGAGCTGTCTCACTGCGCAAGGACAAGGGTTCCTGTCCTGGTTCGGCAGCCTCTCTGCCCCCCCATCCTATTACAGATGTGCAGGGTTGGAGCTGTTTTGTGAAGTGGAAGGAGAATCTTGAGGAAAACTTCCTTCTCTGAGCCAGACTCAATCTTGGACATTTTATGACCTCCGTGGTGAGAAAAGCAGAATTAAGCCATTGAATCACCCAAGATTCTGCTGATCGTCATTTGGTCTTAATTTATTAACCTTTTAAGGATCCCTTCTTTTACTGAGGAATAGTCATCATTTGGTCCTAAGTGACCTGAAGTGACATGACTGAGTGATGATATTTATACGGGAAATGTAAGTGCCAAATACAGACCCCAATGCTTTTCTTTATTCTAGCTAAGAATATTTATTAACGTATGAGTTATAAGATGTGTTACTTTCCAGACCATGTGACATCATAACTTTAAGGATGATATTGATAATTGCAGTTAGTCATGTAAGAGATGGGAAAATTCAGAATTTTCCACGTCAGACTTCACTGTAAGGCTCCTTTTCGGTCTGTGAAGAGATCATGTTTGTCACAGCGAGCTGTGAATGGTTCCTCTGGAGGAAGATTTCAGAGTGTCGCAGAAGCCAAAGAAACACATAGGAAAAAGTTTAAAAAACAAGAACTATTTGTGACTAAGGCGTACGGGGATTCTGGTGGGTCTGTAAACCACGTGGGGTGAACTCACCGACTGGAGCGCTCAATGTCTTGTTCTCCCTTGCAGTGGCCCATCATCTGATCCGTGGCCGAGCCAAACATGACTAAGAAAAAGGAAGAGCTGGAGTTCTGTCCTGTCCAGCTCTGCACACTTTGTCAGTCATTTCCAGATGAAACCTCACTAATATCTTTGTTCCCCCCAAAGCCTGGTTCTGACGGGCACACCTCTTGGGTAATAAGGAGAGAATTTACGTACTGTTGAGGCTTCTTCCCCCTCTTCATCTCTCAGCTCCCTGATGCCGACACCACTTAGTCGTAAAGATGAATCTCTTTCCATTAATTCATGTAACTTGGGGTGCTGTTGTTTTTACAGCCACACGAAAGAGGGCAGAGATAAAGAGCATACCTGAGAACTCTCCTCTACTACTATACTTGTCTCTCTTCTGAACCCATCTCCTCACAGACCTGTCAGGTCTGACCTGTAATCTTCTGTTTTCACTGCAGTGAAAGGCAGGCAAGATGGAGCGCATGGCGTCCTTGGCAGCCAGCAGCCTAGAGAGGAGGCTTGCATTGCTGGACACAGGATACTGGTTTGGAGAGAAATGGGCGCATTTGCTGCACAACAGAGACTTACCTATGTTGCGCTGAAACGTACGCCTTCTTCTTAAGGGATATAGTCTCCTGTGAGTTCCCAGAGTGAGACTTCATGAGGGAAGATTGTCAATCATATCCCTAATGTTCCCTTCCCTCAGGGGCCGTTTATTGGCCTTCGGGACCCAGTTTCTCCAGTGGTGAATGATCATCTCATGTTATTCCTAGAGCAGCTGTTTATTTTGTCCTGTAGAAAGGTTACTGTTACGGTGCAATCAGTACAGCCACACCAGCTTAGCTTTAACACGAGGGTTTTGTCTATCTTCTTGTTTCCTTATATTCCATCCCATTCATTTTTTCAGTTTGTTTGCAAGCTTTGGACTTTCCTATCTGTCGCATCAGAGTCATGATATTGTCATCTTCTTTCCTATTGACTCACTGAATGACTTGAAGAGGGTCATTCCTTTTTCTTTCGGTAAACAGTTTAGTCTCCTGGGTCAGCTCTAGTGCGGCACTGGGAAGTAGGTACCATGTCATGGTGAACAGGTCCCAGGAGCAGAAACCAGAGGACATGTGGTAGTAAAATGCCAAACTTCTAGGAGATACTTCTCCATCTAGCTGTTTAGTTCAGTTCAAACTGATTTTAGTAGATTTCCTTAGGTGTTGTCATACTTGTTAAATTTTTCTTTTTTTTATTTTCAAGTGAACATAACTGAAAGAACTCAAACTTTTGGCCCCCTCTGTTTTTAATCACTTGTGTGTGCATATGTGTGCCTGTGTGTGCATGTGCTTATGGGTTTGTGAACACTTACATCAGATATTTAACAATGTTTTTGCTCTATTATTGGTTTGGAGCCATCACTAATGAGACTAAAACCTTGTTCATAATTTATTTAAAACTCCACAGCATCAGTGAGCAAAAAGGTTTTTTTGGGTTTGAATTAAATTTGCTAATATTCTCAGCATCATTTCTCTAAGGTAGAAATGTTTTGTTTTTTAAATGGTAGCCCTTTTTAATTCATGAAAAGGGATACCCTAGGATGCACCATCACCCACTTTTTTAGAATGATTTTTTCATTGTAAGCTTTTGGTATTGGAAAGCAGAAAGAGAATTTTCTTGACACTAAAGCATGATTAGGAAGCATGAATTTATCTATCTTTCATGGTGGATGGTGCCAATCCAGATTCTCGAACTGAAGTATTAAACTGCTTGATCTAACAGGTGGGAGTGGAGGACCACTTTTGATCTTGAAAAAAACTTCAAATACATAGTAAATTTCTCCCTGATGGTGAGGAAAGAAATTTGTGAAATACACCCCTATTTTACTTTATTTGCTCCAGTTTCATTAAGATATATAATCAACATAGAACACTGTGAAGTTTAAGGTATAAACCAGTGATTTGGTATATGTGTATACTGTAAAATGGTTACCGCACTAAGTTAATTCACACCCATGACCTCACATAGTTGTGAAATTTTCTTTTTCTTGTGATGAGAACTTTTAAGATCTATTCTATTAGCAACTTTCAAATGTACAATTAAAAAATATTGTTACCTATAGTAACAATAGGTACTACAGGTACTTCTTATCCCAGAACTTATTTATCTTAGAACCAGAAATTTGTACATTTTGACCACCTTCACCCATTTCCCCAACCCCCCACCCTCCACCTCTAGTAACCCCCAATCTGTTTTTTGTTTCTACAAGTTTTGATTTTTTTTACATTCCACATGTAAGTAAGATCATACAGTATATGTCTTTGACTTATTTCACTTAGCATAATGCCCTCAACATTGGATCATATAGCAAATGGCAGGATTTCCTTCTTTTTATGATTGAATAATATTATATATATATAAACACACACACATATATATTCTATTTATATATATATTACATATATACATATAATATAACATATTCTTTATCCATTCACCCATGGACATTTAGGTTGTTTCTATAGATTGGCTATTAAAATAATGCTGCAGTGAACATTGGGGTGCAGAAATCTCTTTGAGATAGTGATTTTGTTTCTTTCATTTGGATCTGGAGTGGAATTCCTAGATCATGGTAGTTCTATTTTTAATTTATTGAGGAACTTCCATACTGTTTTCCATTGTGGGTGCACCATGTTGCATTCCCAGCAAGAGGGCACAAGGTACCGTTTTCTCCATGTTCTCACCAGATCTTGTTTTCTATTGTCTTTTTGATAAAAGTTATTCTAACAGTTGTGAGGGGACAGCTCACTCTGGTTTTTATTTGCATTTCCCTGATGATTAGTGATGGTGAGCATGTTTTCCTGTACCTGTGGGCCATTTGTGTATCTTCTTTGGGAAAATGTCTTTTTAGGTCCTTTGCTCATTTTTAATAAGTTTATTTTTGTTACTGAAGCATAGGTGTTCCTTATATATATATATTTATTTTTAATTTACTTTTTATAATTTATTTTGGTATCATTAATCTACAATTAAATGTGCAATATTATGGTGATTAAACTACCCCCTTCATCAGGTCCCCCCCACCAAACCCATTACTGTCACTGTCTCAGCGCAATGAGATGCTATAGAATCACTATTTGTCTTCTCTGAGTTGTATAGTCCTCCCCATGCCTCCCCAACATTACATCTGCTAATTGTAATGCCCCTTTTTCCCTCTTATTCCTCCCTTCCCACCCATCCTCCCCAGTCCCTTTCCCTTTGGTAACTCTTAGTCCATTCTTGGGTTCTGTGAGTCGCTGCTGTTCTGTTCCTTCAGTTTTTTTTTCTTTGTTCTTATACTCCACATATGAGTGAAATCATTTGATACTTGTCTTTTTTGGCTTGGCTTATTTCACTGAGCATAATACCCTCTAGCTCCATCAACGTTGTTGCAAATGGTAGGGTTTGTTTTCTTCTTATGGCTGAATAATATTCCATTGTGTATATGTACCACCTCTTCTTTATCCATTCATCTACTGATGGACACTTAGGTTGCTTCCATTTCTTGGCTATTGTAAACAGTGCTGCGATAAACATAGGGGTGCATATGTCCTTTTGAATCTGAGAAGTTGTATTCTTTGGGTAAATTCCAAGGAGTGGGATTCCTGGGTCAAAAGGTATTTCTATTTTTAGTTTTTTGAGGAACCTCCATATTGCTTTCCACAATGGCTGAACTAGCTTACATTCCCAACAGCAGTGTAGGAGGGTTCCCCTTTCTCCACATCTTCACCAGCATTTGTTGTTCTTAGTCTTTTTGCTGCTGACCATCCTCACTGGTGTGAGGTGATATCTCATTGTGGTTTTAATTTGCATTTCCCTGATGATTAGTGATGTGGAGCATCTTTTCATGTGTCTGTTGGCAATCTGAATTTCTTCTTTGGAGGATTGTCTCTTCATATCCTCTGCCCATTTTTTAATTGGGTTATTTGCTTTTTGGGTGTTGAGGCATGTAATTTCTTTATATATTTTGGATGTTAACCCCTTGTTGGATATGTCATTTACAAATATATTCTCCCATACTGTAGGATGCCTTTTTGTTCTGTTGATGGTGTCCTTTGCCATACAGAAACCTTTTAGTTTGATGTAGTCCCATGAGTTCATTTTTGCTTTTGTTTCCCTTGATCAAGTAGATGTGTTCAAGAAGAAGTTGCTCATGCTTACACTCAGGAGATTTTTGCTTATGTTGTCTTCTAAGAGTTTTATGGTTTCATGACTTACATTCAGGTCTTTGATCCATTTGAGTTTACTTTTGTGTATGGGGTTAAACAGTAATCCTGTTTCATTCTCTTGCATGTAGCTGTCCACTTTTACAAACACCAGCTGTTGAACAGGCTGTCTTTTCCCCATTGTATGTCCATGGCTCCTTTATCATATATTAATTGGCCATTTATGGTTGGGTTTATATCAGGGCTCTCCAGTCTGTTCCATTGGTCTATGGGTCTGTTCTTGTGCCAGTACAAATTGTCTTGATTACTGTGACTTTGTAGTAGAGCTTGAAGTCGGGAAGCATAATCCCCCCAGCTTTATTCTTCTTTCTCAGGATTGCTTTGGCTATTTGGGGACTTTTGTGGGTCCATATGAATTTTAGAACGATTTTCTCTAGTTCATTGAAGAATGCTGTTGGTATTTTGATAGGTATTGCATTGAATCTGTAGATTGCTTTAGGCAGGATGGCCATTTTGACAATATTAATTCTTCCTATCCATGAGCATGGGATGTGTTTCCATTTATTGGTATCTTATTTAATTTCTCTCATGAGTGTCTTGTAGTTTTCAGGGTATATAGGTCTTTCACTTCCTTGGTTATGTTTATTCCTAGCTATTTTATTCTTTTTGATGCAACTGTGAATGGAATTGCTTTCCTGATTTCTCTCTCTGCTAGGTCATTATTAGTCTATAGGAATGCCACAGATTTCTGTGTATTAATTTTGTATCCTGCAACTTTGCTGAATTCAGATATTAGATCTAGTAGTTTTGAAGTGGATTCTTTAGGATTTTTTAATGTAAAATATCATGTCATCTGCAAACAGTGACAGTTTAACTTGTTCCTTGCCAATCTGGATGCCTTTTATTTCTTTTTGTTGTGTGATTGCGGTGACTAAGACCTCCAGTTTTATGTTAAATAGAAGTGGGGAGAATGGGCATCCCTGTCTTGTTCTTGTTCCTGATCTTAAAGGAAAAGCTTTCAGCTTCTCGCTGTTAAGTATAATGTTGCTTGTGGGTTTGTCATATATGGCTTTATTATGTTGAGGTACTTGCCCTCTATAGGCATTTCGTTGACATCTTTAATCATGAATGGATGTTTAATTTTGTCAAATGCTTTTACAGCATCTATGGAGATGATCTTGTTATTTTTGTCCTTCTTTTTGTTGATGTGGTGGATGATGTTGATGGATTTTCAAATATTGTACCATCCTTGCATCCCTGGAATAAATCCTACTTGATCATGATGGATGATCTTTTTGATGTATTTTTGAATTTGGTTTGCTAATATGTTGTTGAATATTTTTGCATCTATGTTCATCAGGGATATTGGTCTGTAATTTTCTTTTTTTGTGGTATCTTTGCCTGGTTTTGGTATTAGAGTGATGCTGGCCTCATAGAATGATTTGGAAGTATTCCCTCTTCTTCTACTCTTTGGAAAACTTTAAGTAGGATGGGTATTAAGTCTGTACTAAATGTTTGACAAAGTTCAGCAGTGAAGCTATCTGGTACAGGTGTTTTGTTCTTAGGTAAGTTTTGATTACCAATTCAATTTCTTTGCTAGTAATTGGCCTGTTCAGATTTTCTGTTCCTTTCTGGGTCAGCCTTGGAAAGTTGTATTTTTCTAGACAGTTGTCCATTTCTTCTAGGTTATCCAGTTTGTTAGCATATAATTTTTCATAGTATTCTGTTACAATTATTTGTATTTCTGTGGTATCTGTCATGATTTTTCCTTTCTCATTTTTGATTTTGTTTATGTGTGTAGACTCTCTATTTTTCTTGATAAGTCTGGCTGGGGGTTTATTATTTTATTTATTTTCTCGAAGAACCAGCTCTTGCTTTCATAGATTCTTTCTATTGTTTCATTCCTCTCTATTTTATTTATTTCTGCTCTAATCTTTATTATGTCCCTCCTTCTACTGACTTTCAGCCTCATTTGTTCTTCTTTCTCTAGTTTCTTTAATTGTGAATTTAGACTGCTCATATGGGCTTGTCCTTCTTTCCTGAAGTAGGCCTGTATTGCAATATACTTTCTTAGCACGGCCTCACTGTGTCCCACAGATTTAGTGGTGTTGAATTATTGTTGTCATTTGTCTTCATATATTGCTTGATCTCTGTTTTTATTTGGTCATTGATCCATTGGTTATTTAGGAGCATATTGTGAAGGCTCCATGTGTTTGTGGGATTTTTCATTTTCTTTGCGTAATTTATTTCTAGTTTCATACCTTTGTGGTTTGAGAAACTGGTTGATACAATTTCAATCTTTTTGAATTTACTGGGGCTCTTTTTGTGGCCTAGTATATGATCCATTCTTGAAAATGTTCCATGTGTACTTGAGAAGAATGTGTATTCTGCTGCTTTTGGGTATAGAGTTCTGTAGATGTCTGTTAGGTCCATCTGTTCTAATGTGTTGTTCAGTGCCTCTGTCTCCTTACTTATTTTCTGTCTGGTTGATCTGTCCTTCAGAGTGTGTGCAGTGTTGAAGTCTCCTAGAATGAATGCATTGCATTCTATTTCCCCTTTTAATTCTGTTAGAATTTGTTTCACAAATGTAGGTGCTCCTGTGTTGGGTGCATAGATATTTATAATGGTTATATCTTCTTGTTGCCTTGAACCCTTTATCATTATATAATGTACTTCTTTGTCTCTTGTGACTTTCTTTGTTTTGAAGTCTATTTTGTCTGATACAAGTGCTGCATCTCCTATCTTTTTCTCCCTATTAGTTGTATGAAATATCTTTTTCCATCCTTTCACTTTTAGTCTGTGTATGTCTTTGGGTTTAAAGTGAGTCTTTTGTAGGCAGCATATAGATGGGTTTGTTTTTTTATCCATTCAGTGACTCTATGTCTTTTGATTGGTGCATTCAGGCCATTTATATTTAGGGTGATTATTGATAGGTATGTACTTATGGCCATTGCCGGCTTTAGATTCGTGTTACCAAAGGTTCAAGGTTAAATTCCTAAGTATCTAAGAGTCTAACTTACTTAATATGCTATTACAAACACAATCTAAAGGTTCTTTTTTTCCCTCCTTTTTCTTCCTCCTCAATTCTTTATATATTAGGCATCATATTCTGTACTCTTTGTCTATCCCTTGATTGACTTGGGGATAGTTAATTTAATTTTGCATTTGCTTAGTGATTAGGTGTCCTACTTTATTTACTGTGGTTTTATTACCTCTGGTGACAGCTATTAAACCTTAGGAACACTTCCATCTATAGCAGTCCCTCCACAATATACTTTAGAGATCGTTTGTGGGAGGTAAATTCTCTCAGCTTTTGCTTATCTGGATATTGTTTAATCCCTCCTTAAAATTTAAATGATAATCTTGCCGGATAAAGTAATCTTGGTTCAAGGCCCTTCTGCTTCACTGCATTAAATACATCATGCCACTCCCTTCTGGCCTGTATGGTTTCTGCTGAAAAGTCTGATGATAGCCTGATAGGCTTTCCTTTGTATGTGATGTTATTTCTCTCTCTGACTGCTTTTAATAGTCTGCCCTTATTCTTGATCTTTGCCATTTTAATTACTATATGTCTTGGTGTTGTCTTCCTTATGTTCCTTGTTTTGGGAGATCTGTGCACCTTCATGGCTTGAGAGACTCTCTCCTTCCCCAGATTGGGGAAGTTTTCAGCAATTACCTCCTCAAAGTCACTTTCTATCCCTTTTTCTCTCTGTTCTTCTTCTGGTACCCGTATTATGTGAATATTGCTCTGTTTGGATTGGTCACACAGTTCTCTCAATATATTCTTTCATTCTTAGAGATCCTTTTTTCTCTCTGTGTCTCAGGTTCTTTGTATTCCTCTTCATTAGTTTCTATTTCATTTATTGTCTCCTCCACCATATCTAATCTGCTTTTAATACCCTCCATTGTGCTCTTCAATGATTGGATCTTCAAGCAGTATTCATTCCTGAGTTCTTTAATATCTTTCCATACCTCCATGAGCATGTTAATGATTTTTATTTTGAACTCCCTTTCAGGAAGAGTCATGAGGTCGATATCATTTAAATCTTTCTCAGGACTTGTATTAAGAATTTTACTTTGAACCAGGTTCCTTTGGCATTTCATATTTGTATATGGTGCCCTCTAGTGCCCAGAAACTCTACCCTCTGGAGCTGTTCAGCCCCTGAAGCAATGTTGGTGGTCGCAAGAGAGTGATATTGGTGCCTGGGTGGAGGAAAGAGCTGTTTCCTGCTTCCTGGCTGCTATGCCTGTTTCCACTGTGTGAACCAGTGGGCTGAGCACACAGGTATAAGCCTCTATGCTTTGTATTTGTAGTTGTTGTAGAAAGATCTTCCCTCTGGCTGGCCTAATGCCAGGAGGGTTTTCCCTTTTGCGAGCCAGGTGGGGCTGGCTGTGAGGAAGGTGCAGTAGGCTGTGTATCACGGAGGGGGTCCTTGGAGCTGTGTAGCCAGCCAGGGAGCTGGAGCACCTGAAGATCGTGAAAGCTCCCAACCTCCTGGGCAGAGAGCACCTGGACAATTTTGTCTGTGTCTTTTCTCCTGAGCAGTACGTGCTGTGTAATCCTTGCCCCTTTAGCAGTCCTCTTGCTAAGAGCTTCCTTGTTAGGAAGTCTTTCAGACGGCCTGCCTTTCTTTTGTCCCAGAGCAGCTGGATATGGATCTTTGCTTTCCAAAAGCAGCTGGAATCCCAGTCTGTAGGAATTCTGTCTGTCTTAGCTTCTGACCCCCTAATCACGAGAGTACCATGTAAGCACCATGAGATGTAGGTTTGTGCTCCCAGAGCAGACCTCCAGAGTTAGGTATTCAGGAGTCCCAGGCTTCCACTCCCTCCCCACTCTGTTTCTCTTCCTCCTGCTAGTGAGCTGGGGTGAGGGAAGGGCTTGGGTCCCACTGGGCCCCCAGCTTTGGTATGTTACCCTGTTTAGTGATGTCTGCTCTTGTCTCCAGGTGTATGCAGTCTGGAGCAGTCCTCTTTCCTGTTGCTCTTTCAGGAGTAATTGTATTAATTATATTTCGTATAGGTTTTAGCAGGAAGCCTCTGTTTCACCTCTCATGCTGCCATCTTTAATCCTCTTCTGAATAGCCCAAGGATTCTTTATATTCTCATATTTTTAAATTATCTTCCCCCATCCAATAGATATAAACACTCTATCCAGCTTTACGTCATGTTAGATGATAGGTTTTTGTATCTGCTATGTGCCAGTTACTGTGCCAGCAAATTTCAGATCTGATATGTAAAACTCATAAAATTCTTTTGAAGGCAGTCTTAATCTTACCATTTTAATGTGATTAAACAGAAGCCCACAGAGGGAAAGAGTTTATATTTGACTGTCATTCAACGGCTTATTTTCTTTCCATAAACAGGATGCTTGAAGTGAAAAATTACATCTAATATGCCTTTGGAGCCTACCTTTTATTCTTTCTTGTTCATTGTTAAGCCTTTTGGTCCTTCTGGAAAGCTTCTGTTAACATTCTTTTGGCTTTTTTTCTTCTTTAAATATTTTCACTCCAAACACTATACTTGATAAGGTTGTTCAGAAGCTGGTTTCCATGGCTGAACTTCCTGTTTATTTTGGTACAACAAACTTCACTGAAGAATGATTACCCATTGTGAACAAAGATTTATTCAAAATGGTTATTGTCCACAAGGAGCTTTGGACGTATGAGCCACTTTGGCTAAAGTTCTAGCAAAAATCCTGTGCAAGGTCAACACTTTAACACCTTTTTATTCTTTGCTGCTTCATGAGATATGGGGTAATCCTACACTGACTGTGAGGTACATATGAACTCCTGGGCACAGTTTATAGGAGGGTTGGATCAGACCAGCCCCATTTCAGATGTTATTTTCTGTTAGACTCTCTGTAACTCGTGTCAGGCTCCTCCTCTTCTCCCTAAACATTGGGCATTCAGCACAGAGGGACGAGGTGTTGGGAACCAGCCAGAATGTCTCTAATCCAAGCTGACAAAGGCAGCCAGGCTGAAGTGGCCCTCTCATTCTGCTCAGTGTTCATCCTGCAGAAAGTAACTTGGCACCAAATATTTCTGAGTAGCATTAGTGAGGTCCTTTGACTGTGGCCACTACTTCCTGTTGCTTCTCCTGGTATTAGTAACTTAAGGCTCTAACCCTCCATTGTGGAAGCACCACCGATGTTTCTGGAAGTCCTAGAGGCACTAGTGATTTCATATTTCACTTCAAGGTTCCTTTTTAACCTCCTCCTTCAATTATTTCCTTATGAAAAACTATTGATTCTTTGCCACTTTGATGATGGCTCTCTAACCTCTTTGGTACAACCTGTTAAAAATATTTTATTATAAATAATATTTACATTGGTATCCCGTAAGTATGTAACCTTCCAGATTGGTTCTTTCCCTTTTTAATTTCAGAAGTACCTCAGAAACTAGTCCTTTTCGATGTCACCTTCTCGAGAGACAGATATTTTGAAAAAACTTAAATTTTTCTAGATGTTTTAGCTTCAGATAAATTCCTCAAATGTAAGTTTCAACCATTTTCAATGATTAGCATTTGGATTCGTTAGCATTTATGTAGAATCCTAGAGCAGAAGGAATCACAAAACAGGGCTCTGAAGATTGTGAATATAGATGCAACAGTAGAGGAAGTGAGAGTTGTGGGTGTCATTGAGGCATTTTCAGCATTAACTGGGTCTCTGACTTTTCATTACTGTTATACTACCAGTTTTTCTCTTTTTTCTTTCCATTCTCTGATTCTCTATGCTTTCTTCCTAGAATTGGTGCCCTGACAACTAAGGCTCTGTGACATCCCACTTTGCTCAGTGCCTCTCTTGTCCTGCTCAACTTGTCAGTGGATATTTGAGCTCATACAATATAACTCAGGGGGTCCCCGAATCATGCCAATTTGGGTATCCCAGGACAATGCTCAGTGTAAGTCACCTGGACGTTTTATTGCTGCAGGAAAATGTCCTTTGGGCCTGGAAGTCTTTGCTTAAATTTAGAGTATGCAAAGGAGACCAAGTCCTGATCAGGTTTCTGGCTTCAAATTCTGGGAAGAAATCAACACTGAACTGAAAGTCATTGGCAGGAAGTGGTGCCCTGTGGGTAAATCTGACCTTCTCAAGCCCTCTTTCGGTCATGTTGTGGAAGGTACAGCAGCTAAGCCCGAAGGGCTTTGTTGATCCGGGATCTGCTTTGGGCAGTATGGTCCAAGCTACCAGGTCTTATCGAATAGCCTTCTCTAGGCCACATGTAAAGGCTCTTAGGGTTGCTCTGTACCCTGTGGAATTTGCATGGAAGAGAGAAAAGTAGCCAAATATACATACTTGGTCATTTCATAACTGACTTTAGATTAGTGATGTCCAAATTTTTAGAGGTGCTATAGATAGGGCTTACTTTTACCTTGGTGTCTCTTTCGCTTTCTCCGAACATGCCCTGTACATTTAATAATGACTTTCTGAAAATTAAAGTGAATTTAATTTAATTTTGAAAATTTTCTGGGATTTTGAGTCTCACATTCACCATTTTTTCATATTTTATTTTTAATTAAAAAAATTTTATTTATAAGTATATTTTTTATTGAAGTACAGTTGATATACAATATTATATTGGTTTCAAGTACACAACACAGTAGTTCAACAGTTACACACATTGTTTATTAAATCTCCACCCCAATTAGTGCAGTTACTATCTGTCAACATATGAAGATGTTAGAGAATCATTGATTATAATCTCCATACTGCACTTCCATCCCCATGACCAACTTAAATTATGATTGATATTTTTGTGCCCCTTTATACCCCTCACCCTCTGCCCCCCCCTTCCCTCCCCATGGTAACCACCAATCACTTTGCAGTGTCTGTGAGTCTACTGCTGTTTTGTACATTTTGTTTTGTTTTGTTTTTAGGTTCCACATATAAGTGAAATCATATGGTATTTGTCTTTCTCTACCTGGCTTATTTCACTTAGATAATACCCTCTGGGTCCCTCCATGTTGTCACAAATGGCCGGATTTCTTTCTTTTTTATGGCTGAACAGTGTTCCATTGTGTATATATACCACCTCTTCTTTATCCATTCATCTACTGATGGACATTTAAGTTGATTGCATATCTTGATTATTATAAATAACATGGCAATAAACATAGGAGCACATTATCTTTTCAAATCAGAGATTTGTTCAGGTAAATTCCATACATTCATCTTTTTTTTTATTAAGGTATTATTGCTTTACAATCTTATGAAGGTTTCACATGAGCAACATTGTGGTTACTACACTCACCCCTATTATCAAGTCCCCCACCATCCCATTGCAGTCACTGTCCATCAGCATAGTAAGATGCTGTAGAGTCACTAATTTTCTTCTCTGTGCTACACTGTCTTCCCCATGACCCCCCCACATCATGTGTACTAATCACAATACCCCTTAATCCCCTTCTCCCTCCCTCCCCACCCCCTTTCCCTTTGGTAACCACTAGTCCCTTCTTCTCTGCTGGTGTTTTGTTCCTTCAGTTTTGCTTTGTTATACTCCACAAATGAGGGAAATCATTTGGTACTTGTCTTTCTCCGCCTGGCTTATTTCACTGAGTGTAATACCCTCTAGCTCCGTCCATGTTGTTGCAAATGGTAGGATTTGTTTTCTTCTTATGGATGAATAATATTCCATTGTGTATATGTACCACCTCTTCTTTATCCATTCATCTACTGATGGACACTTAGGTTGCTTCCATTTCTTGGCTATTGTAAATAGTGCTGCGATAAACATAGGGGTGCATATGTATTTTTGAATCTGTGATATTGTTCTCTTTGGTAAATCCCTGGATTAAATGTTATTCCTATTTTTAGTTTTTTGAGGAAACTCCATCTTGCTTTCCACAATGGTTGAACTAATTTACATTCCCACCAGTAGTGTAGGAGGGTTCCCCTTTCTTAACATTCATCTTCGATATGACTGTTGTACTCAGGTCTGAGTGGTGAATCCCTGACTCAGAAGAAGTTGGGCAGAAATAGAATTTCAATAGGCTGGAGGCAGTCCCCCAGCAGTGGCTCAGAGAAACCCTAGTTAATGCTGAAAATGCTTCAATTATACCCATAACTCCTCTCACTTCCTCCACTGTTCCATCTATATTCACACTATCTTTAGAGCACTATTTTGTGATTTCTTACCCTCTAGGATTCCCCCAAAATGCTAATACATTTTAAAATACCCTTTAAATCATGCAATTTAGACTATGTATCATCATAGAAAACCTTAAAAAAAACCCCTAATGGCATAATATTAGCATTTGTTGTTTACCTTTCAATTTATTTTTATGTTAAAAAATAGTATCATACCATACATTTTTCTTTGGAACATATTTTTAAAATATACAAACCAGAGTGAGACTTTTTCCATGTTAGTAAATATAGGTCTACCTAATCGCTAATGGGAATATAACATTGCATTTTATGAGTACAGCATAATATGTTTAAGCAATTCTCTCCTGTTGGACATTTAGATTGCTTGCAATTTTTTCTACTACAAATAATTCTGTGAAGATGTTCTCTTACAGTGAATTACTGTAAGTGGATTAGCTGATCAAAATGTATATACATATATATAAAATTTTAAAGCTTTTGTTTGCCATATTGCTAGGTTGCTCTCCAAAAATATTGTCCTTATATGTCAACCAACAGGTTGTAAGAATGCTCATTTTCCTCACATCTGAAATACAGTCACACCCACACACACACACACACAGGCTATTATTATTCTTTCTAAAAATTACCATTATGAATATTTGAAACTAATGTCTCATTATTTAATGTGTTTTTATTTCATTTGTAATTAGGTTGAATTGAAAAGAATACTTTATTGATTGTTTGGCCTTTATTTTGTTTCCTTTTTTCTTTCTTTTCCAATTTATGTATGTAACTCATTTTTCTATTCATGTGCTCATTTTTTTATTTAAAGGAATTTATATATTTTATGAGGATTTTTGTATATTTATATATTTATATTTTATACAGATTAGCTTTTACCTTTTTTGGCATTTGCCTGTTCAATATATGTATGGCAATTGCTTAAACCAATCAGATTTATTTTTTATGTAGTCATATTTACCACTCTTTCCCTTCATGGTTCATACTTAAGACTTAATGCTTAGGAGAATATCAATACCTTGAGATTATATAACATGTAAGATGTAGAATTGAAAAATTTTCTGTTGACATCTCTATTTGTGAATAGAAGATGTGTATAGTAAATAGAAGGGAAGATCAGCCTGTCTCTAGCTTAAGGGGCAGTTTCAGAAAGGATAAATCCTCACTTCCCCACAGAGAAAGGTAATCGACGTCATGGACTTGCTGCTCTTCTCAGTGAATGGCACCAGACTAATGGCGCCGCAGCTCAGTCTCTGAACCTGCCTGGACTCATCCGCTAATGAACCATTTCCAGTGCATCATGAACTGCTGCTCCTCTTGACTGAATTTATGATTTGGGGGATATCACAATATCCAGCTCATGATTGTAAGCTTCCTTTGCATAGCCACTTTATTTCCCATGGAAAGATGCTCAGGTTTTTCCCCCAGCGGAAGCAAGATTTCCTTTGCCAACAATGAGTAGTTTGATGCCAAAAAACAAAACAAAACATGATCTTGTTGTAGGACTCTAAGGCCGTGCTCTACAAATCTAATGCCGTTTATCACATCATAGTCATATCTATATAGCCTGAGCAGCAGGGCAAAATGCACAGCAGCCTGAATCTATTGTAGAAGTTTCATTTTGCTCTGGGCGCTACTCAAAATCAGCAGTCTTCAAAGTCAGTCACTTGGTCAATGAGTCAGAGCAGCATTCAGCAAATTTGGTTTTACCTACCTCCCAAAGAACCAGAGTCCCATCAAATCCTGTGCCCCTTTCTTAGTAGCAAGGGTTGCAAAATATAACAACTTATCCATTATTTTAGAGGAGATGTGCCCTGACTTAATAACTGGTTGACCAAAGTTTGTCATTCTTTCTTAAAATACATATATGTCAAGGAAATGACAAGTCACCCAGCTCCACAGCCCTTATAATTATTATCTCTTCCCATTCGAGGGCTAAAGCCATTGCACAGGTACTGCTTTCTCTTCAAGTTTACCTCCTCCCAGTTCATTGTATGTGAAAGTTTGAGCAGATACACTGCTCCTT
Organism: Phataginus tricuspis; assembly: GCA_029783875.1. NCBI lineage: Eukaryota > Metazoa > Chordata > Mammalia > Pholidota > Manidae > Phataginus > Phataginus tricuspis. Next base: position 78,255,583 of record JAQQAC010026072.1, read on the forward strand.
AATGCTGGGAGTTACTGCCATTTGTCTCATTTCCTGCACTGGATCTTTGCTGCCATCTTTTTGGGTTCTCATACTGAGGGTTTGATTTATAGGGCCTCTCAAGTTAGCAGTTATATTTATACTGGCTCTCTTGAAAGCAGAGCCTGAATCAAGGACTTGGGTGTAAATGTTACATAGGAGAGGTGACCTTAGAAAGAGCAGGTAAAGTCAGTGGAGGAGATTGGATTCTGGGGCCTCTGAAGTACATAGGGAATGTGTCCCCCCAAAATGAATGTTTGATACATTCATTCTGTAGTTAGCCTGTAACACTTCAGGGCTGCACCTATACACATAGGCTGTGGGGGCTCTGATGGCTTCTAAGAATATCTGAGGTAGAAATTTAAAAGACATGTGGTACTTCTGGGGCAGTAGGAGGTAAAACTCACATGGAACTGTCAATACAGTTGCAGCTGAAAAGAGAAGTTCCCTAAAAGCATCTGCTGCAGTAACCCTCCGGGTCCCATTATCGTTTACTAGTTGTGTGATGTTAGGGGAACTGCTGAACCTCACTAAAACTACTAGTTTTCCAATTTAACATGGCATCAATAATAACCTGCTCCAGAGGGTTGTTGTAAGTAATAAATGAAGTGGCTGTCCTTCAAACATATTCTATAGTCCCATATAGTGATTTGGTGGAAAAGGAAGTTATACTGTCAAAATTGGATAAAGCTCCATCTTCTTGTGTCTAGTTTGAGGACTCATAATGCTTATGATGTTCTTGAGACTTCATGAATTAGCTTAATTTGGGGTCATCCATTACTTGCTTTATTTAAATATAGGACTTTTTTTTTTAATTGAGAAGAATTTTTCCTCCTGTCTTATTAACTTCACATGGATTATTCCTAGAAAAACAGCTGGAAAATTTGGAAATGATTTATATGTGATTTATCTCTGTTATTAACAGCAGATAAATGCTCAACTAGTAGTGCATATTATTGAAATAAATGAGTTAGTTTGCAAAGCTATCCTCTGTATGTGAGGAGGTAAGAATTTATTATATGGTTAGAAAAGAATGTAACTTTGATAGTGGTTGAGGGAAGTGTGAGGGCAATAATGAAGACAGGGAGTCGTTGCTGAGTAGGACAGGCTTTTGTTGGTATTCTTATAAATCATCGCAAAATAAAGAAATTTGAAGTTCACATTTTGTTATCACTATATTGTTAGTTTATAAAGCTGAATTCAGCAGAAGTTACTAAATAAGATGTATTTTACTCCACTAATTGAAAGCAACCTGAAATATGGGGTGAAAGTCTTCCTGGGACATGGAAAGTCTTAGATATAAAGAGTCTAGTTAATTATTACCTCAAAGTTGGTTACAAGTGCAGAAATCACACACCTTTAGAAACAATTACAGCACATTTTATTAATTACTACACATTTTCATTTCTTTTCCTAGTCGGCTAAGAAACATAGATGTCTACAGAATGAATAAACCATAAACATCCAGAGGGAAGTCGTAATTAAAATAATCATGAAAACCTCAGTACCTTACACTTTCATTAAAGATATTTTGAGTCAAGTTCTTGATGAAGATTTTTTGCTTATGACAATAATTTGTCCAGGCAGTTGTTTAGCCATTCAATCCACTTTGCTTTTGTGAAATACAACACAGAACACTTCTCTTTTGTTGTGGGACTTCCAGAAATCCTGCCTCTCAAATCCTTGGTTCTTTCCTAAAAGAAGTCAAATTACAGTTGCATTTCATTGTGTGTAGCAGATGACTTTCTGAAAGTTGTAAATGTAGCTCTGTAAATTGTATTTTATTTCCCTATTGGCTTTCATTAGATTTTAAAGAGTCATCCTCGAAAGAATAGAAAGACAATGGTTAAAATGAAATGTACAATCAAAACAGCAATTGTGATTTTAATTTATATATTTTAAATTAATATATTTTAAAGAAGAGAAGAGCTTTAGAGACATTTTGGAGGATACTTAAATATGTCACACAGCACAAATTCTGACAACATGGTCCTCAAGCCCATCGGTTGACACTAGATTTGCAGAGCGGGAATGAGTCCTGACTAATGCCTGGCCCTTTACATGTGGCCTCTATTTTAACCATATTTGAGATAAACAATTGCCCCTAAATTCCTAACTTTTATTTTGAATGCTCTCTGACCTCTTATCTAATAACCAGCTAAGACTGTTAGTTTGTTTCTTTAAGATCCTTTGAGCAAAAACATGTATCATTCTTTGGAGGTAGAGTGATAAGATCATGCCTGTAAAGTTGGATTTACACAGAAATCCTTTCTTTTAGTCAGTAACTACCCGTGGAGGAGAATTTGTTTACAGTGTTAATCCTAAAACAAGTTTACGACCTACATTTTATCCATATATATTACTTTAATTGTGCAACACAAAATAGATTTATACTTTTGAGAAAGTGAGTTTCATATATATATTTCAATTTCTTAAGACAACTCATCATGTAGTGAGTGATATTTAAGATTATAATGGGCTTTATTATAATAGTTGTAATAATATTATAACCAAAATGATTGAATTCTCTAAAAAATTATCTCACTTATATCTTACTAAGATACTTACAATATTTCTTTTATTGATGAAAAAGCTCATTTAATTGCCACACAAGTCTTAGTGGTTATCTTCATAACTGAATTTGACTGAATTTTTAAACTCACGTTATTTTTTAATAAAGTGAGTTTTATAAACAGGTATTTTAGTCCAAAAGACTTTGCTGAGGGCTGCCTTCATCTCCTTGTTCCTGAGGCTGTAAATTAGGGGGTTGCAGAGGGGTGTTATTACAGAATAAAATAAGGTCACAATTTTTTGCATTTCCACTGGGTGTCCTGATCCGGGACTGACGTACATCACCATAATAGAGCCAAAAAACAGGATCACCACAGTCAGATGAGAAGCACAAGTGGAGAAAGCCTTGCGTTTGCCTGCTGCTGAGGGCATCCGTAGCACAGCCAGAATCACCAGAGCGTAGGAGCAAAGGATAAAGAGGAAGGTGCCGATCATGAAAACAGAATTGAAGGTGGAGTAAATGAACTGTGTGGTGGTGTCATCAGAACAGGACAACATCATCAGTGGGACAGGATCACACATGAAATGGTTGATGGTGTTTGGGCCACAGTAGGGCAGCTGAGAAATGAGGACAACTGGGGTTAGGAAGAGGGTGAACCCACACGACCACCCAAAGACGACGAGGCCCGTGCACAGCTGTCTGGTCATGATGCGTGGGTAATGCAGAGGGCGGCAGATGGCAAGGTACCTGTCAAAGGCCATGATGCAAAGGAAGAAGCCCTCGTCACACCCGAAAGAGAAGAAGAAGTAGAACTGCACAAAACAGCTCACAAAGGAGATGGACTTGCTTGTGGACAGGAAGTTGGCCAACATGTTGGGGACAGTGGTGGTGACATAACATATTTCCAGGAGAGAGAAATTCCCCAAGAGGATGTACATGGGGGTGTGAAGGCGCCGGTCCCACCGCACAGCCCAGGCAATGGTCGCGTTCCCCATCAGGGTCAGTGTGTAGGTCACTGAGAAGAGCCCGAAGTAGAGGAGCTGCACTTCGGGGCCGGAGGGAAAGCCCATGAGGATAAAGTGGCTGACGGCGTGGGGGGTTTCTCTGCCGGACACATTCATTAGTTCGGAGGGCGTGGAGATGACGCCGGCTCCTGCACTCTAGTGGGGTTTGCTGGCTCTTCCTGCAAACACCAAATGTCCTTCTCGTGTTCTTGCATAAAGTAATACCGAAAGAGGTTTCTGTTAAAACAGCAAAACTGGTCCTCACAAAGTATTTCCCACGAGTATAATTTCATTTTGATAAGATGTAAAAAATAAAATAAATCATGGTTTGTTGTAATCTCTAAATTAGATCAGGAACAGGATTTACATATAAAGAGTGCAAAAGTTGTAATTTTGAATATGTTCCTTAACCTTTATTTGCTAACCTAATTAATCTACATACCATGTATAGTGTATTGTACATGCAAATCAGTGTATGTGAAATTTCTTTTAAAGGATTCTGTAAAACTAGTTTATCATAATTAGCAATAGTGATAGTAATACCAAAAGGAGCACCGCTTAAGTATCACATTGGCAAAGGTGGTGTCTCACTGAGGAACAGTGAAGGCGCAGGGGAAATGTTCCTCTTTGTGCTTGTTTATTCTACTGCAAAGTGATGACTCAAAGGGCCTCTGTGGTCCCGGCACAGATGCAGATGACATGGCCACACATGTTTGGTGTGTAGGAAATGTTTCTCTCTCTCCAGCCGGTGGCTTCAGCTCCAGAGCATGGGGAAGGGCCCTGCACTTTGGCATCCAAATTTCCCTGGTTGAAAAGTTTGATGCCCTGTCTTGTGAATGTGAGAACTAGGTATGCCAGTTGGGGCACCTGACCTCAGGGAGAGCCACTGCTCTGAGTGACTGAACTATTGATGTGATGAGAGTGGGCCAATTTTTCCGAAAAAGTGGTAAAGTTGATTTGCATGTTTAGATTTGCATGTGTGGTGTTCTAGATTGCTTTGATAGCTGCTTTCTGTGTTTGAAGTGTTTTCGTTTTTACACTTACCTCTGGTACATTTGTGTCCATTCAAGGCATTTTCTATTCACATGGAATGTCTTGCTTCCCTCCCTCCTGCTCCTGTCCTGTCTCCAGTTTGTTGTTACTGAATCAAAGCTTAACTTTTCTATGTCTTGTCTCCTTAGAAGCCTACTCATGGCTATAACCACATTTGGCATTAAGTGGAAAGACTGCTGTTTATAACCTTATTGCCCATGAGGCTATGTAGACTGCACCTTTTCTGAATGGAACCTGGTAGTTCAGTCTGTTTCCCATAAGAATCATATCATCTCAGGGGGCAATTAGGGCAGGTCCCAGATTTCTCAAATTATATGAGGGGAGTTTTTGGTTCGTGTTTGTATTTTGTGTTTTTTTTTTTTTTTTTTTGCTTGGCCTGTTAGACAAAGATTCTGTCTTGATTTGTTGTGATTGTACAGTAAATACTTTTTTCAAAAGGATTACTTAGTATTTTTATTTTGAATAATTGTATAACTTTCTCCACTGAGGTTGTTGTATAGTATGTGGGCAATAATAAATGTCATCTTTTCTGGAGACAGCAAATTGTAGAGTTAGTGAATCTTGGAAATTCATTAGAAATGCAAAACAGAGTGCCTTTAACTTATTAACATTTAAAATGTACTTCAGTACAAATAGCACAGAATACACAGAGGCAAAGAGAAAAAAGCATAATATTACTATTAATGCAAGAAGCTGCTGATATGAGTACATTTCTAAAATACCATACTTGCGGGATTCCCACAAGTTATTCTGCTGTTTCTTTTATTGATGAAAAAGCTCATTTAATTGCCACACAGGTCTTAGTGGTTATCTTCATAACTGAATTTGACTGAATTTTTAAAACTCACTTTATTTTTGTCTGTTATGCTCCGGCCTGTGTCCTGATATGTTGGTGCCCTACTCTAAGCTATCTTAATTAGTCGTTTTCACTGACCTTGGGACCTCCTGGTAAATCAAATCAGTATTAATACTCACACATCTGGGTTTTCTGAACAGTATTTCTTGGGTACACAACCTTTAAAAAGTCACAATCCAAAGATCCTATAAATGCGAGAAACAGAAAGCACACAGACGCTGAATGGTTTGTCATTTAAGGGCGAGTTATTTGCCAAGAAACCAAGTCATATTAAATGAGTGAGACAGATTGCACTGTATGGCTTGGAGAGATGTGATATTAGAGTGGAATCAGAAATTTGTCATTTTTGTCTATTTGAACAAGCAGCAAAATTCATCATGATATTGATAGTAAATCTATCCTCAGTAATTTATCAGTTAAACATTTTCATACAAACTCCCCAGGCCTCTTGTGTACAACACTCATTAATACTTCCAAGACTTGAGGACATAAGAGAAAGATTAATATTTTGAAACTTTGTCTCTGAATTTTATTCTGATCAGATACTTACATTTTCAGGGCAAGAAGAAAGCATTTGCCAGTAAATCCACTTACGTAGAAAACTAAGCATTTGCAATAGGTCATGCAAAGTTTTAGTTCTGTGGATACATGTGGAGAAGAAAGGTCTAAGAGGGGGAAGAAAATATTACCCCAGAGCAAAAAGCATGTGAGGGACTTGTGAAAAATTGGATGATCCAGTGTGCCACCTGCCATGAGTTATAAAGAGTGAATTTTGAGAGATATTTCTTGCTGGCTTCAAAGCTCGTATTTATACTCAAGATAAAAATCCTAGATGCAGATACTGTCTGTATTATTTCCTTGCATCATGGCCTTTTGACATTTGGGACCCTCTCCCCTGATATAAATATTTCTTCAACAGATGAGATTGTTTTTGAATTTTATTTCTTTACACTCAAATCCCAATGTCTGCTATTCCCTGAGGAATAGTGCGCATGCATAACTAGGTCCTCACCTTTTCTCCTGCTTCCACTAACCAGGCGTTGCCAATGGTTTCTGGGCAATAATTAAATGGTAGTAAGTTTGTCGTAATAGCTGCACTAGGAAGATATATCATTAAACTCTGTCTCTATTTTTGAAGAAAGAGAAAGAATTCTTTCCCAACTCATATTTTCAGATTTTTTATTTCAGAGACATTTCAGTTGTAATTTTATGATAGCTCTTTAAAAATGACATTTAAGTGTTAAGACTAGTACAGGATTATTCAACAAATGTTTGAGTGCTTCACCCACACCGGGGGTATAGCAGGGTAAACGAAATAGAAACAAATTACTGCTTACATAGAACATTTCAACTGAGGGCTGTGTGTGGGCAGCAACAGAAAATAAACAAAATCAATCAGCGAATAAGTTATTTTAATATTTTTCATTTGAGGAAAATGAAGTGTGTGAGCGGGGTAGATTGGAAATGAGGAGGAGTCCTATTTAAGGAAAGCCTAACAGAGAGATACTAATGCTTGAGCACTCTTGAAAAAGTGAGGGAACAGACCAAGAGGACATGGGGAGAGATTTCAGGCCGAGGAAGAGCTGATGCTATGAGCAAGAGGTAGGAGTGGGCCGGCATGTCAGCAGAAGAGTCGGGGCAGTGTTGGGGGGTCGTCCAAACCGGGGCGCCCTTTCTGGCACCAAGTCCTGTTATATCCATCTCTTCTGTGTATAGCATCCATACTTCATTGTAGTCTTGTTTACTTTAAATTTTTTTCCAGCTTTTTTGAGGTGTAACTGACATATAACATTGTGTGAGTGCGACATGTGCAGTATGGATTTGATACACTGGATGATCTACTCTCTTAGCAACGTTAAGTGTATAATACGTTCTTGACAATATTGTCCTATCAACTAATTGTTGACAAGTATCACCATGATGTATGTTAGATCCTCCAAACTTACTCATCTTGTAACTAAAATTTGTATCCTTTCTTCCCCTACCCAACAGCCGTTGGCAACTACCAATCTGTTCTGTTCCTATGAATTCAGATTTTTAAGATTCTACATACAAATGATATCATATGGTATTTTTCTTTCCTGTCTGACTTGCTTCACATAGCACAATGCCCTGAAGTTTCTGTGGACCTTGTCACAAGTGGCAGGATTTCCACTTAATTGCAGGTCTTTTACCTCCTTGTTTAAACTTATTCCTAGTAACCAAGAAAACTTTTCCCTAAGCCATTTGAGAGTAAATTGTTTATCTGATGTCCTGTGACCCCAAATACTTTATTCCTACTAAGAAACAAGAGTATTCTCCTACACGACCATCAAATCAAGAAATTAGCACGGATACCTCTTACAAATTAATCTTCAGAACCTCATTATAACTTTGTCAATTATTCTAATTATAAATATATGTCCTAAGTATGTGTGTGTGTTGTGTGTGTGTGTGTATATATATATATAATTGTAACAAAATAATCCAGTTTAGAATTATTTATTGCATTCAGTTTCAGTGTCTTTTGGGTCTCTGGCAGAGTTAGAGGTATAATAGATTTATTGCAGGAATGCCTGTGAGAAATGGAGAGAGAGGCGACAGGAACAGTTAGGGAAAGCTTTTAGACTAAGATGTGGGTCTGACACCTGTGAAAGGAGGAAGGCAAAAAGAGGATTGGTATAGCGGAGCCTCAGACTGTGAGGCAGCTCTGAGAAAGTCTTAGCCCTTGGCGAGCTCTGGCTCAAGGATTTCCTGCATTGAGCCAGACCTAACACCTCCTGTCCCCTGGCTGGGGACTGGCTATGGGAAGAACATGGCCTTTGCTTAAATCCTGTAGTGGATGACAAGTGTAGTGCATCCGAAGCCTGTCAGCTAACCGCTCTCCTTACAGCTGCTCACCCATGTCTTTCCTGAAGGAATATCGTATGACGTACCTCCATGGCTGCAATGGTCGCCATATTTCTTTTCAGGAGAGACCAGTTCCTGGGTCTTTTCTTTACCTTGATATCTGTGAAAATTGCAGGCCAATTTTTTCTTGTACAATGTTCTTAAATGTAGGTTTGTCTTTATATACTTTAGGATTAAATCCAGGTTTGGAATCTTTGACAGCAATAGACACCATTTGCTTTTATTGAATTCTATAAGATGACACATGGTTTCAATTCATGCCATTTATGAAAATGTTCACTTTGATTAAAGTGATGAATGCCAGCTTATCTACTGTAAAGTCTTTCCCCCTTTGTTTGTTATTAGTAAGTAGATTGTGAGGAGGTAAGTACTTTGAACTTTGTAAATACTTCATCAAACTTTCCATTTGTTCATGTATTTATTTCAGTCTGTGTGTACTCACAGTTCCCTATATACTGATTGGCTACAGATCTATTACTACCACTAATTTGATGCTCAAATTGTCCCTGATTTGTCTGGTGGGATCTCATTCAAGCCTACTTCGGTGTCCTTTTGTTATGTACCCACAAATCTTTTTTTTTCTTAATATATATATATATTAATAAGGTATCATTGATATACACTCTTATGAAGGTTTCACAAGAAAAACAATGTGGTTATTACATTCACCCTTATTATCGAGTCCCCCCTATACGCCATTGCAGTCACTGTGCACCCACAAATCTTTAAGTACTTCCTTGCTTTCTGGCACAGAAAAGATGTTTCAGGCTTATCTTGTACTTTCTGTATCCCAGTAATAGAATCAGCCACTTTCTTAAAGAGTGTGGAGTTCTTTTAATGGGCCATGGTAGGTATGCTTATTGTTTTAGGCATGTCACTGCTCTTAGGCTCTCTCAATGGAGAGATTTACTTCTATATTTATCCACATATATTGAAAACCATTAATTTACACTGTAGTTTCAATCCAATCTAACACTACAGGGTTCATTCTAGTTTTCACCCTTTCTGTCTTTACTTCCTTTACAGCCTGGTTTATTGTACTTTATTTATTAGCTTATTTGGTAATCCCCCTGTATGCCTCCAGCTTTCCATTTCCATTACTGTGCCTTCCTTGTGCAGAAGGAACTGTCGCCCTTATTGAGCATAGATGCCCCATACTAGGACATCCCCACGCCTGGACACTTTTCTAAACTTTATCAGTTTCTAAATTTCATGCCCAGTTGCCCCTCCCCTCACCACCCTCCTCACTCACTTGGGCTCTGACACTCCCCTCTGGATTACCTAGGTCTATTCCTTGCAGTGGACACCTACCCCTCTCTACCAGACCTAATGGCTTTATGGCTGAATTTTTGGAAAGGGAAGGAAAAGATGAAGAAAGAAAGAATAAATGAATTCCCTTCTTTTGGGTAGGAATGAATATTGCTGTTATCCCGTCAGGTGTCGCTGTACCCAGGAACTTCATGCATCACTTTAAATGACAAGATTTTATGGAAGTTACAAGTCAGTTTAACAAATTCCTAAATCCTGAACATTTCCCCAGTAACCCACTAAGAGTAACTTCCTTCCCCATGTTTATTTTATAGTATAGGGGTATTAAAATTTGGCTTCCTCTATTCCACCTACACGTCACCCAGCAGAGGGGTTGATTCACTGGACTGGCCCACCGGCCTGCACACATCAGTGTGTGTGAGAATCCCCTGAGCCGGGTGAGCGCTCGTGCTCTTGGGTCCACCCCATGAGTGTGCCCTGTGCCAGGCACCGGGCCAGTGGGTGTTACATGCAAAATGTGAGGGACGCAACACTCTTTCAGTGATAAAAAAAAATTCACAGAGATGAAGAGATTAGATTTGGCCTCAATTAAGTTAGGCATTTTATCTTTCAAGAGAGTAGGATAGCCCTGTGAAAATTATATCCAATTTGGGTATAATTTCTAGGTACTATTAAATGGTTATGCCTTTTCCTCACCCTGACAACATTATAACATTATGACCATTATAACAATGGTCAACATTATAACAGCCATTCTTTTAAAAGCTTATTTCTTTTTTTAAATTAAAGTATCATCGATATACAATGTTATGAAAGATTCACATGAACAACATTGTGGTTTCAACATTCGCCCATATTATCACGTCCTCACCCGCCCCCCCACTGCAATTACTGTCTATCAGTGTAATAAGATGCTATAGAGTCATTGCTTGTCTTCTCCATGCTGTACTGCCTTCCCCGTGACCTGCCTATATTGCGTTTGCGAATTACAGTGCCCCTTCATCCCCTTCTCCCTCCCCACCCACTCTCCCCACCCCCTCCCCTTTGGTAACCACTACTCCCTTCTCAGGGTCTGTAAGTCTGCTGCTATAAAAGCTTATTTCATAAAGCATTATAGTTGATAAACAATAATTTAAGGAACAGCTTTTGAACGTTAAACTTTAAGAGACGAGATTAATCAATCTTTGCCCTGAAGAAGCACACAGTCTGGCAAGCCACTCTGATAAAAAAAAAAGTCCTAGGAAGTCTACAGTGGTGAAAATCCCACTGAAGGGCAGAACTTCAGACCCGATTCATTTTTAGCTAACTAGGTACTTATACTGATATCCTACACTGATAGCGATGTACAGTCTTGGGCAAGTTGATTTCTCCAGGGAGGAGAGAGGAGGACGTGTTCTGAACTCGACTTCAGCTGGGCACTCTGAGTCCCTTCAGCACTGGCCTCTTTTCTCCAGGCTCTGTGCACGTTGTCCCAGAGCCACAAGGTGGCAGTGTGAACCTCACCATGCCTCATTGAAACCAACTGAAGCCATGGGCTTCCCAGTGCACGCTCACCCTGCCCATGCCCCTCACACTCATGCTGGGAGCAGTCAGAGCAAGGTTCCTTCTACTCCCGACCTGGAATACTCCCCACCCTCCATCCCAGTCTCCTCTGTCTTCTGCCCTTCTCTGTGTTCTCTTCTAAGCATCACTGGCATGGAAACAGAGGCTCTGTGACATCTCCAGTGAGCTCATTGTCTTCAGCTCTGCCTAATTTTACTAGGTAGCTGGCCCCACACAGTAAAACGCTAGGAGTGCCAGGACCATGTCATCTCAATGTACCACCATAATCCTGAGCTCATCCATCGCCAGGTAAGACAAATTCTTTTTGGGAAATGACAAAAAAAAAAAAAACAAAACAACCAACCAAAGAAAAGTTTTCCTTGAGGACCAAGGAGCCATTGATTAGCTAATCTAAAAACTCCTCAACAAGAGACTAGACTATGATTTGAGTTTCTGTATTTGGTCTCTGGACAGAAACTAGGATGTGAAAACAATGGGAATGAAATGACCTCCCCACCCCCCTCGAGTGAATCCAGCTTCCCCAGATCCTTTCTTCAGGAAGAACAAGTTTGGAAGCATCATGCACTTGGTTGTGGGGGTCTTACATCAGTCTGTATGGATGTTGGTTTTGGTGAACCAGAATCACCTGAGTAACATTAAAATAGGAATTTTGGGGGCTCTCTTCCAAAATTTTGATTTAGAAGTTTTGGAGAAAGGCCTGGGAATCTGTACTTTTAAAGAGCTCTCCAATTAATTATGAAATAGACAGGTTTGGGAGACAGTACTTTACATCATCATTAGTTCCTTGGACATAAAAAAAATGTTGGTTCTGTTATGACTTATTGACTGGCACTGACTTCATTTAATCTTAGCTAAAAAGGTGTGAATACTCTTCTCTTCTACTAGAAGTAGAGCAGAAATCATTAGGCCAGAAAAATCTGGTATAAGAATGGATGCACTCAATAGAGGTCAAAAAAACTTGGTCCCTTACCACAGGTACCAGTGATCACAGACTAAAGGGAAAACAGTTATTGGAGGACAGGTTGGGAGAAGAGTCTAAAGTCAGGCATCCAGGTCATTTAATTCAAGTTACCATCTTTCAAGTCCTGATATGAAGGCAAGGTTTGGTTAGCTGGATGAACCCTTTTTCATTATTGACTAGGCAGAAATGGATAAATCTGGGTCTTTGTCTCTAAGTGAAAATGAATAAAGACCTATTTTTAAAGTGGGAATACAAGTGGGGGAAAATAAATATTTTGATATTGGTCCATTCATGAGCTCTCATTTGCTCTAGTTTTTATGCACACCTGAAATTTTCCCAAGGCAGCCTTCACGTCCTTGTTCCGGAGACTGTAGATAAGCGGGTTTATAAGTGGGGTCACTGATGAGTAGAACAAGGTTAAAATCTTCTGTATTCCAGCTGGATTTCCAGAGGTTGGGCTGATATATATGACCATGACGGTTCCATAGAACAGAGACACCACAGCGAGGTGGGAGCCGCAGGTGGAGAGGGCCTTACGCCTGCCAGCTGCTGAGGGGACACACAACACTGCTCTGAGAACCAGGGAGTAGGACCCAAGGATGAAGAATAAGGTGATGAAGACTATAAGAGAGTCCAATACACAACAGGAAAGCTCAATTCCAGGGGCAGGGATGCAGGACAGGCCCAGAAGAGGACCAAGGTCACAGATAAAGTGGTCAATGGTGTTGGGGCCACAAAAGGGGAGTTGTGTGATAAAATAGGTAGGGACTGGATAGCAAAGGAAGGCTGTTACCCAGCATAGAGCCACCAGGTTCATGCACAGGTGGCTACTCATGATGGTAGGATAGTGGAGAGGCCAGCAAATGGCCAGGTACCGATCCAAAGCCATGAGGAGCAGTAAGAAGGTCTCAGTGATGCCCATGGAGAAGAAGAAATATAACTGGAGGAAGCAGGCAGTGAAGGAGATGGTTTTGGTCTCCGATAGGAAGTTCCTTAACATAATGGGAACAGTGGTGTTGGTATAACAGATCTCTAGGAAGGAGAAGTTGGCCAGCAGAATGTACATGGGGGTGTGAAGCTTGCGATCCAGCTTCACTGCACAGATGATGGCCCCGTTCCCCATCAGTGTCAGGATGTAGGACACAGAAAACAGCCCGAAGAGGACGACCTGAGCTCCTCTGGAGCAGGGAAAGCTCAGGAGTATGAACTCAGTCACTGTGTTGGCTCCTGACATATTCATGGCTTCCTAAAGGGTGGGGAGGAGAAAATGACAATGACATAGATGACTGACCTTATTCTTTACTCCTCCGGAATATTTCCTTTTAGATATCCCCAGGTCCCTCAGATTATTCTAGTAAATAAATAGTTGCCTGGCTGAAGACAGTCAAACTTTGAGAGGGCTTGATATGATCAGGTTTGAATCTTTATGCTCTCTCACTCTTCTTTCAGAATTTGCTCAGACCCAGTAAAGGGATCATATGCAATAAGCAGCTTGGAGAAGGTTAATGGCAGTGTAAGTAGGCGTGAAAATCATGGGTTTTTATCTATAGAATAAGATATATTGATCCTTAATATTGGACACAGAATTTCAAAACTTTGAATTTTGGAATTAGAGACACAAGTGTTAGACATCTAAATAGAAGAGGGAAAAGGTAACATAACACACTGAAATCTTTATGCATTTCGCTTTTATCCTGGATGTTTGGAAGTTTAAGTGTTGGCGTATTAAGGTGGTATGATAACTGAGACAAAAAAATGTCAATGTACCATCCTTTATTCAGTGTTCACTGAAGTTTGTTAACTCAAGAAAAGTTTGAAGACCCAACACCAACATGATGGCTTTCATACTGGGCCCATCTGCTACCTGTTGAAAAAAAAAGATCCTACTTTAAAACCTTGGTCTAAGTTTAAATTCTACTGATATGTATAAAAAGTGAGCAATGTATCTGGTATGTTCTTTAAGGATTTTTGAGGGGTTTGCGTGAGGTGTCAGGATTCCCGGTTTGTGCACAGATGCAGAGGGTCACAAATGCCAGAGAACCTGAGACCTCTGGGCCCCAAGGACAGTGGTGGGGCCAGGAGCTGTCTCACTGCGCAAGGACAAGGGTTCCTGTCCTGGTTCGGCAGCCTCTCTGCCCCCCCCATCCTATTACAGATGTGCAGGGTTGGAGCTGTTTTGGGAAGTGGAAGGAGAATCTTGAGGAAAACTTCCTTCTCTGAGTCAGACGTAGTTTGGACTTTGTATGACTTCTGTGGTGAGAAAAGCAAAATAAAGCCATTGAATCACCCAAGATTCTGTTCACTGTCATTTGGTCTTAATTTATTACCTTTCTTAGGTTACCTTCTGTTAGAGGAACAGTCATCATTTTTTTCTAAATGACCCAAAATCACATGAAAGGGTGATGATATTTATTCAAGAAAGGTATGTGCCAAATTCAGTGCCAGACACTTTTCTTTAAAGTATTCTAGCTAAGAGTATTCATTAACATATTAGTTATCAAATGCGTTACTTTCCAGACCATGTGACATCGTAACTTAAGGATGATATTGATGATTGCAGTTAGTCATGTAAGAGATGGGAAAATCCAGAATTTTCCACGTCAGACTTCACTGTAAGGCTCCTCTTCGGTCTGTGAAGAGATCATGTTTGTCACAGCGAGCTGTGAATGGTTCCTCTGGAGCAAGACTTCAGAGTGACGCAGAAGCCAAAGAAACATAGGAAAAAGTTTAAAAACAAGAACTATTTGTGACTAAGGTGTACGAGGATTCTGGTGGGTCTGTAAACCACGTGGGGTGAACTCACCGACTGGAGCGCTCAATGTCTTGTTCTCCCTTGCAGTGGCCCATCATCTGATCCGTGGCCGAGCCAAACATGACTAAGAAAAAGGAAGAGCTGGAGTTCTGTCCTGTCCAGCTCTGCACACTTTGTCAGTCATTTCCAGATGAAACCTCACTAACATCTTTGTTCCCCTCAAAGCCTGGTTCTGACGGGCACACCTCTTGGGTGATAAGGAGAGAATCTACATACTGCCGAGGCTTCCTCCCCCTCTTCATCTCTCAGCTCCCTGATGCCTACACCACTTAGTTGTAAAGATGAATCTCTTTCCATTAATTCATGTAACTTGAGGTGCTGTTGTTTTTACAGCCACACGAAAGAGGGCAGAGATAAAGAGCATACCTGAGAACTCTCCTCTACTACTATACTTGTCTCTCTTCTGAACCCATCTCCTCACAGACCTGTCAGGTCTGACCTGTAATCTTCTGTTTTCAGTGCAGTGAAAGGCAGGCAAGATGGAGCGCATGGCGTCCTTGGCAGCCAGCAGCCTAGAGAGGAGGCTTGCATTGCTGGACACAGGATACTGGTTTGGAGAGAAATGGGCGCATTTGCTGCACAACAGAGACTTACCTATGTTGCGCTGAAACGTACGCCTTCTTCCTAAGGGATGTAGTCTCCTGTGAGTTCCCAGAGTGAGACTTCATGAGGGAAGATTGTCAATCATATCCCTAATGTTCCCTTCCCTCAGGGGCCGTTTATTGGCCTTTGGGACCAAGTTTCTCCAGTGGTGAATGATCATCTCATGTTATTCCTAGAGCAGCTGTTTATTTTGTCCTGTAGAAAGGTTACTGTTACGGTGCAATCAGTACAGCCACACCAGCTTAGCTGGAACACGAGAGTTTTGCGTATCTTTTTGTTTCCTTATATTCAATCTCATTCATTTTTTCAGTTTGTTTGCAAGCTTTGGACTTTACTATCTGTCGCATCAGAGTCATGATATCAGAATTCTCATCTTCTTTCCTACTAACTCTTTGAATGACTTGAAGAGGGTCATTCCTTTTTTTTGGTAAGCAGCATACTCTCCTCTGGCTCAGCTCTACTGTGGCACTGGTAAGTAAGTACCATGTCATGGTGAACATGTCCCAGGAGCAAAAAGCACAGGGCATATGGTAAAATGCCAAACTTCTAGGAGATACTTCCCCATCTAGCCGTTTAGTTCATTTCAAGTTGATTTTATCAGATTTTGTTGAGTTGTCATGCCTGTTGAAATTTTCTTTTTGTTTCAAAGTGAGGCATTGCTGAGAGAAATGACTCAAACTTTTGGACCCCTTTGTTTTTAATCGCTTGTGTGTGCATGTGTGTACATGTGTGTGCACGTGCGTGCATGTGCCGTGGGTTTGTGTACACTTACGTCAGATATTTAACAATGTTTTCCTCTATTATTGGCTTGGAGCCAGCACTAATGAGACTGAAACCTTGTTTATAAATTATTTCCAACTACACAGCATCAGAGAGCAAAAAGTTTTTTTGGGGGTTATGAATTGAACTTGCTCATTTTCTTAGCATCATTTCCCCAAGGTAGAAATGTTTTTGTTTTTTAAATGGTAGCAGAACTTTTTCATTCATGAAAACGGATACCCTAGGGTCCATAGTCACCCATTTTTTCAGAATGACTTTTTCACTGTAAGCTTTTGGTATTTGAAAGCACAAAGAGAATTTTCTTGACACTTAAGTATCATTAGGTAGCATGAATTTATCTGACATAGGGTGGATGGTGCCATGCCAGATTCTTGAACTGCAGTATTAAATAATTAAAAAAATTCAAATACATAGTAAATTTCTCCCTGCTGGTGAGGAAGGAAGTTTGTTAAATACACCCTTATTTTATTTTATTTGTTCCACTTTCATTAAGATATAATCAACATGTAACATTGTGAACTTTAAGGTATAAAGCATAGCGATTTGATATATGTGTACACTGTAAAGTGGTTACCACACTAAGCTTAATTCATATCCATTACCTAACATAGTTGTGAAATTTTCTTTTTCTTGTGATGAGGACTTTTAAGATCTCTTCTATTAACAACTTTCTTTTTTTATCGCTGCATTTTTATTAAGGTATTATTGATATACACTCTTATGAAGGTTTCACATGAAAAAACAATGTGATTACTACATTTACCCATATTATCAAGTCCCCACCCACACCCCAATGCAGTCACTGTCCATCAGTGTAGTAAGATGTCACAGATTCACTATTTGCCTTCTCTGTACTACACTGTTTTCCCTGTGATCCCCCACACCATGTGTACTAAACATAATACCCCTCAATCCCCTTCTCCCACCCCCGACACCTGCCCTCCCACACCCCTCCCCTTTGGTAACCACTAGTTCCTTCTTGGAGTCTCTCAGTCTGCTGCTATTTTGTTCCTTCAGTTTTGCTTCATTGTTATACTCTACAAATGAGGGAAATCATTTGGCACTTGTCTTTCTCTGTCTGGCTTATTTCACTGAGCATAATATCCTCCAGCTCCATCCATGTTGTTGCAAATGATAGGATTTGTTTCTTTCTTATGGCTGAATAGTATTCCATTGTGTATATGTACCACATCTTCTTTATCCATTCATCTACTGATGGACGCTTAGGTTGCTTCTATATCTTGGCTATTGTAAAAAGTGCTTCGATAAACATAGGGGTGCATATGTCTTTTTGAATCTGAGAAGTTGTATTCTTTGGTTAAATTCCAAGGAGTGGGATTCCCAGGTCAAATGCTTTCTACAATAGCTCAACTAGCTTACATTCCCACCAGCAGTTTGCTTTTTGGGTGTTGAGGCATGTGAATTCTCTATATATTTTGGATGTTAACCCCTTGTCGGATATGTCATTTACAAATATATTCTCCCATACTGTAGGAGGCCTTTTTTTGTTCTGTTGATGATGTCTTTTGCTGTACAGAAACTTTTTAGTTTGATGTAGTCCCATGAGTTCATTTTTGCTTTTGTTTCCCTTGATCAAGGAGATGCGTTCAGGAAGAAGTTGCTCATGCTTATATTCAGGAGATTTCTGCCTATGTTGTCTTCTAAGAGTTTTATGGTTTCATGACTTACATTCAGGTCTTGATCCATTTCGAGTTTACTTTTGTGTATGGGGTTAAACAATAATCCAGTTTCATTCTCTTGCATGTAACTGTCCAGTTTTGCCAACACCAGCTGTTGAGGCTGTCATTTCCCCATTGTATGTCCATGGCTCCTTTATCATATATTAATTGACCATATATGGTTGGGTTTACATCAGGGCTCTCCAGTATGTTACATTTGTCTATGGGTCTGTTCTTGTGCCAGTACCAAATTGTCTTGATTACTGTGGCTTTGTAGTAGAGCTTGAAGTAGGGGAGCATAATCTCCCCAGATTTCTTCTTCCTTCTCAGGATTGCTTTAGCTATTCAGGGTCTTTTGTGGTTCCTTTTGAATTTTAGAACGATTTTCTCTAGTTCGTTGAAGAATGCTGTTGGTATTTTGATAGGAATTGCATTGAATCTGTAGATTGCTTTCAGCAGGATTGCCATTTTGACAATATTAATTATTCCTATCCATCAGCACGGGATGTGTTTCCATTTATTGGAACTCTTGAGTGTCTTGCAGCTTTCAGAATATAGGTCTTTCACTTCCTTGGTTAGGTTTATTCCTAGGTATTTTTTTCTTTTTGATGCAACTGTGAGTGGAATTGTTTTCCTGATTTCTCTCTCTGCTAGTTCATTGTTAGTGTATAGGAATGGCACAGATTTCTGCGTATTAATTTTGTATCCCGCAACTTTGCTGAATTCAAATATTAGATCTAATATTTTTGGAGTGGATTATTTAGGGCTTTTTATGTACAATATCATGTCATCTGCAAACAGGGACAGATTAACTTATTCCTTGCCAATCTGGATGCCCTTTATTTCTTTGTGTTGTCTGACTTCAGTGGCTAAAACCTCCAGTTCTATGTTGAATAGAAGTGGGGAGAATGGGCATCCCTGTCTTGTTCTTGTTCCCGATCTTAAAGGAAAAGCTTTCAGCTTCTCTCTGTTAAGTATAATGTAGGCTGTGGGTTTGTCATATATGGCCTTTATTATGTTGAGGTACTTTCCCTCTATATCCATTTTGTTGAGAGTTTTTATCATGAATGGATGTTGAATTTTGTCAAATGCTTTTTCAGCATCTATGGAGATGATGATGTGTTTTTAGTCCTTCTTTTTGTTGATGTGGTGGATGATGTTGATGGATTTTCAAATGTTGTGCCATCCTTGTATCCCTGGAATAAATCCTACTTGATCATGATGGATGATCCTTTTGATGTATTTTTGAATTTGGTTTGCTAATATTTTGTTGAGTATTTTTGTGTCTATATTCATCAGGGATATTGGTCTGTAATTTTCTTTTTTTTTGTGTGGTGTCTTCTCCTGGTTTTGGTATTGGCGTGATGCCGGCCTCCTAGAATGAGTTTGGGAGTATTCCCTCATCTTCTACTTTTTGGAAAACTTTGAGGATGGGTATTAGGTCTTCACTTAATGTTTGATAAAATTCAGTGGTGAGGCCATCTGGTCCAGGCGTTTTGTTCTTATGTAGTGTTTTGATTACAAGTTCAATTTCATGTTGGTAATTGGTCTGTTCAAATTTTCTGTTTCTTTCTGGGTCAGACTTGGAAGGTTGTAGTTTTTTAGAAAGTTTTCCATTTCTTCTAGGTTATCTAGTTTGTTAGCATATGATTTTATGGTATTCTCTAGTTATTCTTGGTATTTCTGTTGTGTCCATAGTGATTTTATGTATGTAGACTCTTTTTTTTTCTCGATAAGTCTGTTAGAGGTTAATCTATTTTGCAGTTTTCTCAAAGAACCAGCTCCTGCTTTCATGGATTCTATTGTTTTATTCTTCTTGATTTTATTTATTTCTGCTCTAATCTTTATTATGTCCCTTCTTCTACTGACTTTGGGCCTCATTTGTTCTTATTTTTCACGAGGTCTGCTGTTTTCCCCAGGTGTAGGCAGTCTGCCGCAGCCTTCTTTGCTGTTGCACGTTTAGGATTAGTTGTATTTGCTATATTTTCATATTATATTTGGTTTTGGGAGGAGGTTTATGACTCACCTCTCATGCTGCCATCTTTAAGCCAACCCCTTATATTTGTTTCTCATTCAATTCTTTCACGAATGTTTTGTCATTTTTAGTATTCAAATCTTTTCTTTTTTGCTTATGTTTCCTCTTATGTGGCTTATTCTTTTTGATGCTATTGTATATGGGATCACTTAATTACTGTTTTGGATGTCTGTTTTTAGTTTTTAGAAACAGAACTGATTTTTCTATGTTGATTTTGTATCCTGAAAATTTACTGAAATCAGTTTTCACTTCTAACAGTTTTGGTGGAGTTTTTAGGATTTTAAAAATATACATGAGATCAATTCATTGTCAACCAATACAATTTTACTTTTTCCTTTCAAATTTGGATGTCATTTTTTTTTCGTTGTTGTTGTTTAATTGCTGTGGCTAGGACATCCAGTACTATGCCGAATAGGAATGGTCAGAGGCGACATCCTTGTCTTGTTCTTGATCTTAGAGAAAGAGCTTTCACCATTGTGTTACCTGTGGGCTTGTCTCATATGGCTTTTATTATGTTGAAGTATATTCCTGGTATACCTAATTTATTGGAAGTTTTTATCATGGAGGGATGTTAAATTTTGTCAAAATTTTTTCTGCATCTATTGAGATGATCATAAGGATTTTATATTTTATTTTGTTAGTGTGTTGTATCACGTTTGTTGATTTGTTTATGTTGAAGCATCTGTGCATCCAGGGATAAATCTCACTTGATCACGGTGTATGATCACTTGGATTTGTTGTTGAATTCCATCTGTTAGTGTTTGGTTGAGGATTTTTGCATTTATATTAATGAAAGACATTAGCCTGTAGTTTCCTAGATGTTTAAGTATTATATGTTTAAGTACATGTGTGTGTATTTTTATTATGCTTTTTGTTCTTTGAGCTTATTCAATTTGTAATTTAGTGACTGCTACTAATTTTGGAAAATTCTTGGTCATTATTACTTCAAATATTTCTTCCTCCCTGAGCAAAAAGAGTGAGATATTATATATGGAACAATAACAGAATCAGTAGAAATGAATGGTTAGATAGGTAGTAGTGTCCAAGTTCATATTTCTTTACAGGTTTGAATAATGACTATACTACTTTCCTGCCTGGAACAGTCAGAGAAGTAAAATAATTTTGAGTCCAAGTGTAATTGCACTATCTTCTGTATCAAAGTCTTTTAAAAAGTGTTATCTAGTTGGGAAGAAGGGAATGACAATAAATGCAGAAATATGAAGATGCAGTGTAGCTCACTTCATGTTTCCTAGTTGAAAAAGTAATTATAGTAACTAGAATGTGAACTCTGTCCTTTTTTCTTGGGGAATCAATTTTTAGTTGAGAATTGAGACAATTTGAGAGCAGTTGTCCCTTCTACTTCACACCTGCCCCCTCAGGAGACTTGGTCTTTAGAATGACTATTAAGAAAGAATTCAAAGTAACAGTCGTAAAGATGCTCACTCAACTGGGGAATAGAACTGATGATATTAGCAAAAACTTCAACAACAAGTTACAAAACATGAAAAAGAGCCCCTCAGAGCTGAAGAGTACAATGACTGAAAAGAAAAATAAAATAGAGGGAATTAATAGCAAACTGCTTGAAACAGAAGGAAGAATCAGTGTTTTGGGAGACAGAGAACAACAGAGTAAGCAAGCTTAGGAACAGAGAGAGAGAGTTAGAAAATTTTCTAAAAATGAGAAGGTGCTAAGAGAGCTGTGTGACAACTCCAAATGAAACTGTATTTGCATAATAGTGGTCTCAGAAGGAGAAGAGAGAGACAAAGGAGTATAAAGTCTCTTTGAGGAAATAATAGCTGAAAACGTCCTCAATCTGGGAAAGGAAATAGACATCCATGTCTTAGAAGCACAGAGAGCTCCTAAAATGAAACCCAGAAAGACACCACCAAGACATATAGTAATAAAAATTACAAGATTAATGGTAAAGAGAGAATCATAAAAGCAGTGAAAGAGAGGCAGACAGTAACCTATAAGGGAAGTTCTGTAAGGCTATCAGCAGATAACTCGGCAGATACCTTACTGGCCAGAAGGGAGTGGCATGAAATATTGAAAGGGATAAACTTACAACCAAGAATCCTCTACCCAGAAAGGTTATCATTCAGAATTTAAGGAGAGATTAAAAATTTCCCAGATAAGTGAAGGTTAAAAGAATTGACCACCACTAAATTGACCTTACTGAGTATGTTAAAGGGACTTCTGCAGATTGAAATGCTCTTAAGTCTAAATATATTTCATCAGTGCAAATAAACTCACATAGTAGACCAATTACTTACAAAGTAAGTATGAAGTTAAATAGCAAAAGTAATAAAATCAACTATACACTAAATCAAAGGATACACAAAAGTTGTAGATTATGACATCTAATACGTAAAATGTAGAGGAGGAAGAAGAATGAAAAAGTAGTACTTTTAGAATGTGTTCAAATTTGAGCAAATATCTTCTTTATACAGACTGTTATGTACTTAGGAAACTATGAACCTTACGGTAACCACAGACCTAAAGCTTATAACAGATACATAAAAAATAATAAAAAGTAATCTAAGCATAACACTAAAGAAACCATCAGATAACTAGAAACGAGCATAAGAAAGGAGGATAGGAACAGCGAGGAACTATAAAAACAACTAGAAAACAAGTAATAAAGTGGAAATAAGTACATATTAATAACTATTTTTAATTAAATGCACTGAATGCAATGATGAAAAGACATAGGGTGGGAGAATGGATAAAGAAATAAGGCCCATCTGTAAGCTGCCTACAAGAGACCCATTTCAGACTTAAAGACATATATAGACTGAAAGTGAAGGGATGGAAAAAGATTTCATTCAAATAAAAGTGAGAAAAAAGCAGGAATAGCAGTACTTATATCAGAAAAAATAGACTTCAAAACAAAGAAACAAGAGATAAAGAGGGCATTACAGATCGATAAAGGGATCAGTGCAACAAGACAATTAAACAGTTGTAAATATCTACGCACCCAACATAGAAGTACCTACATATGTAAAACAAATACTAAGAAACCTTAAGGGAGAAACAGACAGCAACACAATGATAATAAGGAATTTTAACACCACCACTTACATCAGTGGTAGATCATCCAGTCAGAAGATAAAGAGACAGAGACATTGAATGACATGTTAGATCAGATGGACTTAACAGATACATACAGGACATTCCACCTCAAAGCAGCAGGATACACATTTATTTCAAGTGCACATGTTATGCCCTCCAGAATATATGACATATTTGGACACAAAAAGAGCCTCAAGAAACTCAAAAATTGTATCAAGTATCTTTTCAGACCACAATTGTATGAAACTAGAATTCAATTACATGAAGAAAACCCAAGAACCCCACAAACTTCCATGTGGAGTTTAGATGATATGCTTGTAAATACTCAGTGGATCAATAAGCAAATCGAAGAGGAAAATAATATGTGGAGGCAAAAGAAAACAGAAGCACAATGGTTCAAAATATGTGAGATGCAGCAAAAACAGTTCTAAGATGGAAGTACATGGCAATATAGACCTATCTCAAGAAACAAGAACAATCCCAAGTAAACAATCTAACCTTACCACTAAAGGACTAGAAGAAAAGAACAAATAAAGCACAAGGTTAGTAAGAGGGGCATAATAAAGATAAGAGCAGAAATAAATAAAATAGAGACTAATAAAAGAATAGAAAAATCAATTAAATCAAATCTTGGTTCTTTGAGAAGATCAAACAAACTTCTAACCAGACTCATCAAGAAAAAAAGAATATACACATAAGGAATAATCACAAAGGCTACTACAGAAATACAAAGAATTATTACAGAATATTATGAAAAATTTCTGCCAATAAAGTGGACAACCTAGAAAAAATGAACAAATTCTTAGAAATGTACAGTGTTCCAAGACTGACCCAGGATGAAACAGGAATTCTGAACAGATCAGTTACCAGTAACATAATTGAATTGGTAATCAAAAAACCCCCAACAATCAAAAGTTCAGGATGAGATTGGTTCACAGCTGAATTCTATAAAATATTTAACAAAGAGATAATACCCATCCTTCTTAAAGCATTCCAAAAAACAGAAGAGAGACTTCTGAACTCATTCTGTGTGGCCAGCATCACTCTAATACCAAAAACAAAGACACTACAAAAAAAGAAAAAGAAAACTATAGACCGATTTACCTGATGAACATAGATTCAAAAATCCTCAACAAAATATTAGCAAAGCAAATTCAAAAATTTATCCCAGGGATGCAACAATGGTACAATATCCACAAATCAATCAGTGTGATACACCACATTAACAAAAGGAAGGATAAAAACTGTATGATCATCTCAATAGATGCTGAAAAAGCATTTGAGAAAATTCAATATCCATTTGTGATAAAAACTGTCAACAAAGTGGATATAGAGGAAACACACTTTGACATAACAAAAGCCATATACTACATACAAATCCATAGCCAACATCATAGTCTATGGTGAAAAGCTGAAAGCTTTTCCTTTGAGATCAGGAACTAGATAAGGATGTCCACTCTCACCACTTTTATTCAACATAGTACTGGAGATTCTAGCCATGGCAATCAGACAATGCAAAGAGATAAAAGGCATCCAAATTGGTAAGGAAGAAATAAAACTGTCACTATTTTCAGATAACATGGTATTATACATAGAAAACCCTGAAGACTCCCCAGAAAACCATTAGAACTAATGACCGGATACAGCAAAGTTGCAGGATACCAAATTGATAAACATAAATTCATTGCATTCCTATTTACTAACAATGAACTAGCAGAAAAAGAAATCAGAAAAACAATTCCATCAAAAAAAAAAAAACACCTGGGAATAAACCTAACAAAGAAGGTGAAAGACCTGTACTTTGAGAACTAAAAGACACTGATGAAAGAAATTGAGAGAGAGACAAATAAATGGAAATTGAATATTAATCTTGTCAAAGCGTTAATATTGTCAAAAGGGCCATCCTCCCAAAGCAATTTATAGATTCAATGCAATTGCTATGAAAATACCAATGACAATTTTTAATTAACTAGAGCAAATAACCCTAAAATTTATATGAAACCACAACAAACCCCAAATAGCCAAAGCAATCCTGAGAAAGAAGAACAAAGCTGAGGGAATTACACTTCCTGATTTCAAGTTATACTACAAAGATATAGTAATCAAAATAGTATGGTACTGGCACCAGAACAGACCCATAGGTCAATGGAACAGAATAGGGAGCCCAGATGTGAACCCACCTATATATGGCCAATTAGTATATAATAAAGGAGCCAAGAATATCCAATGGGGAAGAGATAGCCTTTTCAATAATTGATGTTGGGAAAGCTGGACAGCTACATGTAAGAGAATGAAACTGGATTACTGTCTAACTCAGTACACAAAAGTAAACTCAAAATGGATCAAAGACCTGAAACCATAAAACTTTTAAAAGAAAACAGGCAAAAACTTGAACATACGCTTGATTAGTTTTTCCTGGACACATCTCCTTGGGCAAGGGAAACGAAATAAAAAATGAACAAGTTGAATTACGTCCAACTGAAAAGCTTCTGTACAGCCAAGGTCACCATCAGCAGAAGAAAAAGGCAACCTTCAGTACGGGAGAATATATTCGTAAATGAATCATCTGATAAGGGGTTAACATCCAAATATATGAAGAACTCATACGCCTCAACACCAAAGAAACAAACAACCTGGTTTAAAAGTGGGCAGAGGACATGACTGGATATTCCTCCAAAGAAGAAATATGGACGCCCAACAAGCACATGAAGCAATGCTCCACATCGCTGATCATCAGGGTAATGCAGATCAAAACTGCAGTGAGATATCACTTCACATCTGTTAGAATGGCTACTATCCAAAAGATGAGAAATAACAAGTGTTAGTTAGAATGGGGATAAATAGGAACCCTCCTACACTGTTGTTGAAAATATAAATTGATACAACCACTGTGGAGGTTCCTCAGAAAACTAAAAATAGAAATACCATTTGACCCAGTAATTCCATTTCCAGGAATTTACCCAAAGGAAACAAAAATCCCAGATTTGAAAATGTATGTGCATCCCTATGTTTATTGCTGCATTATGTACAGTAGCGAAGATATGGAAGCAACCAAAGTGTCCATCAGTAGATGAATGGATAAAGATGTGGTACATATACACAATGGGATATTATTCATCCATAAAAAGAAAAGAAATCCTGCCACTTGCAACAACATGGATGGAACTAGAGGGTGTTATGCTCAGTGAAAGAAGCCATACAGGGAAAGACAAATACCACATGATTTCCCTTATTTGTGGAATAAAAATACAAAACAAAACAGAATGAACAGTAGACTCATAGACACCAAGAAGTGACCAGAGGAGTTTGGGGCGGGTGGGTTAAATAGGTGAAGGGGATAAAGAGGCACATGATATGTTGATCATGGGGCTGAAAATATAGAATAGAGAATATAGTCAATAGTTCTGTAACATTTTTCTATGTTGACAGTAACCACTAGTTGGGATGAGGATTAAACAATGCATATGACTGTCAAATCCCTATATTGTATGCTTGAAACGAATATAATATTGTATAGCAACTGTGCTTCAATAAAAATATTAAAAAAGAAGAAATACGTTATATTTTAGAGTAGTGTTAGGCTTGTAGTAAAATTGAGAAAAGACGCAGATATTCGCCATATTCCCCCTGTCCCCACACAGGCATGACTCCCCCATCATCGCCCCCCCCCCAATGTGGTCACTTGTCACTTGGTGAATCTGTACTGAGGCATCGTCATCATCCGAAGACCATAGTCACCTTAGAAGTCACTCTTTGTGTTGTACATTCTGTGGGTTTGGACAGATGTACAGCGGCATACATCCATCATTACAGCATCCTGTGGAGGATTTCCAGTGGCTGACGATCTTCTGGGTGACACCTATTCATCCCTTTTATCCCCCACAAACTCCTGGCATCCACGGATCTGTTTGTTGTCTTTATAGCTTTGCCTTTTCCAGAATGTCAGATCTCTGGAATCATACAGTATGTAGCCTTTCAGATTTGCTTATTTCACTTAGTAATAGGCATTTATCTTTCTTCCATGTCTTTTCCTGGATTGATAGCTCATTTCTTTTTAGTCCTGAATAATATTCCATTGTAGGATGTATCACAGTTTATTTATCTATTCACCTACTGAAGGACATCTTGGTTGCTTCCCAGTTTTGACAGTGATGAATGAAGATGCTATAAATATCTGTGTGCACGTTGTGTGTGGGCACAGGTGTTTAACTCCTTCGGGTAAAAACTGAGAAGTACTTTTGCCGCAGTGTGAAATGTTGATGAATCAATTTTGGTATAGTCATACAATGAAAATAAAGTAGTTAAAATAAGTAAATGCAGACTAGATGTTATGCATCTATACATAACTGTATTTTAAAAACATGGTTGAGAAAAATGCAGGTGTATAGTATCTTTTATCTACATGCTTTGTAATATAGCAACATATGTCTACATAAATTAGCAGTACGAAGTATTGTTTTGTCTATTTTTTATTCTTTATATAATGGCATGATGAATCATATTATACTACAATGACAATTTTATAGTTAAAAAACCCTAGCACATACACTCACCATTAATAGAAAATAATAATCATTGCTCTTTAGGAGATACCTTAATAAAGACACTATTTAGCTGGCAGAATCTTTATAGAGTTTAATAGAAATCAGGCAATGTCTACCTCCTAACCTGACTGTAGGAAACATTCATTTACAATAATTTCTCCCAGTTCAGACTTTGCTTCAATATGGATCAACTGGAGATATTACTAAGTTGCTTATATTCAGGGACTTATCTCCTCTGACATTTTAAATAGGTCAAGACTAGACCCTTTGCATGAAATGGGTCAGCAATATGTGGGAACTTCTCAGAAATGGAGAATCTCATGCTCCACTCTATATCTGCCAACACAGAATCTGCATGTACAAAAAACCCACAGGTAATTGATATGCATATTAAAGTTTGAGAAAAATGAAACATTAACTAGATTTTGAGTTGCAATTGTAAAGTAACACACAGTTTTCCATGTTTTCAATACTTCTAATAAACAAATGGACGAAGACTGCCTGTGGACACTTCTTCCAGCCCCTAGCCAGGGATGTTGTATCAGGCTCTGCAGGTTGTTCGGACATAGAGGAGACTGCCCAAAGGAGTGGGTAGTCGCTCAGCCTGGGCCCTGGGAGCAGACTTTTGCACCCTGGTGAGTGTGCGGCTCCCTCCTGTGAAGGGGAGCATAAAGGGACTTCTGATCTGGACTTGCAGCTGAGGGGCTGCTTTGTGACTTTGTGATTTACACAAAGGGCTTCAGAGACCAGCCTTGGCCCTGCACCAGAGCCTTAAACTAAGTAACTTGTGATCTGACCGCCCGTAGAGCCTGACTTTCATTTCCCCTGCACAGCTAAATAAGGATGCACTCGTGCGTCTGGGCTTTGGTGCTCATGTGGGACTGGGCGCAATGGCACCGGCAGATGAGATTATGCCCTTGCAGAGTGGGGCTTATTTATAGGGTGATTCCAGGCCACTTTGGAAATTAAGTGCAGAGTAACACGCCTCATTGCAGACATTGTCCATACTGTCTTATTCTGTCCTCAGACTCGCACACACTATTCTCTCTGCATGGTTAGTGTTCATCCTAATACATACAGGGAGAAAAGCCTTTAATATCCACAAAGCACTTAAATATGAATTATTGTTTCATTACGTTTTCCCAGGAAATGTTGTGTCCAGGGCTCACCTGTATCCTGTGTCAGTACATTTACCCGTTTGCATTGACTGCTCCTGGGTGGTACTAAGACAGGGGAAGAATCTCGAATCTCCAACCCCAGGCCCTACATATGGGCACAATCACTCTGGATAAGAGAGGGAAAGGTGTTCTGGTCACTCTGTGGGTGACGGGAAGAGGATGAGGAGGGAAGAGAAGGAGACGGCATCAGGGGCAACATGAGAAACCAATCAGTGTGCCCGGCGCCCCCCTGTGACTGTCCCTGACCCCAGCCTGAAGCCAGGTCAATAAACCACCCAGAGCTGGAGTGAGTTTGGGTCAGAACAAGGCAGCAGGGAAGAGAGAGGCTCACATGGACACATTTGTGCATTGTGTGTGTGTGTGTAAAGAGACAGAGTGTTGGGGACTTAGACATTTAACCATTAGGAAAGTGGGGGTCAGACACAAGTTTACCGAAGTCAGCAAGAGATGAAAACTGACCAGTGGACATCTGGGTTATATGTGTTTTTTCTTTCAACAATGCTTAAGTATGCCTGGCATTTTCCCATTTCCATGGAAAACACACAGAAACATTAATACAATAAAGCCTAGTACAAATGATTTATGCAGGTTCTGGTAAGATCTTATTTTCTATTTGCTTCATTGAAATATTCCATGGAGATGTATTTGTCTCTCAAACTGACTTAGCACTATTAACCTCCTGCAATTTTATATGACTATATGACCTACACGTGTATGGATTCTAGTTCTTGAGAGGCTGTCTCCAACCAGAGCCCACAGTCCTCAACAGTTTTCTCAGGGCCTCCTTCATCTCCTTGTTCCGGAGGCTGTAGATCAAGGGATTGAGAAGTGGAGTGATCACAGAATAAAACAGAGTCACCGTTTTCTGAATCCCTGCTGGGTTGCCTGCCGTGGGGCTCACATACATCACCATGACGGAGCCGTAGAACAGAGACACCACAGCCAGGTGGGAGCCGCACGTGGAGAAGGCTTTACGCCGGCCTTCCGCGGAGGGAACTCTCAGCACAGCTCTGATCACCAGGGTGTAGGAGGTGCTGATGAACAGGAAGGTGGAGAAAATCAGGATGGAGTTGAACATGGCACAGGTGATCTCGGTGGCGGGAGCTGGCACACAGGACAATTTGAGAAGGGGTCCTGGGTCACATAAAAAGTGATCAATAGTGTTGGGGCCACAGAAAGGAAGCTGGGAGATGAGATAAACTGGAAGGAGGAAACAGGAGAAGCCACACACCCAGCAGCACGCTCCCATTCTGATGCAGCGCTGAACTGTCATGACAGTGGGGTAGTGCAGGGGCCTGCAGATGGCAAGATACCTGTCAAAGGCCATGGCAGACAAGAAGAAGTCCTCAGTGATGCCCATGGAGAAGAAGAAGTAAAACTGGAGAAAGCAGCCAGAGAAGGAGATTGTCTTGGTCTCAGAGAGGAAGTTGGCCAGCATCTTGGGGACGGTAGAAGTGACATACCAGATCTCCAGGAAGGAGAAGTTGGCCAGCAGGATGTACATGGGGGTGTGGAGGTGGTGGTCCCAACTCACTGCACAGGTAATGCTCAGGTTTCCGGTTAGTGTCAGTACGTAGATGACAGAGAAGAGTGAAAAGAGGAGGGCCTGAGTCTTCCAGGAGCAGGGGAATCCAAGGAGAATGAATTCACTCACAGGGTCAGAGTGATTATTCCCTCCTGGGTTTTTCATTTTTCTCCTAAAATTTCAATGACAAGATGTTACCATGTTAAAATGACTCTACAGGTTTTCTCATGAGATGTTCTCTGAATTTCTTTACAATTCAATTAACCAATGTATAGCAGCCATCTTTGGATCATAGATGGTTTTAAAATAGAAAGTCTGTGATATTTTTTATTATTTTTCCTCTGTTTACCAGAATTCAGCATACATGCTTTCTTTAAAGCCGCTATGTTCCATCACAAAGTAGAGAATTTACTTGAACTGATCTACACTAAAAGTATCTAGTTTTGAAGAGAACTTATTTCGTTTTCAGTATTTTGAAAGTAATATGCATATTTCAAAAAAGTTGAGTAATATAGAAAAATATGGGAAAAAGTTTAAATCATCCAATCCCATTTCTATGGCCATTCATAGTTTGCATTTCTTGTATTCTTTCTCTTTCTACATATTTCATATATTAGATACATATGTAAAAATTTCAAATTTAGAATATGGTACACAGTCAATATTTTTGTTTAATATTACATCATGAGTCTTTTTCCATAGCACAAAGTATTACTTGAAACATGATTCTTAAAGGAAGATGATATTAATTATTGCACTTTAATGGAGTATGATTGTTCATTCTTAAAACACCAAATTTCCTTATCATGTTTTTGTATAAATTATACACAATGAGGTTTCGGTTAAAGCAAAAAAACTGATCCTCACAACCTGTTCCCCAAGAGTGTGATTTCATTTTGATAAGATGCAAAAAATAAAAGAAAAACATGGTTTGGTGTAATCTCTAAACTAGGTCAGGAATAGGATTTACATATAAGGAGTGCAAAGTATGTAAGTTTGAGTATGTACTTAACTTCTATTTGTTAACCTCATCTACACGCCACGTATAGAGTATTGTACGTGCAAATCAGTGTATGTGAAATTTCTTCTAAAGCATTATGTAAAACTAATTTATCATAATTAGGAACATTGATAGGAATACAAAATGAAGCACTATTTAATTATCATATTTAAAAAAGGTGGTGTCTCACTGAGGTACAGTGAAGGGACAGAAAGAATATTAATTCCTCTTTGTGCTTGTTTATGGTGTTGTAAATTGATGACTCAAAGGGCCTCTCTGGTTCCAGCACAGATGCAGATGACATGACCACACATGTTTGGTGTGTTGGAAATGCTCTCTCTCTCTCCAGCCTGTGGCTTCAGCTCCAGAGCATGGGGAAGAGCCCTGCACTTTGGCATCCAAATTTCCCTGGTTGAAAATTTTGATGCCCTGTCTTGTGAATGTGAGAACTAGGTATGCCAGTTGGGGCACCTGACCTCAGGGAGAGCCACTGCTCTGAGTGACTGCGCTGCTGATGGGATGCGACTTGGCTGAGTTTGCCTCAAGAAAGTAGTAGAGTTGATTTAGATATGCATGTGTGGTTTTCCAGATTACTTTGATAGCTGTTTTTTATGTTTGACCTGTTTTCTTTTTTACATGTATCTCTGGTACATTTGTACCCATTCAAGGCATTTTCTCTTGACATGGAATATCTTGCTTCCCTCCCCACTGCTCCTGCCCTTCCCCCAGTCTGTTGTTACTGAATCAAAGCTTAACTTTTCTGTCTTGTTTCCTAGAAGCCTACTCTTGGGTATGACATTTGACATTAAGTGGAAAGGCTGTTATTTATATAACCTCATTGCCCATGAGGCTATGTAGACTGTGCCTTTTCTGAATGGAACCTGGTAGTGTGTCTGTTTGTTTCCCATAACAATCACATCATATCAGTGGCAATGTAGGGCAGGCCCAGCATTTCTCCACTTATAAGAGAGTGTGGTTTTTTTGTTTGTTTTTGTATTTTTTTTCTTTTTGGCCTGTAAAATAAAGATTCTCCTTTGATCTGTTTTGATTGTGTAGTAAGATTTTTAAAAAGATATTTCTTAGGATTTTTACCTGAATAATTGTATAATTTTCTTAGCTGAGGTTGTTATACAGTATGTGAGAAAGTCATCTTGTCTGGAGACAGCCAACTATGGAGCTAGTGAACCTTGGAATTCGCTAGAAATGGAAAACACAGTGCCTTTAGTGTAAGAGTTTTTAATTTGGACTTAAGCACAAATAGTACAGAATACACAGAGGCAAGGAGAAAAAAAGCATAATATTACTATTAATGTAAGAGGCAGCTGGTATGAATACATTTCAAAGATACCACACTTGCAGGATGCCCACAAGTTATTCTGCTGTTTCTTTTATTGATGAAAAAGCTCATTCAGTTGCCACACAGGTCTTAGTGGTTATCTTCATAACTGAATTTGACTGAGTTTCTAAAAATCACTTTATTTTTGTCTGTTATTCTCTGGTCTATGTCCTGATATGTTGGTGCCCTACTCTAAGCTATCTTAATTAGTCATTTTCACTGACCTTGGGACCCCCTGGTAAATCAAATCAGTATTAATACTCACCCTGTTTGGGTTTCCTGTAACAGTATTTCTTGGGAACACAAACTGTATAAAGTCATAATCCAAAGATCCTATAAATGCAAGAAACAGAAAGCACACAGACGCTGAATGGTTTGTCATTTAAGGGCGAGTTATTTGCCATGAAACCAAGTCATATTAAATGAGTGAAAGAGATTGCAATATATAGGTTGGAGAGATATGATATCAGAGTGGAATCATAAATTTGTCAATTTTATCTATTGAACAAGCAACAAAATTCATCATAATATTGGTAATAAATCTAGCTCCAGTAATCTAACAGTTAAGCATTTTCACACAAATTCTCCAGGCCTCTTTGTAAACAGTACTCATTAATATTTTAAAGGGATAAGAAAACTGGATAAATGTATTTCCAAGACATGAAGAAATAAGAGAAAGATGAATATATTTGAACCTTTTTCTCTGAATTTTATTCTGATCAGATATTTTCATTTTCAGGGCAAGAAGAAAGCATTTGCCAGTAAATCCATTTACGTAGGAAACAAAGCATTTGTAATAATAGGTCATGCAGAGTTTTAGTTCTGTGGATACATGTGGAGAAGAAAGGTCAGAGACTGGAAAGAAAATATTACCTCGGAGCAAAAAGCATGTGAGGGACGTGTGAAAAATTGGAGATCCAGTGTGCCACCTGCCATGAGTTGCAAAGAGTGAATTTTGAGAGATATTTCTTGCTGGCTTCAAAGCTCGTATTTATAGTCAAGATAAAAATCCTAGATGCAGATACTGTCTATATTATTTCCTTGCATCATGGCCTTTTGACAATTGGGGCCCTCTCCCCTGATATAAATATTTCTTCAACAGATGAGATTGTTTTGAATTCACTTATTTACACTCAAATCCCCATGCCTGCTGTTCCCTGAGGAGTAGTGCGCGTGCAGAACGGGGTCCTCACCTTCTCCTGTGCTTCCACTAACCAGGCGTTGCCAGTGGTTCCTGGGGAATAATTAAATGGTAATAAGCTTGTTGTAAAAGCTGCACTAGGAAGATGTATCATTAAACTCCCTGTCTCTATTTTTGAAGAAAAAGAATTCTTTCCCCACCCATATTCTTAGATTCATTATGTTAGAGACATTTCAGGTGTAATTTTATGATAGCCCTTTAAAAATGACATTTAAATGTTAAGACTGGCACAGGGTTATTCAACAAATGTTTACTGAGTGCTGCACTCACACTGGCGGTATAGCAGGGTAAACGATATAGAAACAAATTCCTTTGTTTACAGAGAACATTTCAACTGAGGACTGTGTGGGCAGCAACAGAAAATAAACAAAATCAATTCAGTGAATAAGTTATTATAATATTTTTCATTTGAGAAAAATGAAGTGTGGGAGTGGGTTGAGAAATTGAGGGAACAGACCAAGAGGACATGGAGAGATTTCAGGCCGAGGAAGAGCTGATGCTATGAGCAAGAGGTAGGAGTGGGCCGGCATGTCAGAAGAAGAGTCGGGGCAGTGTTGGGGGGTCGTCCAAACCGGGGCACCCTTTCTGGCACACGCTCCTGTTTTACCCATTTCTTCTTTGTATAGCATCCATACTTCATTGTACTCTTTTATTTTGAAAAAAGTTTCCAGCTTTATTGAGTTGTAACTGACATATAACAATGTGTGAATTTAAGTTTACAGTGTAGTGATTTGATACACTTAAATATTGTAAAATGAATACCACCATAGCATTAGCAAAGAACTCTATCACCTCACATAATTGTCCTTTCTTCTTTGTGGTGAGAACATTGAATATTCTCTTAGCAAATTTAACTATACAACACTTATTGTTGACAAGAATCACCAAGGTGTATATTAGATCCCCAAAATATATTCTTTTTTTTAATTATAATTTTAATTTTGATGTCATTAATGTACAGTTACATGAGCAACATTATGGTCACTAAACTCCCCCCATTATCAAGTCCCCACTACATACCCCATTACAGTCGCTGTCCATCAGTGTAGTAAGATTAGTAAGATGCTATAGAATCACTACTTGTCTTCTCTGTGTTGCACTGCCTTCTCTGTACCCCCCACTACATTATGTGTGCTAATCGTAATGTCCCTTTTTCCCCCTTATCCTTCCCTTCCCACCCATCCCCCCCGGTCCCTTTCCCTTTGGTAACTGTTAGTCCATTCTTGGGTTCTGTGAGTCTGCTGCTGTTTTTTCCCTTCAGTTTTTTTCTTTGTTCTTACACTCCACAGAAGAGTGAAATCATTTGATACTTGTCTTTCTCTGCCTGGTTTATTTCACTGAGCATAATACCATCTAGCTCCATCCATGTTGTTGCAAATGGTAGGATTTGTTTTCTTCTTATGGCTGAATAATATTCCATTGTGTATATGTACCACCTCTTCTTTATCCATTCATCTACTGATGGACACTTACGTTGCTTCCATTTCATGACTATTGTAACTAGTGCTTCGATTAACATATGGGTGCATATGTCTTTTTGAAACTGGGCTCCTGCATTCTTAGGGTAAATTCCTAGGAGTGGCATTCCTGGGTCAAATGGTATTTCTATTTTGAGTTTTTTGAGGAACCTCCATACTACTTTCCACAGTGGTTGAACTAATTTACATTCCCACCAGCAATTTAGGAGGGTTCCCCTTTCTCTACATCCTCGCCAACATTTGTTCTTGTTTGTGTTTTGGATGTTGGCCATCCTAATTGGTGTGAGGTGATATCTCGTTGAGGTTTTAATTTGCATTTCTGTGATGATTAGTGATGTGGAGCATCTTTTCATGTGCCTGTTGGCCATCTGAATTTTTTCTTTGCAGAAATGTCTGTTCAGATCCTCTGCCCATTTTTAATTGGATTATTTGCTTTTTTGTTTGTTGAGGTGCGTGAGCTCTTTATATAATTTGAATGATAACCATTTACCAGATATATCATTTATGAATGTATTCTCCCATACTGTAGGATCAATTTTTGTTCTATTGATGGTGTCCATTACTGTACAGAAGCTTTTCAGCTTGATATAGGCCCACTTGTTCATTTTTGCTTTTGTTTCTCTTGCCCAAAGAGGTATGTTCATGAAGAAGTTGCTCATGTTTGTGTCCAGGAGATTTTTGCCTATGTTTTTTTCTAAGAGTTTTATGGTTTCATGACTTAAATTCATGTCTTTGATCCATTTCAAGTTTACTTTTGTGTATGGGGCTGGACAATGTTCCAGTTTCATTCTCTTCCATGTAGCTGTCCAGTTTTGCCAACACCAGCTGTTGAAGAGGCTGTCATTTCCCCATTGTATATTCATGCCTCCTTTATCCTATATTAACTGACCATATATGTTTGGGTTAATAATCTGGACTCTCTATTCTGTTCCACTGGTCTGTGGGTCTGTTTTTTGTGCCAATACCAAATTGTCTTGATTACTGTGGCTTTGTAGTAGAGCTTGAAATCGGGAAGTGAGATACCCCCTGCTTTATTCTTTGTTCTTAGTATTGTTTTTGCTATTCAGGGTCTTTTGTGGTTCCATATGAATTTTAAAACTATTTGTTACAGTTCATTGAAGAATGCTGTTGGTATTTTGATAGGGATTGCATTGAATCTGTAGATTACTTTTGGCAGGATGGCCATTCTGACAATATTAAGTTCTTCCTACCTAAGAGCATGGGATGAATTTCCATTTGTTAGTGTCCTCTTTAATTTCTCTTAAGAGTGTCTTGTAGTTTTCAGGGTATAGGTCTTTCACTTCCTTAGTTAGGTTTATTCCTAGGTATTTTATTCTTTTTGATGTAATTGTGAATGGAATAGTTTTCCTGATTTATCTTTCTGCTAGTTCATCATCAGTGTATAGGAATGCGACAGATTTCTGTGTATTAATTCTGTATCCTGCAACTTTGCTGAATTCAGATATTAGGTCTAGTAGTTTTGGAGTGGAGTCCTTAGGGTTTTTTAGGTACAATATCATGTCATCTGCAAACAGTGACAGTTTGACTTCTTCCTTACCAATCTGGATGCCTTTTATGTCTTTGTTTTGTCTGACTGCTGTGGCTAGGACCCCAGTACTATGTTGAATAAAAGTGGGGAGAGTGGGCATCCCTGTCTTGTTCCCGATCTTAGATGAAAAGCTTTCAGCTTCTCACTGTTAAGTATAATGTTGGCTGTGGGTTTTTCATACATGGCCTTTATTATGTTGAAGTACTTGCCCTCTATACCCATTTTGTTGAGTTTTTATCATGAATGGACGTTGAATTTTGTCAAATGCTTTTTCGGCATCTATGGAAATGATCGTGTGATTTTTGTCCTTCTTTTTGTTGATGTGGTGGATGATTTTGATGGATTGTCAAATGTTATACCATCCTTGCATCCCTGGGATGAATCCCACTTGATCATGGTGTATGATCCTCTTGATGTATTTTTGAATTTGGTTTGCTAATATTTTGTTGAGTATTTTTGCATCTACGTTCATCAGGGATATTGGTCTGTAATTTTCTTTTTTGGTGAGGTCTTTGCTAGGTTTTGCTATTAGAGTGATGCTGGCTTCATAGAAAGACTTTGGGAGTATTCCGTCCTCTTCTATTTTTTGGAAAAGTTTAAGGAGAATGCGTATTATGTCTTCTCTAAATGTCTGATAAAATTCAGCGATGAATCCATCTGGCATATTCTTCTTATAACTTCAAATTTGTATCCTTGACAAATTTCCCCATTTCCCCTTGCCCACAGCCCCTGGCAACTACCTATGTGTTCTGTTTCTATGAGGTCAGATATTTTAGATTCAGTATATAAGTGATATCATA
Source organism: Phataginus tricuspis (assembly GCA_029783875.1). Taxonomy (NCBI): domain Eukaryota; kingdom Metazoa; phylum Chordata; class Mammalia; order Pholidota; family Manidae; genus Phataginus; species Phataginus tricuspis. The sequence continues at coordinate 78,293,300 of JAQQAC010026072.1, forward strand.
TAGTGTTTGTCTTTCTCTTTCTGACATTTCATTTAGCATAATGTCTTCAAGGTCCTGTGGACCTTGTCATAAAAGGCCAAATTTCTTTCTTTGTCATGGCTGAATGCTATTTTAGTGTGTGTGTGTGTCTGTATCTCTCATCTTTTTTATCCATTCATTTATAAATACACACAGTGGTTGTTCCCACATCATGACTATAATGAATAATGCTTCAGTGAATATGGGAGTTCAGATACGTCCCTGAGATTGTGAATTCATTTCCTTTGGAAATATACCCAGAGGTCGGATTGCTTGATCATATGGTATTTCTGTTTTAATTTTTTGAGTAATCTCCATACTGTTTTCTACATTGGCTTTACCAGTTTGCATTGCCACCAATAGTGAACCAGGATTCCCTTTTCTTCACATTTCTCTTAACATTTGTTTTATTGTGTCTTTTGATGGTAGACATTCTAACAATGTGAGGCAATTTCTCTTGTCGTTTTGATCTGCATTTCCCTGAATATTAGTGATGTTGAACACCTTAAATTGGTGTTGGCATTCATGTACCTGTTCTGGAAATATGTCAATAAATATCTTTAGCACATTTTCTAAATGAGTTACATTTTCATTTTTGTTTGAGTTCCATGAGTTCCTTATATGTGTTGAATATTAACTCCTTATCAGTTATGTAGTTTATATTTTCCATAAGTTGTCATTTCATTTTTTAAATTGTTCCTTATTGTGCAGGAGCTTTTAGTTCAATAGAATCCTACTTGCTTATTTTTGCTTTTGTTGCCTGCAGTTTTTGTGTCATATACAAAAAATCATTGGCATGACCACGAAGAACTTTCCCCCTATGTTTTCTTCTATGTGTTTTATGGTTTCAGGTCTTATGGTTAATTTTTTACTTTCTTGGTTATTTGGGGTCTTTTGTAATTCTATGCAAATTTTAGAATCATTTTTTCTATATTTGTGAAAAATACCATTGGAATTTTGATAGGGATTGTATTGAATCTGTAGATTGGTTTGGGTAATATAGACATTTTAATAGTATTAATTCTTCCAACTCATCAACATGGGATATCTTTCCATTTGCCTGTGCGCCTTTCAGTTTCTTTCATCAGTGTCTTAGTTCTCAGTGTCAGTTAGTTCTTAGATATTTTATCTCCTTGGTTGAATTTATTCCTAGGTAGTTTATTCTTTTTCATGCTATTGTAAATGGGGTTGTTTTCCTAATTTCTTTTTTAGTGTATATAAACATGACTGATTTTGTATTCTTCAACTTTACTGAATTAGTCTCTCAGTTCTACAGTTTTGTGGGATTGCTTATTGTGTGGTATTTGAGCCAGGAAATGTGGCTGTGGCTGGATCTGCAGTGGGGTCCAGTGGCGTTGGGGCTGCTACCAGGGGTTTGGGAGGTGTGAAACCTCTCAGGGAGGCCTTCAGAACCTTGGTCTGTAGGGCTGGCATTGGGACAAGTGTGTGCTTCAGGGTCCACAGTTGGGTCTGCAGAAGGCATGCTTGTTACCAGGTTCAGGAACAAGTGTGACAAATGCTGGGTCCCGTCAAGGGCTCCTGTCAAGTCCCAGCACTTCCCTAGGAGGACAGGATTGACCTCAGACTGCAGCTGAGAGAGGCTGGAACCAAGCCCCAGACAGCTTCTGAACTCTTGCATGGACTGAGGTGTGTAGACCTGGGTAGGGACATAGGTGTGCCTCCTGTGGCATTCCTGGTCATGCAGCACTGCCCCTTGATTGAGGCTGAGTTGTGCTGCAGCCAGGTCACAAAGGGACATGTCAGTGTCCACAGTTAGACTGGTTTCAGCAAGGCTGCCTTTAGGGACACAGAGGAAATGTCTCCCACTGGGTTCCTGGGCAGGTAGGATGGCTCCTGAACTGTGGTTGAGAGGGGCTGTAGCCAAGTCACAGGGATAATTTGGATTCTGCATTTGGACTGAGTTCCGCCAGCGTGCCTCTGAGAGTACTGATGGGCATGTGTCCCCTCAGGCCCCTGGGCACACAGACCTGCTTTCAGCTGCAGCTGCGTAGGGCTGGAGCCAAGTCACCGGCTGCTAGGTCAGCTCATGCTGTGCTGGGAAGATGCCCTGCAGCCATTCTTGCCTGTGTGCGCAAGACTCACAGACCCTCATCCCACACCCATGACCAGGAATAAAAGCAGCCTGGGATTTTCAAAAGAGGAAGATAAGCCAGTCTGGTTCTTGTGTCACTGCTGGAATCCTTTAGAAAGGTAATTAGCAATCCTAATCGTTGCTTCCTCTCATACACAGATGTGGCATCAGAATATCCGTTGTGTGTTCTTTTAGGACACAGCCCTGATGCATTGATTGGTATAACTTCTTCCCTGCAGCCACCCCCTGTTGTAAAAAAGTATTTAAGGTGATCATAATCAGAGGGGCTTTGGAGCAGTTTATCAGAACACGCTGCTGGGCTGCTCTCAGGACATGGTCTTCAGTAGGAGCTGAGTAAACTTAAAAACAGTGGTCATGTTGATTTCAATTGACAAGATTAATTAATCTGCCTTGAAGGAGCGCACCGCCTGACAAGCAACTCTGAATAGACCAAAAGAGCTAGGGAGTTTACAGTGGTGAAAATCTCACTCAAGGGCAGAACTACAGACACGATTCATTTTTAGCTAACTAGGTACTTATACTGATATCCTACACTGATAGCGATGTACAGTCTTGGGCAAGTTGATTTCTCCAGGGAGGAGAGAGGAGGACGTGTTCTGAACTCGACTTCAGCTGGGCACTCTGAGTCCCTTCAGCACTGGCCTCTTTTCTCCAGGCTCTGTGCACGTTGTCCCAGAGCCACAAGGTGGCAGTGTGAACCTCACCATGCCTCATTGAAACCAACTGAAGCCATGGGCTTCCCAGTGCACACTCACCCTGCCCATGCCCCTCACACTCATGCTGGGAGCAGTCAGAGGGGTTCCTTCTACTCCCTACCCACCATCCCAGTCTCTTCTGTCTTCTACCCTTCTCTGTGTTCTCTTCTAAGCATCACTGGCATGGAAACAGAGGCTCTGTGACATCTCCAGTGAGCTCATTGTCTTCTGCTCTGCCTAATTTTACTAGGTAGCTGTCCACACACAGTAAAACCCTAGGAGTGCCAGGACCATGTCATCTCAATGTACCACCATAATCCTGAGCTCATCCATCGCCAGGTAAGACAAATTCTTTTAGGGAAATGGCAAAAAGCAAACAAAACCATAACCAACCAAAGAAAAGTTTTCCTTAAGGACCGAGGAGCCATTGATTAGCTAATTAAAAAACTCCTCAACAGGAGACTGGATTTTGAGTTGGGTTTCTGTATTTGGCCTCTGGGTAGAAACAAGGACCTGAAATCAGTGGGAATGAAATGACCCCCCCCCCCCCCACGCTCCCGGAATGAATCCAGCTTCCCCAGATCCTCACTCCAGGATGAACATGTTTGGAAGAATCACAGACTTGGTTGTGGGTCAGTCCTCTGTGAGCATTGCATTCAGACACCTGGGACTACCCTTTCACCCTGTCTTTTTTGGGGTAGTGTATGTGGCTCTGAAGTCTTTCATGTTCCCTGTAGTAATGTGGGGAGAGGGAAAGAGGCTTACTGCACATACTGTGTCGTTGAATAACATGTCTGAAAGCAATAGTTTGCCATCTTTTGAAGTTAGATTTGATTTTTACTACTCTTACCACTGTTCTTCCAGGTCCCTCCAAATATGTTGTACCAAATTGTAGTTAATTTTCAATGGGAGTGAACTTTTAAATATATTTATGACTCCTTTTCAGACTGTCACATCCACCTTTGAGGTAACTTCATATTTTAGGTTTTCTTAGGTTGGAGAGATGAGTCCCTAAATCAGAATAAGTTGGGCAGAGATAAAATTTTGATTGAGGCAACTGCCTAGGCCTGATGATGGAGACAGTCCTCCCCCCATTTTATAAGACATTATTATTTTAGGCTTACAACAAAATTGAGAAAAGACACAGATATTTCCCATATACCCCCGTCCCCACACATGAAAAATTTCCCCCGCCAATGTGGTACATTTTGATGAATCTGTATTGATATGTCATCATCACCAAAGGCCATAGTTACCTTAGAAGTCACTCTTTGTGTTGTACATTCAGGGGGTTTGGACAAATGTACAGTAGCATACATCCATCATTACAGCATCACACAGACTATTTTCACTGACCACCAATCCTCTGTGTGGCATCCATTCACCCCTTCTATGCCCACAAACTCCTGGCAACCACAGATTCCTTCATTGTCTCCACAGTTTTGCCTTTTCCAGAAGGTCATATATTTGGAATCACACAATCTTTTCATATGGCTTATTTTACTTCGTATCATGGATTGATAGCTCACTTCTTTTTAGTGCTGAATAATATACCATTGTCTGTATGTAACACAGTTTATCTTTTCACTATCTGAAGGGCATCTTGGTTGCTTCCAAGTTTTGACAATTATGAAAAGGATATTATAAAAATCCATGTGCAGGTTGTGTGTTGATATAAGTGTAAAACTCCTTTGAGTAAATGCTGAAGTGTGTCTTTGCTGCTTTGTATGGTAAGAGTGTGTTTAAGTTTTTGACAAACCACCAAACTATCTTCCAAAGTGACTGTACCATTTCTACCAGCAGTGAATGAGAATTCTTGTTACTCCGCACCTTTACCAGCCTTTGGTGTCATCGGTGTTCTGGATGTTGACCATTCTGAAAGGGAGTTTAGTGGTATCTCATTGCTGTTTTAATTTGCATTTCCATGATGGCAAAATACATGGAACATCTTTTTATGTGCTTATTATTTTCCATCTATATACCTTATTTGGTGAGGTATCTGGTAAGCTTTTGGACCATTTTTAAAATAAGATTTTTTTTGTTACTGTTGAGTTTTAAAAGTTCTTTATATATTTTGGATACCAGATACAAACAGTTTTTATTATGAATGGATGTTGGATTTTGTCAAATGCTTTTTTCCCCATCTATTGATATGATTATGTAATTTTTCTTTTTTTTAGACAGTTGATGTGTGATGAATTACATTAATTGATATTTAAATGCCAAACCAAACTTGCATACCTGTGATAAATCCACAGTGGTTGTAATATATAATCTGTTTGTGCATCATTGGATTCAATTTGCTTGGTATTTTGTTGAGGATTTTCTGTCTGTGTGTATGAGAGGTATTGGTCAATACTTTACTTTTCTTATAATGTCTTTGTCTCATTTTGGTGTTATAGTATTGTTGGCCTTCTAGAATGAGTTAGGAAGAGTTCTCTCTGCTCCTGTTCTCTGAAAGAGATTGTAGAGAATTAATACAGTTTCTTCCTCAATTGCTTGGTAGAATTCACCAGTGAACCCATCTTGGCCTAGTTCTTTCTATTTTTGAGTTATTAATTATTGATTATTGATTCTGTTTCTTAAATAGATATGGGCCTATTCAGATAGTCTATTTCTTCTTGTGTAAGTTTTTGTAGATTGTTTCTTTCTAGGTGTTGATCCATTTCATGCAAGTTAACAAGTTGTTAGTACCTTTAATAGAGACATATACAGAACATGCTCTTCAATAACAGTAGAATACACATTCTACTCAAGTATACATGGAATATTTTCTAGGATGGATTATATGTTATGTCACAAAATGTGTCTTAACAGATTTAAGAAGATGGAAATAATACCAAGTATATTTTAGCATGAAATCAGGAATCAATAATAGAAGGACAGCTGGAAAATTCATAGATATGTGAAAATTAAACAACACACTCCTTATCAACTAGTGGGTCAAAAAATATCAGAAATAAAATTAAGAAAAATCTTGAATGAAATGAAAATGGAAGTACAATGTACCAAAAGTTAGTTCTAAAAGAGATGCAGCCAAAGTAGTTCTAAAAGAGAAAATGCCTGCATTAAGAAAGAGAGAACATCTCGAACAATCCTAAATTTGCAAATCAAGGAGGTGAAAAAAGAACCAATAAAGCCAAAAATTAAAATAAGAATGAAGCAAATAACAGAAGAAGGAAATAATAATCAGAGAAAAAACAAATGTGATACAAGAAAAGCAATAGAAAAGATCCATGAAACAAATCTAATTATTTTAAAAGAGAAACAAAATTGACAAATGTTACACTAGACTAAGAGGAGAATACTCAAGAAAATCAGGAATGAAAAAAGTGACATTATAACTTATACTACAGAATTACAAAGGATCATGAACCTCTAGTACAAGCAATTGTATGCCAAAATTTGGACAACAGTGAAGAAATAGATAAATTCCCAGAAACATTCATCCCACCAAAATTAAATATTTAAGAAACAAAAAATAAGAACAAAACAATAAGTAGTAAAGAGATAGAACCTATAGTTATAAATCTGCTAAGAAAGAAAAACCCAGTACCTGATTGTTTTATTGGTAAATTTTACTAAAAGTATCAGGAACAGTTAATGCCAATCCCTGTTAAATTCTAATAAATTGAATTGGAGGGATTTTACAAGGCCATTACCATGACATCAAAGCCAAATAAGGACAGTACAAATGTAAGAAAAATTACAGACAATATCTGATGAACAGAGATGCAAAAGTCCTCAACAAAATACTAGCTGACCGAATTTGACAGCACATTAAAAGGATCAGACACCATGATTAAGTGAGATGTATGCCTGGTATGCAATAATGGTTTGGTGTATACCAATCAGTGCATGTAAAATCATATGATCATCTTAGTAGATGCCGACAATGCCCTTGACAAAATTCAACATCCCTTTATAATAAAGATTCTCAACAAATTAGGTATAGAAGGAATGTACCTCAACATAAAAGGCCATATATGACAAGCCTACAAGATAACAGCATACTCAACAGTGAAGGCTAAAAGTTTTTCCTCTAAGATCAGGAAGAATGTAAGGCTTTTTACCCTCCTCATTTTTATTCAGCAAAGTACTAGAATTCCTAGCTAGAGTAACTAGGCAAGAAAAGAAAATAAAGTCCGTCCAAATCAGAAAGAAAAGGTAAAATTTCCTCTGCAGGTGACATATAGAAAACGCTAAAGACACTACTGAAAAAATTTTATAATTAACCAATTCAGTAAAGTTGCAGGATACAAAATCAGCATTGAAAAATCAGCTGCCTTTTTATACACTCACTACAAGAACTAACTACAAGAGAAATTAAGAAAACAGTCCCAATTACAACAACATCAAAAGAATAAAATACTTCTGAATAAAAGTGATTAAGAGGATGAAAGACCTGTACCCTGAAAACTGTAAGATAGTCATGGGAGAAATTTAAGAGGACATAAATACATGGAATGATATTCTATATTCATGAATTGGAAGATACTGTTGAAATGTGCATACTCCCCAAAGCAATCTATAGATTCAATGAAATCCCTATCAGCATTTCAATGTCATTTTCATGTAGTGTAAAAAAAAAATCCAAAAATTTGTATGGAACCAAAAAGGACCCCAAATAGCCAAAGCAATTTTCAGAAAGCAAAAC
>JAQQAC010026072.1:78300792-78347214 GCA_029783875.1 Phataginus tricuspis
CCAAGAACTCACAATGGGGGAAAGGATAGTGTATTCAATAAATGGTGTTGTGAAAACTGGATATCCACATGCAAAAGAATGAAATTTTACCCCTATCCCACACCCTCTCTGTTGGATATGTTAGAGCTTTATGTACCTCTTTATAACACTTACGGAAGTTTTAATTTGATGTTTATTTATTTGGCTATTTTAATTATGATTTAGTATTTGCACTACAGGGCTGGGAAGCCCTACAAGAATGCATTGGGTCCAGTGTAGCTCATCATTGTATCCCTAGCACATAGCACAGATCCCGGCACAGAGCAGATGCTCAACAAATAGATATTAAAAAAAAACAAGTGAGTGAAAGTAATAAAGGAGTCTCTGAATTTGCCTCTACAATATTTTCTGTTTGGTGTCAAACTTCAAGTATTGGTGAGAATTTTTAGAAATGAGGACCCATGCACTTAAGAAGTAAGTTGGTCCAACCACATTTCAGAAAAGTCTGGCAGTATCTAGAAAATTTGAAGATGGTGTTGCTCTTTGACTGAGAAGTCCCATTTCTTAATATGTCAGAGGGAAAATCCTGCTTACACAGGAAAGGAATTCAAACTCACATCCAGGAGAAGAATGTCAGCCACAGAAAAGATAAAATTTTGCACATTCTAGGATGAAGGAATTTGATGTAATCAGTTATTTACACATTGTTGGACAATGTGTAGGACATAGCCATTTGGAGGGCTTAGCACTGGGTTCTCGTTGAGGCTGCCTCCTTACTAGCTCAGTGGCTTCACCAATCTTGGTAAATGAGTGCCCGTATTTTGCAGCTCAGACCTCCATCCCTGTCATTCTCTGCACGTGCCCTTTGTGTAAGCACTGAGGTGGAGGAGGCCATAGCTGCTGACATATTCTGGATGACATGTTCTTTCTACCTGCTGCTCAATGCCTCTACTGTAGAGGATCCTCTCCAATGGACCTTGATTTTCCTGTCTGATACCTGTTGGATCCCTGAACACTCAGTGAAACTTTTTCAACAGTCACTAGCCTGTGTATGTCCTTTTATTTGCGTATTGGGCCGTTTCTCCCACTATACAAAAGGAGACAACTAAGTGGATTTCTCCCAGCTCTTCACTTTTTGAGGACCTCTGCCATCACCACCCTCTACGGCTGTGGGGAACTACCTTTGAATTTCAGCCGAGCCACAAAGATGGCCGCTGAGAACTACCTTTGAATCTCAGCTGAGCCACAAAAATGGCCGCTGAAAACCCTTTGAGTTTCTGCTGCGCTCACTCCGGTCCGCCTCTTATGTCAGAGACAACTGCGCATGTGCACAACTCTGTGCGTGATTGGAAATTTGAAAGTCGCCTTGTTAGCATAGGTGTAACCAATCAGAAGAGACCACACCCTATATATTCCGTGTTCTGAGCTGCAATAAACGAGTTCCTGCTTCGACTGAGCTCCCTGTCACGTCTGATTATCTCCGGGGACAGCGGCGGCTGCAGAATGGGCAGACAGTGGGCTCTTACCTCCCTTGCTTCGCCTTGTCGGGGCGTGCCTCTCCCTCCCTTCCTTTCCCTCCGCTGACTCGGAGGGTCACAGAAAGAGCTTGTAATCCTGACGGTGAGCAGGACCAGTGGGAGAGAGGCTAGAAACCCTGACATACGGCCACCCCTGAGGGGGCTATAGTGTAGAAGTAGTACATTTTTTCCCCATTAATCTAGTACATATTAAGTCAATCCATCTATCTACTAAGCCTGAGGTTTTTTTCCTCTTTTATCAGTAGGTTTATGAAATCTCACTTCCCACCATGAAATCATAGGTATGAACTGAAGAAGAGACGTTGGTGTAATAAAGCAGGCCTGTGTCTTAAGGAGATGCTTCTCCATGTATCATATGATATGCAATTCTACAAGTGGCTACAAAGTTAATATGAGGCAGATCGATTCAAGATGGAGGCCTGAGAGATGAGAGAAAGAACTCCTCCCAAAACCACATATAATACAAAAATATAGTTAATACAACTAATCCTAAAAGAGCAACAGGAAAGAAGGCTGCACCAGACTGCATGCACCTGGAGAACAGAGCAAACGTCATGAAACAGGGTAACATACCAAAGCCTTGATCCGGCAGGACCCAAGCCCTTCCCCCACCCAAGCTCACCAGTGGGAGGAAGAGAATCAGAGCAGTGAGGGGGTGAAAGCCTAGGACTGCTGAACACCCAGCTCTGGAGATCTACTTCGGGAGCACAAACCTACATTGCATGGTGCTCTGGAGATTAGTGGGGTTGGAAAGCTAAGACAGGTGGAACACTTGAGAGACTGAGATTACAGCCATTTGTGGAAGTCAGGGATCTACATCCAGCTGCTCTGGGACAAAGGAAAGGCAGGTGGTCTGAGAGGCATCCCAGCAGCAAGAGGGCTGTTGAAGGGACAGGGTTTGCATGGAGCTTGGTGCACAGGTGAAGGGAGAGGTGAACAAGGTTGTCTGGGCACCTGCCCAGCAGGCTGGGAATTTTCAGGAGCTTCAGGTGCTCCATCCCCCCGGATGGCTACTCAGCTCCAAGGCTCCCTACTGTGATATGCAGCCTGCTGAGCCTTCCTTCTGGCATGCCAGCACTGGCTCACAAACCAGCAGTCACTGCACTGGCATAAGGCCAGCCAGAGGGAGGCCCTGCCTATGACAGCTACAGACGCAAACCACAGAGGCTTACACCTGTGTGTTCGGCCCACTGGTTTTGCCAGTGGAGACAAGCACTGTAGCTGGGAAGCAGGAAACAGTTCTTTCCTCCCACCAGGCACCAGCGCTGCTCTCCTGCAACCCCCGACTCACTCCAGGGGCTGAGCAGCTCCAGAAGCTAGGGCTTCTGGGCACTAGAGGGCACCACATAGAAATATGGAATGTCAAAGGAACCTGGTTCAGACCAAAATCTCACAAACCCCAGGAAAAGGGCCAAATGAAACTGAACTCACCAATCTTCCTGAAAGAGAGTTCAAAATAAAAATCATAAACATGCTCATGGAGGTACAGAAAAATATTCAAGAACTCAGGGATGAATTTAGGATGGAGATTCAATCATTATGAAATTCCATATGTGAAATGCAGCATAAAATGGGGGGGGAGGTTTAAAAGCAGATTAGATGTAGTAGAAGAAACAGTAAATGGAATAGAAATTAGAGAAGAGGAATACAAAGAAGCTGAGGCACAGAGAGAAAAAAGGATCTCTAAGAATGAAAGAATATTGAGAGAACTGTGTGACTTATCCAAACGGAACAATATTTGCATTATAGGGGCACCAGAAGAAGAAGAGAGAATAAAAGGGATAGAAAGTGTCATTGAGGAGGTAATTGTTGAAAACTTCCACAATCTGGGGAAGGAGTTACTCTCTCAGGCCATGGAGGTGCACAGATCTCCTAACACAAGGTACGCAAGAAAGATAATAACAAGACATATAATAATTAAAATGGCAAAGATAAAGGATAAGGACAGACTTTTAAAAGCAGTTAGAGAAAGAAAAATGATCACATACAAAGGAAAACCCATCAGGCTATCATCAGATTTCTCAACAGAAACCTTACAGGCCCGAAGGGAGTGGCATGATATATTTAATGCAATGAAATAGAAGGTCCTTGAATGAAGAATACTCTACCTGGTAAGGTTATCATTTAAATTTGAAGGAGGGATTAAACAATTTTCAGATAAGAAAAAGCTGAGAGAATTTATGTTCCACAAACCACCTTTACAGTGCATTTTGGCGGGACTGCTATAGATAGAAATATTCCTAAGGCTAAATAGCTGTCACCAGGGGAAATAAAACCCCAGAAAAGAGGAATAATTAATTACTAAGCAGATGCAAAATAAAACCAATGACCCCCAAATTCAATCAAGGGATAGACAAAGAGTACAAAATATGATACCTAATATATAAAGAATGGAGGAGGAAGAAAAATGAGGAAATAAAAAACCTTTAGGTTGTGTTTGTAATAGCATACTAGGTGAGTTAAATTAGACTTTAAATAGTAAGGGAATTACCCTTAAAACTTTCGTAACCACAAATCTAAAGCCTGCAATGGCAATAAGTACATACCTATCGATAATTACCCTAAATGTAAATTGTCTGAATGCACCAATCAAAAGACATAGAGTCACTGAATGGATAAAAAAACAGGACCAGTCTATATGGTGCCTACAGAAGACTTACTTCAAACCCAAAGACATACACAGACTGAAAGTAAAGGGATGAAAAAAGATATTTGATGCAATTAATAGTGAGAAAAACACAGGAGTTGCAATACTTGTATCAGACAAAATAGACTTCAAAACAAAGAAAGTAACAAGAGACAAAGAAGGACATTACATAATGATAAAGGGGTCATTCCAACAAGAGGATATAACTATTATAAATATCTATGCACTCAACACTGGATCACCTACATTATGTGAAACAAATAGTAACAGAATTAAAGGGGGAAATAGAATGCAATGCATTCATTTTAGGAGACTTCAACACACCACTCACTTCAAAGGACAGATCAACCAGACAGAAAATAAGTAAAGAGACAGAGGCACTGAACAACGTATTAGAACAGATGGACCTAACAGACATCTACAGAACACTCCATCCAAAAGCAGCAGGATACATATTCTTCTCAAGTGCACATGGAACGTTTTTAAGAATAGATCACATACTAGGCCACAAAAAGAACCTCAATAAATTCAAAAAGATTGAAACTGTACCAACCAGTTCTCAGATCACAAAGGTATGAAACTAGAAATAAATTACACAAAGAAAACGAAAAAGCCCACAAACACATGGAGGCTTAATACCATTCTCCTAAATAATCAGTGGATCGATGAGCAAATAAAAACAGAGATCAAGCAATATATGGAGACAAATGACAAAAATTATTCATGACCACTAAATCTGTGGGACGCAGCAAAGGCTGTGCTAAGAGGGAAGTATATTGCAATACAGGCCCACCTCAGGAAAGATGAACAATCCCAAAAGAACAGTCTAAACTCACAATTAATGAAACTAGAAAAGGAAGAACAAATGAGGCCCAAAGTCAGTAGAAGGAGGGATGTAATAAAAATTAGAGCATAAATAAATAAAATCGAGAAGAATAAAACAATAGAAAGAATCAATGAAAGCAGGAGCTGGTTCTTTGAGAAAATAAACAAAATAGATAAACCCATAGCCAGACTTATCAAAAAAGAGAGTCTACACACATAAACAGAATCAGAAATGAGAAAGGAAAAATCACTATGGATACCACAGAAATACAAAGAATTATGAGAGAATACTATTAAAAATTATATGGTAAAAACTGGATAACCTAGAAGAAATTGACAACTTTCTAGGAAAATACAACCTTCCAAGGCTGACCCAGGAAGAAACAGATAAATCTGAATAGTCCAATTACCAGCAAGGAAATTGAATTGGTAATCAAAGAACTACCTAAGTACAAAATTCCTGGACCAGATGATTTCACTGCTGAATTTTATCAAACATTTAGTGAAGACCTAATACCCATCCTCCTTAAAGTTTTCCAAAAAGTAGAGGAGGAGCCAATACTCCCAAACTCATGGTACGTGGCCAACATTGCTCTAATACCAAAACCAAACCAGGCCAAGACACCACAAAAAAAGAAAATTACAGTCCAATATTCCTGATGAACATAGATGCAAAAATACTCAACAAAATTTTCGCAAACCGAATTTAAAAATACATCAAAAAGATCATCCATCATGATCAAGTAGGATTCATCCCAGGGATGCAAGGATGGTGCAACATTCGAAAATCCACCAATGCCATCCACCACATCAACAAATAGAAGGACAAAAACCACATGATCATTTCCATAGATGCTGAAAAAACATTTGACAAAATTCAACATCCAACATCCATTCATGATAAAACTCTCAACAAAATGGGTATAGAGGACAAGTACCTCAACACAATAAAGGCTATATATGACAAACCCACAGCCAACATTATATTTAACAGTGAGAAGCTGAAAGCTTTTCCTTTAAGATCGGGAACAAGACAGGGATGCCCACTCTCCCCACTTTTATTCAGCATATTCTGGAGGTCCTGGCCACGGCAATCAGACAACACAAAGAAATAAAATGTGTCCAAATTGGCAAGGGAGGAGTCAAACTGTCCCTGTTTGCAGATGACATGATATTGTACATAAAAAACCCTAAAGAAACCACTCCACAACTACGAGATCTAATATCTGAAATCAGAAAAGTTGCGGAACACAAAATTAATACACAGAAATCTGTTGCATTCTTATACACTAATGATGAACTAGCAGAAAGAGAAATCAGGAAAACAATTCCATCACAATTGCATTAAAAAGAATAAAATATCTAGGAATAAACCTAACCAAGGAAGTGAAAGACCTATTCTCTGAAAACTACAAGACACTCATGAGAGAAATTAAATAAGATAACAATAAATGGAAACACATCCTGTGCTCATGGATAGGAAGAACTAGTATTGTCAAAATGGCCCTCTTGCCTTAAGCAATCTACAGATTCAATGAAATCCCTATCAAACTATCAATAGCATTCTCGAGCAGATAGTTCTAAAATTCATATGGAACAACAAAAGACCCCAAGTAGCCAGAGGAATCCTGAGAAGGAAAAATAAAGCTGGGGGCATTACACTTCCTGACTTCAAGCTCTACTACAAAGCCTCAGTAATTAAGACAATTTGGTACTGGCACAAGAACAGAACCATGTACCAGTGGAACAGACTAGAGAGCCAGATATAAACCCAAGTATATATGGTCAGTTAATATACAATAAAGGAGCCATGGATATACAATGGCTAATGACAGCGTCTTCAATAGATGGTGTTGGCAAAACTCGACAGCTACATGTAAGAGAATAAAACTGGATTATATCTAACCCCATACACAAAAGTAAACTCCAAATGGATCAAAGACTTGAATGTAAGTCATGAAACCATGAAACTCTTAGAAGAAAACATATGCCAAAATCTCTTGAATATAAACATGAGCAACTTTTTCTTGAACGCATCTCCTCGAGTAAGGGAAACAAAATCGAAAATGAACAAATAGGACTACATCATGCTAAAAAGCTTCTGTACAGCAAAGGATACCATCAGTAGAACAAAAAGTCATCTTACAGTATGGGAGAATATATTTGTAAATAACATATCTGACAAGGGGCTAACACCCAAAATATATAAATAACTCACGCCTCAACACCCAAAAGCAAATAACCCTATTAAAAGATGGGCAGACGATATGAAATTCAGATGGCCAACAGTACATGAAAAGATGTTCCACATCGTCAATTATCAGGGAAATGCAAATTAAAACCACAATGAGATATCACCTCACACCAGTCAGGATGGCCAACATTGAAAAGAATAGGAACAACAAATGCTGGTGAGGATGCAGAGAAAGGGGAACCCTCCTGCACTGCTGGTGGGAATATAAACTATTCAACAATTGTGGAAATCAGTATGGACTTTCCTCAAAAAACTAAAACTAAAAATACCATTTGACCTAGGAATTCCACTCCTAGGAATTTATCCTAAGAATGCAGAATCACAGTTTCAAAAAGACATATGCACCCCTATGTTTATTGCAGCACTATTTACAGTAGCCAAGACATGGAAGCAACCTAAGTGTCCATCAGTAGATGAATGGATAAAGAAGATGTGGTACATATACACAATGGAATATTATTCAGCCATAGGAAGAAAACAAATCCTACCATTTGCAACAACATGGATGCAGCTAGAGGGTATTATACTCAGTGAAATAAACCAGGTGGAGAAAGACAAGTATCAAATGATTTCACTCATCTGTGGAGCATAAGAACAAAGCAAAAACTGAAGGAACAAAAGAGCAGCAGACTCACAGAACCCAAGAATAGACTCACAGTTGCCAAAGGGAAAGGAACTGGTGCGGGGGGGGTGGGTGGGAATGGTGGGAGAAGGGATATAAGGGACATTATGATTAGCACACATAATGTAGTGTGGGGCATGGGAAATGTAGTATAGCACAGAGAAGACAAGTAGTGATTCTATAGCATCTTACTACACTGATGGACAGTGACTGTAATGGGGTGTGTGGTGGGGACCTGATAATGGGGGGAATCTATTAACCACAATGTTGCTCATGTAATTGTATATTAATGATACCAAAAAAAACCAATATGAGGTAGAATTTAAGATGGGTGAAAATAATTTGATCAATAATCAAAGGCAATAACAAATACAGGCACTCACACCTTTATAGCAATCAAAACAATGTTTTATTAAGAATCACTATCTTATTCCTTTTCCTTCTATAATTATGAAAGATGAATGGAATTGTCACAAACATTCCTTAACCTTTGCAAATTAAAATCAGTGTTAAAGTCATCGGCACTTTAAACCTACTGTTGAAGTTCATTTGGATGAAGTTCTAAATTGTTCATATTTTCTTCCAATATAACGTAGCTTTCAGGCAATTGCCCAGCTCTTTCGTATGTGAAGTAGAATAAAGAGAAGCACTTCTTTTCCACAACTCAAAAATCCTGCCTTTCAAGCTCAGAAAATATTCTCTACCCAGATTCTTCATGAAACAAAACCCAGTTGCTGTGGCACCTCATTTTGTAGAGGCATTGGCTTCTTGAAGGCTACAACTTAAAATTCTGTAAAAATTACAGTTTATACTATGATACTTTTTAAGTATGTTTTAAAGAGCTGTGTTTAAAAAAAACAGCAACAGAACACTGTAGAAGTCATCATTAAGTAGAAATGTTAAGTGACTATTTTATAGAACCAGTATTAAGGATGCTTATGGCAGCATAAACATAGTCTCACAGTAGTAACACTAAACTACGTGGAGTATCAGAAGCTGCTGTTCGAATGGGATTTACTCCAAAGTGGGCTATGCCCTGAGTAATGCCTGGTTCTTAGGTTTAGCTCTTTGCTATATTCTAAGTTAGTAATACCTTTAAATTCCTAATCATTGTCTTGTACACTCTAAAATATCACTACTGTCCAGCCAAGGCTATTATTCTGTTTCCTCAAAGTCCAGTCACACGCTACACTCTGGCAAGGCGACTTCCTTCAAACTCGAATCTTCTTTATCAATCAATGTGTGTCACTGGAGAACTACTGGTTTACAGTGTTAATCCCCAAAGCAATCTATGATCTCTATTACATGTGTATTAGTTAATTCAACTCGGCAATGCACAGCATGCTTTTGTCTTCTCTTTAGAAATTGAATTACACATAGAGAGACTGATTGGCTTACATACATAAAATTTCATTTACCTGATATTAACTTCAACACAGTTGAATTCACTTGTTAAAACATTCTTAAATAACATTACTGTATCTTGTTTAGGATGATAATGGGCCCTCATTATAGTAGTTTCTTAATAAAAGTTAATGAATTTGTAGACAAATATATCACTTATGTCTTATTAAGATATGTTGTGTTTGAGAGATGGAATTTGGCTCTTTATATTTTATGAATACCTTGTGCAGTCCTGAAGATTTTCCTCAGAGCTGCCTTCATCTCCTTGTTCCTGAAACTATATATTAGCGGATTGCACAGAGGTGTTATCACAGAATAAAACAAAGTAATAATTTTTTGCATTTCCACTGGGTGTCCCGATCCGGGACTAACGTACATCACCATAACAGAGCCAAAAAACAGGATCACCACAGCCAGATGAGAAGCACAAGTGGAGAAAGCCTTGCGTTTGCCCGCTGCTGAGGGCATCCGTAGCACAGCCAGAATCACCAGAGCGTAGGAGCAAAGGATAAAGAGGAGGGGGCCGATCATGAAAACAGAATTGAAGGTGGAGTAAATGAACTGTGTGGTGGTGTCATCAGAACAGGACAACATCATCAGTGGGACAGGATCACACAAGAAATGGTTGATGATGTTTGGGCCACAGTAGGGCAGCTGAGAAATGAGGACAACTGGGGTTAGGAAGAGGGTGAACCCACACGACCACCCAAAGATGATGAGGCCCGTGCACAGCTGTCTGGTCATGATGCGTGGGTAATGCAGAGGGCGGCAGATGGCAAGGTACCTGTCAAAGGCCATGATGCAAAGGAAGATGCCCTCGTCACACCCGAAAGAGAAGAAGAAGTAGAACTGCACAAAACAGCTCACAAAGGAGATGGACTTGCTTGTGGACAGGAAGTTGGCCAACATGTTGGGGACAGTGGTGGTGACATAACATATTTCCAGGAGAGAGAAATTCCCCAAGAGGATGTACATGGGGGTGTGAAGGCGCCGGTCCCACCGCACAGCCCAGGCAATGGTCGCGTTCCCCATCAGGGTCAGGGTGTAGGTCACTGAGAAGAGCCCGAAGTAGACGAGCTGCACTTCGGGGCCGGTGGGAAAGCCCATGAGGATAAAGTGGCTGACGGCGTGGGGGGTTTCTCTGCCGGACACATTCATTCGTTCGGAGGGCGTGGAGATGACGCCGGCTCCTGCACTCTAGTGGGGTTTGCTGGCTCTTCCTGCAAACACCAAATGTCCTTACCATTTAGAAAGTAGTAAACAGACTTTTGCTAAAGCAGAAAACTGACTTTCATGACTCAGCCACTGAATATTCATTATTTTTTAAAGTCATGATAATAAAAAAGAGGAAAAATGTGAATTGGAGACATTTTACCTTTCTATAAATGCTAGACTAGGAATGCAGACTTTCGTGGCTTTGATAAATTACCTATATCCATCTACTCTTCGTCTGTTTACCTGCACCACTGATACTACTACATTTCTGTGCATATCAAGTTCTTTTCGCAGTTCTAAGAACACCTGATTCTTTATGATATATAACTGATACGTTATAAAAACTAAAGATATTTTAAGAGATTCTGTCTCAGTGCAGTGCAGTGATAGGACATAAATTAATATTCGTTTTTCACTTTCGGTTCCTCCAGCTTACTCACAGTGTTTTAAAGTGTTAATGAAAAATACCTCTATCGTTCCAGATGCTAATTCCATGGGCTGATACTGATGTTTAGTATTTAAAAATGTTTCCTCTCCTTTTCAGGCAACTGGATGCACCATATAAATACTCCTATGTCTTGCCCTCTAAATTGCTCTGGCTAAATATTTTTATATACTTCCACACGCATATAGGAACTAGATACGCACATTATGGCCACTGACCTAAGTGAGAGCAGCTGGTCTGAGCGACTGTGGCAAGTTCGGTGTGTCTGTTCATGTAGCCATGGTCAAGTTGGCTGCAAGAAAAATGGAAAGGTAGTTTATATTTTTGTGATGATTTCCACATTCCTTTATTCACAACTCTTTTCCACATGTTCCTTTTTCTCCCGTTTAGACAGAACTTTGGTATCTTTTCAAATCTGGGCAAATCTGAAACAAGGAGCTCCTCACTTCTCTCTCTCTGGCTACTTCCATTCCCAGTTTGTGTGTGAATCAAACTTTAGTTTTCCTGTGTCCTCAGGACCTTACTCTGACCTATTACATTAGGCCAAGTAATTCACTCAAAAATATTTATTGAACTTTATGTGTCAAGCAGTCTTTTAAGGACTGGAAAAAATAGCTGTGTACATGACAGATCTTAAGCTCATGGAGCTCTTAAATTAGAGGTTAACAGTAAATTTTTAATACATTTTTTGCTGAATCTTAATTTGCTTTCTACTCCTGGAAATATTTTTTTATTTTATAAGGAATATTTAATAAATCAAGAAACCTTTCCAAGATGGAAGTCCAGGACTCTGAGTCAGAGAAGTCCTTGACTTGTTTCTGTATAGGGAGATAGTAACAGGATTCCCAGGTCAGACCACGTATGTGCCTGACTGGTTTATCTGACACTTGAGATGGCGTCTATAGTGGAAGCATTATTGTTTATAGATTTTCATTGTCTCTAGGATTGTACAAATATAGATATAGTAAATCAGGCCAACTAAATCCTTGGCTCTATGGGTTGTCTGAACAGTCTGTTAGTGTTTTTAAAGAAAGAGTTGACTTATTCACCCAGGAATTTTGAGGAATCATGTCCCCTAATACCTTATTTGAAAGATATTTTTATATTCTGTGGGTTGTCTTTTTATCCTCTAGGCATTCCTGTGTCCTTGTTTATTTAGGACCCTAGTCTCAGTCGTCTTAGTTTACTTTACTTAGAGAAAGGTCATAGACAAAGGACTGTTTCAAATCGTTATTGATACTTACCCTTCCCATTTCAGAATATTTCCTGCAGATAGTAATTTTCCGATGCCAGAGTTTAGTAAATCCTTTAGGTACAACAAAAAAAGTAATAAAAACTCATGCATGCTGAAAATTTTTGTTACTTCAAAAAGAATTAATCCATATTAAACCAGAGCACATTAACCTAGTGGAACTGAAAAGCACCATGCAGGCTTGGGAACAAGGTATCTCTGGGAAGAGAGATTCGCCATATTTGTTGCACTCAGCAAAGCTCATCAAATTAAATCCTCCAGCAATTTATTAGTTGATATACATCGTCAACTTGAAATCCTAAGCTTCTTTGTACATTTCTCTCATTCATCTTTTACAGGGATATATGAACTAAGTGAAAAATAACCTCCAGAACTCAGGCAACTAAGAAGAAAATTCATATTTTTTGGCTTTATTATTTTCCAGTCTTTCATTCTAGTGAAATATTATTTGTTTTATCAAAGATAAGAAAGTATTTCCTATTAAATGATCTTAAAAATTATTTTTTGCAATAAATTGGAGCACATGAGGCTCACATGTTATGCAATTTCCACTTACTCCTTGGATGAATGCTGAGAAGAAGAGATAAAATATGTACCATGGAGCAAAAGGCTTGTGAGGGACTTCCAAGAAATTGGGTGATTCAGCTTGTAATTTCATGGATTGCAAAATGAACCTTACAAGAGACCTTTTCTTCAGTCTCAAAGCACATGTTTATGGTCAAAATGAAAGCCCAGATGAAGGTGTTATGTGCGTCTATTTCCTTACATCATGACCTTCTGGGATTTGGACCTTTCTCTCTTGATGACTTGGTAGTTTTTTTTCAAAAGAGGAGATAATCTTTAAATATTTCCATACTTACAATCAAACACCAAGTCTTAGTGTTCCCCAAAGAGTGGTGAAGATGTAGAGTCAATTCTGTCTTTTCTTTGTTCTCTACTGTTGACGGTTCCTGGGGAATAATTAAGTAATAGAAAATGTCATAATAGCTATAATAGGAAAACCACTGGATTTCCTGTATCTATTTTGAAGAAAAATAAACCATTATTTGCCTTTTAACTATCTGTATTTGCATAGTAGGTTAGAAATATTTGAGTTGCATTTTATGTAGAGCAAAAAGAATTGGCAGCTAACTCTTAGAAAGACAGTAGAATGGTGATTGCCAGGGACTGGGGGATGAAGGAAATGAGGGATGTTGGCTTAAGGGTATGAACTCCCACTTATAAGATGAATGTTTTAATGTACAGCATAGTGACTATAGCTAGCAACTCTGTATTATGTACTTGCAAGTTGCTAAGAAAGTAGCTCTTAAATCTTCTCATGACCAAAAAAAAAAAAAAAATATATATATATATATATATATATAATTGCAGGAGGTTTATGGAGGTGTTGATTAAGCTTATGTAATTATTTCACAATACATATGTATATGAAATAATCACATTATACACCTTAAACACCCAATGTTATATGTCAGTTATATCTCAAGAAAGCTGGAGAAAAAGAATTGGCCACTCAAGAAATTTAATTCAGTTATTCCACAAATATTTATTGAATACCTACCACATGCCGATCACTATTTCATATCTCAGGGATATTGCAGAAAACACCACCAAAACTCCCGTCTTCAAAGTATCTTCATTATACAAGAGAGAGAAGAAAATCACACAGATAAGATAATTATATAGTATATTAGAAAAAAATATGGAGAACAAATTGAAGCAGGGAATGAGGAGAGACTATTAGAATGGGAATTACGATTTTAAATAGAGTGGTAAGGAAAGCCTCACAGAGAAAGCGACATTCAAATAATGTCTTGAAGTGAGAGAACAAAACTTTATGGATATCTGGAGGAGCTGCATTCCAGGAAAAAAAAGAGTCAGTCATAAGAACCAGAGGCAGCGGCAAGTACAATGTGCCGAAGAAAGAGCAAGGAAGTCATTGAGGCTATAGCGGTGCGAGTCATGGGGAAAGGAATATGATATGGCGACGGACATAGCGGAGTGAGGGCAGACCATGCAGGGCTCTGAAGGCTACTGTAAGGACTTTGACTTTAAGGAAGGGTCCATGGAGGTGTCTGAGCAGAGAATAAAATGATCTGGTTTAAGGGTTTTTTTTTTTTTAATTTCAAACAAGGCTGGTCTAAGTCCCAGAGATTCTGGGTCCTTTAACTCTGTCTTCTGGTTCCTGTTTGCCTGGAGTTTCTCCACACCATTAAAATATTTTCCCAGTTTTATTGAAAAATAATTGATGTATATCACCAGTATATGTTTCAGGTATTCAGCATGATTGTTTGGTTTACATATATTGTGAAATGATTACCACAATGTGTTTGGTTTACATCCATTGTTTCATATATACAATAAAAAGAAAAGAAATATAAATTCTCCTTGGGATGAGATCTCTTAAGATCTAGTCTCGTAACAACTTTACAATATATTATACAGGAATGTTAACTATAGTTATCACCGAAGAACTTTTATATCTTATAAGTGGAAGTTTGTAACTTTTGGCCACCTTCCTCCCATTCCTCTTCTCCCTGCCACCACCTCTGGTGATCACAGATCTGATCTTTTCTATGAGTTTGGTCTTTTGTTTTTGTTTTCTTTAAAAAATATTCCACATGTAAGTGAGATCATACGGTATTTGTCTTTTTCTGACTTAATTTCAGTTATAATGCCTTCAAGTTCCATCCATGTTATCCCAAATGATAGGGTTTCCTAAATTTTTATGACTGAATAATATTCCATTGTATCCACAACTTTTTCATCTGTGCATCCATTGATGGATACTAAGTTGTTTCTATGTGTTGAAATTGTAAATAATGCTATGAACATGGGGATGCAGATACCTTTTTGAGTTAGTGTTTCATTTCCTTTGGCTATATTTCTAGAAGTAGGATTTCTGGATCGTATGGTAGTTCTATTTTTAACTTTTTTGAGGAACCTCCATATTATTTTCCATAATGGCTGTACCAATTTACAATCCCACAAACAGAACAGAAGGTTTCCTTTTTCTTCATATCCACACCAGCATTTGCTGTATCTTGTCTTTTTAATGATGGCCAGTCTAACAGACATGAGGTGATACCTCATTATGGTTTTGATTTGTATTTCCCTGATTATTAGTGATGTTGAACACTTTGTCATGTACCTGTTGGGCACCTATATATCTTCTTTAGAAAAATGTCTATTCAGATCCTCTGCCCATTTAAAAAATCTGATTGTTTGTTTTTTGGCTACTGAGTTTTATGAGTTCTTCATATATTTTGGATAATTCCCCCTTATTGTGTGTATCAACTGGAAGTATTTTCTCTCCTTTAGTAGGCTGTCTTTTCACTTTGTTGATTGTTTCTTTTGCTATGCAGAAGCTTTTAGTTTGATGTAGTCCCACTTGTTTATTTTTGCTTTTGCTGCCTGGGATTTTGGACACAGATCCAAAAAATCATTTTTCCAAGACCAGTGTCAAGGAGTATACCTGCTGTTCTTTTTTTTTTAAAGGAATTTTATGCGTTCAGATCTTACGTTCAAGTCTTTGATCTATTTGGAATTAATTTTTGTGTATGTTGTAAGCTAGTTGTCATTCTTTTGCATGTGGCTGTCCAGTGTTCCCAACATCATTTATTAAAAACTGTACTTTCCCCATTGTATATTCCTGGTTCCTTTGTCATAAATTAATGGGCCATGTATGTGTGGGTTTATTTCTGGGATATTCATTCTGTTTCATTGATCTATGTATTTGTTTTTATGCCAATATACATGCTGTTTTGATTAAGCATGTTGTTCCAGCTCTGTGCATCATTCTCAAGATTGATTTGGCTATTCAAGGTTTTTTGTGGTTCCATATAGATTTGAGGATTGTTTGTCCTATATCTGCCAAAAATGCCATTGGGATTTTGATAGGGACTACACTGAATCAGTAGGTTGCTTTGAGTAATATAAACATTTAATAATATTAATTCTAATCCATAAGCACAGGATATCCTTCCATTTATTTGTGTCTTCTTCAATTTCTTTCATCAGTGTCTTCTGGCATATACAGTTGTATTTATTCTAGGTATTTTATTCTTGATGCAGTTGTAAATAGAATTGTTTTCTTAATCTTTCTTTCTGATAGTTAATTGTTAGTGCATAGAAATGCAACAGATTTTTGTATGTTAATTTTGTACCATGATGGAGGTCCTAGCCATGGCAATCAGACAAAACAAAGACATACAAGGCATCCAGATTGGTAAAGAAGAAGTCAAATTGTCACTATTTGCAGATGACATGATATTGTACATAAAAAACCCTAAAGACTCCACTCCAAAACTACTAGAGCTAATATCTGAATTCAGCAAAGTTGCAGGATACAAAATTAACACACATAAATCGGTTGCTTTCCTATACACTAATGATGAGCTAACAGAAAGAGAAATCAGGAAAACAATTCCAATCACAATTGCATCCAAAAGAATAAAATACCTAGGAATAAACCTAACCAAGGAAGTGAAAGACCTGTACTCTGAAAACTAAAAGACACTCCTAGGAGAAATTAAAGAGGACACTAACAAATGGAAATGCATCCCATGCTCTTGGTTAGGAAGAATAAATATTGTCAAAATGGCTATACTACCTAAAGCAATCTACAGATTCAATGCAATCCCTATCAAACTACCAACAGCTTTCTTCAATGAACTGGAACAAATAATTCTAAAATTCATATGGAACCAGACAAGACCCCGAATAGCCAAAGCAATTCTGAGAAGGAGGAATCAAACAGGGGGAATTACGCTCCCTGACTTCAAGCTCTACTACAAAGCCGCAGTAATCAAGACAATTTGGTACTGGCACAAAAACAGACCCACAGACCAGTGGAACAGAATAGAAAATGCAAACATTAACCTAAACATATACAGTCGATTAATATTTGATAAAGCAGCCTTGGATATACAATGGGGAGATGACAGCCTCTTCAGTAGTTGGTGTTGGAAAAACTGGAGAGCTACATGTGAGAGAATGAAACTGGACTACTGTCTATAGCCCCACACACAAAGGTAAACTCAAGGTGGATCAAAGACCTGAATGTAAGTCATGAAACCATAAAACTCTTAGATGAAAACATAGGCGAAAATCTCTTGGACATAAACATGAGCGACTTCTTCATGAACATATCTCCCCGGGCAAGAGAAACAAAAGCAAAAATGAACAAGTGGGACTACATCAAGATTAAAAGCTTCTGTACAGCAAAGGACACCATCAGTAGAACAAAAAGACATCCTACAGTATGGGAGAATATATTCATAAATGATGTATCTGAGAAGGGGTTGACATCCAAAATATATAAAGAAATCATGCACCTTAACAAAGAAAAAGCAAATAATCCAATTAAGAAATGGGCAGAGGACATGAATAGACACTTCTCTGAAGAAGAAATTCAGATGGCCAACAGGCACATGAAAAGATGCTCCACATTGCTAATCATCAGAGAAATGCAGATTAAAACCACAATGAGATATCACCTCACACCAGTGAGGATGGCCACCATGCAAAACACAAACAACAACAAATGTTGGCGACGTTGTGGAGAAAAGGGAACTCTCCTACACTGCTGGTTGGAATGCAAATTAGTTGAACCATTGTGGAAAGCAGTACGGAGGTTCCTCAAAAACCTCAAAATAGAAATACCATTTGACCCAGGAATTCCACTCCTGGGAATTTACCCTAAGACTGCAGCAGCGCAGTTTGAAAAAGACAGATGCACCCCTATGTTTATTGCAGCACTATTTACAGTAGCCAAGAAATGGAAGCAACCTAAATGTCCATCAGTAGATGAATGGATAAAGAAGAGGTGGTTACTTCTTCCTTTCCAGTTTGTATGTCTTTTATTTCTTTTTCTTGCCTAATTGCTATGGCTTGTACTTCCAATACTCTGTTAAATAAAAATGGTGAGAATAAGCTCCTGTTTGACTGGGGTTGTGTTTCAGTCTGCTGTGTGTTGACCTGGGAGTGGTAGCTTGCTAAGAACTGTCTCTCTAATTGTATGGTCCTATAACACATGCTCCTTTGACCTCCAGAGACAGGTGATTAAGGAGTATCTCCTGTGTGGACTGTGTGTGCTGTTGGCTCTCACAGGCTTTTGGGAGAGAACAGGGATGGGGTTCCTTCCTTGGTACTAGTAGTTAACATGCAAAAATGGTGCCCACCAGCATCTCTGTTCTTGTAGAGTCCCAATAGGTCCCTCCCCTTTGGGAGATGCTTTAAGATTCAAATGAATCTCCTTCACATGTAGTCTAGGTGCTTTTCAAACTGTTACTTTTACACTTGTCCTTGGGGTGAGAGAGTGTGTGTGAGCCCTGTAAGAAAAGTATTGCAGTTCCTTCCGTACAGCCCTTTGAGTCTCCTGTACATAAACCCTATTGGTTTTCCAAGCTGGATGTTTTGGGGGCTCATCTCTCCATTGCAGGTCTCAAGGGTGAGGGTGTCTGATGTGGGGGCACAATCCCCTCACTCCTCAGGGAGTACCTCTGGATTTGTGAGGACCTTTATGATTGTGGGGCCCCATGCTTGGGGTGGGGTTTTGGTCAGACTGTGTTTCTACCTCTATTTGTCTCTCTGTGGCCCTTTTACCATTCATTGTGAGGGCACTGCTCAGCTAGTTTTCAGTTCTTTTTCAGAGGAAACTGTTCCATGTGTAGCTGTAGATGTGGTGTGTCTGTGGGAAGAGACGAAGTTCACTGTCTTTATATGATGCCATCTTGGAATCTTGACTGTCCTTTTCTATTTATTTCTGTGTCAGTTTTGATAATTTGTGCGGTTTGGGGAATTTGTTCCTTTCTCTAGTTCATACAATTTGTTGGCATACAATTGTTCATAGGACTGATAATCTTTTTATTTCTGCAAAGTTGGTGGTAATGTCCTCCACTTTAATTTCTGATGTTAGTTATTTGAATTTTTCTCTTCTTTCTTAGTCAATTTAACTAAAGGTTAATTGTATTGATCTTTTCTCCTTTTTTTCTTTATAAATTACATGTGAGCTTTAAAAGAATTTTTTCTTTGTTATCTTTAGAGTTGGGCCTTGTTCTAAACATTTTGTAATTATTAACTTACAATAATCCTAAAAGCTATTGTTATTATTCTCATTTATAGATGTGGAAACAAGCACGTAGAAATGAAACAAACTGCCTTCCTTACACTGTTACAAAGTGAGAGATCTGGGACTTGACTTCAGACAGTCTGGCATTAGAGACCATGCTCACAAGCACTACACTGTTCTTTCAGTGTGAAATACATTTCTTGAGATTGAATTATATTTTCTGTTTTTTTTTTTTGTATGTATATTTTGTGGAGTTTCCCACAGTCTTGGTTTTACTGATTGCATCTCCATGGTGTCATTTAACGAAATCCTCAGTCTTCTGGATTTCCTATATATTGCTAATTGGACTTGGAGAATATCTTAGGTTGGGCTGCAAATACAACGGAGAAATTTCTTCCTCACCATTCTGGAGGCTGGGAAGTGCAAGAGGAAGGTGCCAGCGCAGCCAGGTTTTATAACGGTTGTTTTCCTGGCTTGCAGACAATTGCTTTCTTGCTGTGCCTCACATGGAGGGGAGAGAGCTCTATTTCCCTTTCTCTTCTTAACAGCATACTAATCTTATCATGGGGGCCTGATCCTCATGCCCTCCTCTAAGCCTGGTCACCTCCCAAAGGCCCCCCCTCCAAACAACACCGCTGAGGGTTAGGGCTCCAACATAGGAATTCTGGGGGTTGCACAACATTTAGTCGATAGCAAGGAATATCTTTTTATATTTTTCTGGGTATTTTGCAAGAGCATGATGAACAAGTCTCTCCTGCTCAAATGTTCACGATCTTTTATACCTTTTAGTCTTTATTGGTTGTTAGATTAGTTTTGTCCTTCCCTTTCTTGCCAAGCTCAGACCAAGCATGATCTCATCTCCATAGGAGAGCGATACTGGCTCTTTTCCTTAGTATTGACTTTATAAAAGCACCACTCAAAATCTACTTGTTGTCACAAAATAACTGACTTTGAATAACACTTACTCGGAGCCGAACTCTTTTTCCCATGTAATTTCACTAAATTCTTACAACATAGAATACCTTTTTAATCCCCATTACAAATGAAGATTTGAGAGACCAAGTGATTATGTCATCTTCTGAAGTTAATTCCACTAGATAAGTGCTGAGCTGAGATTTTGCTCCCAGTCATGTGTTACACTTTTTATATCTATCATTATCTTCTTTTTTCAGTCTCAAGGTCAGTGAGTATTTTACATTCCTTAATTTCCCCAAGCCTGGGCCCAACACGTAGCACATAGGACACATTCAGTAAATGTTTGGGAGATGACTAGATTTAAAAAAATGAATAATTGAGCGAAGGAATGTTTCAAAGGAGGGAAAGAAAATACTATTACAGTATCCAAATAGCAGATAGTGACAATTTAGTTTCAGCAACCTTGAGTGTGTGTAGATTAGGAAATAGTGTGCATTTTGTTGGTGTTAAGCCCATAGGCCTGGGAGTTCCTCTAAGAATAATGTGAACGGAATTTATTTGCCAGAGTGGGATGCAGTTTCAGGATTTATAAGATCTAAGATCTTAAAAACAATCTCAGGCAATTTGTGTTATGGGATGAAATTCAAGAGGAAAATCAGGTTAGATTTCTAGAAACGTCTGGAAGGATATGGGGAAAGCCAGGCATTGAGGAAAAGCTAAAGATACTGAGGAAGTTAAGCTCCTGGAAATGCACAGATTGGGTCACTCACTTTCCCACATACAGGGTTGATAGGTAGAACCCCGAGAAGGAGATTGTCTCAGGGAGAACACTTCAAAGGCCTAAGGTTCATCAGCCTGAATGTCTCCAAAAAATACCTCATCTCATGTACTTCCATCCAGAAACAATATAATTAACACCTTTTACAGTTACATAGAGGTTTTAATCATTTAATCATCCAGGACCTACATATGGACATTTGTTCTTTAACTTGTCACTAGACATTTTACACCATGTCAGAAAATTATGCATAACTTAAATGAGCATTTTAGAAAACAAAACTGAGAAAAATTGCCAAATATGAAAAAACATAGGAAAAAAAAATAGTACTACTAGTCTAAGTCAAATTATTACTTTGCCATATTTCCCTTATATTTTGATTCCTAATCTATTGTTAATCATACTATAACAATTTTAAATCTAATTTGTCTCACAGCATATCTTAAAGCTCTATCAATATTTTGGGTTCGTCTTTAAACTACTTATTTTAATACTGGTAAAACATTCTATCATGTATATATAGTACAATGGTCTTAACAATCTATTTACTGGTAGATATATAATTTATTTACTATTTGAGATCATTCTCCAGAGATGGTTTTCTATGAGGAAGCTTGAAGAATTGAGATAGATAAGAGGAAATGCAGATGATATAAAGGAGAACTGGCTTGAGGAGGGAGCATGGAACCAAGAAGTGGGAACTCCTGTCCCACTTGATTTGCTTATGTGATGAGTTTATACCACTGGTGCTCCTGGGAGGACACTGATGGGGTCCCCCAAACAACACATGCTGCCTTGACACAGGGCCTTGTGTCCTAAATGAGCTCTAGGCAGAAAATATATTTCCCAAGAACATTTACAGTAAATATAAGATATGTCATTTGTTTATGTGTGTACTTTATGTATGTGTTATTTTGTCCTGGAAGGATTAGGTCTGTGTTCAGTATATTGGCTCTGAACCAATTTTAATTTTAAGAACAAAATCAATTCCCCAAATTCTTTCCAGATTTTGCTGCTGAAGGCTCAGCGGCCACTCACCTAGCAGCATGTGGACCCCAGACCAAAGTCCCGCTACCTTGATCGGCTTCAGTTCTTGGCACAAGATTCCCCCCATTTCACTCTAAGGGAAGAATGAAAAATAAAGAGTAAGCCTGTAACACTGTTAAGCGGACATTTTTAAGTTAACATTTTTTTTACTTTTGTAAGAAAAAGTAACAAGTTTATCAAAGTAAATTTGCAAAACACATCGATAACTAGAACAAAATCACCCAAATTTACTAAATGACTTGAACTGTGAAATTTTTAACGTATTTCCTTCCTGAATATTTTTAATTACAAATAAGTTTGGAAACAATTATGTTAAGTCTCTTTCGTTTTAGAAAAAGAAACATTAAGCTTGCCATTATATTGTCAGTATTTTCCCAACTCTTCAAATATACTTCACAGCATAAGTTTTAGTATCTGTACAATATTCTATAATTTGGGTAGGTGATAATTCACTTACCTCCATTTAAAGAACATTTGCATAGGTATAATTTTGGTGTTATAATTATTTTATTGTTCATTAAATTGGTAAATTTATTTGATATGAAATTATAAATTTACATTTACTCATTACATCCAGAAACATGGTAGATATCTTCATTTATTTAATTCTCTCTCTTTTTTTAATATTTCAAGGTAAATATTTGAGGTTTTCTTACACATTTCACTCCTGTTTGGTGAATTTACTTAAAGGTTAACTAAATTTCTGTTGTTATTGTGAATGGCATTTTCCTTCAACTACATATTCTTCCTGATTATTATCTTTTGTATATTTACTTTGTGTCACTATCTTAGTTTCTTATTGATTTTAATCACTTTTTGAAATTATTTTTATGAAAATTCACATCAAATATTTACAAGTCCTTGATAAAGAAAAATAGACAAATACCGGAGTGAGAGCAAATTTATGAGTTTCAATTTAAGAGATAATTGATGAGTATTGGTGTGCTATGTTTTAATCCCTACCATCTTCTCTATCTTTCTTTTAAGAGAGTTGAAAGGTTAAATACTTGCCTTCCCATTTTCATTCAATAATTCTAATAAGTGAAGGGGGGGAAAGCTGCAGGAGGCTCACTTCTTCTGTGCCCTGTGAAAGGATGTTGTATCAGGCTCTGCAGGTTGTTCAGACATAGAGGAGACTGCCCAAAGGAGGGGGTGGTCACCCAGCCTGGGCCCTGGGAGCAGACTTGTGCACCCTGGTGAGTGTGTGGCTCCCTCCTGTGAAGGGGAGCATGAAGGGACTTCTGATCTGGACTTGCAGCTGAGGGGCTGCTTTGTGACTTTGTGATTTACACAAAGGGCTTCAGAGACCAGCCTTGGCCCTGCACCAGAGCCTTAAACTAAGTAAGTGGTGATCTGACCGCCCATAGAGCCTGACTTTCATTTCCCCTGCACAGCTAAATAAGGATGGACTAGTGAGTCTGGTCTTTGGTGCTCATGTGGGACTGGGCGCAATGGCACCGGCAGATGAGATTATGCCCTTGCAGAGTGGGGCTTATTTATAGGGTGATTCCAGGCCACTTTGGAAATTAAGTGCAGAGTAACACGCCTCATTGCAGACATTGTCCATACTGTCTTATTCTGTCCTCAGACTCGCACACACTATTCTCTCTGCATGGTTAGTGTTCATCCTAATACATACAGGGAGAAAAGCCTTTAATATCCACAAAGCACTTAAATATGAATTATTGTTTCATTACGTTTTCCCAGGAAATGTTGTGTCCAGGACTCACCTGTATCCTGTGTCAGTACATTTACCCATTTGCATTGACTGCTCTTGGGTGGTACTAAGACAGAAAAGGAGTATATCAAATTATAAGAACCTGAAACAATCCCAAAAGTAATCAGTTGGAGAAAACTTTTTTCATAAGTTCAAGCATTAGGTTTGCTGAGAAGTTTTTTGACAAGCCCACTTGGGGAAGAATCTCGAATCTCCAACCCCAGGCCCTACATATGGGCACAATCATTCTGGATAAGAGAGGGAAAGGTGTTCTGGTCACTCTGTGGGTGACGGGAAGAGGATGAGGAGGGAAGAGAAGGAGACGGCATCAGGGGCAACATGAGAAACCGATCAGTGTGCCCGGCGCCCCCCTGTGACTCTCCCTGACCCCAGCCTGAAGCCAGGTCAATAAACCCACCCAGAGCTGGAGTGAGTTTGGGTCAGAACAAAGCAGCAGGGAAGAGAGAGGCTCACATGGACACATTTGTGTGTAAAGAGACAGAGTGTTGGGGACTTAGACATTTAATCACTAGTAAAGTGGGGGTCAGAGACAAGTTTACCTACGTCAGCAAGAGATGGAAACTGACCAGTGGACATCTGGGTTATATATGTTTTTTCTTTCAACAATGCTTAAGTATGCCTGGCATTTTCCCATTTCCATAGAAAACACACAGAAACAATATAATAAGGCCTAGTACAAATGATTTATGCAGGTTCTGGTAAAATCTTATTTTCTATTTGCTTCATTGAAATATTCCATGGAGACGTATTTGTCTCTCAAACTGACTTAACACTATTAACCTCCTGCAATTTTATATGACTATATGACCTACACATGTATGGATTCTAGTTCTTGAGAGGCTGTCTCCAACCAGAGCCCACAGTCCTCAGCAGTTTTCTCAGGGCCTCCTTCATCTCCTTGTTCCGGAGGCTGTAGATCAAGGGATTGAGAAGTGGAGTGATCACAGAATAAAACAGAGTCACCGTTTTCTGAATCCCTGCTGGGTTGCCTGCCGTGGGGCTCACATACATCACCATGATGGAGCCGTAGAACAGAGACACCACAGCCAGGTGGGAGCCGCACGTGGAGAAGGCTTTACGCCGGCCTTCCGCGGAGGGGACTCTCAGCACAGCTCTGATCACCAGGGCGTAGGAGGTACTGATGAACAGGAAGGTGGAGAAAATCAGGATGGAGTTGAACATGGCACAGGTGATCTCGGTGGCGGGAGCTGGCACACAGGACAATTTGAGAAGGGGTCCTGGGTCACATAAAAAGTGATCAATAGTGTTGGGGCCACAGAAAGGAAGCTGGGAGATGAGATAAACTGGGAGGAGGAAACAGGAGAAGCCACACACCCAGCAGCACGCTCCCATTCTGATGCAGCGCTGAACTGTCATGACAGTGGGGTAGTGCAGGGGCCTGCAGATGGCAAGATACCTGTCAAAGGCCATGGCGGACAAGCAGAAGGTCTCAGTGGTGCCCATGGAGAAGAAGAAGTAAAACTGTATAAAGCAGCCATAGAAGGAGATGGTCTTGGTCTCGGAGAGGAAGTTGGCTAGCATGTTGGGGACGGTAGAAGTGACATACCAGATCTCCAGGAAGGAGAAGTTGGCCAGCAGGATGTACATGGGGGTGTGGAGGTGGTGGTCCCAACTCACTGCACAGGTAATGCTCAGGTTTCCGGTTAGTGTCAGGATGTAGATGACAGAGAAGAGTGCGAAGAGGAGGGCCTGAGTCTTCCAGGAACAGGGGAATCCAAGGAGAATGAATTCACTCACAGGGTCAGAGTGATTATTCCCTCCTGGGTTTTTCATTTTTTTCCAAAAATTGCAAGGACAAGACGTCACCACGTCACAAGTGACTCTACAGGATTCTTATAAGATGTTCTCTGAACTTCTCTAGAGTTCAACTGACAGCATCGTTTTAGATCATGGAATGATTCTCAGCATTCTTACCTCCAGTCTGATCGTGGGAGGAAGTCGGGGACTCGGGCTATGTGGGTGGTCCTTACAGCCTTACCGTTACACTCACACCCATCGTGGCCCATGGAACACCTGTCTTTGTTTCCTCAGCACGACATAAAACAAGAGCTGCTCTCTTGCCATTTAGAGGCTTTTAACCTACATCAGGAGCATGAACCTGGGCCAAACCTATGTAAGGGACATATAGAGGTTTAATCAATTGCAGTTCAAGCTCTGTATAAATAGAAGAAGACATTGCAAGAATGTATAACCACAAAGCAAGAGTTTTACTACTGTAATCTTTAATAATGCCACATGGGTAGTTTTAGATGTGGTTTCTTTCCACATAGTATTGTGAATGTTGGGAAAGAGATAAAGAAAATGACATTTCATCAATGATTCTACAGTACCCCTTTTCCCGATCCTGCTTTAGTTTTCTGCAAAGCGCAGATGGCTACCTGGCATTGTGATATATTTACTTTCTATTTTCGGCCTCAAGCACCTGATCATGAGAGAAGGATGTTATTTTGCTCACTGGCACCTTCTCAGAATCCAGGGCAGTGTCTGTCATATTACAGGTGCTCATTTACGTATTTGTTGCCTCAATCCATGAACATGCCCTAAAAGTAACCAGTTAGAGAAACAACTGCTTGTGGTCTGGGAGAAAAGTTTTTTTAAAAAGTCAAAGACCAAAATCTTCAGTTTGCTAAAAACATAATCAAGGTAACAAGGACTTTCTTTGTTACGGGCTATACCCTGAGTCCAAGGAAACAGGAGACCTGTGATAGGAGCGTATTCAATACAGTCTCATCCGAGCTACATCTCCTTCTGAAGGACTTCATCTTTCTTTATGCTCCCCCTCATCCACTCATCCACTCTACTTTGTGCTTGCTTATTGTCGCTTAGTTATGATCAGGCTCTAAGAGTGTGTGTGTGTGTACACGTGCAATGCTCTTTGCTGTCTTCTTTCTCAGACTGTTTCTGTATCTAATTGTCCATATCTTTAAATAGTTTTATTGAATGGTTTTTATAAGCATTTCCCCTTATTTTTAAGTAGATAAGTGAACGGATTTAGTTTTCTCCCTCTTAAAGAAAATTCATTTATAGTTTTCCCTATGTTACTAGCCAATGTGTTTCAATAGAAAAATCTTTTATTACCATTTTCTTTTGCCCCATTTTCAGGGTCAGGAAATCTGGTATCTGTGACTTGAATAAGTAATAAGGTATAGAATAAAATTGTCATTCCACAATTTATTCCTGGCCTATATGATTTCTGGTTCAGCTAAAATCTCAATTTAAGTAAAATATTTTTATTAAATATATTTACTTATATATTTGTAAATAAAACACATGTAACCTACCATTAATTTAGACCAGTTCTGATGCTGGAGGCCATGTTAATTAGTTGAGAACAAAGCCAGTTTTCATTATGAGGAAGGTATTCCCATTTACATTTTCACATAGAAAAAATACAGCACAGGGTTAGAGGAAAGGGAAAAAGACATTCTGAAGAAAGCTGAGCTGTACTTGACCCAGAGCGGCTGTGACTCTCATCATAGGATCTGGTAGAAGGCAGATGTCGAAATTTCAGTTTCTGGCACCTGGAATTTGCTGTGAGTCTCCGTCTCCTGGTTCTCTCATTTCATCAGGAGAACGTTGGCAGCAAAGCCGAGCATAGTAGTCCTCAAATCCAAGTTTCTTAGCAGGCTTCTAAAAGGAGCTGAATGTTGAAAGGTAATGTTACCGAGTTTAGAAATTATTTGAAGCATGCACAATGACCGTAATTGCTTACACACCTTGAAAAGGTGGTTACTAGCAGCTATAAGGGGCGCTGTGGTTTTTCCTGATTTGGGAAGGACAAATTACATCCCTGCCTCTAAAGGGGCGTATGTAGCAAACACATTGTGAGCCAGGGCTAGGGTGTCCTCTATAGCCCATCTTGGAGGGATTCTGATTCTGAGTGCCCTGTGTGTGTGCTCAGGCTTACTGGTGAGCTCCAGACCCCATACACTTTTTAATAAAACTGCCAAGGTTTGTTTCTGACCCTCCTGGATTACCCATCTGTTCCCAGTGGCCTCATCTAGGGATAACAATGAGAAAGTTTTGGCCACATATGAGTGTATGAGGTCTAAATTGGTCCAACCTCCAGGGGAAAAGGGAAATATGAAGCCTGGGTCTAAGCTGAAGAATTAGTTTTCCTTAAGCCTTGGATCAGAATATCAACTATATCCAGGAGCATCTGTATATATATATATATGTTTTTTAATTAAGGTATTATTGATATACACTCTTATGAAGGTTTCACACCAAAAAACAATGTGGTTACTACTTATACCCATATATCAAGTCCCCACCCACACCCCAATGCAGTCAGTGTTCATCAGTGTAGTAAGATGCCACAGAGTCACTGTTTGCCTTCTCTGTGCTACACTGTTGTATATATATATTTATAGTAATGCAGCTACGTTTTCCCACAGAAGAGCTAATACTGGGTTTAGCAATGATAACAAGAGAGCAAAGAGTTCCACGAAACCAAAGGAGAAAAAAGACAGGTTAGTTGTTATAAAGAATTTGCAAAACAGCTCAAAGGCTTGTTCTTTCTGTTCCCTTCTTTCCATGATTCTCCGTAAACGCCAGCCCCAAGTATGCTGTGGTAGTGGTAGTGTTGGGATTTGGGGATCAGTAACCAGTTTCTGTTAGTACTTGACTGTAAACTGTTGCTCAGCTTGTTGTGAATTTGTTTTTTCAATCTCACTTCAGCCAGAGAAAAGTAAGTTAAGCGTTTATATCAACATTATGATTGCCACAACTAATAACGTGCCTTTAGAGTGGAGGTGATGATATAGTCCTGTGTGATTCCACAGAGATCAGATACAGAGCCTTTCATAAGTTCTGGACCTCATAATTGAAGAAGTACACCAGCAAACTGGAGTGAATTTGGAGGGAAGGAACCTAGAGAGTCTTGGAAGTATGGAAAATTGAGTAATGGTGGAAGGAACTGGGGTATTTAAATCGGAGAACCAAGAACTCTAGAGGAACAAAGAAAGGGTGATCATTTAACAGAGTAACTAAATTCATTCCATTTAATCCCCAAAGTACAGAATTAAAAATATTAGTTAAACATTATAGGGAAACATACTATATTCAATATGGAGAATAACTTTCCGAGAAA
Source organism: Phataginus tricuspis (assembly GCA_029783875.1). Taxonomy (NCBI): domain Eukaryota; kingdom Metazoa; phylum Chordata; class Mammalia; order Pholidota; family Manidae; genus Phataginus; species Phataginus tricuspis. Next base: position 78,329,637 of record JAQQAC010026072.1, read on the forward strand.
CCTATTCAATGATATTCAATGACAGAACAATCTGTTTCAGAGAACTACAGTTGACTGATCAATAACATACGGGTTAGGGCCACCAAGCCCCATGCTGTCCAAAATCCGAGTATAACTTTGGGATCCCTAAAAACTTAACTACTAATAGTAGTTGACCAGGAGCCTTCATGATAACACAGTTGATTAACACAGATTTTGTATGTTATATGTACTGTATACTGTATTCTTACAATAAAGTAATCTAGAAAAGAGAAAATATTTTTTCAAATTGTCCCAAATCTCCAAAAAAGTTTTCCAATATATATATTGAAAAAAACCCACATATAAGTGGACTCACCCAGTTCAAACCTCTGTCATTCAAAGGCCGACTGTTCTTTCTTTCATGGATTTCATCAGATCCAGGCTGGGAAAGTGGCAGAGGGATTTATGCATCAGAAGCAAATTTTTTTCAATCTTGAAATTCCATGATATGCATCTAAGATATGTAAAGAGAAAAAGAAAACCTATCCAGGTAAAACTTCAATGACATAAAAAAAAGTATAATGGGAAATACTAAGATTAATAAGAACTTGAGGTTTTCATTAACTGATAAAAATGGAGAAAAAAGGAATTCTTGCTCAGGAAAATTCTGTAGTTATGCTGTGGGACTACAAATAGTCCAACTCTGTTAATTGAAGAAATTGATATTTTATTCTGAAAATGTGTGTGTGTGGAACTCTTTCACTCCTGAGCCAAAATTTTAGTATCTTCTCAGTTTTGCTAAGGACAGTTCTGCAAGGATTATGGAGTTTAGGGGATTTTGGGGCTGAGCAAGGAAAAAGATAAAACCACCATGTGACAGTAGCACACACAAGTTTTATTTGGGGACACTGCTTTGACAGATTTTCATTCAGGAGAAATCCCTCATGTCATGAGACCTTCCAGAGGCTACAGGTATGGGGGCTACCTCTCAGAAGGAAAGAGGGGCTAAGGAACTCTCAGGAGAAAGGGCGTTCAGAGAGAAGGCCTAATTGTCTAGGGGATGGCAGCTTGGCAGCAGATAGGGCCCTGTGTGTCAGAGCTGCCAGGGGCAACAGTGACTTGGGGTCTTTATCTTATGCACTTCTAGTAAGATGTTGGGCAGTTTCCTGGGGTATGCAAAGCAAGCAGGCTCCAAATGGCTAAAAATCTGCTTATTTAGACTATGTATAAAACAATTGGATATGTAAAAATTTTGGCTTTTGAGCTAACAGGATTCAGCCTGCTAAGAAGAAGTAAATGATGTAGGGGCCAATATACAAAAGCCATCATTGGCTCATGTACATAACAGGTGGTTTTTGAAGAAACTAGATTGTGATGGTTTTTTACCCGTTTCCCTGTTTATCCAGATTTCAGTGCTCATGTTTTCGTAAAGCTCCTATTGTGTCATTTTAAGTAAAATAGAGAATTACGTAAACGAATCTACTCTCCAAGTGTTCAGTTTTGCAAGAGAATTTATTTTATTTTTATTATTTTGAAAGTAACACATGCTCACTTTTAAAAAATGGCTAATACAGAAGAATATAAATTTAAATTACCCATAATCCCATTTTTAGGGACTTTTCTAATTAAAAATTTTCAGTTAAATTTCTACAAATTTCATATATTAGATTCATAAGAAAGGTTTTCAAAATTGGAATCATAGTACATGCACTTTGTGAATACTTTTGCTTAATATTATATCATAAGTCTTTTTCCATACACAAAGTATTCCTTGAAGCATAATTCTTAAAGGGTGCGTAGTATTCTATTTTTTACCAATGTATCTTAACTATCCTTCTGTTTGGAAGCACTTACTATTTTGCACAAATTTTCTGAGAACATGTGACTTTATTTTTCTTTAGAAAAAATTACTGGAAATAGATTGTATATTTGTGTATTTTTAGGATGTTTGCCACATGTTTGCCTGATAATTTTGCAGCAAGGTACTGCAATTGATTAGGCTAACTGGAAGACAATAGCATTGAGAGCCTGGGCTCAATGAACCTGACTCAGAGGAACAGGGTCCGGATACAAGCTTTATGATGTACTAGCTGCGCCAGGTGATCAGTCACTGAACTTTGTGTGCTTAGTTTCCCTATGTGTAATATAGGATCAAAAGTATCATTCTCACCTGCCTAATACTGTTATAAATTAGGGAACCTCGTGGAACTTTTGGACCTTTGGTGAACTGCAAACATGGTTTCAGTCTAGCTTCAGAGCACTGACAAATAGCTAATTGATTCTTGCCCCATTCTGCTAGGATAAAGTAGATTTTTACCAAACAAATAAATGCATTGCTTTCATCAGAATGAATTCATTATGAAAAATGCTCCTAGAAAAGTGAATGAATGCTCCATGAAAAATGATCCGAGGAAAGGTTTTTGTGAATTCTTATTTTAGGGGTTGCCTGTGTTGAGAGGCCTAGCAGGATCGAGCTGGTCTTTGAATGAGGACCTTGCTTCCAAGTGCTTTCTAACGTGTTACCCCATTAGGATCTGGTTTCTTCATTTATCATTTGTAGTGTGGACAGTGGGCTTAAACTAAGCATTGCCTACAGACTACCTGTGTGAGCCTGCCCTGCAGTGATGTGATGGCATCCAGGTCCCCGCAGGGAGACATCCCTGCACGGCGGAACCTCTTTCACAGCCCCGAATCCTCTCTTTCTTGCCCAGCTTTCCTTAGCTGTTCCTGAAGTTGCTCGGGGAAGGCATCCCACAAGACCCTCCTTTGGGACAAATCGGAGCAGTCCTTCTGCAGTCACCAGGCCAGGTGGTGGTAGCTCTGTAGCTGTGGCTCTTCGATAGGTCCCGGAGGTAGCAGCAGACAGCGAGCAGTCCCAGGCGTGGCCACCAGGTGGCAGGTGGCAGGCCTTCACACCAGGCTGCGCCAGGGGCCTTTCAGGGCCTGGCAGCTGAGCACACGTAGGAGGCTTACTGCTCTTCCATGCTGGTGGCCACAGCATCCCTCCTGTCCTGTGTGACTACAGAGTCCCTCTCAGGCAGGCAGGGCCTCACACCCGACCAGCTGGAAGAGGCTTCTCCTGGACAGAAAGCAGCTATCCCAGCACCCAGGCTCTGTCCTGCCCACAGCAGGATATAAAGACATCAGAGTAGACTTGGTTTGTGGGGCTCCACCTACTCAATTTCCACCACCAGGCCTGAAACAGGGTCTGGAGGTGCTGAAGCCGGGGCCACTCAGGGCAGCCGAGCGATGCAAAGATCAGCAGGGGCTCCAGAGTGAAGCTGGTCAGAAAGGCCAGAAATTCAGGATGGTGTGGGCAGCGGCCAGGAAGGAAGGAGAGCGCTGGCCTCTCTGAGCAGCCCAGGCGTCGGGCCTGCAGGTGGGTTTCTCCAGCCCACACCTGAAGGCGTTGGGCTGGTAGGTGCCCGAGGCCCCACCCAAGAGCTCTCATACTGGCAAGTGAAGGTGCTAGCCAAGAAATAAGCGTTTTGAGGCATCTGTTGGATGAGTTCCTGAGGCTGCTGTCTAGCTCCGGGCCCCACTCTGGGCTAAACAGTAGCAGCTGAAAGAAGCCCAAGGCCCTGAAGCTGGAGACAAGACTTCCGAGGCTCCGGCTGCCCCACGGTAGCGCCTTTAACGGCAGCCACTCCTTCAGGAGCACCTCCAGCTTCTCTGAGCTTGGCTCCAGAGGAAATCTGTCTCCCCGCTTCCGCATTTGCAGCCTGGGAGCCCCAAATGGGTGCAGATCCTGTCAGGCTCAGGCCAGAAGTGCGCGCGCCCTGGCATGGGAGGCTGTGGGAAGAATCTCTGTCAGATGCACCAATTCTGGGCCCCTGGAGAGATCTCGGAGTTTCCTTTTTGTTTCCATCACTCAAGTGGGTAAAATATGGAGTAACTGAATCAGTTAATCAAAAGTAATTATTTCTCAGAGTTCTTTAATTCTGGATTCTTTGCTGCTTTTGAGATAGCTAGGTGATCATTTTTAAAAGAAATGGCTCTGTTTTTATTAAGATGATTTAAAACATGTACCTTGATAAATAAATGGTGTATGCTTTTGAAAGACATTTGAAATAGGTTGTTAAGACAGAAATAAATAAAGGGTAGGCATTCAAAGCAAAATAATTCAGTCCTTTTTAATGAAAACTGATTTTTGTACTAATGGTAAGTAAGGGGCTTAGGTAAGAGATAGAAACTAAAAGATATAGATGGGAGGTCCCTGGGGAAATTTTTCCTGTGTGGGAAGACTCATTTCACTGCATGATATGTCTCTATTTCCTCTCTTCTGTCTGTTCCGAGCATCTAGAACAAAACTGCGAAGGCAGAGTTTGCCTGCAAGAACTTCTTTAGAGAAAAAGCAGATTCTGAGTGAAACAGAAGCAATAGGGATCCAAATTACTCCTCTCACAAGGTGATCCCCACGGAAAAGTCTTTGAGAAGCTCTGGAAAGCATGTGTTATAAGACTTACCAAAGACAGTAGCATTATCCCTTTCTAATGCATAAAATAGAAGGAAAGCTTAGAAAAGTAAAATGTCTAAAAGTGTTGCTCCAAATTATATATCCCTTTCTAAACACTAGTTTTTAAACTCCTCATCCTTTGTCCAATAGATGCTGTATACATCTTTATCATGGGAAAATTAGGAAACGAACAGATAGTAACATAAAGTAAGAAAAAAGAATCTAAGTTACCCGTAATACCATCATTTTATATTTAATAAGCTTGTATAATAATAGTGTTTCATGATCTACCTTTATCACTATGTAATGTAATATTTTATCTATTAAATATTTATTACACAAATCTTTATGTAATGTGTATAGTGACTGTCTTACAACAACTGAAAAGGAATCCCTTCTAAGTGTGTCTTCTATATGCAATATCTCCTCTACAATATTTCTGAGAAAAATCCAGATTTTTAGCCTGCAATGCCATGTAGTTCTGAAGATGGCTACCTAGGATGTAGTCATAGTTTCCAGGGGGGAAGGCACAGAAGAATTCTTACTGATACTGAAGTGGGCAGAACTTGTTCCTTCACTGCTTGGTTTCCTTGGGTCTCATCTATGAAATGAACATGAGACTGTCTGTCCTAACTATGTCACAGAATTTGTGAGGATGAACAGAGAGTATGTCAAAGCATTTTATAAATGATAAAGAGCTTTACAAGTGAAAGATGTTAATAATATTAACTGAAATCAATCACATACATATAATATATAAGATCCTATTCTGATTAACCTCATTCATTCGTCACAGCCAGTCTGACAAAAGTATTATCATTAGGTCTATTTTATAGATTAAAAAAAGTCAGGGGAGAAAGACCAAATAGTTTGCATAAGTTCACATAGTTAGTAATAGCACTTAAATTGGAAACCAGTCTATCTGATCCCAGAGTGCCGGCCCTTCTCCTCTAAGTAGTAGAAAAGTGTGGGTCCCGCAGTTGGGCTGTGTGGGATCAAATACCATCTCAAAGAAAGTAAGTTACTCATTGTGCCCATTTCATCCTTAGTAAATTAGAGTTATAATGATATGGCCCTGACCTCTCTGGATTGTCTGAGTAGTAAATAAAGTAATATATGTAAAGGACTTAGAACTGTGCCTGGCACAAAACCAGTGTCTTTAATGTTAATTATTATTCCTTTCAATGTTATCAGTGAGAGCAAACCCTTGGTGGTCAATTTGCACATCTAAACATGTTAAACTAATAAATTCACTTTGTCTTTTCTTGTGATATTGTTTTCGCATGTATCCCATGCCCTTATTTTTTCTGAAATCTTGAACATACATAATGTTTGGTTTTATAAATAACTTTTACTTTGTGAGGGAGTTAGTTGCAACGGAAGGAGATTCAATGTTTGGACCACTTAACAAGGGATTAAAGGCAGCTAATGAACAGTATGACTCATATTTGAAAGTAAAAAATATGAAAAATCCTTTTTTCATTTCCCCTGAGAAAACCACTCACCAGCACAATTATTTTAAAATATCACTTTGCTGTGTTCTTTTGAAAGTTTAAATGCTCAGAAAACAAAGAGAGCCCTCTCGCCTTCCTGCCACCCCTAGTACCCTTCCCCTCTCCCGCTCTGTCCTCGGGAAGCTGCTGGGCGTTGGTGTAGGTGTGCCAAGTAATTCAATCCTATGGAAAGAGCTGATCATATGAGTATTTGGGGCTGTAAGAAAGATCATTAAAAAGCTAGCGGCTGCACAAATGTATTAATTTAGTGACTCAAGGTAGAGAGTTCTGACATCATGGTGGAAATACTGTCAGCCTTGACTGCTTGTTCTTCAGTTCTTTAGCTGATCTCAGAAACCTGAAAGGTCATGTACAGAATTCGAAGGGGTATAGAATTAGAAAACATCCTGAGTTTACTAAATAAGTGAGAGATCTATGACAGAGTTCTGGTAAGCAGGACTGACTAAGGAGCTTGACAGCTTGTCACATCAAAGGAACAAATAGCTGTCCTACCTGGAATGTCCATTTCAAAGCTCACAAGTGCATTCTCATCTTTTGAGCAGAGAATTCTCTCTCCTTCCCAGGAAACTGTTGTAAGATAAAAAGCTTACGGGAAAATTGTTATGTGTATATTGTATTCTTACATCCTGGATTTTCCAGGGCACTTTTGTTTTTGGCTTAGTTGGTGAGTCCTAATTTAGGTTTGCAAAATATCACGGCAAATCTTTATGAAAACTTTATTGAGATATTAATTTTTACAATAAAAGAATAGAAATAAAGTACATGTCTAACAAAAGGGTTGGTGGCAGATGGAAGGTGGGCCTGAGTCCAGGCAGTCAGTATTGTGTAGTGATGGCATTCATTTTTCTCCTAATGCCCTTCTGAAAATTCCTTCTTAAATCCTTCACAGGTCAACCTCAAACTACCTGGAAGGACAATCCTCCTAGGAAACCATCTCACCACATAAAAACTGACAATCCATACCACATTAATTGAATGGGATATTACAGTTTTTAAAAAACAATAGTTATAGCTATAAAAACTTGCCATAACGTGAGAACAGGTTTAATGTTATATTAAATAAAACATACATATAAATAAAAATAGTTGTGTAAACAGTGGTTGACTTGCTTTTCTTTAAAATTTTTCCTTAATGTTATTTTAACAGTCTCAGCAACAGATAATAATGAACTGTCATTTATCTTTTTGAACTTAAGTAATTTATCCCCAAGGAAACCATTTTCTTCTCCAATTTTTAAAAGATATACTATCATCTAAAACCCATTTAACTGACCCATCACGTTTTTGGTGACACTTCATTTAGGTGAAAATATTAGTACTCAGAGTTCTGCATTTTGAATCTTTTGATTGATATTGTTATATATGGAACTAGAATCTGCCCTTTACGGGATTAGAAAGAAGTAATGTGTAAAGAAAACAACATATGTCTGGATATCATTAGACTAGTATATTATTATTACCCCACAGAAATTTTAGATAATTACCTTTAGGGTTTATTTACCAGGAATGACCATATCAGAAAAATAATAAAGGCAAATGTGATAACCAAAATCAGGAAAAAAATTCCTTCTTTTATTTACCACCAAAATGATATAATTATAATTTTATTGATCACAGAACAATCTAAGTTATCAAATAGAATATAGGAATTTTTACACGTGAATCACATGGACTATCCAGAAAACCAAATGTGTATATTCCTTAGTTAATATACAGTCTAAAGCCAGAGGAACTCAACATTTCCATTTATCTATGTAATTTGGCCACTTTATAAGGGACTGCATGGATGCTTAATGTCATAGGCTGATATCATCATACCACTTGACCCATATTTGAAGATTTGGATAATTCTATAATTCTGGTTGCTCTTTGTTAGACCAATCTGACCTGATAATGAAGGGATCATCTAGTATTTCTTAGATTATGTTGAAATTCCCCAGAACGTTCCTCAGGGCTGCCTTTATCTCCTTATTCCGAAGGCTGTAGATGAGGGGGTTGAACAGTGGGGTCACCATAGCATAGAACAAAGTCGCAGCTTTCTGGATCCCAGCAGAATGTCCGAGACCTGGGCTCACGTACATGACCATCAAAGAGCCATAGAACAGAGACACCACAGCTAAATGAGACCCACAGGTGGAGAAGGCCTTACTTCTCCCCATGGCTGAAGGCATACGCAACACAGCTAACAGGACAAGAGTATAGGATCCAAGGATGAAGAGGAAGTTACCGAAGATAACTAATGAACTTAGAGTGTAGCAAAGTAGTTGGGTTGTTGGGGCAGAGGCACACGCCAGTGTAAAAAGGGGCCCTGGGTCACACACAACGTGGTCAATAATGTTTGGACCACAGAAGGGCATCTGAGAGATGAGAACAATGGGGATTAGGAACCATAGAAATCCACAAACCCAACAGATACTGACCAGTCTGGTACAGAGATGCCCAGTCATGATATTAGGATAGTGCAAGGGACGGCAGATAGCAAGGTACCGATCAAAGGCCATGGTAGCCAAAAGGAAGCATTCAGACGTTCCCAAAGAGAAAAAGAAATAAAATTGGAGGAAACATCCAGCAAAGGAGATGGACTTTTTGTCTGAGAGGAAGTTGACCAACATCTTGGGCACTGTGGAAGAGACATACCAGATCTCTAAAAAGGAGAAATTCCCCAGGAATATGTACATGGGGGTGTGAAGTCGCCGGTCACACCACAGAGCCCAAACAATGGCCCCATTCCCTGTTATGGTCAGAGCATATGTTGTAGTGAAGAGTGAGAAGAGGAGGAGCTGAATCTTCCACTCACAAGAAAAACCTAGGAGTATAAATTCTCTTACAAGGGCAAAGCTGAAGTCTGGCTCAGAGACATTCATTGGGTCAGTAACCTGCAAGGACAAAAGACATATTGTTATCACTTAGGACTAGTTTCAAATGTGTTCTTTTTTCAGAGTAGAAGACAATAAACCTGGGATCATGTTTCAAAAGAATCATTCATTAGGAACAGAATGTGGTTTACTTGTTTGGGGCCATATACTCTGAGTTTTGGGCACAGTAGGTTGCTGGGTGAAACCAACTTTTGCCTGTTTCTAAACCTCTCCCTTACTGTGCTACCGTGATGGAAATAGGTAAAGTTAAACTCGTTTGTAAGCCTGTTTGGGGCAGGATGATCATGATAGGTTCTATGGAGTGTATAATACAAAGTTAACACTTAATGAATGTGCTAGTTTCTTATCCTAAACCCATCTTATAGTGCAGTAGATTCAGTGAAGAAGGTTTTAATGTTACTGTTTGCATCTCAGTTAAATATATTACTTAACATTTCATTCAAATATGAAAAAGAAATGGACATATTTTACAACAAGTTGGTAGTAATCATCTTAAAGCCAGTGTCTCTGCATTTCTGTGGCGACTGCTATTAGCTTAAGCATCATAAAAATGCAAGACCATAGTGCTACTTACCAACACTGACTGTTAATATGGCAACGTTGCAATGTCTTCTGTAGAGAGCAGTGGCTTTAAGCTTTTGCTTAATCTTTCACCTGTACAGAAGTTTGTAAAATAACAGCTAGGCTTGGGGTTTTGCTTTTGAAGTCTTTTAAATAAAATTTTGGGATTGACTTTTCTTCTATGCTTGTTTAAATTAAAAATTTCCATTAGAAGAAAGAAGTCAAATATTTCCTTTTGTCATAAGTAAATTTCCTTCATCCTACATTCTCCTGGAAAAGATGTCGGGGATCTGAATTCTCTTGAATTTGTGTGTGTTTGTGTGGCAATATGGAAGGATGTGAGGTCCTGAAAGTTGTGAGGGCTTACATTTTGGGCACACTCATAAAATTCTCAAAAGAAATGTTTCTTCCAACCTATTCTCCACGTCAGTGCTCTGAATCGTCTATTAGGATGATTTGGTTGAAGTGATCTTTGTGCTTATTTTAGTAATATGTATCTTTTTAAAAAAATGCTCCAAATCAGAAACACTAATTGAGTAATATGTATCTTTTAAAAAAATGCTCCAAATCAGAAACACTAATCAACAATAAATAAGTAGCCTTGATCTTATTGTTTGTCTGCTCAAAAACCATCAATGGTTTCATTATTCAAAAATTTGCATGTTGTCCATAAATTCCACAGAGCAATAAATCAGCATTAAGGAGTTATAGAATGAAAGGGGATTGACACAGAGGTGTCATGATCCTCTGCAGTGCTCAAAAGATGTCATAGTTTGACATCGACCAAATCTCTGAAAGATCTATTTGATAAAATCCTATACCTCTGTCTTCAGCTAGTGTTTTATTGCTTCACAAAAATTAAGAGTACGCTTTCCTTATCACATGTTCTCCTGGGACTTGGCCTCTGTAGCATTTGGAAAGTTCTTCAAGCCAATGGATCTTTAAAAAGTTAATGATTACACATTCTCTGAGGAATCAGTAAAGAGTAGTTAACAACTACTTGACTGAAGGCACCATTATTTACAAATAGCTTGCCCATTTGGAATAGGGACTCCAAAAAGCTTCCAGAATACACAATTTGGGGAACAGTAAGACACAATGTGTTATCTAAAGTTCTAATATGAATCTCAGGAACATTTCTAATATCTGCATATGATGGAGAACATGGAGGTGAAGTTCAGAGAGCCCAGAGAGCAAAATGTTGAGGGTCATTGTGGGACACGTGACATGAACGTCTGTCCTACAATATTGAAAGACATTGACTATAAACATTTGTAGAATTTAGAAATAACTTTCAGAAGGGCAGCATGGCAGAATTCCTTAGATAAAAGAGCATGAAGTGTCCATATATAAGTTAATTGACTGAAATACTTCAGAGGAACATCAGAGAAGTATTTGCTTTCATTGATTAGTGTCCCTTTCACTTTTACCTTAAGGCACTTGGGGTCTCTGTAGTATGACTCAAATACCCAGGTGGGAATGAATGCTCATACTATATAGTATCAAGTGACTGAGGACATCAGGAATCTATGCCTTATGAGCACTGGTCTGTGGACCATAGACTGCTTGAGGAATATCTAAGAGCAAACTCCTCATGTTGATTACTATTAGTCATACTACTTCAGTCCTTAGAAACTCCTGAGACATAGCTTTGATATTATTTGCCTGCTCAAACATCATCAGTGGTTTCATTATTCTAAAATTCCCAAGTTCTCCATAAATTGGTTTCCCACCTTTTCTTTTCCTACTCTCTTTTACAGATAAATTGGAAGCATTTCATTCTCTGAATAGCTTTTAATTTTCTACATTCATTTCTTCACAGTCATTTTCTCTGTTTGGAAATGGTCGTGACCTCCATATACAGCTGCTATAAACTCCATCTAGCTTTCAAGGTCTAATTCTATGACATTTTCTCATAATGCTTTCCCTTACTCCATAACCGAAGCAACTTTTCCATCTCTGAGTTATTTGGCCATATTTGTATCTGTCTTATGATACTTATCACAAACCGCTTTATTCTGTTTGAATACTTACCATTTCTACCACCCCTAAAAGTCTTTGTAGGTTGAGGACAGGTATTATTCAACTTTGAATTAATCGAGGTGATAAAAATACATGTATTCGTTTGTTCTTATTAAATATTTGTTGAATAAATGAGATTATTATTTTCTATTATATGAATTTTATTATTTGTAAAATCAACACCTGGTGCACCAAAGTAAAAAAGACAACTCCAAGGTGCATGACGATATTACACTTTATTTGTAGATGCTAAAGACAGAAAGGGAGGAAGGGAGAGATCTATACAGATTAAAACTCGTTACGAGGGGCTTCTTAGAAAGCTCATTGAAGAGATGGAATATAGTGCTACTCCAAGTGTGGTCAGTGGGCCACTGCAGTCCTCAGATTGTTACCCAGTCCATGACAAATACAGAAATTAAGAGAAATATTTATAGGAGACTAGTATTATGTATGCTGACTGTAATAAGACAAAATGGGCTATATTTATGCCTTATATTTCATTTTCTGGTTATTAATTTTCGTTTTATTTTACAGGACTCTGAACAGTAATGAACTGGTGAAAAAAAAGCTGGTCCTTTGCTTCACTTAGTTTCAGAAGCAATGACTTAGAGGACAAGTAGAATTTAAACTGAATGAGGAGGCTTCTAAGTAGGAGAAAATGTGTGTAGGGACCTGGGTGGAGAGGGTGGTTAGCTGTGACGGACGTCCTTGGGGCTGAAGGGAGAGGAGAGGAGAAGACAGGAGTGGGTGGGAATAAAGCCTTAGGGTAAGGAAGTGGCTTTGGTTGAACCAGAGAATGAAAGAGGAAGAAGCAGGTTAGAGATCCATCAAATTAACAAATTGCTTCCCTAAAATAATGTTTTCAAGATCCATGCCCCCCAACTTGGAATTCTGCATCTATTTTGGGTTCCTAAGACACTTAGAACAATAGTTAGAAGACTAGTTTAATTATCAATAAGCTCTCTGCCTACATTTACTGCACTTAGTCCTTTTTCTTCATGCTCCATTATAATTCGCCTTGATTAAATCTGCCCAAATCCATAGGATCTTTTCCCCATATTATTGTCTGAGTATTTACAGTATTATTGGTGACAAGAGTTAGGATCAAATCTAGAAAAACAGTGATGATTTAGACTAATTTGATCCCAGTTGTTCAGTGTTAATGAATGTAGGGAATATGTTCAAGTGAGTTTATCCTTGCCTTGACTGCTAATATATTTTATAATCATATATATTGTATTTCCTACAGGTCTCTGAGCCTCTGTTTGTTTGTTGTTCAAACTCTTTTTTTTTGGTATCATTAATCTACAGTTACATATACAACATTATGGTTACTAAACTCCCCACGTCATCAGGTCCCCCCACCAACCCCATTACAGTCACTGTCCATCAGCGTAGTGAGATGCTATAGAGTCACTACTTGTCTTCTCTGAGTTGTACAGCCCTCCCCGTGCCCCCCAACATTACATCTGCTAATCGTAATGCTCCTTTTTCCCCCTTGTCCCTCCCTTCCCACCCATCCTCCCCAGTTCCTTTCCCTTTGGTAACTATTAGTCCATTCTTGGGTTCTGTGAGTCTGCTGCTGTTTTGTTCCTTCAGTTTTTCTTTGTTCTTATACTCCACATATGAGTGAAATCATTTGATACTTGTCTTTTTCGGCTTGGCTTATTTCACTGAGCATAATACCCACTAGCTCCGTCCATGTTGTTGCAAATGGTAGGATTTCTTTTCTTCTTATGGCTGAATAATATTCCATTGTGTATATGTACCACCTCTTCTTTATCCATTCATCTACTGATGGACACGTAGGTTGCTTCCATTTCTTGGCTATTGTAATAGTGCTGTGATAATCATAGGGGTGCATATGTCTTTTTGAAACTGGGCTGCTGCATTCTTAGGATAAATTCCTAGGAATGGGATTCCTGGGTCAAATGGTATTTCTATTTTGAGTTTTTGAGGAACCTCCATACTGCTTTCCACAATGGTTCAACTAATTTGCATTCCCACCAGCATTGTAGGAGGGTTCCCTTTTCTCCACATCCTCCCCAACATTTATTGTTGTTTGTGTTTTGGATGTTGGCCATCCTCACTGGTGTGAGGTGATATCTCATTGTGGTTTTAATTTGCATTTCTCTGATGATTAGCGATGTGGAGCATGTTTTCATGTGCCTGTTGGCCATCTGAATTTATTCTTTAGAGAAGTGTCTATTCATATCCTCTACCCATTTCTTAGTTGGATTATTTGCTTTTTGTTTGTTGAGGTACATGAGTTCTTTATATATTTTGGACGTCAAACCCTTATTGGACACGTCATTTATGAATATATTCTCCCATACTGTAGGATGTCTTTTTGTTCTACTGATGGTGTCCCTTGCTGTACAGAAGCTTTTTAGCTTGATATAGTCCCACTTGTTCATTTTTGCTTTTGTTTCCCTTGCCCGGGGGGATATGTTCATGAAGAAGTCGCTCATGTTTATGTCCAAGAGATTTTTGCCTATGTTTTTTTCTAAGTTTTATGGTTTCATGACTTACATTCAGGTCTCTGATCCATTTTGAGTTTCCTTTTGTGTATGGAGTTAGACAGTATTCCAGTTTCATTCTCTTCCATGTAGCTGCCCAGTTCTGCCAACACCAGCTGCTGAAGAGGTTGGCTTTTCCCCATTGTATATCCAAGGCTCCTTAATCATATATTAATTGACCGTATATGTTTGCGTTATTCAAACTTTTACCTTTCTTAAAATCAGATAATTTTTATTGATTTTTTTATATTATGGAAAATATACATGACTTAAAATTCATCACTTTAACAATTTTTAAGTATACAGGCCAGTGATGATAATTACATTCACATAATTGTGCAGTCATCACCACTATCCATCTCCAGAATTTTTTCATCATCCCAAAATGAAACTCTGTACCCATTAAATAATAACTTCCTATTCACACATCTCTTATTCCCTGGTAACCACTATTCTACTTTCTGTTTCTATGAATTTGACTATTCCAGGTACCTCATATAAATTGAATCATATATTTGTCCTTTTGTGTCTTACTTACTTCACTTAGTAAACCATCTTCAAAGCTCATGAATGTTGTAGCATGTATCAGAGTTTCCTTCCTTTCTAAGGACAAATAATTCCATTGTATGTTTATATCACATTTTGTTTAGCTATTCATCTGTCAGTGGACAGTTGGGTTATTCCCACCTTTTGGCTATTGTGAATAATGCTGCTATGAACATGGGTGTACAAGCATTGGCTAGAGTCTCTGTTTTCAGTTCTTTTGAGTATACACCCAGCAATGAAATTACTGGGTCATATGGTAATTCTATGTTTAATTTTTTGAGGAGCTACCATGCCATTTGCCACCGTGGCTGCACTATTTTGCATTCTCACCTGCAATGTACAAGTGTTCCAATTTCTTCACATCTTTGCCAACACTTCTTATTTTCTGTTGGTTTTCTTTATTTTTATAATAATCATAACGTGTGTGAAGTAATATCTCATGGTTTTGATTTCCATTTATCTAATGATCAGTGATAATTGGCATCTTTTTATGTGCTTACTGGCCATTTGTATATCTTCTTTGGAGAAAAGTCTATTCAGTTCCTTTGCCTATTTTTGAATTCAGATGTTTGATTTTTTTTTCTTGAGTTATAGGAGTGCTTTATGTATTCTGGATGTTAACCTCTTATCAGATATATGATTTGCAAATATTTTCTTCAGTTTTGAAGGCTGCCTTTTCATCTGTTGATCATGTCCTTTGATGAACCAAAGTTTTAAGTTTTGATGAAATCCTATTTCTCTTTTCTTTTTTCAATGCCTGTGCTTTTGGTGTGATATCCAAGAAGTTACTGCCAAATGTAATGTCATGAAGCTTTTCCCTTATGTTTTCTTCTGAAAGTTTTATAGCTTAGTTCCCACATTAAGGTCTTTGATCCATTTTGAGTTAATTTTTTTAATATGGTATATAACCAGTAACATTATTGAAAGACTCTCCTTTCCCTACTGAATGGTCTTGGTATCCTTGTCAAAAATCATTTGACCATATACATGAGGGTTTATTTCTGGGTTCTGTATGCTATTCCTTTGGTTTATGTGTCTATCTGTATGCCAGTACCACATTATTTTGATTACTGGGTTTTGTAATATGTTTTGCAATCAGGAAGTGTGACATTTTGTGTTTTGTTTTAAAAACTGTTTTTGTTAATTTGGGATCTCTTGAGAGTCCATATGCATATGGATTTTGCTATTCCTGCAAAAAATGCTGCTAAAATTTTGATATTTTATAAAATAGCAAATAGCAAGACAATTTGCTATTTCCTTGAATCATCCTAAAATGCAAATTATTTTTATGTGTTGATCCCATAAATTTGTTAAATTTATTAGGACTGGCCATTTTCTTGTGGAGGTTTTAGGGTTTTCTACATATAAGAAAATGTCATTTTTGAGCAGAGATCATTTTACTTCTTTTTTTATGTTGAAAAATGTATTTATTTTTAAATATATTTATCCATAAATGTGGTCTGGTATTGTGGTTTGGTTCTGTCATGACTGTCACTCAGGGCAACAACTTCATCTTCTACAACAAGGAAATAAATTATTTCTGATATCAGAGGGTAGGCTCTGATTTATGAAAGGACAGGGTAAAGTGGTGGGCGTGGCAACAAGAACTTG
Organism: Phataginus tricuspis; assembly: GCA_029783875.1. Classification (NCBI taxonomy): domain Eukaryota; kingdom Metazoa; phylum Chordata; class Mammalia; order Pholidota; family Manidae; genus Phataginus; species Phataginus tricuspis. The sequence continues at coordinate 78,345,703 of JAQQAC010026072.1, forward strand.
TTTCTAAGCCTTTGTAAAAAACAAAAGTCAATCAAGTAAATTTGAGGATCTAGTATTAAGCAATTCATGAATTAGGCAGTATCTCATCTAGCAAGTAGTAGAGAAGTGCTCCAAGATGCTGTACGAAATGGAAAGTTTTTATAGACGGGAGGGTGGGGCAAACAGTTATTAGCAAACAAGATTAGAGATTGTTTCCAGTAAGGTCACCCCCCTTAGGAGAAACAGGGGTCTTATGCAGTTTACCTCACTGAAAGTTCCAAAAATTGGCTTGAAATTCCACTCCTGGGAGAGGCTGAAGCTGCAATTAGGTCGGGGATTAAGCCCCAGTTGGGTGACTTGCCTAGGAGAAGTGACCCTATGTTAGGCTCATGTCCTTTTTTAAAAAAAAATTTTTATTAAGGTATTATTGATATACACCCTTATGAAGGTTTCACATGAAAAAACAATGTGGTCACTACATTTACCCATATTATCAAGTCCCCACCCATACCCCATTGTAGTCACTGTACATCAGTGTAGAAAGATGCCACAGATTCACTGTTTGCCTTCTCTGTGCTACACTGTTTTCCCCGTGATCCCCCACACCATGTGTACTAAACATAATACCCCTCAATCCCCATCTCCCTCCCTCCTGACCCGTCCTCCCACACCCCTCTCCTTTGGTAACCACTAGTCCCTTCTTGGAGTCTGTGAGTTGGCTGCTATTTTGTCCCTTCAGTTTTGCTTCGTTGTTATACTCCACAAATGAGGGAAATCATTTGGCACTTGTCTTTCTCTGCCTGGCTTATTTCACTGAGCATAATTTCCTCCAGCTCCATCCTTGTTGTTGCAAATGGTAGGATTTGTTTCTTTCTTATGGTTGAATAGTATTCCATTGTGTATATGTACCACCTCTTCTTTATCCATTCATCTACTGATGGACACTTAGGTTGCCTTCCATTTCTTGGCTATTGTAAATAGTGCTGCAATAAACATAAGGGTGCATATGTATTTTCTGAGTCTGAGAAGTTGTATTCTTTGGGTAAATTCCAAGGAGTGGGATTCCCGGGTCAAATGGGATTAGTATTTTTAGTTTTTTAAGGAACCTCCATATTGCTTTCCAGAATGGTTGAACTGGCTTTCATTCCAACCAGCAATGTAGGAGGGTTCCCCTTTCTCCGCATCCTCACCAGCATTTGTTGTTCTTAGTCTTCGATGCTGGACATCCTTACTGATGTGAGGTGATATCTCACCGTGGTTTCAATTTGCATTTCCCTGATGATTAGTGATGTGGACCATCTTTTCATATGTCTGAGGGCCATCTGAATTTCTTCTTTGGAGAACTGGCTCTTCATCTGTCCATTTTTTAATCGGGTTATTTGCTTTTTGGGTGTTGAGGCATAAGAGTTCTTTATATATTTTGGATGTTAACCCCTTGTCGGATGTCATTTACAAATATATTCTCCCATACTGTAGGAGGCCTTTTCATTCTGTTAGGGTGTCCTTTGCCACACAGAAACTTTTTAGTTTGAT
>JAQQAC010026072.1:78347224-78402215 GCA_029783875.1 Phataginus tricuspis
CGAGTTTACTTTTATGTATGGGGTTAAACAATAATCCAGTTTCATTCTCTTGCACGTAGCTGTCCAGTTTTGCCAACACCAGTTGTTGAAGAGGCTGTCATTTCCCCATGGTATGTCCATGGCTCCTTTATCATATATTAATTGACCATATATGGTTGGGTTTATATCAGGGCTCTCTAGTATGTTCCATTGGTCTTTGGTTTTGTTCTTGTGCCAGTACCAAATTGTCTTAATTACTGTGGCTTTCTAGTAGAGCTTAAAGTTGGGGATCATTAATCTCCCATACTTTATTCTTCCTTCTCAGGATTGCTTTGGCTATTCAGGATCTTTTATGGTTCCATATGAATTTTAGAACGATTTTCTCTAGTCCATTGAAGAATGCCATTGGTATTTTGAAAGGCATTGCATTGGATCTGTAGATTGCATTAGGCAGGATGGTCATTTTGACAATATTAATTCTTCCTATCCATGAGCATGGGATGTGTTTCTATTTATTGGTATCTTATTTAATTTCTCTCATGAGTGTCTTGTAGTTTTCAGAGCATAGGTCTTTTATGTCTTTGGTTAGGTTTATTCCTAGGTATTTTATTCTTTTTGATGCAACTGTGAATGGAATTGTTTTCCTGATTTCTCTTTCTGCTAGTTCACCGTTAGTGTGTAGGAATGCCACAGATTTCTGTGTATTAATGTATCCCGCAACTTTGCTGAATCCAGATATTAGATCTAATAGTTTTGAGGTGGAGTCTTTAGGGTTTTTTATGTACAATATCATGTCATCTGCAAACAGAAAAAGTTTGACTTCTTCCTTACCAATCTGGATGCCTTTTATTTCTTTGTGTTGTCTGCCTGCCATGGCTAGACCTCCAGAACTATGTTGAATAGAAGTGGGGAGAGTGGGCATCCTTGTCTTGTTCCCGATCTTAGATGAAAAGCTTTCAGCTTCTCGCTGTTAAGTATAATGTTGGCTGTGGGTGTGTCGTATATGGCCTTTATTATGTTGAGGTACTTGCCCTCTATACCCATTTTGTTAAGAGTTTTTATCATGAATGGATGTTGAATTTCCTCAAATGCTTTTTCAGTATCTATGGAGATGATCATGTGGCTTTTGTCCTTCTTCTTGTTAATGTGGTGGATAATGTTGATGGATTTTCAAATGTTGTACCATCCTTGCATCCCTGGAATAAATCCTACTTGATAATGATGGATGATTTTTTGATGCATTTTTGATTTGGCTTGCTAATATTTTGTTGAATATTTTTGCATCTATGTTCATCAGGGATATTGACCTGCAATTTTCTTTTTTTGTCGTGTCTGTGCCTGACTTTGGTATTAGAGTGATGCTTCCTTATAGAATGAGTTTGGAAGTATTCCCTCCTCTTCTAGTCTTTGGAAAACTTTAATGAGGATGGGTATTAGGTCTTCACTAAATGTTTGATTAAATTCAGTAGTGAAGCCATCTGGTCCAGGTGTTTTGTTCTTATGTAGTTTTTTGATTACCAGTTCAATTTTGTTGCTGGTAATTGGTCTGTTCATATTTTCTGTTTCTTTCTGGGTCAGCCTTGGAGTGTTGTATTTTTCTAGAAAGTTGTCCATTTCTTCTAGTTTATCCAGTTTGTTGGCATATAATTTTTTTCATCGTATTCTCTCATTATTTTTTGTATTTCTATGGTGTCCATAGTGATTTTTCCTTTCTCATTTCTGATTCTATTTATGTGTGTAGACTCTTTTATTCTTGATAAGTCTGGCTAGGGGTTTATCTATTTTGTTTATTTTCTCAAAGAACCAGCTCTTGCTTTCATTGATTCTTACTATTGTTTTATTCTTCTCATTTTTATTCATTTGTGCTCTAATCTTTATTATGTACCTCCTTCTACTGACTTTGGGCCTCATTTGTTCTTCTTTTTCTAGTTCGTTAATTGTGAGTTCAGAGTGTTCATATGGGATTGTTCTTATTTCCTGAGGTAGGCCTGTGTTGCAATATACTTTCCTCTTAGCACGGCCTTCAATGCGTCCCACAGATTTAGTGGTGTTGAATTATTGTTGTCATTTTTCTCCATATATTGCTTGATCGCTGTTTTTATTTGGTCACTGATCCATTGGTTATTTGGGAGCATGTTGTGAAGACTCCTTGTGTTTGTGGGATTTTTTATTTTCTTTAAGTAATTTATTTCTAGTTTCATACCTTTGTGGTCTGAGAAACTGGTTAGTACAATTTCAATCTTTTTGAATTTACCAAGGCTCTTTTTGTGGCCTAGTATATGATCTATTCATGAAAAGGTACGATGTGTATGTGAGAAGAATGTGTATTCTGCTGCTTTTGGGTGTAGAGTTCTGTTGATGTCTGTTATGTCTATATCTGCGAATGTGTTGTTCAGTGCCTCTGTCTCCTTACTTATTTTCTGTCTGGTTGATCTGTCCTTTGGAGTGAGTGGTGTGTGGAAGTCTCTTAGAATGAATGCATTGCATTCTATTTCCCCTTTTAATTCTGTTAGTAAGTGTTTCACTTAAGTAGGTGCTCCTGTGTTGGGTGCATAGATATTTATAATGGTTATATCTTCTTATTGTATTGATTCCTTAATCATTATGTAATGTCCTTCTTTGTCTCTTGTGACTTTCTTTGTTTTGAAGTCTATTTGTCTGATACAAGTACTGCAACTCCTGCTCTTTTCTCCCTAATAGTTGCATGAAATATCTTTTTCCATCCCTGTACTTTTAATCTGTGTATGTTTTTTGTTTGAAAGTGAGTCCTTCTCACTTCAACCACCACATCAACAAAAAGAAGGACAAACACCACATGATCATCTCCATAGATGCTGAAAAAGCATTCAACAAAATTCAACATCCATTCGTGATAAAAACTCTCAACAAAATGGGTATAGAGGGGAAGTACCTCAACATAATAAAGGCCATATATCACAAACCCACAGCCAACATTATACTTAACAGCGAGAAGCTGAAAGTGTTTCTGTTAAGATTGGTAACAAGACAAGGATGCTCACTCTCCCCTCTTTTATTCAACATAGTACTGGAGGTCCTAGCCACGGCAATCAGACAACACAAAGAAATAAAAGGCATCCTGACTGGCAAGGAGGAAGTCAAACTTTTCCTGTTTGCAGATGACATGATATTCTACATAAAAACCCTAAAGAATCCACTCCAAAACTACAACTACTACATCTAATATCTGAATTCAGCAAAGTTGAAGAATACAAAATTAATACACACAAATCTGTTACATTCCTATACACTAATGGTGAACTAGCAGAAAGAGAAATCAGGAAAACAATTCCGTTCATAATCACATTATAAAGAATAAAATACCTAGGAATAAACCTAACCAAGGAATTGAAAGGCATGTACCCTGAAAACTACAAGACACTTTTAAGAAAATTAAAGAGGACACTAATAAATGGAAATTCATCCCATGCTCTAGGCTAGGAAGAATTAATATTGTCAAAATGGCCATCCTGTCTAAAGCTATCTACAGATACAATGCAATCCCTATTAAAATACCTACAGCATTCTTCAATGAACTAGAGAAAATTCTTCTAAAATTCATATGGAATGAAAAAAGACCCCGAATAGCCAAAGCTATCCTGAGAAGGAAGAATAAAGCATGGGGAATTACACTCCCTGACTTCAAGCTCTACTGCAAATCCAAGTAATCAAGACAATTTGGTACTGGCACAAAACCAGACCCAAACACCAGTGGAACAGAATAGAGAATCCAGGTATAAACCCAAACATATATGGTCAATTAATATAGGGTAAAGGAGCCATGGATATAAAATAAATGACAGTCTCTTCAACAGCTGGTATTGGCAAAACTGGACAGCTACATGGAAGATAATGAAACTGGATTACTGTCTAACCCCATACACAAAACTAAACTCAAAATGGATCAAAGACCTGAATGCAAGTCATGAAACCATAAAACTCTTAGAAAAAAACATAGGCATAAGTCTCTTGGACATAAACATGAGCAATTTCTTCATGAACACATCTCCCCAGGCAAGGGAAACAAAAGCAAAAATGAACAAGTGGGACTATATCAAACTAAAAAGCTTCTGTACAGCAAAGGACACCATCAACAGAATAAGAAGACATCCTACAGTATGGGAGAATATATTCATAAATGATGTATCCGATAAGGGGTTGACATCCAAAATATATAAAGAACTCACGCACCTCAACAAGCAAAAAGCAAATAATCCAATTAAGAAATGGGCAGAGGACATGAATAGACACTTCTCTAAAGAAGAAATTCAGATGGCCAACAGGCACATGAAAAGATGCTCCACATCACTAATCATCAGAGAAATGCAAATTAAAATCACAGTGAGATATCACCTTACACCAGTTGGGATGGCCACCATCCAAAAGACAAACAACAACAAATGTTGGCGAAGAGGTGGAAAAAGGGGAACCCTCCTACACTGCCGGAAGAAATGTAAATTAGTTCAAACATTGTTTAAAGCAGTATGGAGGTTCCTCAAAAAACTCAAAATAGAAATACCATTTGACCCAGGAATGCCACTCCTAGGAATTTACCCTAAATGCAGCAGTGCAGTTTGAAAATGACATATGTACCCCTATGTTTATCGCAGCACTGTTTACAATAGCCAAGAAATGGAAGCAACATAAGTGTCCATCAGTAGATGATTGGATAAAGAAATGTGGTACATATACACAATGGAATATTATTCAGCCATAGAAGAAAACAAATCCTACTATTTGCAACAACATGGATGGAGCTAGAGGGTATTATGCTCAGTGAAATAAGCCAGGCAGAGAAAGACAAGTATCAAATGATTTCACTCATCTGTGGAGTATAAAAACAAAGAAAAAACTGAAGGAACAAAACAGCAGCAGGCTCACAGAACTCAAGAATGGACTAACAGTTACCAAAGGGAAAGGGACTGGGGAGGATTGGTGGGAAGGGTGGCATAAGGGGGGAAATGGGGCCTTATGATTAGCACACATAATGTAGCAGCAGTGGGACACGGTAAAGGCAGTATTTACAGAGAAGACAAGTAATGATTCTATAGCATCTTACTGCACTGATGGACAGTGACTGTAATGGGGTATGTGGGGGGGGACTTGATAATAGGGGGTCTAGTAACGATAATGTTGTTCAAGTAATTGTACATTAATGATACCAAAATAAAAAATAAATTAATTAAAAAAATTGAGTCTCTTGTAGGCAGGCAGCACATAGATGGGTCTTGTTTTTTTATCCATTCAGTGACTCTGTGTCTTTTGATTGGTGCATTTATGGTGATTATTGATAGGTATGTACTTATTGCCATTGCAGGCTTTAGATTTGTGGTTACCAAAGGTTCAAGGTTAACTTCCTTAACTTCCTTACTATCTAAGAGTCTAACTTAACTCACTTAATATGCTATTACAAACGCAATCCAAAGGTTCCTTTTTTTCCTCTTTTTTCTTCCTCCTCCATTCTTTATATATTAGGTATCATATTCTGTCTCTATCCCTTGATTGACTTAAGTTGATTTAATTTCACATTTGCTTAGTAATTAACTGTTCTACTTTCTTTACTGTGGTTTTATTACCTCTGGTGACAGCTATTAAATTTTAGGAACACTTCCATCTATAGCAGGCCCTCCAAAATACACTGTAGAGATGGTTTGTGGGAGGTAAGTTCTCTCAGCTTTTGCTTATCCAGAAATTGTTTAATCCCTCCTTCAAATTTAAAATATAATCTTGTCGGATAAAGTATTCTTGGTTTGAAGCCCTTCTGCTTCACTGCATTACATACATCATGCCACTCCCTTCTGGCCTGTAAGGTTTCTGCTGAGAAGTCTGATGATAGCCTGATGGGCTTTCCTTTGTATGTGATCTTATTTCTCTCTCTGGCTGCTTTTAATAGTCTGTCCTTATCTTTGATCTTTGCCATTTTAATTACTATATGTCTTGGTTTGGTGTTCCTTGGGTCCCTTGTGTTGGGAGATCTGTGCACTTCCATGGCCTGAGAGACTATTTCCTTCCCAAAATTGAGGAAGTTTTCAGCAATTACCTCCTCAAAGACACTTTTTATCCCCTTTTCTCTCTCTTCTTCTTCTGGTACCCCTGTTATGCAAATATTGTTCCGTTTGGATTGGTCACACAGTTCTCTCAATATTCTTTCATTCTTAGAGATCCTTTTTTCTCTCTGTGCCTCAGCTTCTTTGTATTCCTCTTCTCTAGTTTCTATTTCATTTATCATCTCCTCCACCCTCCATTGTGCTCTTCAACGATTGGATCTCTGACCGGAATTCATTCCTGAGTTCTTGAATATTTTTCTGTACTTCCATGAGCATGTTAATGATTTTTATTTTGAAATTCCTTTAAGGAATATTCATGAGGTCGATTTTATTTGAACCTGTCTCAGCTATTGTATTCATAATTTTACTTAGAACCAGGTTTCCTTGGTGTTTCATATTTGTATATGGCGCCCTCTAGTGCCAAGAAGCTCTACTCCCTGGAGCTTCTCAGCCCCTAAAGCAATGTCTGGGGTCGTAGGGGAGTGGTATTGGTACCTCGGGGGAGGAAAGAGCTGTTTCCTGCTTCCCGGCTGCTATGCCTGTCTCCACTGCCTGAACCAGTGGGCCGAGCACACAGGTATAAGCCTCTCTGCTTTGCATTTGTAGTTGCTGTAGATGTGGCTCCCCTCTGGCTGGCCTAATGCCAGGGTAGGGTTTGCTGGTTTGTGAGCTAGGTGGGGCTGGCCAGGAGGACGGCGCAGTAGGCTGTGTATCACGGAGGGGGTCCTTGGAGCTGTGTAGCCAGCCAGCGAGCTGGAGAACCTGAAGATCAAGAAAGTTCCCAACCTGCTGGGCAGAGTGCACCTGGATAATTTTGTCTACCTGTCTTTTCTCCTGAGCAGTAAGCTATGTGCAATCCTTGCCCCTTTAGCAGCCCTCTTTCTGTTAGGAAGTCTCTCAGACTGCCAGCCTTTCTTTTGTCCCAGAGCAGCCGGATATGTATCCCTGCTTTTAACAAGTGTCTGGAATCTCAGTCTCTCCAGGTATGCTGCCTGTCTTAGCTTTCCAAACCCCTAATCATGAGAGTATCATGCAAGCACCATGAAATGTAGGTTTGTGCTTCCAGAGCAGATCTCCTGAGTTAGGTATTCAGCAGTCCCAGGCCTCCACTCCCTCCCCGGTCTGTTTCTCTTCCTCCCGCTGGTGATCTGGGGTGGGGGAAGGGCTTGAATCCAGCCAGGCCACGGCTTTGGTACGTTACCCTGTTCTGTGAGGTTTATTCTTTTCCCCAGGTGTATGCTGTTTGGTGCAGGCCTCTTTCCTGTTGCTCTTCCAGGATTAGTTGTATTAATTATATTTTTGTATTTTATGTGGTTTTAGGAAGAAGCTTCTGTCTCACCTCTCATGCTGCCATCTTTAATCCTCTATTTTACTTTTTCTTTTCAAATTTGTGTGTCTTTTATTTCTTTTTTTTGCCTAATTGTTCTGGCTAGAATTTGCAGTATTCTGTTGAAAAGAAGTGGAGAAAGTGACCATCCTGTCTTATTCCTGATCACAGGGCAAAGCTTTCAGACTTTCACTGTGATGAATGATGTTAGCTGAGTTTATGTCATGTGTCCTTTAAAACATTGAGGGTTTCTTTCCATTCTTTGTTCATTGGTGGTCATTGTCATTGTTTCACGAAAGAATATTTACTTTCATTAAATATTTTAATGATCTATTTTTAAGTTTCCTGATTGTTCTATTAGCTACATCCTGCTATGAAGCCCATGATGTGATTTAAAAAAATTTTTAAGTATTACATTTTTCAGGTCTAGATGTTTATTTGGTTCTTTTCTATATTTTCTATATCTCTGCTGAGGTTTAATATCTTTTCATTCATCATAAGCATATATTCTTTTTCTTTTTGAACAGTTATAACAGCTAATTTAAAGTCCTTATATGATAATGATTAAAATATAGCTTATTTCACATGATGGTCTTTGTTGATCACCCTTATGAAAGTATGACATTCTTTTTATGTCAAATAATTTTGGATTTTATCTAAGATATTGTAAATATTCTAGAGACTCTGGATTATTTAATATCTTTGAGTACTTAAAAAGCTTTTTAGTTGTCAGTTGAATTGGTAAACCCAAATTTCACACTCTGTCTTGCCTACGGTGTGTGGTAGCCCAAGTCTTAGTTTGAGTCTTTTAAATTTAGCAAAAAGCTGCTTTGAGTCTGAATGTGTGGTTCAGGGTATCGGAGACCTGGGTAGAGTTTTTATGTGGATTTTGGGATGCTCCTTTTCTTTAGCTGTATCTTTCCAGGATTTCCTTCTCCAGTCATGGAGGTGGTGGTTGCTCTGGGGTCTGCCCTTTCTGTTCTTCAGAACTGAAAGTTGGTATGTTTCCTATTGGAAACCTTAGTCACTCGATGCTGTTATGACTGTAACCTGCTCTCATGTGAAAACCATAAAAATGCGTGACTTACCTCATGTCCCTTTTCAAATTTTGACATTCCTTGAAAAGTTTTGGTTTATTTTCTAGGACTTTCAGGTAGTATTTTTTCCCCAGAGATTATAGCTGCTATCAGAGGTACGGTTAATGTGTTAGGAGCTTACTTTACCATGCCAGAAGAAAAACTACATATGAATTTTATATACAATAGGTAGAGATACAGAGTTGGATTATAGATATGGATGTAGGTATGTTAGATAATGATTTTTATAAAAAATATAAAACTAGAGATGTTTTACTTTAGAAGAGGCACCTTGTGGTTAACAAGGCATCTGGTTTAGAATATTTTAAGGATTCTTAAGTGGAAGAGAAATTCAGCTTTTATGTATGACCACCAGTGGTGGAAGCAAAACCAATGGAAGTTCAAAGAGTATAACTTCCTAAGGGGAAATTCTCCCTGAGCTCTCTGTCCTGTGGTATGTGCTTATAGAAGCCTCTAGCACCCAAGGAGGCCAGCCTTCCCTCTCACTGTTATCCTGTGTGCCCCCATTACTCTGAGGAACTTTCAGTTTCCTGGACATTCCGTGTCTCTCTCACCCCCAGGTGTTTGCACTCTCCACATGTTCTGCCTGGGACATTCTTCCTCTTATTCCTTATCTTTCTCTCGTTTCCCTGATAATCCCTCTAGTTTTAGCTTGGTGCTCCTCACCCTGAAAGCCCAGAATAGGTGGCCAGTGTACACCCTCTGCGTGACTCCAGAGCATTTGTACTTTCCTATCACAGCATTTTCCTCATTATACAGAAATTATTTGCCTGTTTTTCTGTGTCACCCACTGGTTATAAGCTCTGTGAGGACAGATTCTAAGTATATTACAGAGTTCCATGCCTGGCACCTACTAAAGGCTCCATCCATGTTTGAATACATGATATTAAGACTGAGTTGGATTTGAATAAACTCTGGGGGTCACTCTCCTTTCCTCTGGAGACCCCTTACTGATGGAATTATCTGCACAAAGAACAACAGATAAATGGGAGATGAGGTGCCATTTTTAAAAATAGCTGGGTGTGTGCAAGATTATAGTCATTGAAGACATTGGTTCAGATTTAGGACAGGTGTATATTTTTAAATTCGCCCTTGAATCTAAGTCAGCGGAGCCTGTGACTCACAGATTTTGCTTAAAAAGCCATCCTGGTGCAGGCCCCAAGAAGCTAGACTGGGGAGGAATAGTTTTGAGAGGAGAGACCCAGTCCAGGTGAAGACAGGAAGAAAGAGAAGTGAAATAGAAAAGGTGATGTTCCTCCCATGAGTGGGTAATGCCAGAGTTTCATATTTTATAGAAACAGGAAGTTTAAGACCAGGAGGAAGATGCAGAATTTTAGGGCTTAGTAACCTGCTTCTATAGTAAAGCGTGGTTCTGAATGAATCAGGCTTTGACTAATCAGATCAGTCAAAGTAACTCCTCTTCCCCTGGGAAGTTGCCCGGAGAGTTTGCCAGAAGGTGGAAGCACATGGAGAAGAGACTGCGTAGTCTCTGCCCCTTAATGAGTAAACCACAAAAGCACACTCTGTTATTGATTTACTTGTTTATTTCCTCCATGGATTATTTTTTGTGTATTATTCAGATCTGTTATCTCAGGACTATTGAAACATTTTATAAACACTATAAAATGTGTTTAATTAATAATGGAATTAATATGTAGAAGCATCTTACTTGTCTGGGCAGAAATCAAATAATTTTCAAAATATGCAATGGGTGACCGCTGAAGAAAATGAGTTTGCCACCACTGGGGTGACAGACAACCAGTTGTTGGGGTGGCCTACTAGATGTACAGCTCAATGAGATTATGTAGAAATTTCTTTCCACTGTTAAGAACCTGTGACTCAGTGCAATGTAAACCTTATAATTTTAAAGATGGTTCAGCAATGATTACTCATCATTTGGCAAATGCTGTTGTTACTGTGGTCATAGTACCTAGCAGGGAAAAATCCAAAATGGTAGAGAGAGTTTTTCAATTCCCAATGTATTTTATGACAGCACAAAGTTTCCAAGGTGGAGCGGTTTCGTCCATGCATGATACCACAAGAACCAGACTGCTTGTGAGGAGGTTTAAGTTTGGAAAGGCCAAGAAGTAGATAACTTCTGGATGTGTCTTAGTCTGTTTGGGCTGCTATAATAAAAAACAGTATAGCCTGAATGGCACGTAAACAGCAGGAATTTATTTCTCACAGTTCTGGAAGCTGGGAAGTCCAAGATCAAGGCCCCAGCAGGTTCAGAGTCTGGTGAGGACTTGCTTCCCGTTCACAGATGGCTGTTCTGTCACTGTTAATCTCACATGGTGGAAGGGAGCTTTCTGGAGTCTCCTTTAAAAGGGTACTAATGCCATTCACTATGGCTCCACTTTCATGATCTAATGACCTCCCAAAGGCCCCACCTACTATACCATCCTATCCCTTTGAAGATTAGGTTTTAACATAAGAATTTGGTGGAACATATTTATTCAGTCTATAGCATGAAGGTTATAAGGATTCCAGGGCAAGGGAATTCATATTCCCCTGCTCAAAAATGATCCTTTTTAGATTTAGCAGTGAAAATAACTGATTCACAAATGACAAACAATGAGTTTCTGTTTTGATATGTAGGAGCATTTGTATAAAGAGCACGGTATTGTGGTATAGCCACGAAAGAGTTCAGTTGTGAAGCAACAAAATTATAACAGAACAAATAGTGCCTGTACAGGGCAGTAAGAACACTATTTTTAGGAACTACCTGACATGAAGGCAATTTCTCTTCCCATCAAAAACCAGAAAGGTGTGTGATCCCGGAGAAGCAGAGCAGAAAATGTGGAGAGCGAGAGAAAGGGAGAGTGGAAAAAGGAGAGGAGGGGGGAGGAGAAGAGACTGAGACCACTCTCAGATTATGGTAACTGCGGTCTGTAATTTCTCAGAGCCTTTAAGGAGAACGCACTCTGAGTGCCATCTTTTGGATAGATTTTAGTAGGAATTTAAGGACAACAACAGCAAATAGAGTTATAGAAATATAGCTTAGGATTCTGTAGAGGATTTTAAATTGGAGTAGTAGTAAGTGGAGTAATTAGTCTCTGTCTTCAGTTAGTACATTAACTCTGTGCTGAAGGAGAGCCACTGGAGCTTCCGCTGGTGGGAGTGAGGGCAGTGCCGGTAGGGCAGAGGGTCAGCAGGGAACACCTGAGGAGGAGGATGGGAGAGGAGGCTCTGAACAGGACTAGGAACGTTTTGTTCTTGGCCATACACCGCTGTGATTTCCACAATCTCTTGATGAGAAGGAGTCAACACTTAACTCCAGAAGCTATGGTTTTTAAAAATACGTATTTATAATATGCTTAAAATAACTGTTTGGTAAAAAGCATATAGTTCATTTACGGTGGAGATTTAGTGAATCTAAATTAGCCTTTTTATCAACACTATGAATTTTCATGCTAAAAGAATCATTCAAGACAGAAATATGACTTAGATAGGCCAGAGCTGACAATTGCCCCCTTATTTGTTTCCAAGAGTACATAGACTAGGCATTCCTCTGACAAAAAGGTGGCTTGGTCAGATCTGTTTCTATTATGATGTGTTACATTTTGCATATATATCCTGCCTTATTCTCTGACTTTTAAGTTACTGAAATTGTAGTGGGTGTGTATAAAACATATTATTCGATTTTCACAAGGCCTAAATATTAAATTCAAAAGTGTACACCTAGATGCAAATCAGCCCGGCTGGACGGCATCCTGTAAGGAGGCTCAATACCTGGCCTTTTCACTCTGTGTATCAGGATCTTGATCTGAAAATTCCAGTAAACCATACCTGTATATCTGCCAAAAATTGCATTTCTCAACTGGGTCGTGTGAATATAAGACTCATCTGAAGAGATTTTGTTACAAAGTTTTTATGCACAAGACCCATCATTTATCTGAATTAGAATCTCCAGGGACAGGGTTCAGGCATGTATAATTTGTAAAGAAGGTATGATTTTGACATATACTCCTAGTTGAGAATCAATGATCTATAGTAATACTTGGAGTGGAGAGGTTAATTAGGAATTTGAAGAAGATACAGATTAAATATATTAGGTAGAATATGCTCAATAAACTACAGGTGTTACACAATAAACTATTTGAAGTGGAAATCTGATACTAAGTTCGAGTTCCTTCTCATGAAATAAGTGGTTATAATAACACATAGTAATATATTTTGTTCTGAGATGTATTTATTTATCAATGTCTTGGCTATGCTAATAATTTCCTGCATGTCCTATGTTTTTACACAAGGACATTGTTTTTTTTGGTACAGGTGTTTCATTTTGCATGTGCATTTGCTCACAACTCATGTTAAGATAGTCTTTGTCAGTCATACTGTTCAGAAAGCCTGATTTTTCTTCAACACACTAACATTTCTGCTTCATGATTTAGGAATGTCTATATTATTGGTGTACTTTGTATCCTTTCTCTCTAATTTGAGTGTAGTGTTTTGATTAGTTAAATCTTTGTTCTAATACCCATGTTTTCAGTTAAAAATTCCCATTGTAGTAATTGGACATTTTTTGGTGGGGCAGAAAATTAACTTCCAAATTAAAAACGACATGAGAATGGATTCTTTGTGGGTAAAAGCATGAAATATCATGACGATGGAGGTATTTTAGTGTCCGCTCTTTGCTAGGCTCTCTGATGAGCTAGTTCATTTCATCCTCACAATAGCATCATAAAGAAAATTCTATTGTTATTGCTACTTTAAATATGAGGTAATGGAAGTATATATAAAGCCTCCTGACCCACCTCTAATTTTAGCTTCAGAGGTGGTAGGCAATCCCTTGGGGGCTCAGAATCAGTCTACTGCATCTGTCTCACTTCAAGTCTTTTCCATATGTCTTCCTGTTTTCTTTCCAGGGTCTTTCCTGAAGTTACAGCTGCTAGCTTGGCATACGAGCCAATGTAATTTGGAAACATGGGGAACTAATGTCCCCATGTGCAACCCCAGTTGGTTGATAAGTGCCTTGGCACATGCCATTCAGATGGACAATTCCCAGAGGCTTTAATGGAATCAAATCCTTATTAATTACAGTAACTTCTTATTCCTCATTCCAGCTTCCTGAAACCACTTCCTGATAAGCTAACTGTATCCAAGTCCTTGCCTCAAGTTCTTCTTTCGGGACAAACAATTGTGTTGGAGACCCAATAATTGTAAACCACTGAAGGATTTAGTATCTGACAGCTAAATTCACAGGCAAGATCAGTATTTCCAATTATTCACTTAGTGCCCCAAATAGAAGTTTACATATTTGAGAAATGTAAAATATTAAGGTCAGAATAGGTGAAATGTAGGCTTCACAACTGAAGTGGGAGAAAACAAATAGTGAGAGAGGATGTGTGAATAAAGTCCTTTTGAAGCTTCAACAGCAAGTGTGTTCTTAGGGCACAGCAGCTTTGGTAGAGCGTACATAATGGAAGTGGAAGCTCTGGAAGTATCCGTGCTGTCTTGGAAAGTCTTCACGTATCCCAGGGGTATACAAAACCCAGTTAGAGGACTAATTTTCTAGAATATTGTTCACACACAATACCCCCCAAACCAAACCAAACAAAAATAACCACAGGGTATTTGGGGTATAAATGGAGGAAACATAACCTACTATCTATCCCAAAACTGAGAAGGAGATCTGTTGTAGAGGGGCTTTGCCAAATGTAATAGAAGGTGACTTTTCACAGAGGTCTGAGATTTCTTTTAAATCCAACAAAGAACAGGAAAACACAGAATTCATCAGCATTCATATTCAATTAAAATTTATTGTATGCTTTCTGTGTGCTAAGGATTGTTTCACAGCATTTATACTCACTATCTCATGAAAATCTCATGCTAGTTGTTCTCTGGGGTAAGAATTACCATTCAAATTGTAGTTGAAATTAAGTAACATGCCAAATTTGTATAATTGATTAATGGAAGAATTGAGTTCCTCTCCAGGTCTTCTGATTTAAAGTCCCATATTTTTTCAAAGATAACACAATAAGATTGAAAAAGAGATCTTGGTAGAAGTTGAACAGAAATACAAGATTTTCTCCCTCCTCACCACAAAATACACATGTCCAGTATTGTGCTGACTGAAGTTTTCCTTAACAGTAGTCCCTACCCCACACAACCCCAGGCAAAATTGTGTTTCTTTCTGTGTTTCTGTGACAACTAGTACATATATTAATTCAAACATTTATTGCATTTTATGGTAATTATTTTCTTACCTGATTGTTGTTTGAGGGAAGAGATTGTGTCTGAATTACCTTCATATTTATCTTCATAATCCAGGACGAAGCACAGTGTCTAACATTGGAGGAGGCACCCAGTGACTAATTTATTGAGTGAATGACTATACAAATTAGTGAAAATAAAAGGTGGCTATTTTGCCCATATTACACTAAAGTAGATTATTCCACATTTCTTATGGACATACTGCCAAAGACTTTTAAAGACATTTTAAACTTTTCCAGAACTTTCCAGAGAGCATTTTTCATTTCCTTATTCCTGAGACTGTAAATCAAAGGGTTGAAGAGTGGAGTCACCATTGCATAGAACAGAGTCATGATCTTCGGCATCAAGGTAGAATGGCTGGATCCAGGGCTCACATGCATCACCATAATGGTCCCGTAGAACAGCAGCACCACAGACAGATGAGACCCACAGGTTGAAAAGGCCTTATGCCGACTGGACGCGGAGGGCAACTGAAGTACAGCAAGTAGAACCAAGACATAGGAGGTGAGGATGAAAAGAAAGCTAAGGAGGATGACGAGGGAGCTTAGGGTGTAGCTGGCAAGCTTAGTCATAGGGGCAGGAACACATGAAAGGGTCAGCAGTGGGCCTGAGTCACATACAAAGTGGTCAATTGCATTAGAGCCACAGAAAGGCAGTTGGGATATAAGAATAACAGGCACCAGATACCACAGAAAACCACACACCCAACAGGAAATCACTAGGTTGAAGCAGCGTTGTCCAGTCATAATTGTGGCATAATGCAGAGGATGACAGATGGCAAAGTAGCGATCAAAGGCCATTGCTGAGAGAAAGAAGCACTCAGTGGAGCCCATGGAAAAGAAAAAATATAATTGAAGGAAGCAACCTGTGAAAGAGATGGACTTAGTCTCTGAGAGGAAGTTGACCAGTGTGTTTGGAACAGTGGAGTTGACATACCAGATCTCCAGGAATGCAAAATTCCCCAGCAAGATGTACATGGGGGTGTGGAGATGCTGGTTCCAATACACAGCACAGATAATGGCTCCGTTTCCCAAGAGAGTCAGGAGGTAGATGATGAAGAACAACACAAACAGGATGACCTGAAGCTCCCGGCTGCAGGGGAGACCCAGAAGGATGAATTCACTCACAGACTCAGAATGGGGTCCTGATCCAGAGACGTTCATTTAGTTTGTAAGCTGTGCTGCAATGAAGCGTTATTACCATGAGACTAAATCCTAACAACTGAGCATAACACTCAAGGTCCTGCTTGATCTGGTTTTTATCTACTCATATAACTTAATCTCTTTCCTTGTGCCTCTATGCTCCAGTTAGGAAGGATAGTTGTGCTTCCACTAAATGACATGCTGCTCTTCTACCTATGATGTCTGTTGTTTCTTTTTTCTTTCCTTCTTTCTTTATCTATTTGCGCATCCCTTATGTGCATCTTTTCACTTTCTCGTTTTAACTTACATAATTTACTTTTTTGGGGGGCTGGGTAACCTGAACTTCCAGTTTACACTGTTCATGAATTGCCTCCTTCATGAAGTTTTGCTAGACTCCTCATGATGTACTAATTCTTTGTTTTGCCATAGCATCAAATGCATGTGTGTGTAAACTTGCACTATGCCCTACTGTAATTGGTCACTTTTCTCTTTGCCAGTCTGTGAGCTTTATGAAGGCAGAAGCTGTATTTTTCATTTCTCCATTTCCAATGCCTGGCACATTGTAGTCAACTTCATAGATGTGCCAATATGTTTGCAGAATCAACTTTAAACAAGTAAATCATTGCTTTTTAAGCTATAAGGAATAAAAAATAACATTCTTAAAGCTACAGTATTTTTCTACATTAAGGTATACATTATACTTTGTATCATGGGTATTTCTTTGCATGTCTTAATTTACTTACTGGACTATAAACTGAGAACAGAGACCAAGTGTCAATAGTCTTTTATTCCTTTTTAGTACCTAATGCATTATCTTTTAGGCAATATGTACTTCATAATTGCTTGTTAAATGAATAAATATTAATTTAGTTAACTTTCTACCTGAAAGTCTTACTTATTTCAAGGAGTTCCTTACTTATGCAAAGAAAGAACCATTCCTTTGGACCTTGAAGCCGGGAGGGAGGTTGTGGGGGCAGATGAGAGCAAGGGCAGGCCAGAGGAGGAGGCGGTAGACTAGTGTGGTGTGCGATCAGGGTGACCAAATGAATCTATTTGTCAGGGACCGCCCCAGTTTCAACTGAACGTCTTGCCATTCGGGAAACCCATCAGGTCCAGGGAAGCAGGGATGGTTGGTCATCCTATATGGGATCCTGAAGCTGACTCAGACAACCTCAAAAATGTATATGCACTGGTCCCTGTGGATCCTATCGAAGTCCATTCCCTTTTCTCAGTTGCCCATAGAGAAAAAGGAAAGGACCCAGTGTGACCCATGAGAGCACTGAGAGGACACACTGAAGTGCTGAGAAGACACTTGGGAATCACTACAACGGGCAGCCCAAATTGCTTTCCCAGGACTGCTTGATGTCCTGTGCAGTCTGAGTACTCTAGCTGTCAACTGAGGCCACACACCAGATGCATAAGCTGTGTGGAGATACACAGTCAAGGTCCTAGGGTGAGGAGATGTAGCTCTGACAATTCTTCAAACTAAATCACTCAGTGATACAACACTTTTGGACCCAGAATGTTTCCCTTGAGCAACTCTACTTTTCTCTGCTCTTAAAGTAGCAATTGCTACTTTAATTACATTTTCTCTGAAGATATTATAGAAGGAAATACTCCATGAAGCCCTTGGACAAAGGGAAATACAACTGGAGGAAGCAGCCAGTGAGACAGATTAACTTAGTATTTAAGAAGCAATAGGGGTTGTACTCTGATCTAGGTTGAGTTGGTGATTCTCCAAAACATTTAATGATCTGGTTTCTGATCAATCTAATGAAGAAAATATATAGCAACTTGGGGAAAAGAAGGACCTAAAATAGTTTAATTTGGTTTCCTCACATGAGGTAAAGAAATACCTCACTTTTCCCAAGGAGCTTTCTGGTATTATTTTTGAGAACATTTATGCCCAAAATGTCCTTCAGAAGAATTCTTATTTGCTTCAGACCATTACTTTGATACGGCCAGGTTTTGCGCCTGGGCCCGCTTCTCTCAGCTTGCAGTGATGTCATGGAATCTGTTTTACCAGATACAAGCATTGCTGTGATTTCTCTATCTGCGGCTAGTCATGAGTTAAAACATTATAAGTACATGTAAGTAAAAGCCAAACATGAAGACCTAACATTCTTTAACTTTTAAAATGTATTTATGAAGCATCCCAGAACTAGTTTGCTTTTCCTAATTCTATAACCTACAAGGACTCTTCCCAGTAGGTGATAACTGCTTACTGTGGCTTCCGTTTTCAGTTCTGTGTCTCTTTGGAACCCTGTAAGGATGCGCAGATACAACTTCTAAAATAGAACCAGGGAAACAACATTTTCCATCCTGTTTAACATTATCGTCTATAGATTAGTCATAACTGAACTCTTCTAATTTTTAGAAAAGAGCATACTCTATGTAGAGGTTGTGAAAAAGCTAGAAAATTAATGTTTTAGAAGACAGATTCATCTGTACTTACCTCAATTAATGACAAACACCACAACTTTGCCAAGGAATTGAAGATTTTTGGATTTTGTCCTTCAGATCTTTCATCAAGAATACCAAGAGCAACAAAAAATTAAGGTTATTTCTCTAGAGAAAAAGGGGCAGGGACGTGATGTGATTTTTACATACCTGGGAACTATGCCTGGGAGGACCTGGTTCAGCTGTGTCCTTTCTTCTCAGCCTCAGTCTCAAAAGTATGGATTCCCATGACCTTTGCTGAAAAACAAACCGCCTTTTGTACAATTAACTGTGTAACGACTGCCAAGAGTCTCGTCAGGGGAGCTGTCTGGAAGATGATGTAGATGAGACTTTGGGAGTAGTTTCCAATTTTTAATTTGGAAGAAAGGATTCAAGTATCACCCATAAAACAATTTTAATCTAGAAATAGAGTTCTGGAGAGGACTTAATTTTCTACTTCTCTCTTCAGTAGTCCATTGGGCAGGCTGGTCTCTCAGGCCATCATCTCCCTTTACCTTCTGTGATTAGATGCCTTTGGGAGGGAAAGTAGGAAAAATAAGTAGTTTTGTGAAACAAACATGTGGCTCTATCTCTTGAACTCTAATCGTGAAGTGTCCTTTACACTGTAAAACCAAGGTTCCTCTAGGGAAAGATGACAGTCATCTAGTCAGTCCCCAGAAAGGTGTAAAAAAATTTAAAAATAGATATTTCTCACTTGTGAGGAAGAAAAAAGGAGCAACCTAAAGAATGTGGTAACTTTGTTTCTAGGTCATGAAGTAAACCCATTATAGTATATTTTTGATTTTCTTCAGAATTAGTGGTCTAATCTTACTAGCTCTATACTGTCATAGTATGATGATTTTTCAGTATTCTTGAAAATATTCTCAATATCTTCCAAGCTTTTTTTTGTGTGTATGTATAAAACATGAGTTATATTTTTTGATAAGTGTAAAGAGCCAAAATAATCATATTCCAAAAATATTTTCTATAACATGTTTTCTACATATTTATTTGAGATCTTAGCATCTGAATAACTTTTTAGAGAATTTTTGAAGTCAGATATAGTATATATATCAGAATAATATAATTAGTGCATTAATGCCTTACTTCTATTGATGGGGAGAGGTTGAGCAAAAAAATACCTGAAGTATAAAGCATGTATAGGTCATTACAGTGCACTGTGGGTATTCTGAGCATCAGAACCAGTTGAGGTAGCAGAACCACAGTATGTACATCGTGATTGATGATGGAGGCTGTGGGTAAAATGGCGATATTTCCAGAATCTCTCACCTGGACTTAGTCCATCTCCATATCAATAGGTGGTTACAAGGGTTGGGGGAGCAAGGGCATATCTGGACTGGAGAGGTTTGGTGGGACCCCTTTTTTGCAACTGGGTCACGAGAGGCACGGATGTGCAGAAGTGGATGACTGCCTATAAGCAATAAATGGGTTTCTCCCATTTTATTTCTCTCTTTGACTGATTTCAGCTTCAAAGGTTATTTGCCCCAGGCTGGCAACATATTTCCCCCCAGAGTTACACCTGGCAGTAGTCAGCAGGACCTCTGAACACCAAATCTGACTTCATGGAAGCAGCACTTGAGTGGGCTGCCCCTAGAGATGGTGGGGAGATAACCTGGAAAAAACTCCCCTGTGGATGGTGGGGAGGCCCCAGTGGCTGCTGCAGTGGGGGGTAACGATTCACCCTTCCCTCCAGCAGCAGTGGATGGTGCAGTTTCACTTGGGAGCCCCCCATCTGTGGGGTTTCCACTAGGGGAGCCCCTAGTGGGAAATTGGTCTAGGGTAAGGCACCTCCTAGAAGGGTGAGCCCTTCCTCAGAATTGGGGAAGGGTGGTGACACCGGATGCTGTGGAATTGGCCCTCCTTGAGATAGAAGACTGCCTAGAGGCCATGAGTGGCTGTGTAGCAGCTGGGATTGTGGGACGTGTGTTTCTTGAGAGAGTGGAAAGGGTTGTTGAAGAGAGAGACACACCTCGGCATTGCTTGGAGGAGCTGGGTGATGACTTATGGGATGCCCTTAAGAAAGAGAGACAGTTCTTGAGAAGACACGTTACACTCCTGGAAGATACATTAGCAGTGAGGGAGGAGGCAGCAGGAGAATCCACATTGCAGGGGCCCATGTGGGAGGGGAGGCAGGAGCTGTGCTGTCAGCCCTAGTGAAGGTAGAGAAGACTGGTACTGCAGTCCGACTGAGAGGGAGGGTCAAGGCCCCCACCTTGAGGGACATGGTGGGGACTGGAGGCTACATGTAGAATTAGCAATTCATTGGTTCCCTGTGAATGTACAATGTGTCCTGGCACTGGTGGGCACAGAAGCTGAATGTTCTCCATTTATGGCAACCCTGAGCATTTCCCTGGAACCCCTGCTGCAATAGATGGGGGTAAGGCAATTAAAGTGAAGAAAGCCTAAATCCCATTAGGGATAGGGCGTTTAGCCCCAAAGGAGTACACTGTGTATATTTCTCCCATCCCTGAATATATTTTGGGGGTGGACATCCTGCAGGGCCTGTGGTTACAGACCACTGCAGGTGAGTTCAGACTGAGGGTACATGTGATAAAGGCAGTTCTGAGGGAACATGCTAAGCACCCACCTGTAGCTCTGCCTGTACCTCAGTGGGTGACAAATACTAAGCAGTATAAATTGCCTGGGGGACACACGGAAATTGGATAATCTCTAGAGAATTTGGAGAAGGTGGGCATCATAAAGCTCACTCATAGTCCTTTTAATTCCCCAGTGTGGCCAGTGAAAAAGCCAGGTGGCTCCTGTCATATGACCATGGATTACAAGGAATTGAATAAACACCCCTTTTGCATGCTGCTGTCCCCTCTATAGCAGCCCTTATGGATATCCCTCAGTCATGACCTAGAGACGTATCATTACACTGTGAACCTTTCTAATGCTTTCTCCTCTATTGACATAGCACAGGAAAGTCAGGAACAGTCTGCCTTCACATGGGAAGGCCGGCAGTGGACATTCACTGTCCTTCCACAGGGACACCTCCACAGTCCCACCTTTTGTCATGGACTTATAGTGCAGGACTTGGCCATATAGAAGAAACCGCAAACAGTACAGCTGTATCACTATATTGATGATATTATGCTCATGCCTGATTCTCTTTCAGATTTAAAAGGGGCAGTTCCTAGACTGCTGCAACATCTACAAGAGAAAGGATGGGCTGTGAACAGCACCAAGGTTCAGGGACCTGGTTTGTCAGTAAAGTTCTTGGGGTTGTCTGGTTGGGTAAAACTAAAGTTATCCTGGGAACAGTTATAGACAAGGTCCAGGCTTTCCCTACTCCTTCCACTGTGGCAGTATTACAAGTTTTGGATCTTTTGGGCTGCTGGAGAGTGTTTATCCTGCACTTGGCATAAATTCTGAAGCCCTTATACTGGTTGGTAAAAAAGAACATTAGGTGAGACTGGGATGAAACATGCACCTGCTTTTAATGCTGATAAGTGAGCAGTCAAGGCCATACAGTACTTGAGTGTAATGGACTCATCAAGGCCCTGTGAGCTTGATGTTCATGTAACCAGGGATGGGTATGGATGGGGCCCTTTGCAGTGGCTTGAATGGACCCACCAATTTATTGGATTCTGGTCACCACTATGGAAAGGAGCAGAGGCCTGGTACACCTTCATAGAGAAGCAACTGGCTTTTGTGTACCACACCTTGCTGGTTATGGTGCCCATCACTGGAACAGCTCCAACCAAGGTAATAACCATCTATCCCATCGCAGGGTGGGTGCAAGATTAGACCCAAAGGCCACAGAGTGCATGGCATAGACGCCTACACTGGCCAAATGGGTGCACATACTTAGAGCAGCATAGCGCCCTTTGCAATAGCCCCTTAAGTGGAGAACTCCAACACTTATTGGGGCCAGTGACATATACCAGTGGAAAGCAGGAAGAACTTGTTTTGAGCCATTGGTAGCCGAGAGTCCTTATCAGGAGGGAAAAACCCCTATACCTGAAGGTGCTTGGTATACAGATGGTTCCAGTCGTGGTCAGCCCCTGATGTGGAGGGCTGTGGCTTTCCATCCTGAGACTGAGACAATATGGATGGGGATGGAGAGGGGAAGAGCAGCCAATGGGCTGAGTTTCATGCAGCATGTCTCATGATCACCCAGGAGCCCTCCCCTATAGTTGTCTGCAGTGACAGCTGGGCCATCTACTGGGGCTTGACCCTATGGATGCCAACATGGTACCATGCCAAATGGATGGTTAGTCATCAGCCCCTTTGGGACAAGAGTTGTGGCAAGACCTATGGGCCTCTGGTCAGACTAAAACAGTTACTGTACATCACGTGACTGGACATTTGCCTTTGGCATCCCCAGGGAATGATGAAGCAGACATAATGGCCCAGGTGCATTGGCTAGGAGGAAAGCCTGCCTCTGATGTAGTCCAATGATTGCATCAGTGTTTGTTGCATGCAGGGCAAAGACAATGTGGGCTTTAGCTCATCTGTGGGGCTTGCCGTTGACCTTTGAAGTCAGCGAAACCTGGAAGGAGTGTCTTGTGTGCTCTAAGAGGGACTTATAACAAGTCCTGCAGCAACATGGGACAATAGTAAAGGGGCCAATACCCCATATCAGGTGGCAGATAGACTATATATTGGGCCTCTGCCCATATCAGAAGGATATTGGTATGCCATGACTTGTATGGACACAGATTCTGGCCTGTGGGTTGCTTTTCCTGCATGTAGTGCAGATCAGCAAACTACCAAGAGGGGCCTAAAGTGTCTCTTTGCAGCCTATGGCCTGCCACAGGTGATTGCGAGTGATCTAGGCACCCACTTTACTGGACATGTGATACAAGAATGGGTGCAGCAATTAGGAATAAAGTGGAAGTTTCATGTACCATATTACCCTTCCAGGGCAGGTATGATAGAGAGGTACAATGGTTTGTTGAAATCTGGCCTGAAGTCAGACACTAATAGTCTATGGATCTGGTCAGTTCACCTATGGACAGTGCTACAGCGTTTGAATGAAAAGCCCTGAAAAGGAGCCTTGAGCTCTGTGGACATGCTTACACACATTGCTACCTCTCCTAGACAACTATATGTGCAAACCAGGATATGGCCAGCAGAGCAACATCCTGCTGCCAGCCCCTACTGTGTTAAACCCTGGACACTCTGTTGAGTGGATGTGGCAATGGCTGGCCCTTCTGACACCTTGGGGATGAGGCCTGGAATATGGCCTCCTGTGTGTTCCTGGAGTAACAGCAGAGTGGCCCCCAAAGATCATGTTAGCGTACACAAAACATCTGGGAGGTAAGAGCATTTTATGGGGAAGTTATGTTTTATCTTTATGGCCAGTGCATTTATAGCCCTATATATTGACCCATGTGTAACTCCCACAGGGAGGGGCTGAAGGTGTGGTGTGGAGGAAGAGGAAGAGATCCCATTCCTGCCACTGTCTTATCACAGGACCACTCTCTTGCATGTATCCTACCTGATGGACAAGATTTGTCTATGCTGGTGTCATTAAAACATGTATCTTCTCACCCTTAAGATGATTTTCTTCTACAGTGCCTGTGGCCTGGACTGTCCCCTGGCTGCAGCTGCTGCATGATGATTGCTCTGAACTCCCTACCCGTTCAGCTGCTGGCCCCTGGGGAATGGGCGAGCTATGGATCTAGCCTCCATAGAACTTTGAACCTAGCTGAATCCTCTGGCTTGAGAATTATCATGATTTTATTGCTGTTGTTATTGTATGATATTAGGCTGGTTACAGAGCTCCAGTTTTCTTGCACAGGGGCCATTGTGGAAGATGGGGAGCGAGTAGATTGTGAGGTGAGATTTCTGGAGGGATGGGCTGTGGGTAAAACTGCAGTATTTCCAGAATCTCTTGCCTGGCCTTAGTGCATCTCCATATCAATAGGTTGAGAGAAGTAGTCCATCTCTATGTCAATAGGTGATTACAAGGGGGGAGGGCATATCTGGACTGGAGAGGTCAGGTGGTGACCACTTTTTGCAGCTGGGTTGCAAAAGACACAGGAGAGCAGAAGTGGACAACTGCTGTGAGCAATTCTCCCACTTTATTCCTTTGACTGATATTGGCTTCAAAGGTAATTTGCCCTGGGCTGGTAACATGTTTACCCCCAGTGAAGAAATAATAGTTCCTATCTTAGTCTGCTCAAGCTGCTATGACAAAAATATCATAGATTGGGTGGCATATAAATTAAAAACATTTTTTTCTCAGAGTTCTTGAGGCTGGATGCCCAAGGTCAAAGTGCCAACAGATTTGGTGTCTAGTGAGTACCCGTATCTTGGTTCATAAACAATCCTCACGTGGAGGAAGGGGTGAAGGAGCTTTTGGGATCTATTTTAATACTGGTATTAATCTAGTTCATCAGAGCTCTACTCTTGTGACTTAATCACCTCCAAAAGCCTTCACCTCAAAATACCATCACATTGCAGGGTAGGTTTCAGTATTTGAAGTTTGAAGGGGCACAAACATTCAATCTATAGCAATTACTTTGGTTAAAAGTTATAATTAATATGGGTTGCTGAGATTCCGTTAAGTACATAGGTGGCAAGGAAATACAAATGTATATGCAAGATAATGAATATGTTTTTGTTTTATGTTTATAATTTAAGCATAAACATTAGAGCAACACATACAATGAAGAGTAATTGGTTTTAAAATATAAATGTCTGTTTGTTCCAGGATGTGAAATAAGATGACAAAAGGTAAAACTGGAGATGAAAGAGAAAGTTATAGAAGTTTGAAGGAAAGGAAACTTTGACTTAATGTACCTGAAAAACATTTTTTCTAAGGATGAACTTTATCTTGTGTTAATTTCTTTCTGTTTCTTGAAAACCAAGTAATGTTTTAATGTCAATTATTCTACTAGGAAATGCTTATTAGTGCAAAGATGAGTTGATTGGTGAATTTTTGTCTAGAATAAGAAGATGATGAATGACTTATTAATTCTTAGTGAGAAACCATAGATTTGGGTTTTCCTGAGAGCTATGACTTCAGTGATGGGACATGTCTCTGTGAGGGACCCTGGGTGCTCTGCTGACAGAGTTGTGACAGGAGATTCTGACTCCTATGGGGCCTGAATCTTCTGAGCCAAAGTGGATCCTATATCTACCTGTGTTCATCTCATCTTTTGTCCCCAGCCATCACTTTGCTGGGGAAGGGAAAGTCTTTGAGCTGGACAGCCGTGAGAAGTTCTTTAAAGAGAAATGTCTGACACTATCCTGCTGGCATGCTGAACTTCCTGCCCGTATCCTAAAGTGAAATCCAAGAAAAGATATGACCTTTTAGTGTCATGTTAAAATATTGTTTAACAAGTCCACTTAAGGATAATCTAATTCTAGGGGGATATGATTTTGTTTGACTTAGTATTTACTATTTATGGGAACTCAGATGTTGTACAATTACATAGTTTGATGTAATAGAAAACTGCTAAATTGTGTTGATTTTCTTTTTAGCATGGTAGAAATGAAAACCCCACAGGTTAACATTGTAGTGTCCTGGACATGAAGCGGTTTACAAATAACTTAGAATTTTATTTTAGTGTTCTTTTTCAGACTCTGATTGTAAAAAGTCACATTTTTATTCTCTCTTGAACTGGCTCCGTCATCCTGCTATCCCTCTAATTAAAGAGTTAAATACGTTTTTTTGACATGTGTTCATCTCTTTGAGATTATGTTTTACAGCATTAAAAAAGTATACTTTGACAGCAAAATTTAAAAAATATTCAATTTCTACTGACAACAGCTATGATTTCTGTTTAAGATCCATACGGAGGCGCTAATTAGATAAGCTTCTGTGGTGTCGTCAGGAGGCTCAGGTGTTGCATCAAGACTCAGTGACGCTCTGAACGAAGTGTTTCTGCTTCTGGTTTCCAGTGATGACTTCATCTGTATCGTTCAGCGTAGCCTACTTCAGGAGGAATGGCTGAGACAGAAACCAGTGAGAATCGTTCTGCTCAGGTACAGACTAGTGCAGGGAAAGCTGTTAGCACATGTAGTGCCGAATTAACCAATCCAAAGAAAGTAAAATGGGTAGGTGGTATGTTGAAGAAGCTCTGACTGTTTCGGAGCCTGCAATGCCTAAGGTCAGCTTTCTAGCAAGAACTGAGATACAGACAACTCAGCGAGCAGCCTAGGGAATCCCAGGGCTCGTTAGGTAAGCAGTGGTTAAGAACCATAAAAGCCTCAGACACAGCCAGAACTCTAGGGACAAGAGATCCTTCCAGTCTGTACTGCCAGCCCTCAACTAGTGCTTGACTTATAAGGAAGCAGTTAGGGTACAGACTGGGTGACTCTGATGGTCATCGGAGAATTTCTCATTTTACTGTCCTGAGATGATGAAGAAGGGACTGGTGGGATGAATAGCAGGGTAATATATTCATTTGTTGAACCCTCATAGCTTCTGACATGCAACGATGTAAGTTTCTCAGATATGTTTATTCAAAACTCCACTTACCAGCCTTGTTCCTCTTTCTGTCTCTGCAACCATCTTTACACCTCTGTTGTCCATACTCTTTTTCTCTACATACTCTATTTCTACCATATATGAGCTTTTTCTCAACATCTTTAAATTTAAGAAATCATTTGGGTTTTATTGTTGTAGCTTTATATACTTAGAAGCATTCACAGAAAAATGAAATTTCCATAGCATCAGGGAGTTCTAGTACTTGGTGGTATCTTGGAAGGTGGTTTTAAGGTTTGGACAAACTAGGATCTTTATTTAACAGAAGGCACTGGATTCATGGTAACATTGTTTTAGGACTACCTAACTCTACTGTATTTCCTCCTGGATCCTATTTTCTATTTCTTGAATAATTTCAGTTGCTTTTTGCTCAATCTTCTTCACTTCTCCCAAATGAAACATAAAATACAATACTTCTCACTCATATGTGGAGTATAAGAACAAAGAAAAAAAAATGAAGGAACAAAACAGCAACAGACTCACAGAACCCAAGAACGGACTAACAGTTACCAAAGGGAAAGGGACTGGGGAGATGGGTGGGAAGGGAGGGATAAGAGGGTAAAAGGGGCATTACGATTGGCAGACATAGGGTGGGGGGGCACGGGGGGGACTGTACAGCTCAGAGAAGACAAGTAGTGATTCTCATCTCACTACACTGATGGACAGTGACTGTAATAGGGTTGGTGGGGGGGACCTGATGAAGGGGGTATTTAATCATCACAATATTGCTCATGTAATTGTAGGTTAATGATACTAAAATAAAATAAATTGTAAAAAAAATACAATACTTCAAACAAAGCAAAAAATGTTAGAGCAGAAAGATTATGCTTTTCTCAGTAGGAAATACCATCACAAATACTATTCTAATAAATGGTGTCCATTTCTTGGTGTCTCAGGAGAAATTAGAAAACACATCAGACACCCCCAAAAGGAGTTCACATGGCATTTTAACTCCAATCAGCAAAGCACTTGCCATGATTGCTGAGGTCAAGTTTCTTCTTCTGAGAATGCTTATACTTCAACACACACAGAAATAGATGAAAGAGAAAAATACAATATACTCTATTGCTTGAAAATAACAACTCCCATGAGGAAGACTTTACTCTCCTTTTTAGTATTTTCTCCAGTATTATTTAGTATATTTATCTCTGTTTCCTTGCTTCGAAAAACTTGAGTGTACCTGCTCAGCTGTCCATAAATAACCCATGATTATTTAAAGAGCTTGATTTTATCCTCTTCCCTCCATGCTGCATTGGGTCCGTCCAATAAGACTTTCATTTCTCATTAAGGTTTCTCAATTGCTTTGGCTCATTTTGTCAATTTAAAATCATTTTGATTGACTTTTGCAGATTCTTAGATTATTCTTAGGATGGGAAGCATGAAATACTTAATAGGGCCTGATCACACACACAGCTCAGAAGAGATAACGGAGCTGGCATTTCTGAGCCTTGCTTCCTAGGCCCCAGCAGGGGTTTGGCCAGGCAACTGTATTGTGGTGGAAGGTAGTTTTAGGTGATGGACTTCTCTTCATGCTGGCGGGTGTAGTACTTTTCACTCTTCACAGAACACTCAGAGGCTGAATTTCTTATTGTGATCAGAGATTTCAGAAATACAGAAGCTGGAAATATTTCTACCAAACATGGCAATTTTATTAACACTGAAAGTGAACTTACTGGTTGTCATGATGTGAAGGCAGACAATTTCTTGAGTCAGTAAGAAAATCTAAGAATAATTAGAATCTAGCCCATATCAATTACAACTCAAATACCTAATACACAGGGTTGCTTATTTTTGTCTTATGAAATTTAAAGATTTTGATATCATTATTAGTCAATTCCTATTACACTGACCTCCCAGGAACTATCCAAAAATGTCTATATTGTACTGAAGTTCCCCAGTATTAAATATTACTTTAAAGAGGTAGGACTTAAAAATGTTTGTTAGTAATCTGGGTTGTACATATTTTATGAACTCTCATTTAATCTACCCTTCTGATTAGTTTTATTTTAATATTGTCTGTTTTAATATAAGCTCATCTTTATATTATGTCCTCTGAAATAATAAGTGCACAATACAGATGGATATCCTTTGCATATTATGTCTTCATATTAGTAAATAATCACATTGTTTTTCAGCCATAAATTATAAGAATGCTTTGGATTTTGCTTTCCCATTTGTCTGACCCCCCACCCATCCCCAGGTTTTCATAAACTTCTTTTCAATCTTTTCATAACTTTGGTTGTTCTTTCTCAGACTCTTTCCAGTTTTCCAAAGATGAGGTTTAAAATTAGATCCTGGATTTTGATGAGAGCTTGACCTTTGCTAATTAGATATTTTAGATAACTGGAAAGAACATGAGAATGCCATCTCCACATGGAAATTTATAATCCTTGATATCCCAAGAGAATTGGAAAATTTACAGTGTACTATAGCTTGAGTAGGGCTATGCACATGACAGAAAATGGTATCCGGCCTTGTTTTGTTTTCCAAATGATTCCAGGAAGAAGTGGTTCCTTCCATTATTTATCAGATTGTGGAATTAGATGTATCTATGCATGTCGCTCTACAGGCAAATGAAGAGGATGGTCACATATATGGTATGACAAACATCCAAAGGCTCCTTGGACCCCAAATCTCTGTCTTGCTCACATATCTTAAAATGATGTACAGAAAGAAATTTTTTGGTATTAAGAATTTTACTGTTGAATTAAGGTACTTTTCTGCAAGTGTAAATATAAATCCTTGACATGAATAACTGTCAGATAACTTTCCCTTGATGATTTGAAAGAATCAAATGCATCATGGAACAGATCACTGGGAATGGGAAAAGAAAAACACAAATTATATCTCATTTCATATTTTGCCTAGAGCTAGTTCTAGATTAAAGATTTTTTAACCTAGACAGAGAGATGTTTGTTAATTCTTAACCACTGCAAAGGAAGAAATGTATCAATGTTCCCTGATTTTTTCTTGTAATCCAAGATATGCCCACTCAGTGTTGGGGGTGAATGTAAGTGTAGAGCAGGAAAAAATGGATAGGACAATATCTTAGTGTATCCCTCATATCTTTTAAGTATACCTATCGTTGTTGAAAACTTCAAAACAGCATACTTCTGATTTCCCTTATTATCTTTCCTACAAAATGGGTCAAGGTGAGCCTCTATACATGCCTCAACGATATGGGTCATTGCCCTTAGTCTCTCCTTTCGGTGATTAGCATGTTCCAGCACTGCCCTGCTCATCCTGAGTCTGATGCTGCCCTCAGCTTCAAAGGTAAAGATTTTATTTCTTCTTACCCAATCTCTACAAACTTCCTGACCTCTGTCACCTGGGATAATAAATAAATAAAGACAAAGAATATTAGCTTATTTGAATCCTTCCTAAATAATTTTTTCCTAAAAACACGTGCATTTATAATAATTACTAACCTTTGTACAACATAGCAATTCATAGTGCAGAGCATTCTTCCTTCAACTCAATAATTTGATAAATTATTATGCAGTAAGCATTGTAGTATGAGTACAAAGATGAATAAGAAACCTTCCCTCACTTTAAGGGACTTAATCATTTTTTGTTTAAGAGTATGTTTCTCATAAACAGATTACATTTGATTCTCAAAACAACCTTGGGGAATATTATTGACCGTATATTAGGCCGAGTAAAGAAAGAGTAAAACTCAGGTTTAGTACGTTGCCCAAGACTACTTGACTGGTGAGTGGCAGAGCTGGGCATTGCATCTAGATACTTCATTCCAGAGCTCTGATCCTTAAAGGATATAATTCTATTTAAAAAAATGAAATGACTCTCATGTTCTCATCACCTCATACCCAAGTCATTGTCTCACTTCCTAGTTTGTTGTAAATGCAATTTAAAAGCATTATTGGAATAAAGAGTTAGAAGAGCAATAAAATGTTCTTTGTTCTATCTGTACAGGAATGCATATTTCCCACCTCACAGAACTTGCTTAACTTTTCTTCTTTTTTGAATATAAATCTATAAAAACCAGACTCAAAATCTGGTAACATGTATATATATATATAATTTTTTGCCTGTTGTCTAACTTTAACCTCTTTGGTTCCAGTTCAATTCTTCTTTCTCTAGGTCACTTGGTATTCTTGATTTGATGAAAACAGAAAATAATTCTAAAGTGACTGAGTTTGTTCTTCTGGGCCTATCATCCTCCTGGCAGCTGCAACTATTTCTCTTCTTAATATTTTTGTTGTTTTACATGGCTATTATTCTGGGAAACCTCTTGATAGTGCTAACAGTGAGAGCCAATGCTCACCTGCTCCAGACTCCTATGTACTATTTTTTGAGCCATCTCTCCTTCATTGACCTTTGCCTGAGCTGTGTTACTGTGCCCAAGATGTTAGGGGATTTCCTACAGCAGGGCAAGATCATCTCGCTTTCAGGATGCTTGGCCCAGATCTACTTCCTGCACTTTCTGGGGGCCAGTGAGATGTTTCTGCTGACAGTCATGGCCTACGATAGGTATGTTGCCATATGTAACCCTTTGCACTACCTGACGCTCATGAACTGCCCACTATGCTTTCAGCTGGTTTTTGCTTGCTGGTGTGGGGGTTTCATCCACTCTATCACACAGGTCACGCTGGTCATCCAGCTGCCCTTCTGTGGCCCCAATGAACTGGACAACTTCTACTGTGATGTCCCACAGGTCATCAAACTAGCCTGCATGGACACATATGTGGTAGAGGTGCTGATGGTCTCAAACAGTGGTCTTCTCTCTCTCGTCTGCTTCTTGGTTCTGCTATTCTCTTATGCTGTCATCCTGATCACTCTGAGAACTCGCTTCCACCAGGGCCAGAGCAAGGCGCTCTCCACGTGTGCCTCCCACCTGACAGCGGTCAGCCTCATCTTTGTGCCATGTGTTTTCATCTACCTGAGGCCGTTCTGCAGCTCTTCTGTGGATAAGGTACTCTCCGTCTTTTACACAGTGATCACCCCTATGTTGAACCCCCTCATCTACACACTCAGAAATACTGACATGAAGACAGCCATGAGGAAGCTGAGGAAAAAGCACGTGTCATCCTTCTGCCACATTAAAGGGTGAACAGGAAGAGGGGATTTAGAGAACAGACTCTCTCATGGGACAGTCGTATCTTGTACATGAGTACATGCATGAGAACCAGTTTGGTGACTTTGGTATGAAAGAGAAACCAGCATACAAATTAAATGCATTCCTGTTGTTGCGAGATGACATTAAATCTGCTTTTCTGTCCTGCTCCTCCAAGGCGTAATGACTCGTAGAGTCAGGAAGTTCCTTCTGATGTCTCACCAGTCTCTTCTAGGGCAGCGAAACCCTTTTGTTCTGTCTCTAGCAAAGCCTAAAACAGTACTAACCACCTTACATATTAGTAGTCACCCAGGAATTGGGTTCTGTATTGTGTCAAATGGTAGAAATGCAAGAATTCAGTTCACTTGGATGAACATACGGTCTTAGCAAAGTTAGGCGTGAAGGAAAGGAAGTCTGGAGTTCTGGAGTTCTGGGAGCACTCAGCATTCTGCTTCAGAGGCTCCTGTAGAGGAGGCATCCCATTTTACCTCCAGTTTTATCTTGAGTGGGATTACAGTGGGGGTGAATTGATAGGCTGGCTCAACTGATCATAATATTGAAGAGCTCTGAACTCTCAAAGAAAAGAGAAAAAAATGAGCTGTGGTTTAAAGTTCTCATAGTTGTTTCTTGAGTCTCAAAAGTACTTTGAGGCATAGGTAATATTTTTCAGCTCCATTTTTATAAATAAAGTCAGATTTGTTAAGTGACTTGCCCAAGATCAGTTAGGAAAAGTATAATCAGCCAAGAAAGCTAGTAATTTTAGGTCATTAAGCTTAAGCTAATATTTTTCACTCCAGAAAGATTATCTATCCCAATTAGATGGACTAATGATTTATTTTTCTACTATACTTATATAGAAGCTGCAGAGCTGGGAGATCCCTAAAAACATGCACTGAAATATTTATATTTAAGGATATTTCTGACATAATGATCTTTGCAACATTTTATGGCTAAGGAAAGGTATTTTATCTGTTTACTAAGTAATAATATATGAAGTATTTTTATTAATATTTTAATTTTTTCTCACTTTATTTCCTAGCCATCTGCTCTGGAGAGGCTTTTTTGATTACTTAGCTGAAAACCATATCTCAGGGAAAAAAATGCCTGCAACCCCACCTAATATTTGGATTTATTAGGTAATTTTCAATAGCCCTGGTCATGTAGGAGCTTAGATGATTTCTTAAAAGGTAGGATAAATGAGGGTGGGAGTGGCTTCCTTGGTACAGATCACACTGTCCTCCTTCCCTCTCCACGTTTCCACAGAGGTGCCTACAGGGAATATTCAGAAGAGCAGGAGTGGGGAGACTGCCAGCTGGAGGGCAGTATATGGATTGACTGGAAGGTTTAAGTGGTGCTGTGGGTCACCCACACACATTGCAGGGATATGAAGCTCCCAGCTTTCTTTTTTGTATCATCTGGCTGCAACATCCCCTTTTTATAATGTTCCTCTTTCATAGCAAAATTTAAGGTCTTGAGAAATCATTTTAAATGTCCTCTTGATAATGGGATTGGTAACACTATATTCATAAAAGCAAGAACTTTGTGTATTCCGTTTTCCATTTTCTGTCCTCCAATACTTGATCAATCAATTATCTATATTAAAATTCTTTTTGTTAAACATAAGCTGATAACATTTTTGCTTTTCAGATTGTACACGATTAGTATTTTCTCCAGAGCTGCCTGCTCAAATGCCCTGAGCCCACTTCCAGGGCCTGTCTGAGCCTCTTCTTTGGGTCTGTCCTTCTGAGGGCTGGCCACACCCCTGGTCTGTGCTCTTTAGGCTGAAGGGCACTGCGTGCAAAGTGTGTGGATGGAACCTGACATCTAGGCTGCAGAGTCCACATTCATAGCGGAGAGACTTGTGTTGGGATTTAGAACCAGGAGAAGAGGTGGACAGGGGACTGAGGGCCAAAGCTTGTTTCCACACTGCCATGTCTGATGTAGAAATTCAAGGAGTCTAAGGATTTTAAACTTGAAACTGGGCTTTCAGTAATTGTAAGAGTGTGATAGCATTATTCTCTGACTATGACAATTTATTAAATTTATTTAAAATTTGTTACCTTGATGAATAGTACATCTTTCAAGATGGTACACGGGCTCCATTTGTAGTTTTGCTCTAGATCCCACAGGTATTTGGGAAGGTCTGCCCCTTCATTCCAGCATTTGTTCCTTCCGGGGTACTGAAATAATTGAAAGGAGACAAAGACAAGTCTGATTCATGAAACCATGGAAGAGTTTTTGACTTCATATTTTCCAGGACACACAGGAACTAAGACTGCACATTTTTATAGTCTAGCCCCAAAGCACACATTGTGAA
Source organism: Phataginus tricuspis (assembly GCA_029783875.1). Classification (NCBI taxonomy): domain Eukaryota; kingdom Metazoa; phylum Chordata; class Mammalia; order Pholidota; family Manidae; genus Phataginus; species Phataginus tricuspis. Next base: position 78,381,345 of record JAQQAC010026072.1, read on the forward strand.
TGGGCCAATGATAGTCCAGAAACCTTTCTTTCCATTGTTAAAGTTCTCCTTTTAAGAACCCTGAAAATTGGGAAGTATTATTGGAAAGAAATCATCAGGCCATCACAACATTTACTATTAAAGTAGAAAAAACATTTCTTGGGAGATATTTATGCAGAATCACACAGACGTTGTTGAACAGTACAAACTTGCTGCTAGAAGATGAATAAGTTCTGGAGACCTAATGCACAGCATAGTGATTATAGTTAATAATACTGTATTACACACTTCAAAGTTGCTAAGAGACTAGATCTTAACTGTTCTCATTAGAGAAAAGAAATGATAATTACATGGCATGATAGAGGTGTTAGCTAAAGCTATGGTGGTAATCATATTGCAGTACGAATGCAGCAAATCAACACATTTTACACCTTAAACTTACACAATGTGATAGATTAATTGTATCTCAATTAAAAAAAACGTATTAAGCACTTACTCACAGCTGGGCACTGTGCTGGATACTCCAGATACAAAGACCACTAAATAATGGGGCAGCCCAATAAGTGAGAAGAAAATTGCAATAAATATGGTAACTGTGACGCTGACTAAAGATGTCACAGCATGCCGTGAGAATTCATATGAGGATCAGTTAATCAGCTCTACAAGAACAAGATTAGAGAGGACTTCCAAGAAGACTCTTAATCTGAGTATTGAATGTAAAAAATGTCAGTAAGGAAGCAAGAGGAAGAGGAAGCAGAGGAACCAACCTGCTGAGTCATAAAGGTATGGAGAAACTATAAATAGTTCAGAGGTTGATGCAGTGGAAAAGGCTGGGACTAGAATGGAGACTTGGTCTCAGAACAAGCTTAGTCACTTGGAACTGGGCCCAAACTCTAGAGTGGTACTATAGCAAAGTCAGTAATATGCAGACTCCTAGGTAATAACCTTAATTTTCTTATCCTCATGCATATCCCAAATTGCTATAGATTTCCATGATAATATTTGTATCAGAGTCTGAGTCAGGATAGAACTTGCAGATAAAAAACTGTATACATAAAGAAAAAAGAGGAAGAGATTCTTAGGGATAGGAAAGACTTATTCACTTAAGAGATAGTAAGCAGATTGCATTGTATCTGCTTTACAGATTTACTATTTCCTCTAAGAACAGAAGCTCTCCAGATGCTTGTTTGTTTAAGGCATAATTACAGAAAGCTTCTTGGGAACATAAAGAACATAACAACAATACATCATGATAATAAATCAAAACCAGATAAGCATGCTCACTAAGGAAAAACTATTAAAATCTAAGTAAATTGTGAAGTCTGGTTATAACAATGTATCAGGATTGGTTTCTTAGTTCTGACAAATATACTGTGTTACTAAGATGTTAACAATAGGGATGGTGTGAGGTACACAGAAACTCTCTGTACTATCTGCAACTTTTCTATAAATTTAAACTGTTCTAAATTCTTTTAAATTATTTACATTTTGAAAAGATGGTATAAAAGCCTTGAAAGTATGATGTTAACCAGAATATTTTCTAAAAACACTTAAAATGTTATTTTATACATAATTTTGAGGATGCATATATCATGAATATGGAATGTGTGTTGAAGATGGCTCAACACGCATGGGGAAGTTACTAGGGATTTACTGTCACATGGCAGGTCTGGAGCCAAGAGCTCTAGTTCATCTTTCTGTCCTGCGATTCTCTATGATCAAACGATTGTACAATCTGCCTTTATTTACTTTTTAATTTAACATAACAGTAATAACAGTAACATCAGCTGTGAATATTTATTGAGTTCTAACCACATGTAGACACACTTATTGAGATGTATTATTTTGTTTAGTTTTCCTGAGAACCTTGTGAGGTGGATACCACCACTGTCCTCACTATACAGTTGAAGGGGCATTAACAGGGTAACTCAGTTGCACTCTGGTGGGTGGTGGAGCTGGACATGATGAGGCTGCCTGACTCCAGAGTCCATACGTCTGACCACTCTGCTCTACTGCCACCAATTATCTGCCATGTAATTATCATTTCTTTTCTCTAATGAGAACAGTTAAGATCTAGTCTCTTAGCAACTTTGAAATGTGTAATACAGTATTATTAACTATAATCACGATGCTGTGCATTAGGTCTCCAGAACTTATTTATCTTCTAGCTGCAAGTTTATACCATTCAACAACATCTGTGTGATTCCCACACCCCCACGCCTGGCAACTACCATTCTATTCTCTGTTTCTATGAGTTTAGCTTTTTTAGATTCCACATATAAGTGATATCATACAGTTTTTGTCTTTGTCTGGCTAAATGGTTTGTTGAAGGGAGAAGATGAAGAAAATAAATGAAGGAACATAGAAAAGAAGGTAGGAAAGGAGGAAGGAACAGAACAAGAAGAGGAAGAAAGAAGAGAGAAGCATGTGACAGTCTTTCCCCTCAAAATGAATCTGAGTGGAGAACTCAGTAAAATTAGGACGGCCACTGTTGGCTCTTTCCTGTCTAAACAGCCTCTTTATTTATAACCTGGGGAGTCATAGACCTTTAGAGTTACCAACAAGGACAAAAAGCATTTATGCTGCAACATAGTAATCCTTTGTGTCTCAGAAGATCTTTCTAATCAAGGTGAATGCTATTTGGTTACTCTGTTTTTCCTGATATGGTGGCCATTTGAGCCCACAAACTTTAGGCTTGACCTGAAAGTTCACACTGTAATTCAGTGATAAATTTTATACTAGATTTCAGAGGTGTAATCCACAACACTACTCAGGCCTCCTTGACCTAAATCCCTTAGGCAGTCATATAGGGACTAGGGCAGCATCTGCATGATCCCACTAAATTAAAATCTTGCTTGTCTATTTAAGCTTCAGCAAATTTTAAAGTGAAGTGAAGTAAAATAATTCATAGTTTTATGAATAGATACACTATTTTGTTGTTGGGTTAGTGGTCCAGTATAGTGATACTGAGTGTCACCATCTCCCTTCTTTTGTCCCAACTTTGTGTAAGTTCTGCAAAACTGAGGAAATGGTCTGAATATTCATTAACTAGTTATTTATCAAGTAGCCTTCAATATAGTTTTACAGGGACTCATTGAATGGTATTGCGCCTGGATTTTCTCTGCCTAACAATACTCTCCAGATGCAACCCAATCGCTGTCCCAGCGGTTCCCTAGGGGTGTAATGATGCATAAAGATTGCAGACAGTCTCTCTCAGCAGCCAGAATATGAAAAGATGCTCTTGCAGACCAAGATCAGAAAAATGGCATGATTATAAACTTAAAAAATCATAAGAGAGAGAAAGAGAGAGAGGAAAAGATAGTGGAGCAGAGAGAGGTGAGAGAGAGAGAGGGACCGAGAGAGAACAAATGAACAAACCCAGGACCTCTTCTTGGCTGTACATATAATGCTTTTTGTGCAATGTGACACATACGTGAGAGAAGTATCACTATACATATCTCAACCTTTTACTGGAATATCTAGATACAGATCACATTTCTATCTCAGAAGGTTTATTGATCCGAGAAGATCTCGGGTTGTTCAAATCCATGTCTTGGGACCACACTCAAGAAGACCGTCAGAGTAAGTGTCCCATTTGGAATGACAAGACAGCAATCAGTGAGAGGAAAGATAATGTTCATTGACTCAAGTCATATTCAAGTATGAAGAGGAATCTTTAAATTCTTTGCCCACTTTATAACATCTGTTCTTAAAATTCTATTCAGTAATTAAGACAATAGTTATTACAGTTTAAAGTGTGTATCAAAATTATTTCAGCTGGAATTTAGTCCTAGTTTTATCACTAACAGTGAAACATGGATAATTCAATTTCCTCTCTGCATTTCATTTGTTTTGCCAATGGTTATATGAATGAATAAACTCACTTGATTGCTAAGATTCTTTTTACCTATATAAGTATAAGACTACATACATTACGGTCCAATTTAAGAGGATTTGGAGAGGTCATGTGAAGATATTACTCTAAAACGAATGCCTTTTTGTCAGGAATCAGATTGTACTCATCTTTTTATAATCACAGTATTGTACTAGACACAGAGAATGTGCTTAATAAATGTTTAAGTTAAGGATAAATAAATACTGGTGCTGTAAGAAATATAGAAGATGATATAGATAATGCCTTGGTCTACACTGTATTACATTAACACATTTGCAGGTTTTTTCAAGACTTTAACTGCTCAGATTACTAGTCTTTATCTCTCAGCTCTACAAAGGGCTAGTAAATTGCTTCCTCAATTGTGGATAATCATAGGCACAGGATAAATTAGGACTTTAATAAATCATTCTTTTGTTTAGCATACAATCCTGCACATAATAAAGTGCTCAGTAAATGTAACTACTGTTATAATGGAAGAGGGAAGATACTATAGTTTATTATCTCATGAACTTTAATATTTTCTATTTTTTGTCTATGTAATTTTTATATAACAGCTGCATAAATCAAATTATAATTTCTACTTATTAGAAATATCCCACTTTGTATTATTTATGATAAAGTAAAATTATAAAGTAAAACATCATAAATACTAAAAGAGTCACATAGACAACCTCGTTATTTTCGTAACAGTTTTATAAAGTAAAAAAACCTCATCCATCTTGTATAGATAAGAAAACTGAGATTCAGAGAAAATAAACAGATTAAGGCAAAGTTACCCAGTTAGCGAGGGTGCTTAGACTCAGATCACGCCACTTGTACTGTCTGTGTAGAGGAGATGCTTCCACAGAGACGGAGGGTAGCTGGTAACTTGAAGTGCTTCAGAAAGGCCATTTTTATTCCAAGAGAACTTCTTTAGAGCTCATCTCATGATTCACCTCTTTCAAGAGCTCTCCCCTAATTGTTTTTATGCACTATTTTTCTCTCTATGCCTGTATATAATTTATAAAATGGTGTCAGACACTTACTTTTAACTGCCATTTACAGCATTATCTGTGTAGGAAATTTTATTCCTGATTCTCGCCTGTGATAACAGGGACAGAGGGCTTTTTCAGGGTGAAGGGACTAAGGATGATAGCCTCCATTTTTTTTTTTTAATTTTAAATTATTTAGAACAAGATAAGGAAAAGTATTTCTCTGAGTAAAGTTGCCCACTCAAGTATTCCTTACTGGCAAACAAAGTGGAATTTTCACACACAGGCCAAGGCTTAGGACTCAAACTCTCCTAATGTAATTCACAAGCATGGGCTGTTGGTAAGCAGAGACCACCGAATTTGTTGTTCTTAGACAACAGAAGTGACTTAATTTTTATTGTATTGAAACTTCTAATTTAGAAACTGAGTCTTCCTCACTTAAGTAGAACACTATTCTAAAGTTCTGTGTATATTATATTAAAATATTAATCTAAGAAGTTTGACATCAAATCTCAGATTCTGACTTCTTGCTTTTATCTTCAGCTTCAAAATTAATTTCTCCATTTAATAGTTAACTTAGGCTTTTTCATCCCCAAAAGAATTTTTGATAAGACAAGAGAGAGAAAATGGATTTGGGGAGGATTAGAGTGAAACATTAAATCCAACAGAAAACCCCCCTCATATTCTATGGATTCTTGTTTGAGAGAAAGGAACTATTTGCATAAGTGTAACAATCAAATGTGAGTCAATAATGTGGTAAGAAAAATATCCATTAACTATGTTCAAGAAACATGACTTTTCTTTCTTATATTTAGCATAACTTAAATATGTTAATATGATTGTTAGGCACTACCAAATATAACATTTATTTATTTTTGCAGAGGACCAGAGCCACTCAACCAGTCCCACCCGGGTCCCCATGGAAGTGGCCAACAATGTCACTGAGTTTATATTCCTAGGACTTTCTCAAGATCCCAGAATGCAACTGCTGTTCTTTGCCCTATTCCTTCTCTTCTACACTGTGATCATGGTAGGAAATCTGCTCATTTTGCTCACCGTGTTTTCTGATCCCCGGCTCCATACACCCATGTATTTCTTCCTCAGTAACCTGTCCTTTGTGGACATTGCTTATTCCTCAGCCACGGCACCCAAGATGATTGTCGACTTTGTTTCTGAGAAAAAGACCATTTCCTACTGGGGTTGTGTAACTCAGATGTTTACGTTCCACTTTTTTGGTTGTGCTGAGATTTTTGTTTTGACAGTCATGGCTTTTGACCGTTATGCCGCCATCTGCCATCCTCTCCGATACACTACCATCATGAGTGCCAATGTTTGCATTGTGCTGGCATCACTGTCCTGGTTAGGGGCCCTGGGTCACTCCTTTGTTCAGACCCTCCTGACTTTTCAGCTGCCTTTCTGCAATGCTCAGGTAATCGACCACTACTTTTGTGATGTCCACCCAGTCCTAAAACTTGCTTGTGCTGATACAACCCTGGTAAATATGTTGGTGGTTGCCAATAGTGGTCTCATCTCCCTGGGGTGTTTCCTCATTCTCCTGGCCTCCTACACAGTCATTCTGTTCAGCCTTCGGAAGCAGTCTGCAGAGAGTCGGCGCAAGGCTCTCTCTACCTGTGGGTCTCATTTCACTGTAGTAACTTTCTTCTTTGTCCCTTGTATCTTTATTTATCTCCGTCCATCCACGACTTTCCCACTGGATAAGGCTGTGTCTGTGTTCTATACTACCATCACCCCAATGCTAAACCCACTCATCTATACTCTGAGGAATGAGGACGTAAAGAATGCCATGAAACGGCTATGGAGTCGCAAGTTCTCCCTGAAGGAAAAGCAGAAGGGGTAGTTTGTGAGAATTGCAAAGTCAGGGAATTAGCAGATATCTTCAATGGTCCTTAACTTATTAATCATTTTAAGGAATAGTCTCTAAAATTCAACTATCGCAAACGTTTCTTTTAGCAGGGAATAATTTGAGGCTATTTCATTTCTCTACCTTCAAGTGAGTTAAACTAGTCTCTCCATACCAGTAAGGTTTACCCTCTCTTGCAGAATGGGGCAGTAAACACTCCTCCTCAGTGTCTCATTTAACTGCTTTGGAGCCCTTCAATTCAATTCAGACTTTCTTAAAGATGTTAATTCCATGATTTAGAATGGAGTTATAAGAGAAAGATATTTCTAGGAATCAGATAATCTCTCCTAAATAAAAAGAAGTCCAGCTTCCCAGGAGCTGCCTTCTTGTCTCCTTTTCCTCTTCCCCCTCCCTTCCTCCCTTCCTCCCTCCCTCCCTCCTTTCCTTCCTTCTTTTCTTTCTTCTTTTTTCTTCTTCTCAGTAGTGCATAATCTACTAGGAGGAATATATTCATAAGGAGATCATTATAATACAATATAACAAATGCAGAAAATGCAGACATAGAATATTCACTCTGTGCAATGAAGAAGTTAGCATAAATTGATGAAGTGCCGAAAGGATGATTTCTGTACAGGGGGAAAAACCAGGACATTTTACATATTTTGGTGTGGAGCAATTTTTCTAAAGACCTTACTAGAGAATTCGAATGCTCTTAGTCACCCAGTATTACATTATTTTTACTGAAAGTAATCTACCTTTTTTTTGCAATAAATACACATAATAGATTAATTAAAGCAAGTAAAGTGAATTGGCATTTGAACTACTGTCAATTACACATTTTTAGTTAAATTGTTATAAACTTTTAAAAAGGAAAACATGGATTAAGCACATTTCATTTTTGTTGTGTTCTTAGATCAGTGGGAGAATAGCTGCCGGGTATTCTCAATACTTAAGAAAAGGCATTTTTAGTCTGAGGAACTTTTTAGACCTTGTTTCATGACTCGTACCTTTCAAGAATTCTGCCCTGATTATCTTCATCCAACATTTGCTTTCTGTATGCCTTAAGCACTCCTATATATAGTTTATAAAGTGGTGTCAGACACATATTTGTTTCCTGGTTTTCTTAAAAAATGGATTTTATCTTATTTAAATGACATATTAATGATATAAGTAATGTATCTTACTACTTTTCTACTCTAACATATGGCACAGAGCTAAATACATAATATATTCGTTATAGAGCCTACTGGTTGTTACCCCATATCCATTGTTCCTTTTTTTCCTTATAATAGAGACTTGGTATTATTTATGGTGACCCCACTAAAATATTGCATTTACCAGTCTCTCCTTTGCAGCTGGAGGTGGACAATATGATGTTAACAGTGGATGGTGTGTGGGGCTTTTGGAAACTCTTTAAAATGGTTTCTCTGCACTTTAGCCCTTCCACCCATAGCAACCATTAATATTTTGTTGCATTTCCCTATAATTATTTTTCATATTACCTTTCCTCTGCAAAAAGGATTATTCTATCCTTTTTGTAAAAACCTGATTTTTTAAAATAAACGATAAATACACTGAAATGATGTTTAAAATGACAGTCTATATTAGTTTTCCTTTTTCTGTCAAGATCAAATGAAATAATAGTACTAATAATGATAATAACAGCAACAGATGAGAAAAAGGGTAGATTCACAGGGACAAAGAAAAGAGGACAGAAGTTAGATGCAGAAAAAAGATTCCAGCAAATGTTTGGAAAAGAGAAGACAGAGGCGTGGGAACTGATTTGGTGGAGTAGAGAAGGCTAGCTCTAAGGTACCAACTGAGAGGAATACTGGGGAAACTACAGACTCAAGTCCTAGAAATCCTGGTGTGTGGGATGCCAGGGCACGAGGTAAAGGAGACGGAGGGCTTCCGGGTTGGTAATAGGGACATGAAGAGAGAGGGATGGTTTGGTCTCCCTTCCTCTCTTTCTGCCCTTCACTCCCAGACACTCACACAGGCATGAGCCCCACAAACAGAATGCTGGCAGCTTTGCATTAAGAACATGAATAATTTTAGAGAAAAGTCTTTCATATTCGTCCTTTGGAGATCACAGGTGGAGTGGCTGTCTCTCTGCTGGAACCCTAACCAGAAGCCTAGCGATCAGTAAATGCTGCTCTATTGATCCAGAGCTTTTGCTCAAATTTTTGGTGTCTAATTCTTTAATATACATGAGGTATTTGAAGGGAAAAGTGAGGCTTAGGAAAGCTGAGAGGAATCTAGTGGGATCACAGATAACACAGGAAAAAAATACATAACCATACATGTCTTTACATTGTTGAGAGAAAATATTTGCAATTCTGAAATTAAAATATGATACTTGAAAGAAATAAAAAGGATAAAAGTTCCTTTTGCAAACTAAATGAAAAAAAGAATAATAAAATTAAGTCAACAGAAGGTTGAGCCAAGTCTTCATGAAAAGTAGAATCTAAAGAATCAAAGAAATGGAAAATAGAAAAGAAAAAAACAGGAAATTAAAGAATCAAGTAAAGAGGTAATGCATTCAGCTGTTACCTATTTCAGAGAACAGAGAAGACAGAGGAGCACAATCTAAAAATCAATGAAAACTCAGCAGAAAGGTTTAAGTCTGCAAATAACAAAAGATTTATTTATTCAGTATCCATAATGAATTGCACATTATGAAATTTCATTTCTCTAGAAATTGAGATGATTATAAAATTATTAAGAGAGAGAGAAGAAAACATAAGGACACAAAAAAAAATGAACAAAATCCAGAAGGCATTAGAGGCTCAACAGCAACACTGGACCCTATGATACAGTGGAAAATTGCCTGATGCTGATTTTCAGCCTAGAATTCTATACAGAACAAAATCATCAATCAGCCATGAAGGCACAATAAAACATTTTCAGTCATGCAAGATTCATAAAATTTATTTCTTAAGTACCCTTTTTTCAAAGTATGGAAGGATGTGTCCCAACCAAACAAAAAAGAGAAGACGTAGGATCAAGAAACCAGTGCAGGGGCTGGCCAAAGCATGTAAGCGGACAGCTGTGCAGAAGGCATAGTGGGCAATGCAGATGAATGAGACCAGAATAGAGGCCCCAGGAAGGGAGGCTTCAGAAAACAGGAGAGGAGGGTGAAAATGTATATTATCTAAGATGATGTTGGAACATCTCAGTTATAAAGATGTAGGCAATAGAATGAAACAAGTAGATGTATTTAAGAATTTATAGAAATATCTATATTTATGCCAGAAAACTGATGACACACTCAAAATATGATAATTCAAGGACAGTCCTTCAGAAAGACTATCAAATTGTAGGTACAGGGGAGCCATATGATTCAGGGCCAAAACCAGGGGTTAGAAGCAGCAAAGCTGTGGACACCATTGTGCCTGAAGGGACTTGGGGAGGGAGTAGGTACAGAAATCCCAAGGGAGAGAAATCTAATGTTGCTATTTGAGAGAAACAATGATCCTCAATGGAAGGACACTTGGCAGGTGGTCAAGGGAATAAATAACCCAAATTATTCTCCTTCTGCCAAGGCATTCCACTGGCTGAGCCCATCCACAAGCCAGATGCAAGGGGACCCTGTTGATGAAATCCACTAAGGTTGCCTCTGGAGCAGAATGCAGGAGGGGGAGGGCTGAGGAATTGGTGGGGCAAATGGAAGATTTTCAGCATGTTTTCCAAAAGAAACACAACATTGCTGACCTAGTAAAAAGAAAAAAAACATTCAAGAAAGGAAGTATAACCATCATTCAATACTTGGCTTTACGGAAGAAAATACATCATAATAATGTTAATCTTACTACTTACTTAAATAAACATTTTGATGTGATTATATTGGGAGGATGGAGAGACTTTGGAAAGGGTTATATTTTATAACCTTTTTATAACAAAGCTAAATTATTATTCTTCCATGACAGGAAGTCAGATGATAATATTTAAAAGGAACATAAAAGAAGTAACAATGTGGGTATTTTATTTAGAAATGCAGTTAATACCAGAAGAAAAAAAATTTAAAAAGTAGCAGAGGATAGGGAAGAAGTTTGCTATTTTTTTATTATAACACTTTGTTTGATGTTTTTAACTGTCACCAAGTATTAAACTGATTTAAAAACTGTAAAAATCAAGGCTCTCTCCTTACAAAATTATAAAGTAAAATTTAGGTTGCTTTAAAAGTGAACAAGTAAATCATTAACAATATTACATGTCTTTAAATTTTATAAAATTATGTTTAATAGCTGTATAGTATTTCAGTATACTGATAAACCATTGGACTCATAAGTAGGGCTATTTTCTATATATCACAATATATACCTCACAAATAACAACTCTGCAATCAGCAACCTGGCAGAATGTATTTGTATATCCAAGATGATTATCTAGAATATATTTCTGGAAGATAAATTTCTTTGATAAAGGGTAGGAATGTACTGAGCTACATGGTACACGATTTCAGACTCAACCCACAGCAGCAAGGGAAAGTGTCGGCTGACACCATTTATCAATTATTGATTACAGGCTGTTTATTTCTCTGTTGCAAATTAATGAGTAAAATGGAGGATCTCTGCTTAGATGTGCATTTCTTTGATTACTAGTGATCAAAAAAAAATTACATGACTTCATAGGTTTATTAGTCATTTGTGTTTCTTCAGCTGTGAATTCCAGCTTATATTCTCTGGAAGGATGGGCTTTCTAGAACACTGGGAAACTGGAGCCAGGAAACACTTCCCAGGGACATCTACGCAAGTTGCTGAGCTTTTTAGAAGAACCAAGAGACCCATACTTTGTAAACATTTCCTTAAACAGTAGCGTTTTTTTTTGGAAGAACATATCCAAATTAATAAGAATAGTTTATAGCTATATTTAAATGAGGAACAACTGGCAAAAAACATCTTAGCCCAGTAGTCAAAGTCATAGACACAGAAAATAGAATGGTGGTTGCCAGGGGCTGAGGGGAGTAAGAAATGGGGAATTACTATTTAATGGGCACTAAGTTTCAGGTTTACAAGACGAAAAGTATTTATGGCGATGGATGGTGGTGATAGTTGCAAAACATTATCAATGCATTTAATATCACTGAACTGTCCACTTAGAAATGGTTAGGAAAAGAGTGGAAAAAAATCTTAAAATACATAGGTCACTGCTTCACAGATCTTATACCAGCATTACCTATGTACAACAATTGTAACCAATGGCAAATTCATGGTAAACAATGTATTCTGAAAAAAACAAATTTGTTTTCTCAATAGCATTTAGTAAAATGTCCATCCTTGTTAGTGATTTGAGATACCACCTTTAGTTATACAAGATTTCTAAGACTAATTGGGTCTATTCCTGGGCCTCCTATTCTATTCCAGTTGGTTTACCAGTTTATTTGTATATCAGTACCACAATGTTTTCAATTGTAGAAGCTTTGTAGCTTAATACTTGGTAGAGTTATTCACTCAAGATCTTTTTCAGTGTTTTTCTAGCTATTTTAGAGTGTTAGTTTTTCCATATGAACTTTTTATATGCTTATCTAGCTCTATAAAAATACTCTTCTGGCATTTTTTGATATTTTTACCAAAAATGGTACTTTCTTTGGATTTACTTTAATTACCGTGGGAGAACTGACATCTTGATGATGGTCCTAAGTAAGAACTTGGGGTGTCTTCCGTTTCTTCAAGTGTAATTATTTTCTTACAGGAAATAAGAAAAGTAATTTCACTTTGAACAGTTATTGTTAGGTCTATTAATTTTTAAGTAGTCTATATATTTTTTCCTCATGTAAAGGGAAGTTTTTCACTTAGTGTTCTAACAAGTTACTATTTTGGTATATTAATCATACTGCTTTGGAATGCTAATATTCCATCTTGCTATCATGTTAAATTATTTTATTGTGTGAATTACTTATATCATCAATTCTTTAGCGTTTTCCAGGTACATTATGCCATATGCAAATGGAATAGTTTTATTGTTTTGTTTTTCAATCTTATGCTTGTAATTTTTTTCCCTAATCTGGTTTCATTGGTCAGCACCTCAAGAATAATGTTTTATAGCAGTAGAGAGAGGGTATATTTGCCTTGTTTCTGATTTTAGTGGGAATGCCTCTTATGTTTCCCCATTAAATAAGATGCTGGCTTTAGAATTTACACAGTAATATATATTATATGTATTATATACATAACTTTAAAACATAATTCATTATATATAATATATATTGCACATACTATATATAAAATTTTCTATGTATTTAATCTTTTATTATATATTTTTATTTTTAAAATTTAATACACATATAACATGTAAATATATAATATATATTATATAGTGATAATGATATATATCAAATTAATGAAGACTTAATTATTACTATTTTCTTAGCAGTTTTTATTAGGAATGAGATATTTTATCTAAAGTTTTCAGTATCTATGTGGAAAACTGTACATATTTTCTCCTTAGGACTATTACTATAGTGAATTATGTTAATAGGTTTCTTAATACTGACCCATAATTGTGTTCCTGGTATAAATCTCACTTTATCATGGTGATTACTTTCTTAATGTGGTTAATTCTTAACCAGAAATAATTATATTACTTAGGATTTTTGCATCAATAGTCATAAGTTATACTTTCTAATCTTTTGTGTAATCTTTATAAAGTTAGGTATCAATGTTAGATTTGCTTTACATGATAATATGCAGATTTCCTTCATTTTGCCACTCTGAAAGAATTGATAGAGCATTGGTACTAACTGTACTTTAAGGGTTTGGCAGAACCCTCAAATGGTCTCTGTGACATGGTCCCTGTGAGACCATCTTGGCTTGGTGCTTTTTTATGGGTAAATCTTGATAAAAGCATGACATTGCAATGCAAATTCTTTCAGAAAGCACAGAGTATTATAAGTAAAAGGAGGCAGTGGTATATCAAGAATTTAGTGTGATGATTAACATATCTTATTTATTTATTTTGGTGAAAACACTGAGGTTATACTCTCTTAGCAAACTTTAATTATACAATACAGTGTTATCAACTATAGTCACCATATTATATATTAGATCATCAAATTTTATTTGTCTTATAATTGAAAGTCTGTACCTTTTTTTTACCAGTTTACAATTCTGCCACCAATGTTCCCTTTTCTCGACACCCCTTGCCAGCCCTTGTTACCTTTTCTTCTTTTTTTAAAGATTTATTTATTATTGTATCATTAATCTACAATTACATGTGCAATATTATGGTTATTAAACTACCCACTTCAACAGGTCCCCCCCACCAACCCCATTACACTTACTGTCCATCAGCATAGTGAGATGCTATAGAATCACTACTTGTCTTCTCAGAGTGGTACAGCCCTCCCTGCACCTCCCCAATATTATGCTTGCTAATCGTAATGCCCCTTTTTCCCCTTGTCCCTCCCTTCCCACCCATCCTCCCCAGTCCCTTTCCCTTTGGTAACTATTAGCCCGTTCTTGGGTTCTGTGAGTCTGCTGCTGTTTTTTTTCTTTCAGTTTTTTTCTTTCCTCTTATGCTCCTCATATAAGTGAAATCATTTGATACTTGTCTTTCTCTGCTTGGCTTATTTCACTGAGCATAATACCTTCTAGCTCAGTCTATGTTGTTGCAAACGGTAGGATTTGTTTTCTTCTTATGATGAATAATATTCCACTGTGTATATGTACCACATCTTCTTTATCCATTCATCTACTGATGGACACTTAGGTTGCTTCCATTTCTTGGCTATTGTAAGTAGTGCTGCGATAAACATAGGGGTGCATATGTCTTTTTCAAACTGCGCTGCTGCATTCTTAAGAGTAAATTCCTAGGAGTGGGATTCCTGGGTCAAATGGTATTTCTATTTTGAGTTTTTTGAGGAACCTCCATAATGTTTTCCACAATGGTAGAACTAATTTGCATTGCCACCAGCAGCGTAGAAGGGTTCCCTTTTCTCCATCTTCGCCAACATTTGTTGTTGTTTGTGTTTTGGATGTTGACCATCTTTACTGGTGCGAGGTGATATCTCATTGTGGTTTTCATTTGCATTTTTCTGATGATTAACAATGTGGAGCATCTTTTCATGTGCCTGATGGCCATCTGAATTTCTTCTTTGGAGAAGTGTCTATTCATGTCCTCTGCCCATTTCTTAATTGGATTATTTGCTTTTTGTTTGTTGAGGTGCATGAGTTCTTCATATATTTTGGATGTCAACCCCTTATCGGATACGTCATTTATGAATAAATTCTCCCATACTGTAGGATGTCCTTTTGTTCTACTGATGGTGTCCTTTGCTGTACAGAAGCTTTTCAGCTTGATATAGTCCCACTTGTTCATTTTTGCTTTTGTTTCCCTTGCCCAGGGAGATATGTTAATGAAGAAGTTGCTCATGTTTATGTCCAAGGAATTTTTGCCTATGTTTTTTTCTAAGAGTTTTGTGGTTTCATTACTTACATTCAGGTCTTTGAACTATTTTGAGTTTACTTTTGTGCATGGGGTTAGACAGTACTCCAGTTTCATTCTCTTACATATAGCTGTCCAGTTTTGCCAACACCAGCTGCGGAAGAGGCTGTCATCTCCCCATTGTATATCCAAGGCTCCTTTATCAATTATTAATTGACCGTATATGTTTGGGTTAATGTTTGGATTTTCTATTCTGTTCCACTAGTCTGTGGGTCTGTTCTTGTGCCAATACCAAATTGTCTTGATTACTAAGCTTTGTAGTAGAGCTTGAAGTCAGGGAGCATAATTTCTCCTGTTTTATTCCTCCTTCTGGGGATTGCTTCGGCTATTCAGGGTCTTTTGTGATTCCATATGAGTTTTACAACTATTTGTTCCAGTTCATTGAAGAATGCTGTTGGTATTTTGATAGGAATTGCATTGAATCTGTAGATTGCTTTAGGTAGTATAGCCATTTTGACAATATTTATTCTTCCTAGTCAAGAGCATGGGATGAATTTCTATTTGTTAGTGTCCTCTTTAATTTCTCTTAGGAGTGTTTTATAGTTTTCAGGGTATAGGTCTTTCACTTCCTTCGTTAGGTTTATTCCTAGGTATTTTATTTTTTTGATGCAATTGTGAATGGAATTGTTTTTCTGATTTCTCTTTCTGTTAGCTCATCGTTAGTGTAAAGGAAAGCAAAAGACTTCTGTGTGTTAATTTTGTATCCTGCAACTTTGTTGAATTCAGATATTAGTTCTAGTACTTTTGGAGTGGAGTCCTTAGAGTTTTTTATGTACTATATCATGTCATCTGCAAATAGTGACAATTTGACTTCTTCTTTACCAATCTGGATGCCTTGTATGTCTTTGTTTTGTCTGATTGCCATGGCTAGGACCTCCAGTACAATGTTGAATAACAGTGGAGAGAGTGGGCATCCCTGTCTTATTCCCGATCTTAGATGAAAAGCTTTCAGCTTCTCACTGTTAAGTATAATGTTGGCTGTGGGTTTGTCATATCTGGCCTTTATGATGTTGAGGTACTTGCCCTCTATACCCATTTTGTTGAGAGTTTTAATCATGAATGGATGCTGAATTTTGTCAAATGCTTTTTCAGCATCTATGGAGATGATCATGTGGTTTTTGTTCTTCTTTTTGTTGATGTGGTGGATGATGTTGATAGATTTTCAAATGTTGTACCATTCTTGCATCCCTGGGATGAATCCCACTTGATCATGGTGTATAATCCTCTTGATGTATTTTTGAATTCGGTTTGCTAATATTTTGTTGAGTATTTTTACATCTATGTTCATCAGGGATATTGGCCTGTAATTTTCATTTTTGGGGAGGTGTTTGCCTGGTTTTGATATTAGTGTGATGCTGGCTTCATAGAATGAGTTTGAAAGTATTCCCTCCTCTTCTATTTTTTGGAAAACTTTAAGGAGAATGGATATTATTTCTTCTCTATATGTCTGGTAAAATTCAGAGGTGAATCCATCTGGCCCGGGGGTTTTGTTCTTAGGTAGGTTTTTGATTACTGATTCAATTTCTTTGCCGTTAATTCGTCTGTTTAGGTTTTCTGTTTGTTGCTTGGTCAGTCTTGGCAGGTTGCATTTTTCTAAGTTGTCCATTTCTTCTACGTTTTCCAGCTTGTTAGCATACAGATTTTCATTGTATTCTCTTTTTTTTTAAACAATTTATTTTAGTATCATTAACCTACAATTACATGAGCAATATTGTGATGATTAAACTACCCCCTTCATCAGGTCCCCCCCTCACCAACCCTATTACAGTCACTGTCCATCAGCGTAGTGAGATGAGAATCACTACTTCTCTTCTCTGAGCTGTACAGTCCCCCCTGTACCCCCCCACCCTATGTCTGCCAATCGTAATGCCCCTTTTACCCTCTTATCCCTCCCTTCCCGCCCTTCTTCCCCAGTCCCTTTCCCTTTGGTAACTATTAGTCCGTTCTTGAGCTGGAGGGTATGATGCTCAGTGAAATAAGCCAGGCCGAAAAAGACAAGTACCAAATGATCTCACTCATATGTGGAGTATAAGAACAAAGAACAAAACAAAACAAAACAAAAAAAAACTGAAGGAACAAAACAGCAGCAGACTCATTGTATTCTCTTATAATTCTTTGTATTTCTGTAGGATCCGTCATGATTTTTCCTGTCTCATTTCTGATTCTGTTTATGTGTGTGGATTCTCGTTTTCTCTTAATAAGTCTGGCTAGGGGTTTATCTATTTTGTTTATTTTTTCAAAGAACCAACTCTTGGTTTCATTGATTTGTTCTATTGCTTAGTCTTCTCAATTTTATTTCTTTCTTCTCTGATCTTTATTATGTCCCTCCTTCTGGTGACTTTGGGTCTCATTTATTCTTCTTTTTCCAATTTCAATAATTGTGTCTTTAGACTATTCATTTTGGATTGTTCTTCCTTCTTTAAATAGGCCTGGATTGCAATATACTTTCCTCTTAGAACTTCCTTTGCTGCTTCCCACAGAAGTTGTGGCTTTGTGTTATTGTTGCCATTAGTCTCCATATATTTTTTGATCTCTGTTTTTATTTGGTAATTTATCCATTGATTTTTTAGGAGCATGTTATTAAGCCTCCATGTATTTGTGAGCCTTTTTATTTTCTTTGTACAATTTATTTCTAGCTTTACACCTTTGTTATCTGAGAAGTTGGTTGGTAGAATTTCACTGTTTTTGAATTTACTGAGGTTGTTTTTGTGGCTTAGTATGTGGTCTATTCTGGAAAATGTTCCATGTGCACTTGAGAAGAATGTGTATCCTGCTGCTTTTGGGTGTAGAGTTCTGTAGATGTCCGTTATGTCCATCTGTTCTAGTGTGTTGTTCAGTGCCTCTGTGTCTTTACTTATTTTCTGTCTGGTTATCTGTCCTTTGGAGTGAGTGGTGTGCTGAAGTCTCCTAGAATGAATCCATTGCTTTCTATTTCCTCCTTTAATTCTATTAGTATTTGTTTCACATATGGGTGCTCCTGTGTTGGGTGCATATATATATAAAATGGTTATATCCTCGTATTGGACTGACCCCTTTATCATTATGTAATGTCCTTTATCTCTTGCTACTTTCTTCGTTTTGAAGTCTATTTTGTCTGATACAAGTACTGCAAAACCTGCTTTTTTCTCCTTGTTGTTTGGATGAAATATCTTTTTCCATCCCTTCACCTATAGTCTGTGTATATCTTTGGGTTTGAGGTGAGTCTCTTGTAAACAGCATATAGATGGGTCTTACTTTTTTATCCTTTCTGTTACTCTGTGTCTTTTGATTGGTGCATTCAGTCCATGTACATTTAGGGTGATTATCGATAGATATGTACTTATTGCCATTGCTGGCTTTAGATTTGTGGTTACCAAAGTTTCAAGGGTAGCTTCTTTACTATCTAGCAGTCTAACTTAATTTTCTTGTTAAGTTACTGTAAACACAGTCGGATGATTCTTTATTTCTCTCCCTTCTTATTCTTCCTCCTCCATTCTTTATATACTAGGTGTTTTATTCTTTGACTTTAGTTCGTATTTGGGTGGTCTGCTTTCTTTGCTATGATATTATTTTCTCTGGTGACTTCTTTTTACCCTTAGGAGTGCTTCCCTCTATGGCAGTCTCTTTAAGATATCCTGTAGAGGTGGTTTATGGGAGGCAAACTGCCTCAGCTTTCACTTGTCTGGGAATTGTTTAGTCCCTCTCTCAAATTTAAATGATAATCATGCTGGATACAGTATTCTTGGTTCAAGCCCCTTCTGTTTCATTACGTTAAATATATCATGCCATTCTCTTCTGGTTATAAGGTTTCTGTTGAGAAGTCTGATGACAGTCTGATGGGGTTTCCTTTGTAGGTGATCTTTTTTCTCTCTCTAGCTGCCTTTTATACTCTGTCCTTATCTTTGATCTTTCCCATTCTAATTATTATGTGTCTTGGTGTTGTCTTCCTTGTGTCCCTTGTGTTGGGAGATCTGTGGGCTTCCATGGTCTGATAGACTATTTCCTTCCCCAGCTTGGGGAAATTTTCAGCAATTATTTCTTCGAAGACACTTTCTATCCATTTTTTTCTCTCTTCATCTTCTGGTACTCCTATAATGCGAATATTGTTCTGTTTGGGTTGGTCACACAGTTCTCTTAATATTCTTTCATTCCTAGAGATCCTTTTATCTCTCTCTGCCTCAGCTTCTCTGTACTCCTACTCTCTGATTTCTATTCCATTAACAGTCTCTTGCATGTCGTCCAGTCTGCTCCTAAGCCCGTCGATCACTTGTCTGATTTCTGCATTGTCTTTCCTCACTTCCTCCCTTAGCTCTTGCATATTTCTCTGTAGATCCATCCGCATGGTTATGACTTTTATTCTGAATTCTTTTTCTGGAAGATTGTGCATGTCCATACCATCAGGTCCCTTCTCAGGGGTTGTCTGGCTGATCTTAGTCTGAACCATATTCCTGTGTCTTTTAATGGCAATAGAAGTGGTCTCTGGTAGGTACCACGTGCGTCAACTGGGACAGCAAAGTCCCTTCCTGCTTGTTGTTCTCCTTGCCCTTCTCCCGGGCCTGAGCTGTTTTCTTGCATACTGCGAGGCAGTCTCTGGGGTATTCCCCTGAATTGCCTGTGTGTGGGGTTGCCTTCAGCCTAGATCTGGTTCTGGGGCTCTTCCTGCTTAGCTGCACACATGCTGGGAGTTTGCGACGCTGGCCGGGGGGGAATGAATGGCAGGTGCTGATCTTTGTGGGAAACCTGGGCACAGCTGCTTCACCTGGCTGCTGGCCAATGGGTCCGAAATTCCCCAAGACTCCCAGCCTGCTGGGCAGAGTGTGCTGGGACGATTTTGTTCCGCTGTTTGGCCCTTGTCTCTTTAAGATTTTTAAAAAAGCGCCCACTTTTCTTTTGTCCCAGGGGAGCCAGCTGAAAGGACCCTCTTGCATTCTCCATCTCAGATCCTGCCCTTCCGTTTCTCTAATCTCCGACACACCACGTGATGTGTGTCTGTGCTCCCGGCGCAGATCACCAGGGCTGGTTATTTAGCTGTCCTGTGCTTCCACTCCCTCCCACTCTGATTCTTTTCCTCCCACTGGTGAACTGGGGTGCTTCCACTCCCTCCCACTCTGATTCTTTTCCTCCCACTGGTGAACTGGAAATGCTTGGGACCCATTGGGTCACGGCTTTGTACATTACCCGCTTCGTGAGGCGCTGAGTTCTTGCAGATGTAGCTGTAGCCTGGCTGTTGTACTGTATCTTCTGGTCTCTCTTTTAGGAGTAGTTTTATTTGTTGTATTTTCACAAATATATGTGGTTTTGGGAGGAGATTTCAGCCACCCTGCTCATGCCGCCATCTTCCCAGAAGTCCCTTTTTGTCTTTTTGAAAATTGTCATCCTAACAGGTATGAAGTGACATCTCATTGTGGTTTTGAGTTACATTTTCCAGATCATTAGTGATGTTGAACACATTTTTATGCACCTATTGACCATTCCTATGTCTTCTTTGGAAAATATGTATTCTGGTCCTTTGCCCATTTTTATCAGATTATTCGTTTTTGTTTGCTGTTGAGTTGTGTGAGTGCCTTATATATTTTGGATATCAATCAACCCCTTAATAGATATGTGGTTTGCAAATATTTTCTACTATTGCATAAGTTGCTTTTTCATTTTGTTGATGGGATCGTTTTCTTAATTTGGCTTTTGGCTTTTGGTGTCAAATCCAAAAAATCATTGTCAAGGAACTTCTCCTTTACCTTCTG
>JAQQAC010026072.1:78402225-78515248 GCA_029783875.1 Phataginus tricuspis
GTCAAATCCAAAAAATCATTGTCAAGGAACTTCTCCTTTACCTTCTGTGAGTCTTATGGTTTCAGGTCTTATGTTTAAGTCTTTATTTAAAGTTGATTTAAGTAAAACTGTCTCTGTAGGTGATGTGACATTATATATAGAAAACCTCAATGATTTCACCAAAAAAATGTGAGTTAGTAAATAAACAAATTCAGTAAAGTTACACATACAAACACAATATACAAAATTCTATATACAGAGTGTAGTATTGGTGGTATAGTGGTAAGCATAGCTGCCTTCTAAAATTCAGTTTTTTTCTGTACACTTACAATGAACTATCAGATAGAGAACCTAAGAAACAATCTCATTTCATTTATAATAGCATCAAAAACAATTAAATACTTAGGGATAAATTAAATTATGGAAATGAAAGACTTGTACACTGTAAACTATAAGACACTGATGAAAAATGTGGAAGAAGGTGCAAATAAATGGAAAAATATTCCATGCTCATGGATCAGAGGAATTAATATTGTTAAAATGTCCATATTACCCGAAGGGATCTACAGATTCAATGCAATTTCTATCAAAAGTCAAATTGCATTTTCCACAGAAATAGAAAAAATAAGCCTACAATTATTTTGGAATTTCAAAAGACCCAGAATAGTCAAAGTAACCTTGAGAAAGAAGAAAAAAGCTGAAAGTTTTTTCACACATCTTGATTTCAAGCTATATTACAAAGCTATGGTAATCAAAACAGTAACGGTATTGTCATCAAAACAGACACAGATAAATGGGACAGAATAGAGAGCCAAGAAATAAACGTCTGCATATATGGTTAATTGATTTTTGACAAGGATGCCAAGAATATGCAATGGAAAAAGTCTCTTCAGTAAATGGTGTTAGGAAAACTGGATATCACATGAAAATGAATGAAACTGTACCCCTCTCTTATACCACTTACAAAAATCTACTATTTGAGATCTTGGATGATACTACCAGAAGTTTATTGTATTATCAATGTTATGGGTTCTGGAGTCAAGGGGAATTGCACTTGGTAGTTATTATATTGCAATTTATAATAAGCATGGCTCCTCAAACCCTTGAAATTTCCTAGGCAGTGAGAGCCATAAAAGTGTCTTTGGTTATGTTAATGAGGTGAGTTTTGGACTGCACGTAAGGTTAGTGGCTGGTTTCCAGGGGAATCAGCCATATGATTACACGGTTAAAACTTTTAGTCCACCCTCCTGGCCTTCAGGGAGGGGAGAGGGCCTAGAGGTCGCATCCATCACCAGTGGCCAATGATTTAATCAATCATGATTATTTGCCTCTCAAATTCTGTTTTTAAATGGTCTGTAATTGTTTTACATTTGTCATTTTTTTCCTATATGTGTGTTTGCAATTGAGAATTTTTAAGTTTTAATATTGTTAAATATAACTTTTTCTTTTTTTGGTGGGGGATATGCTTAAGTTCTTATTCCAAGATAATTTAGTCTCTATATTTTTAAAAATTCAACTTTACTAATCTTTGTAGGTATAAGATTTAAATCAAATTTCCTTTTTCAAAAGTGGTCAGCAAGTTGTTCCTAATTTATTATTTGTCATCCCCAAATTAATTTGAGACCAATATTTAATGTGTCACCTACTAAGTTTTGTTATAACTCAGATATGTTACTATATTTTTTCCTTTAATATGTCTATTTAGTGACAGTATCACATGACAGTATTATAGGTCATTATTTTTGGCCTTACAAAGATTCTTGGTTTTTCTAGTATATTATTTTTTCCAGCTGAAATTTAGAATAATTTGGTCACTATCCAAAATATTCCATTAAAAATATGATTTGTTTATATATTAACTTAAGGAAAATAATTATTTTTGGTATTACTTCTATTTAGGACCACACTATTTTTCTACAAATTATTTGTATATTTCAGTAGAGAATTGTCATTTATAGAAAAATTGACCCTTTCATTTTTTGTGTACCTTCATGTGCATTCAATAAAACTCTGGAGGAAGTCGAATTCAAGTTTTCAATCATTTAAAATTGAATGTATAAACTTTTTGAAAATTTTTGTGTTTAAACTCTAAAAATACACGTTTGTTCTGATTTGCCCATTAAGGCCATTCAGAATAAATTACGTTTTTGAGACCTTTCTGTCTTTTCATTTCTAAATTAAACACAAGTCTTCAGCAGTTTGTGGAAGAATACCTGATAGACTTTTCATGGATACAATTTTTTTTTTACAATTTATTTTATTTTAGTATCAGTAACCTACAATTACATGAGCAATATTGTGATGATTAAACTACCCCCTTCATCAAGTCCCCCCCACCAACCCTATTACAGTCACTGCCCATCAGTGTAGTGAGATGAGAATCACTACTTGTCTTCTCTGAGCTGTACAGTCCCCCCGTGCCCCCCCACCCTATGTATGCCAATCGTAATGCCCCTTTTACCCTCTTATCCCTCCCTTCCCGCCCTTCTTCCCCAGTCCCTTTCCCTTTGGTAACTATTAGTCTGTTCTTGGGTTCTGTGAGTCTGCTGCTGTTTTTCCTTCAGTTTTTTTTTTCTTTGTTCTTATACTCCACACATGAGTGAGATCATTTGGTACTTGTCTTTTTCGGCCTGGCTTACATGGATACAATTTTAAAAAAATAATTAAAAGGTAATTCTGTCATCTTCACCTCAGTAATGTGAAGTATGGCCATTGAGAGTATAATATGAAGACAATTTGGGGAGGTAGATTTTATGAAAGATATGAGATGCAGATCAGGCTATAGAATCTAATGTTATCATAGGACCTTTCTAGGTAAGAGATTATACACAAATACTTGTGGATTCACAATGGGAGAGTTAATTATAGGTTGATTTAGGGAAATAAGGACTCTTGTTCATCTTTGTATGCCTGGTGGCTAGTACAGCGCCTCATATTTGGTAGATAATCATTAAACACATCTAAAAGACATTGAATAAGAGAGCTATTAAGAAGTTACTACTTAAGGCCTTCACTGCAAACATGGGTAAAGTGTTCAAGCAATTTATGTAGTATTAATATTGGATTTGGACAGATCTCCATTTTCCTAAGTATCCAACATCTCTAAGTGATACAGTCCTTTAGGAAAGTAGAATTGGAAATGCACATCATACTCTAGAGGACGTATCACACATCAGAACATTTTTCAGGGAAATCATCCATTTTCCTTACTTGTTCTGGGCAATTCAGATGTGTTTCCATGCTCCTTGGATAAAGCACACACCTACTTTTAAATTATTCCCTCAGGTATTTGATTCCTACTTAGCTGGACTTAGCCTCCAGAGAATTGATTTTCTTAGTCACAACCCATGGTGCTAGTTAGCTCACTGTTACATCAGAGAAGGAACTGATATAGGAGTCAAAGCTTTCTGTCGTGGATGGGGAAAGAGGCACCTTCTGCTCACTCTATAGTCCCAGACTACACTAAGACTGGCACCAGTGATTGGTAGGTAGAGGAATGTTGTTATAATATTACATAAAGCACTCTATTTTTGAGACAATGGGATGGATATAATGATGGGAATAATTATGTAAAGTATTTAGAGCATAGTGGTAAGAAGCAGAAAGCCTCCAGGAAGGATAGGGAAACAGTGTGATCATAGAGAGATGACCTTAACTGTGGAGCTGGTGGACATAAACTGTTTTATCTTTTGCTTATTCCAACAACAAAGCATATAAACCCAACACTGAACAGAGCATTGAGAGGACAACTTGGTCATCTCATACTTACAAAATGAACCATTCTTAAATAACCTCAAACAGAGAAAGTTGTTCTGATTTATGAGTCTTCAGAGAGTGCCAAATTATTAAAATAACCTTCCAAAATTTTAAGCTCGTCACTCTTGAAGTCAGGAAAAACCCCACTTAGGGTTCTTCAAGATGGACACCATGAATTAGATGAGAAAGATAGAGCTGGAGATGTTTCATTTTCCTAAAGGGGTTGGAGTTGAAAGTAGCAACAAATTTAGAAGTGATAAGCAAAACAGAAACTTAAAAGCAAAGAGGTTCTTCTTTGAAATTGTTATGGGTAGAAAGGTATTTTGAAAAGAGGATTCCTCCATGAAGCAAAATCAGGAATCATGAAGCAGAATCAGAAAACAACAAATGAAATAATAAAACAATGAGATTTGTAAATATTTGACAATTTTTCTTACAGAGTCATCAGTTTATTTATTCACTTAAAAATCCACTTAATTGTTCATTCAGTAAACACACACTATGGACCTTAGTGTGTCAGGAACAATCTTAGATACTAGATAGCTATATAAGTGAGACATGCTTCATGACCTCAAATGGTTCAGAGTTTCTGTTATATTTTGGCCAAAATATAAACTGAAGAATTACAATTCAGTGAGTAAAGTTTTTATTGGAGTTGCAAACAGTGTACTGCTATGGGAGCCCAAATGTCTGTGGTGTTTATTAGAAATTATTCATACAAAATTTCAGGTATTTTGGAAAAAAGGGCTTTTGAGAATAGCTGGAGGATTTATAATAGTGATTTATCAGCAGTTACATGGGACTGTAGTCTGAGGAAAATAGGAGGAGGGGGTAATGATGGGGAGTCAGATGCTCTTGTCTTTCTCTGTTTCTTAGACTTTTCTTTGTCTTTCAAATCCAAGGATAGTAGTTGAGGATAGAGAAGTATAGGACATTAAAGGGTAATAGTTTTGAAATAATTTATTAGGATGATTGCTTCTCTGTTGAACTTGCTACTTGCAAAGGGAGTATAACAACAAGAAGAAGAATAATTTAAGTTATTGTTAAGTCACTAACAATAATGATTGAGTCACAATGGTGATTTTCAGTTATTTTTCTGAGCTTTACACACATCAGTTCATTAATCCTTACAATAACACTGATGGGGTAGCTACTATTATCTCCATTGTACTGATGGGGACAGTAAGGCAGAGAGAAGTGAATGAGTTGCTCAAGGTCACACAGCCAGTAAGTGGTCAGCTGTGGTTAGAACCGGGCCCTCATGCCCCAGATGTAAGCCTTTTAGAAGAGAAATGCTGAAGCAGCAAGTGATCCTCAAAACACTCATACTGAGATCAGCCCTTCTCTAATCCTGATGCTTTCTTCTTCGCTGTTTTACTGGGGGCAATGTAGTCTATAGGAAATCGAGATAATGATTATATTTTGGTATTTTCTGCTACTGGTTTATTTACGGGGCTCAGGGTCCTTGGTCTCCATATGCCCACCTATGTGATGGAGATGTTTTGGTACACTACTCCCTTGCTATCTTACAGACTAAGACAGGTGAGCTTGGTATCTTACAAAGAGGAAAATCAGTTTAGGTTATTTTATGTGTTGTGTATATATATATATATATATACATATCTCCACAATGGGGATTATGTCAATGACCCTCCACATTGTCACACATGTTCTTAATTTACCTTTCTGGGATGTTTATCTTCAATCCACTTTTCTTTTTTTTTTTTTTTACAGGACAGGGTATCTTTTATTAAATTTTCACATTATAAGAAAAAAGTACACAGGGCACTAATTATAAGAAACACCACAATTAACTGGGCATTATCTCTCTGTAAAGAACAGGCAAGCAATGTATCACTTTAGTAACATTTTTTCCTAGTCTTTCACTTTCTGTATCCTCTTTCCTTGATTTCTGAGAAGACATGGCTTGGTTCTTCATCTTTAAATCTTCTCCCAGAGTTTGCAAGCTTTCCACTCTGTTCTGAAGCTTCCTGCATGTTTTTCCTGTTTCTATTGGCTGAGACACCTGATTAACAGAATCAGGTGAATAAATAGGTTTGGTGGGTCTATACTGTGATGTGGAATCTACTTAATCTTCAACCAAACTAGTTAGGAGTGAGTGAACTGGAGACTTCTTAGGAGAAGAATAGAATGAATGAGAAGTTGAATTTTTCACACATGGACTTGCTGCAGATACTAATATGAAGCAACTAGGTGGATATTCTAGGTCCCAGCATGTAATGTGACTAGGTCTCTGCTAAGTGTTTCACTGGATTTGCTGCTGTGAGTGGAGTCCCTTAATGAGCTGTTGCTTACAGCCATATGAGAGACTCCCAGGGGCGGTGTTCCTCCATCTTCCTCAGTCATGCCCAGAGGTACAGGGACTCCTCAGTGACCACACTACTCACCTCTTGGGGAAGCTGTTTCAGGTCCCTTGTTGGGTTTTCGCTCAGTGTGTTAGATTTCATAGAATGATGAGATGCGAAGCTGGCTGTAGCCTGTGAAAATGGTATATTAGAATGAGAATGGGCGGCAGACGACTGCAGAACATGTGGTTTCAAAGAAGAATTGTAGGTGTATCTAGGGCCCTGCAGTTCTTTTACATCCAAAGTATGTTGAAGTTTTAGGTGCACAGAGTCTTGTTCCTGACATTGTATCATACCTTGGCATTCTGCAAACTACAAAGATGCCTTATCAAGAGCAACTTCCATATTAGCAAACTTCTCTTTTTTTTTATTAAAAAATTTTTTAAATAATTTATTTTGGTATCATTAATCTACAATTACATGTGCAATATTATGGTGATTAAACTTCCCCCTTCATCATGTCCCCTCCACCAACCCCATTACAGTCACTGTCCATCAGCGTAGTGAGATGCTATAGAGTCACTACTTGTCTTCTCTGAGTTGTACAGCCCTCCCCGTGCCCCCCCAACATTACATCTGCTAATTGTAATGCCCCCTTTTCCCCCTTGTCCCTCTCTTCCCACCCATCCTCCCCAGTCCCTTTCCCTTTGGTAACTATTAGTCTGTCCTTGGGTTCTGTGAGTCTGCTGCTGTTTTGTTCCTTCAGTTTTTTTCTTTGTTCTTATACTCCATATATGAGTGAAATCATTTGATACTTGTCTTTTTCGGCTTGGCTTATATCACTGAGCATAATACTCTCTAGCTCCATCCATGTTGTTGCAAATGGTAGGATTTGTTTTCTTCTTATGGCTGAATAATGTTCCATTGTGTATATACCACTTCTTTTTTATCCATTCAGCTACTGATGGGCACTTAGGTTGCTTCCATTTCTTGGCTACTGTAAATAGTGCTGCAATAAACATAGGGGTGCATATGTCTTTTTCAAACTGCGCTTCTGCATTCTTAGGCTAAATTCCTAGGAGTGGCATTCCTGGGTCAAATGATATTTCTATTTTGAATTTTTTGAGGAACCTCCATACTGCTTTCCACAATGGTTGAACTAATTTGCATTCCCACCAGCAGTGTAGGAAGGTTCCCTTTTCTCCACATCCTCACCAGCATTTGTTGTTGTTTGTGTTTTGAATGTTGGCCATCCTCACTGGTGATATGTCATTGTGGTTTTAATTTGCATTTCTCTGATGATTAACGATGTGGAGCATCTTTTCATGTGCCTGTTGGCCATCTGAGTTTCTTCTTTGGAGAAGTGTCTATTCATGTCCTCTGCCCATTTCTTAATTGGATTATTTACTTTATGTTTGTTGAGGTGCATGAGTGCTTTATATATTTTGGACGTCAACCCCTTATTGGACACGTCATTTATGAATATATTCTCCCATACTGTAGGATGTCTTTTTGTTCTACCGATGGTGTCCTTTGCTGTACAGAAGCTTTTCAGCTTGATATAGTCCCACTTGTTCATTTCTGCTTTTGTTTCCCTTGCCCGGGAGATATGTTCATGAAAAAGTCACTCATGCTTATGTCCAAGAAATTTTTGCCTATGTTTTTTTCTAAGAGTTTTATGATTTCATGACTTACATTCAGGCCTTTGATTCACCTTGAGTTTACCTTTGTGTATGGGGCTAGACAGTAGTCCAGTTTCATTCTCTTCCATGTAGCTGTCCAGTTTTGCCAACACCAGCTGCTGAAGAGGCTGTCATCTCCCACTGTATATCCAAGGCTCCTTTATCAAATATTAATTAACCGTATATGTCTGGGTTAATGTTTGGATTTTCTATTCTGTTCCACTGGTCTGTGAGTCTGTTTTTGTGCCAATACCAAATTTTCTTGATTACTGTGGCTTTGTAGTAGAGCTTGAAGTCAGGAAGCCTAATTCCCCCCGTTTTATTCCTCCTTCTCAGGATTGCTTTGGCTATTCGGGGTCTTCTCTGGTTCCATATGAATTTTAGAATCATTTGTTCCAGTTCATTGAAGAAAGCTGTTGGTAGTTTGATAGGGATTGCATTGAATCTATAGATTGCTTTAGGTAGTATAGCCATTTTGACAATATTTATTCTACCTAGCCAGAGCATGGGGTGGATTTCCATTTGTTAGTGTCCTCTTTAATTTCTCTTAGGAGTGTCTTGTAGTTTTCAGAGTATAGGTCTTTCACTTCCTTCGTTAGGTTTATTCCTAGGTATTTTATTCTTTTTGATGCAATTGTGAATGGAATTGTTTTTCTGATTTCTCTTTCTGTTAGTTCATCATTAGTGTTTAGGAAAGCAACAGATTTCTGTGTGTTAATTTTGTATCCTGCAACTTTGCTGAATTCAGATATTAGTTCTAGTAGTTTTGGAGTGGAGTCTTTAGGGTTTTTCATGTACTATATCATGTCATCTGCAAATAGTGACAATTTGACTTCTTCTTTACCAATCTGGATGCCTTTTATATCTTTGTTTTGTCTGATTGCTGTGGCTAGGACCTCCAGTACTATGTTGAATAACAGTGGAGAGAGTGGGCATCCCTGTCTTATTCCCGATCTTAGATGAAAAGCTTTCAGCTTCTTGCTCTTATGTATGATGTTAGCTGTGGGTTTGTCATATATGGCCTTTATGATGTTGAGGTACTTGCCATCTATACCCATTTTGGTGGGAGTTTTAATTATGAATGGATGCTGAATTTTGTCAAATGCTTTTTCAGCATCTATGGAGATGATCATGTGGTTTTTGTTCTTTTTGTTGATGTGGTGGATGATGTTGATGGATTTTCGAATGTTGTACCATCCTTGCATCCCTGGGATGAATCCCACTTGATCATGGTGTATGATCCTCTTGATGTACTTTTGAATTCGGTTTGCTAATATTTTGTTGAGTATTTTTGCATCTACGTTCATCAGGGATATTGGTTGGTAATTTTCTTTTTTGGTGAGGTCTTTGCCAGGTTTTGGTATTAGAGTGATGCTGGCTTCATAGAAAGAGTTTGGAAGTATTCCGTCCTCTTCTATTTTTTGGAAAACTTTAAGGAGAATGGGTGTTATTTCTTCTCTGTTTGTCTGTTAGAATTCAGAGGTGAATCCCTCTGGTCCAGGGGTTTTGTTCTTGGGTAGTTTTGGATTACTGCTTCAGTTTCGTTGCTGGTGATTGGTCTGTTTAGTTTTTCTGTTTCTTGTTTGGTCAGTTTTGTAAGGTTGTATTTTTCTAAGAAGTTGTCCATTTCGTCTAGGTTTTCCAGCTTGTGAGCATATAGATTCTCATAATATTCTCTTATAATTCTTTGTATTTCTGTGGGGTCCGTCATTCCTTTTCCTTCCTCATTTCTGATACTGTTTATGTGTGTAGATTCTCTTTTTCTCTTAATGAGTCTGGTCAGGGGTTTATCTATTTTGTTTATTTTTTCAAAGAACCAGCTCTTGGTTTCATTGATTTTTTCTATTGTTTTATTCTTCTCAATTTTATTTATTTCTTCTCTGATCTGTATTATGTCCCTCCTTCTGGTGACTTTGGGTCTCATTTGTTCTTCTTTTTCCAATTTCAGTAATTGTGTCTTTAGACTATTTGAGAATGTTCTTCCTTCTTTAAATAGGCCTGGATTGAGTATAATTTCCTCTTAGAACTGCCTTTGCTGCGTCCCACAGAAGTTGTGGCTTTGTGTTCTTGTTGTCATTCGTCTCCATATATTCTTTGATTTCTGTTTTGATTTGGTCATTAACACATTGATTAATTAGGACAATGTTCTTAAGTCTCCATGTATTTGTGAGCCTTTTTGGTTTCTTTCTAAAATTTATTTCTAGTTTTATACCTTTGTGATCTGAGAAGTTGGTTGGTATAATTTCAATATTTTTGACTTTATTGAGGTTCTTTTTGTGGCCTAGTACGTGGTCTATTCTGGAAAATGTTCCATGTGCACTTGAGAAGAATGTGTATCCTGCTGCTTTTGGGTGCAGAGTTCTGTAGATGTCTGTTAGGGCCATCTGTTCTAGTGTGTTGTTCAGTGCCTCTGTGTCTTTACTTATTTTCTGTCTGGTTGATCTGTCCTTTGGAGTGAGTGATGTTTTGAAGTCTCCTAAAATGAATGCATTGCTGTCTATTTTCTCCTTCGATTCTGTTAGTATTTGTTTCACATATGCCGGTGCTCCTGTGTTGAGTGCATATATATTTATAATGGTTATATCCTCTTCTTGGATTGACCCCTTTATCATTATGTAATGTTCTTCTTTATCTATTGGTATTTTCTTCATTTTGAAGTCTATTTTGTCAGATACAAGTACTGCAACACCTTCTTTTTTCTCCTTGTTGTTTGCATGAAATATCTTTTTCCATCCCTTCACTTTTAGTCTGTGTATATCTTGAGTTTGAGGTGAGTTTCTTGAAGGCAGCATATAGATGGGTCTTGCTTTTTTATGCATTCTGTTACTCTTTGTCTTTTGATTGGTGCATTCAGTCTATTTACATTTAGGGTGATTATCGATAGATATGTACTTATTGCCATTGCTGGCTTTAGATTCATGGTTACCAAAGGTTCAAGGGTTGCTTATTTACAATCTAACAATCTAACTTAACTTGTGAAGTTATTGTAAACACAGTCTGATGTTTCTTTATTTCTGTCCCTTCTTATTCTTCCTCCTCCATTCTTTACATACTAGGTGTTTTATTCTTTGCCTTTAGTTAGTATTTGAATGGTCTGCTTTCTTTCCTATGATTTTATTTCCTCTGGTGACATCTTTTTAGCCTCAGGGGAGCTTCCCTCTAGAGCAGTTCCTTTAAGATGTCCTGTATAGGTGGTTTATGGGAGGCAAATTCTCTCAGCTTTCGCTTGTCTGGAAATTGTTTAATCCCTCCATCATATTTAAATGATAATCGTGCCTGGTACAATATTCTTGGTTCAAGACCCTTCTGTTTTATTACATTAAATATATCATGCCATTCTCTTCTGGTCTGTAAGGTTTCTGTTGAGCAGTCTGATGATAGTCTGATGGGTTTTCCTTTGTAGGGGATCTTTTTTCTCTCTCTAGCTGCCTTTAATACTCTGTCCTTATCTTTGATCTTTGCCATTTTAATTATTATGTGTCTTGGTGTTGTCTTCCTTGGGTCCCTTGTGTTGGGAGGTCTGTGGGCTTCCATGGACTGCGAGACTATTTCCTTCCCCATCATGGGGAAGTTTTCAGCAATTATTTCTTCAAAGACACTTTCTATCCCTTTTTCTCTCTCTTCTTCCTCTGGTACTCCTATAATGCGAATATTGTTCCGTTTGGATTGGTCATACAGTTCTCTTAATATTCTTTCATTCCTAGAGATCTTTTTATCTCTCCCTGCCTCAGCTGCTCTGTATTCCTGTTCTCTGATTTCTATTCCATTAACAGTCTCTTGCATCTTGTCCAGTCTGCTGCTAAGCCCGTCGATGGCTTGTCTTATTTCTGCATATTCTTTCCTCACTTCCCTCACTTCCTCCCTCATCTCTTGAATATTTCTCTGTAGATCCATCAGCATGGTTATGACGTTTATTCTGAATTCTTTTTCAAGAAGATTGTGCATTTAAATCTCTTCAGGCTCCCTCTCTGGTGTCGTCTGGGTGAGCTTTGTCTGTACCATATTCCTCTGTCTTTTCATGGCGATAGAAGTGGCCACTGGCAGGTACCACGTATGTCAGCTGGGCTCTTTAAGACCCCCTCGTGGGGTGCCGAGTCCTCTCAGCTGCAGATGCAGGTTGTGCGCTGTCCTGTGTATTCTGGTCTCTCTTTTAGGAATAGTTGTATTTGCTGTATTTCCATAGATATATCTGGTTTTGGGAGGAGCTGCCCTGCTCACACCACTATCTTCCCAGAAACCTCCGCTTTTATTTTCATAGAATCCTATAATTATAGAGTTAGAATAGTCCTCAAAATTCTAGTTGAAATCCCTTATGTCACTAGGAAGAAACTGCCATAGGGGGACGTTGAATGTCATTCTATTCCCAAGATTTTGGTGGCCGAGCTCTGAGGACAATCCAAGCCTCTCAGTTCTTGCTCAGTGCTCTCTAGAGCTGCCTTTCAAAGTGGAGTATGTTAGATAAGCACCCTACACTTTCTAAAATCCTATCTTTGTGAAGGTTTTGAAGAAATTAAAAAAATACATGTGTGTGTATGCCACATTTATAAATTGTAAAGATAAAGCAAAAGCCTTCAAATAATGACTTTATGGGATTCTTTATAAAAGTACCTTTTTTAAATGACGTGCCCTAACATGGATCTTATTGAGGTAGAATACTTTCAAAAAGTAAATATCATATAGCTCTATTTTCTAAATAGTACCTTCCGGCTGCATTCACACACTCACTCTGCTCTCCCCCTGACCTCAGGCCCCATTTCTATTTCCTCGGTTCTTCCCCCTAGTTCAGTAAGGCGGGACTCTACTATATAGCCCTCACCAGGTTCCCATGTCAGCAAGTTTGAAAGGCTAAAGTAACTTTCTTCTTCAGGGAAGGGTTTTCAATAAATCATCACTTGAATCTATTTATAAGCATTTTTCTCTTTTTATTTTATAAAACTATTCTTTGCTGTTTCTTTTAAATGAATACCCTACTGGTGATGATGTGAACCATGGAGATGGGCTGTTTTCATTCTCAGAAGAAACACAGGACTAGTAACTTCCTCTTTCTTTCACAGCCCTTCAGTATAACCTTCTTTAGTACACAACCTTTCCTTTCCTTCCATTTTCCTAGTCTCTCAATTTCAGCTTCATCCTTGCACATGATGTTACCTTCTTTCAGTCGTAAGTATTTTGATTTTCCAGAGGGGTTAGGAAAAGTGACTTTTACCCTGGATGATACTGGCTTCTTCATCACATCTTCATCTAAAGAAAGAGAATGGACAATAGATATAGATGGTAGCTATTTTTTTTAAAAAAAGCCTTTGTATGAGTATAGCCCAGCATCACCTGAGTCAGTTAATCTTTTACTATTTCAGGATCTATGTGATAGCCTCCCTAAATTCCTAACACTGGCATGGTAACCGGTCACTGTGTGTGGTCACTGAGAGCTTGGCCAAATGCACGGCATTGTCAGTAAGGAAGAACTTTTGCACAGATTCTTGTTTTTCCCCAAAGCATTTGTTCCCTTGAGGAGAGTTCACAGTTCACTTACCTAGAGGGAGGGTCTCTGTACTCCTAGGTATCTCCATAGCCATCCTCTAGATGCTACATCCCTGCAGATTAAGTGCAGGATGGGAATTCACTAGGTGTTGTTAAAAGGGAAGCAGGCTTTCTTAGATTCCACATATAAGTAAGATATGCGGTATTGCTCTTTATCTAGTTTATTTCACTTAGCATAACATCTTCATTTATTCATATTTGTGCAGATGGCAGGATCTCTTTTTCTAGAGTCTAAGTATATATATATTATATGCATATATAATATATTATTAATTATAATTTAAAATTATAAAATTATTAATTATAAAGTATATATTAACATATACAGACATCTCACATATATACCATGTGAAGATACATTAATTAGCTTGATGACAGTACTCATTTCACTGTGCATATGTTTATCAAATCATGTTGTACACCGGAAAGATACACAATTTTTATTAGGGAAAAAAACAGCCAAAAAGAAAAAAAAAAGAGGAACAGGCTTACATCCAGATACTTTGAGGGTTAGGTGGGTGAATGCAGGATGAAGTAAAACCCTCTTGACCAACTGATAAGCTCCTTTGAGAATAAGTTCTGGGTCAGAACAGCTATCCCCTCCTGAAGGACAGCCTTGGAAAGAAATGTCCTAACTCAGTTTTCATGGATGGCTTACCTCTTCCAAGAATTCCCCACAAACGTAATTCCTTGCTGTGGATTTTAATGGCACAATCTCCAAATTTTCTTAGTGTGTGGATAGAGCATTCCTAAATATTTACAGCAAATGCAGTCAAATTTTTTAAGAACCAGCATGTGCTGGACAAACCTCATTAAAGACACAGAAGATAGATACTGTTTTAAAAAGTTTGTCACTATGATAAATTCCATCTGACTTCGGTAGTTTGTCAATAATAATATAACATTAAATGATAATTAAACAATAACAATTAAATCCTTTGAACTGCATTTCCTAATTATTTTTAAACAAACAATTCATTTCTCTAAATGAAGCTCTTGTATATTTAGTTTAAGCCACATCATCCTTTTCCTCTGAAACCCATTTCAGCTTATTCAGATAGGAACCACAGGGATAGTTATAAATTGCAAATCTTGTTAAGCTAGTGTCAATTTTATTCTAAAATATATTGGAAGCTGTTAAAATTCAGTTTTCTTACTGTAGACTGCGTGATTCGGTCTTCTGCTGTCTCTTTATTCTGTGCTTGGGCCTTGATCGGCGGCAGGTCTTCGGCAGTTCCTGGAAACTCTTGCCTGCCACAAGGCCTTTGTATTTGCTGTTCCCTCGTCCTAAAATGCTTTTCTCCTACTTTCAAAGTTAGTTGGAATGTCACCAATTCAGAGAAGCCCTTCTATAAAAGCTTTCACTCTACATAACCACCATTATTCTCTATCATAACCCCCTTTTTATTTCCCTCTTGTCTCTTATCAATAATGATAATTATTTATTTTACTTATTTATATTTAATTCATTTGCTCACTGTTTATTAATTGTCTGTCTATATTTCTAAAATGGAAGTTCAATGAGACAGAAACTGAGTCTTTCTTATTCACTATATTCTCAGCAGTTAGCACATAGTAGATATTCTCTAAACAGTTGTTTGATAAACGAGTGAATAATTTATTGAAGTGATACAGAAGCTATATATTCTGAGATTGGGCTTTCAGTGTCACATGCACAGTCTTGTTCTGACATACGTCAAGGCACAGACGGAGGCCAGGCTTAGAGCTGTTGTGGTTCTATAACACTTCAGTCCAAGACCACGTTCATGTGTGTGCTGGTTAGTCTGTCACTGAAGATGTGGCATGGGTGTGTGTGTGTGTGTGTGTGTGTGTGTGTGTGTGTGTGTGTCTGAGTGTTGTTGGCTTGGGGAATAGGGAGTTTGGTTGGCTGCCTGACTATTGGCTTGAGATGCTCCTGTAAATATTTCACTTTTCAACTCGATGATTGTGAGAGTGGAGGGAGGCATTTAACAAGTAATAGGAAGGGATGAATGCTGTGTATGTTTTCCCTGAGGAATAAATCAGGTAAGTTATAATTCTTAATGCAAGTATGTCTTCTTAGTTAACCATTTTATTTCATATCTTGGACACTGAGGTACATAAGTAAATCTCTTTGACACTTTTTTCTGGTAAAATGATCCTTTCTATTCTATAATACCTAAAGTGTGTTTGTCTTTCAAAGATGTCAGCATACATTCACCTAGACTTTTTCCTTCTAGATTAGTGCAATGTTCTCTTCCTCCTTGATAGAATGGCAAAGAACTGATTAGAGGAGGAAAGCGTCACTTGTAATCAGAATTTTCTTATCAGTATCTCCTGTGATAATAAAAAAAAGCTCAAGATCTTGTAACGGTATTAACTGCATCGTACTATTCATTTCCTTTTAGTAACAAGAGGACAATTATTTTATTAAGAACAAATAGCCTAATTATTTGCATCTGTTCAAAAATGACACAGCATAGTAACAAAATTGTAAACAAACTAAATAATCATAATGTTCCAGATGCTTTCTGTCGAGATGTTTTGATTGCAGGGAACCCACAGTTGGCTCATCAGTGAATATAAATGAGTAGTGTGCTGTGAGTTTACAATCACATACTTGTACTTTTTGTTGTGGAGGCTATGGGGCACCTCCTCCAGGTAAGTACATAAAACCATTGCTTTCTGGAATCCTAGGAAATGTGTCGTTCTGGATAATCACATATTTGAGCAAGTGGAGCAGCATTATCTTTTAATTAAAATCTTTCTAAACTGAATTTTAGATTTCCCTATCTTACTAAACATGTTTAATTAACTCATTGAGACCCACATTGGCTATTCTTGGGTGTGGGAATACTTACGCTTTTGTTAAATAGCCCCACAGTGCCAAACTTTCTCCGTGTTTATGGTTTGTGCCTTTTGAGTCAGATTCCTGGCAAACACTGGTCTTTTCTTGGTGTGTCTACTTTGTGGGACATCCCTTCATTAAAATACAATGCTCTTGTGACATGTTAGATTTGGAAGTCATATGTCTATGCTTGCTAAAATTATGCACAAATTGAGTTAGTAGATTCCCAGGAAGAACTACTTGATTTCTCCAGTCAATAGTATATATAAGCTTTCATGCCTGGATACCGTCACATCTATTTGGTTTTACAGAACTTTAACTTTTTTTTCTCTGCTTACCTCCTGAGGCAAGGAACTACAGTCAAGTGTCACATCAGTAAAACAGCAGCAACTCTTCAGTATTGGCTGTTGGTCACAAGAAATACTTTGGCATGACTTTTTTTTATATTACTTAAAAAAGGAAGCATATGTGGTAAAATGAATTATTATCTTATTTTTATTTGATGGGTTTTGTTCTCTCTAGTAGTGTTGGGTTTAATACTAAACCTTAAGTGAAATTTTAGCAATAGTCTTATTCCCACTGTTACCTTGAAACAGCAAACATACCCATTTCTCAGGTCACTGCATCTTCTTCTACCTTCCTCAAACAGTGGGTAAAATGCATGGTCATTGGAGTAATGGATATGGTCACAGCCAGAACAATTTTCACATAGGGCCCTGCATTGTTGATTATTGTAGCTGCTAACCTATTACTAAGAATTAAACTGTATAGTTTGGTTAAGGAAAAAAATGTCCATTCACTACCCATGAAGCCCTGGGATCTCTTTGACAGATTAAAAAATGACTAGATCAGCGTACCTAATATTAGATTACAAGCCTAAATTCCCAAGTTGGCTAGATTTCTCAACAACAACAATAAATCTAGAAAGAACAGGCTGCATCTCTTATTACCAGTCTAAAAATGTGACTATTTCAGAAGTAGCTACATACATTGCTTCCTAAGGGAGTTGTTTGGGGGAAGGATTAATGCATTTCTAAGTTTCAGAAAAAAAAGAGAAATCTGTAACCTAAACAAGTTGAGATTTTGGTTTCAGATATGTGACACACTTCATCTGGTTTCAATGTTTCTGATTTTCAGGTCATCACTTACTCTTTCCCTGTCTTGTTTTACCAAATGAAAGATGGGGCGACCAAACCTGTCCGAATGTAATCTTCTAATGACAGAGAACTGGAGATGATTTTGAAAGCAGTAATATAACTAGTTAAGAGCTATTGTGAGTAATTATAATTTCTTTATTTTTCATAGCCATATTATGAAAAAAAGTGAAGAAATGGAACCTGCAAATTACACCAGGGTGGCAGAATTTGTTCTCATTGGCCTATCCCAGACCAGGGAGGTGCAACTGGTCTTGTTTGTTATGTTTCTATCCTTCTATTTGTTCATTCTTCCAGGAAATATTCTTATTATTTGCACCATCAGGCTTGACCCCCATCTGACCTCACCCATGTATTTCCTTTTGGCTAATCTGGCCTTCCTTGACATTTGGTACTCCTCCATCACAGCCCCTAAAATGCTTGTAGACTTCTTAGTGGAAAGAAAGGTAATTTCCTTTGGTGGATGCATTGCACAGCTATTCTTCTTGCACTTTGTTGGGGCCTCTGAGATGTTCCTGCTCACAGTAATGGCCTTTGACCGCTATGCTGCTATCTGCCGCCCCCTCCACTATGCCACCATCATGAATCGACGTCTCTGCTGCATCCTGGTGGCTCTCTCTTGGATGGGAGGCTTCGTTCATTCTATAATACAAGTAGCTCTCATCGTTCGACTTCCCTTCTGTGGGCCCAATGAGTTAGACAGTTACTTTTGTGACATCACACAGGTCGTCCGCATTGCCTGTGCCAACACCTTCCCAGAGGAATTAGTGATGATCTTTAGCAGTGGTCTGATCTCTGTGGTGTGTTTCATCGCTCTCCTAATGTCCTATGCCTTTCTCCTGGCCATGCTCAAGAAACACTCAGGCTCAGCTGAGAGTACCAACCGGGCCATGTCCACGTGCTATTCCCACATCACCATTGTGGTGTTAATGTTTGGGCCATCCATCTACATTTATGCTCGCCCATTTGACTCTTTTTCCCTAGATAAAGTGGTGTCTGTGTTCCATACTGTAATATTCCCTTTACTTAATCCCATCATCTACACATTGCGAAACAAGGAAGTAAAGACAGCCATGAGGAAGTTAGTCAACAGATACATTTTATGTAAAGCGAAGTGAAAGTTAAATGGCATGTTCTGTAGTATTCCGAGGGTCATTGCTCTGAAGTAGGCAGCATTTCACTACCTCCTTTTGTCTGAGTTCTTAAAATCCCAGTAGGTTTTTCCTCTACTCATGAAAAAACAAAGAAATTCTGATGGCAATAAATTTACTCACTCCCTCCCTGAAACTTCTGGTAGATCACGATTGAAATATAAAATATAATTATGGTCTGCTAAAACACACATTTTCACTAGTTGTTTATTGGGTGAATATTCTGGAGAGGCTTTGGCTATGAGGAGAATGTGTGTTAATGAATAATAAAATAAATAAGACCTGGGAGACATGTCCACTATGGATATGAAGAAACTAGTGGCTAGCATATGAATGTGAGTAGCTTGAAGTAACCAAATTAAATAGTGTCATGTTTCATTCAGTCTTAGCCCCGTAGGGTGGTGTTTGGTAAGCCATCTTCCCGGGACTGGAAAAATAGATTATTTTGTCTATCTCTTCCTCTTCCCAGAGTTATGATTAGAAACTAAGGATTATTTATATAAGATATTTCAACTCATATTTAGTTGTAGCCCCTCAACAGTATTGGTAATAGAACTCAAGATTTCATCACATCTTGGAAACAGTTTTTATGAATTAATTGCAGAGTGTAATTTACTACATGAGACCCTTCTCTTTTCAAAGGAAGTCTCTAGCTAATGAGTGGTTTTTATAGCCAGCCTCCATTTACATCCTCTGGTGTGAAAGCAGACTCAGAGGCAAAGGAGTCTAGGTTGGGCAGGGTTGGCAGGCATCCAGCTGGGCAATTTTTTAAAAGATTATCTTTTTTTTGTCATTTTTGTGTTTTCTGTATTCATTAATTCTGTCTCTCATGTTAAAATAAATTAGTAGAGTGCTGCTTTTTTTAGCACTATCATTCAGATTTCTTCCCCGTTAAACTATTTTTTAGTACATATGGAAGAGACCTATTGAATTCCCATAATCCTCTAGTGACTAGAGATCAATTTACTATTTCCTGACACAGAGAACCCAATTACTACCATGCTTCAGAACATAAAACATAGATTAGAATATTTGAGTTCATACAAATTTATTTATTTATATTAATTTTTTAGTTTCAGAACCAGGGGGTCTATCCATCAAAGAGTGAGAGCACTTTGTGTGCTTTGAGGTTTAATATTAAATTTGATAACATAATGTGACTAGATTTTGAGGGAAATAGATTCCTGTCATCATCAGGAATGAATATATATCAAGAATGATGAAAGCAATCCCAGGGTTACTCTTTGTCTATATTCTATTTATAAACTGAAGAGGCAATTTGT
This sequence comes from Phataginus tricuspis, assembly GCA_029783875.1. Lineage (NCBI taxonomy): Eukaryota > Metazoa > Chordata > Mammalia > Pholidota > Manidae > Phataginus > Phataginus tricuspis. The sequence continues at coordinate 78,421,902 of JAQQAC010026072.1, forward strand.
GCCAGACCCAGTGGACCACAGGCACACAGGATGGAATGACGTTGCACAAAATTTGTTCTTTGTTTTGGGAATTTTTCTGTATGATGACCCTCTCTCATCTTCAGAGTTACAGTGACTTCTCTTCTAAGAAACCAAAGATACTGATTGAAATGATCATTCCTGAATTTTGAGTTGACTTCTCATTGCCTGAAAATTAATAAAACAGTAGACTTCTCTAATATTTTACAAGAGAGTATGGAAAAAACATCTCACATACAAAAGATATATACATACATAATAAAAAAATGATTGAGTTATATTTCTAGATTTTGTGTTATTTTATTATTATTTCTCAGCTAGACTTCTATTCATTTTGTCCCTCATACTTCATTCAGCTAGGATTAAAAAGACTATTGACTCAATATGCTCTGCAAACACAAGTATATTGCTGCTACAGAAAGATATTTGTTGAAAATATTAAAGCTAGGAATAAGAAGAAAAGACACCAGACATAGTAGTGTAATGGAGAATTGCTTAATTAAAATACTATCTGGAATTAATTTTGATAGAAAAGTAGGAACTTTTGGCATACTGAAAAGCAGTGACTGAGCCTGACTCTCGGAGGATATGATTGGTATAAAGACTTGTAGTAGTTCTCAAGAGGGGGCAACTTCAACCTTCAGGGGATATTTGACAATGTCTGGTGACGTTTTTGGTGATCACAGCTGAGGAATGCGGTTGGCATCTCATATATAGAAGCCACAGGTGCTGCTGAAGCTGCCTCAGCTACCCCTGACGAATTATCAGGCCCCAAATGTCACCAGGATGGAGCTTCTGAGCAGGGATCTAAGATCTTGCCTTAGAAAATGAGCGGGAACAAAAGGCAGGTTAGTGTAGGATAAATAGGTATTATTGTCTTAACTAATCTTTTCACTTGCAGTGCTGCCTCTTGGGGACAGAACTCAAGATTTTTTCACATCCTGGAAACAATTTTTTATGATATTACAGAGTATAGAAAGATACTGCTGTCCTGATTTTATCCTTTTGCTGAAGATTCTTCAATCTTCCCTTAGCTGGAATAAATCTGTCCTCTGGTACATTAATGGCATAGGGAATGCTCATTAAGTACAAGAGTTTCTGGGTTAAAGTACTTTTAAAACTGTCTTGAGACTTGATAGCTTCTTTTAGTATAAAATCCTTGTATATTTCCTATAAGTTCTTTTGAAAATCTTGCTCCATTTGTTTTTTTCTTTAACTTTCTATGTTGCTGTTGTGATAAGTCTGATGTTAACTTCAAAGGAAAAACCCTTTGGAGGTAATTTTTTTTTTTTGTATGGGGGTCCATGGTCTATTTTCTTCATACTTAAAGTCCTGTAGTTTAATATGATATGTCTCACTGTTGATGAGTCTGTGCCAGTTTTTCCTCAGTATTCATTTCAGAAATACAGTACTTATAGTTTTAAGTATTTGTTTTTTTGTAACTATAAGGCTACTTTCATCTGATAGACAACATCCAAAGAAGAAGAAGAAAGAAGACTTCTGCTACCTGGTTTCAAGGCTCATTATAAAGCTACAGTAACAGAGTGGTATTGATGTAAGGATAGACCAGACAGACTCATGCACCATGATAGCATGTACAGAAACAGACTCATACAAATGGTAAATTGGCTTTTGTCAAAGGAACCAATACAATTCACTGGGAAAGGGAAATTTTAAACAAATGATGCTAGAGCGACTGAATACTCACATGGAAAATAACGGACTTCTATCTCACTGCACATACAAAATTAAATTCACTTGGATCACAGACCTAAATGTACTACTTAGAAATACAAAGCTTCTAAAAGAAAACATAGAAGAATATGTTTTCTTATGTATTTGGGATAAGCAATGACTTCTTAAACAGCACAAGAGAAGCTATAATCATAAAAAGTGATAAAGTGAACCTCAAAAAAACGACTGCTCTTTGAAATACACCATTATGAAACTAATAAGCAAATAACTCACTGGGAGGGAAATTTGGAATCTCTTAACCTCTCTCCAAAGTAAAAATCAGGCAAATATTTTAATAGATGATTCAGAAAAGAAGATACAGAAATGAGTGGTTAGCTCATGGGAAGATGCGCGGCATCACTAGTCCTCTGAAATGGTTCATGACACTGATCAGGCGTTCTGACAAAGCACCCCTCCGCTACTCTGCAGAACAGGCATGGATTTGCCTCAGCAAACCTCAGAAGGAAAAGAAAAGGTTCATCATGGGCCCCCAGAAGCACAAAACATTATGGATACTACACACTTTCATGAAAATAATGCAGCTGTGTCACCATGTGTCAGTGTTGTCAGGCCCATGGGTCAGAATTGTGAGCCTGATAAAGGAGGTGCTGGACTACAGGCTCTGGATGGACTCGTTTGCATATGAAAGGTACATTTGTGGGTGAGTAGTTGACTATCCCTAGGAATCGGCTAGCTCTTTCCAGAGCTGGTCTAATGTACCAACATGTCAAGGCATCAGAAATACAGAAAATAAAAAGGCACGATGAGCACAAACACAAACGTTGGTGAGCTGGCAGAACAGCCTGAACTCAGACGTTCCTGTTGGGAATTCAAAATAGTTCAACCACTTTGGAAAAATGAACAGCAATTTCAGGGAGCCGTAAACATACTTCCACCTTATGAATCCTCCCTGTAATCCTTGCGGGTGTTTAGCCAAGAGAAACGAAAACACATATCCAAAAAATGACATATTAGAATCTTCATAGAAACTTTATTTATAGTCTAAGATATGAAACAACCCAATTGCCCATAAAAAATGAAAATGATAAAACCTTGGTGTGGTACCATATGAAGGAACATTATCCAATAATAAAAAGGAACAGCTATAGATAATGCAACACGAACCTCAAAATCATAATGCTGAATTAAAAGCCAGGTAAGATTGAACTGAAGTCACAAGGCTCTTTTTAATAAAATCTAAGGAAAAGCAAAACTAATGTCTGGTAGAAGCTAGAAAGTGGCTGCTCACCGTGGTGGTGGTCGCAGGGAAGGTTGATGATCACGAAGCAACTTTCAAAGTGATGGAAATATTCTAAATATTGTTTGGAATAGTCGTTCCTTGAGTGTGTAGATGACAGAAGTTATCAAGTCCACCACATATCTGTGCATTCTAATCTATATAAATAATACTTTAAGAAATGTAACAATTTATTTTCATGCTTGCTTGTAAACACTTATAATTTCTTGAAGGACATAATAGAAATTGATATTAACTTTCTGTTGTGAGGTATGGACATGTGGAGGATTGAGATGGGAAGGAGATTTCTTATGTACAAATTATCTTTTAAATAAATTTGAATATGAATATATTATTTATTCAAAAATAAATACATTAAAAAAATAGATATGTTAAAAGCAGAATGTCTGATTTCCAACCCTAACCTTTTCCTGTTATCCCTGTATTTGTAAATACACAGCCATCTACACAGTTATGCCATTCAGAGTCCCTGGAGTTATTCTTGCTTCTTCACCTCTCATATCCAGATCAGCAACATGTCTCCTTGACTATTTCTTCAGAATCTATCTTTGGTATAAATTCCTTCCTCTATCTCCTGTACTATTTCCTACCTAACCTACCATCATCTCATTATAGTGCTTCAAACACTCCCTAACTGGTCTCCTGGCTTCTGTTCTGCCTTCTGTAACCCATTCTTTACTAGTAACCAGAATAATCTTTTTAAAATGTAAATCAGATAATGGCCCATAGCTTCTCAAATAGAATGATGACCAGTTGCCATTTGGTCTGTATCTGGCCTTTCCTCTCTCTCCAGCCTTCTACTCATTTCCCCACCTGCCCGCTACTATCTCACCTTCTTTGCCTGTCTGCTTCTTTCTCCTCCTTTCTGCTTCTCAGTGCACCATCCCCGTACTGCTTCACGGCCTTTCACCAGCCCTTTCTTCAGATCGTCACACAGTGGGCCTATTCTAGACATTCAGATGAGCTGAAATGCCATCTCCTCAGAAAGGCTGTCCCTGGCCAGGGCGCCTGGAACAGTAGTCTCTTCCTAGCATATCCCTCGGTTAGATGTCTGTCACAGCACTCACTACTATCAGATTTTTTTTCTCTGGTGTGTTTGCTTACTGTCGTCATGCCTTAGGGTGTAAAACCCCCAGGAATGGGAACCTTTTTTGTCTCATTTGGTGCTACATTGCTGACATTACAGATAGCCTGGTTCCTGATTTTAGCTTCTATGGTAATCTAAAATGATAAATTTTTACCAGCAGGAATAAGAACTCTCCATTCTGAGGAACAGTTTAGATCATCAAGTTAATTTTATTTTAAATATTTTGGCAAACATTAGAAAGCAAGGCCTTATATCTATAGTTACGAAAGAAAACCTCACATTAAAAAAAATCTTTGGTAGCAATAAAGACTGTCATTTACTCCAAGATGGGAATTTTTCTCCCCATACATTTCTCCACATATTTATCTGTTGAGTTTGTTTGTATTTATGGTTTTCTGGAATATGCATTTCTATACCTCTCTGTTTTCTCATGTTCATTTCTCATTTTCCAAATATGGTTTTGCATTTGTTCCTGTCCTTAATATCTTTTTTCTAAATTTTTGTGTATATTTTTGTATTTATAACTTTGTTTATCTCTTCCACCCTCTACTTTTTGCATTTTCTATGCCTCCTACTTCTCTTTCTCTGGATTAGACATAAATTAGAATGAAATATGATTATGCACCGTATTCAAAATCTTTTTAAGGTGAAAGAATATTTTACTTTAATACTTTAATATTGAAATCAACTATCATATATATCCACCAACGCTTATATTTCATTGTGCATATCTCAGTAGATAGTCAAAATGAGATTAAATTGCCTCCTTGGCAAACTCTAGAACACTGTACTGCATCTCCAAATATGTCAGGTTTTTTTAATAAGTTACTTATTTGTTATTTTGCAGTATTTTTGAAGTGAATTAGTGCAATACATCATTGAAGTATCAATTTAAAGTCAAATGCCCTATAGATTTATATTTGTCATCCCAATGGTTTGGCCCTCTTTAAGCCTCTGTCCAGGCATTTTCTTCATCTTTTGATTCCTTCACAGTAAACACAGCCTTTGGTACTTGTTCAGCAAAATGCATAGCCATTTGTGTGTAAGGAGTGTAATGGGTCCTGTTTTTATTCTGGGAACTCCACTGGCCAATGCCATGAAAATATTTTTAAAAATTGAATGTTTAGTATTTTGACTTTTTTCAGTAGTTAGAAAATCTGTCTCTTTAAAACAAACTCAGACCTACTAAAATTTAAATGATCTTGCTTTCTACATGGTTCTTATTTTCTTTCTGTTTAATACTATTTCATTGAAAAATATATATTTCCTCATCATTGCTTTGGCAAAGCACAGTAGACAATTGTTCCCCAAAAATGAAAAACAAGAAATACCAAGACCACACTGGGGTCTATTTAGGAGGACATCTCCGCTAGAGGAATTAGTCCTATCACTTTTTTTTACCAAGAATGATTATGCAAAGAAGTCTTTATGAACATCACTTCCTCTTTGCCTGTCTCTTTGTCAGCAGAAATGTGTTGACTCTAACATATTTACCACCTACTTGATCACATTTTTCCTTTCCTAATCAAACGATTTCTTATCAATTACACTATTTTTCTCTTTCTGAATTGCATTGTAAAATATAAAATAACCTTCCTTGGCCTTCTACTCATCCAGACCTGATAAATGTGCATGAAATTCCAGTTATCTCTGTCACTGATAACAATGTTGATTTTGGAACTCAGAAGTGACACAGGCTCTGTTAACTGATATGTATTTTAGAATTTGTGCCTAAATAGATCTCTAGTCTAATTCTTTGGTGATAGTGTTGGCATTCTAATAATTCCCATTGAAAGTGTTCTAAAACTTTCTTAACCTTCAAATTCCCAAAGTACATTCTTTGTGGCATCACAAATTGTGTATTTCAAAATGTAAGAGGCCCCTCTGTGAGAAGGGATATTTAAGAACAAAGGCAGGAATAATCAGTGATTGTCCCTTCTGTTTGGACATGATGTCTGCGGTGTGGGAGTAGTGTTGGATTGCTAGAGAGGTAAACATTTTTGTCATTCTTCATATTTATAAGGAACAGAAAGAAGGAATAAGTAGAAACATAACTCTTCAGGTGGGACATCTGCTGTTAGAATGCAATGATCAGAATTACTGTAGAAATAGACTAATAAATGAGGTCTGAATTCAATAGTACAGCAGCGCCGTTTAGCTTCTCAATAATATAGCTCTAGTTCATCCTGGTACCAATAATTACTTTATTGGAGATACATAAAGCTTTTACTAAAATACCAATTGTCTTAGGGTTATTAGTGCTTGGTCTTAAACTGACATGTCATATATTAACTGAAAGAAGTGAGGTTAGATGGTAATGAGGCATCTGCTAAAGAGTCAACAGAAGGGCAGAAGGGCATGATGCGAAATGGAACATGGCACAATGGAAAAGCTTGCCACTCTTAACCTTATAGGTACTTAAAAGGTTATTTTATGTTTTAAAAACAGCTCAATGCTTGAAAGAGTGTAAAATAACCAATGGTACGATGTGCAAGATTCACTCTACTTAGGAATGAGTAGAGATATATTCCTGACTTATCTAACATCAAGTTTTGTGTACTGAAGGAATAATAAATATTGAAGCCAGTGAAAGCCTAAGTAAAGAAGCACAGAAAAACAGAAAGGAAGGAAGAAAAGAAGAAGGGAACAGGAAGCTAATTTGGATGGTGCCATTTACAAATTTTTGTGCTTCAGTTTTGCTTTAGAAACAATGTGTGTGTGTGTGCGTGCACACATTTGTATGAGTGTGTATGCCCCTTTGTGATTTAAAGTATCTCTCATAATTCCCACATTTGATTATACATGGGAATCTCTAGATCAATTAATCTGTTTGAGTTTAGACATAAAAAAGCAGATATTTTGATGTTTTGAATGGATGTGCCATCCTGAATATTTCCTTTGGTTTTTTGATTGGGACTATAATGTTTTTCTCTTCCTTCTTTCCCACTCTTCTCTTCTCTTTCAAAAGAGGAAGTTCAAAAAATGGGGCATAATAATATATGTATAGAAATTCTGTTATTATTGTTTTCAATAAGTTATCATATCTGGTGAGTGAGCACATTCTCAATTTTAAGACCTCTATATAGATATGCCTCCAATCTTAGTTTCTCCAGAATGATCAAGATTCCTTTTATTTAAGTCAGGTTAACGGGTTGCTATTCTATAGAGAAAAAAAATATTTCAAGTAAACACAGCTTTTTCTAAACCTTTTTAGGTCAACATTCCTAAAATGTAATTTACATATAGTAAAGGTACCAATTTCTGTATAGCTTAATGCCTCAATACTTTTTGATAAATAGACACTTGTATCCCTTACAGTCCAGATATGGAACATTCTGTCACCTTAAAAAGCTCAGTCATTTCTGTCACCTTAAAAAGCTCAGTCATTTCTGTTTGCTGTCAATCGCCACCTCACCAATCATATCAAACCTGAAGAACTTGGTAATGTGGCTGAGTTTTTTCTTAGTCAGAAACACTTTAATTTACCTCACACAAATAATAAACAAACCCAGGGCAGGGGCATTTCAGAGTTTCACAGGAGAAAACAGTTAAATAGAAGCACAGGACTTCTATTGTTTTTTGCTTTTAGAAATGTGAGTTTGAGAAAGCAGAGAGAGTGTGACTTCAAAACAAGGGTGCTGGCAGTTATGAAATGTGTTAGAATAAAGAGTGGAAAAAATTCCTTAGGTTGTGGGAGAGTGATGATATGATATGTATGCGGCACACACTGCTTTTCATTCAAGAAGAACAAGACCCAGAGGAAAAAGATGGAAATAAACTCCCTACTCCTTGATGTTCTAGAGGGAGAGGAGATGGAGATGCAAAATAGCACGGTGGTGACAGAATTCGTCCTCCTCGGGCTGACCCCGTCTCGAGATATTCAGCTCCTGGTCTTTGTGCTCATCTTAATTTTCTACCTCATCATCCTCCCTGGAAATTTCCTCATCATCCTCACCATCAGATCAGACCCTGGCCTCACGGCCCCCCTCTACTTCTTTCTGGGCAACCTGGCCTTCCTGGATGCCTCCTACTCCTTCATTGTGGTGCCCAGGATGCTGGCAGACTTCCTCTCCGAGGACAAGGTGATCTCCTACAGAGGCTGCATCACTCAGCTCTTTTTCTTGCACTTCCTTGGAGGAGGGGAGGGTTCACTCCTTGTTGTGATGGCCTTTGACCGCTACGTCGCCATCTGTAGGCCTTTACACTATTCCACTGTCATGAGCCCCAGAGCCTGCTATGCCTTGCTGTTGGCTCTGTGGCTTGGTGGCTTTGTGCACTCCATTATCCAGGTGGCCCTCATCCTCCACTTGCCCTTCTGTGGCCCAAACCGACTGGATAACTTCTTCTGTGATGTGCCTCAGGTCATCAGGCTGGCCTGCACTGACACCTTTGTGGTGGAGCTCCTGATGGTCTTCAACAGCGGCCTGATGACCCTCCTGTGCTTTCTGGGGCTTCTGGCCTCCTATGTGGTCATCCTCTGCCATGTTCGTGGGTCTGCATCTGAAGGGAAGAACAAGGCCCTGTCCACATGTACCACTCACATGATTATTATACTTCTCATGTTTGGACCTGCCATCTTCATCTACACTCACCCCTTCAGAGCCTTACCAGCTGACAAGGTAGTTTCCTTTTTCCACACAGTGATCTTTCCATTGATGAATCCTGCGATTTATACCCTTCGTAACCAGGAAGTGAAAGCTTCCATGAGGAGGTTATTGAGTCGGAATGCAGTCTGTTGAGTGGATTTTGTACTAAGTCAAGAAGGGAGAATTCTGGCTGCAAACGATTCAATCATTTAACAAACGCTGTTTTGTGCCTCACATTTGTCAGGCGCCATGTAGGCTATGATGGAGAATTACGCCTAGCAAGTGTATAAACTCAGTGGGTTTAAGGAATATAAAAGAAACAGCAGTATGGTTAATTTTATGTGACTGTAAGGGTCAAATCACCAAGGTCTTTTAGGCTGAGATGAGTTTTATTCTATTCTAACTGCAGTAAGAATTCACCTCAGTATTTTGAGCAAAAGAGTCACTCATTCCCTCTCTGGTTTAGAGCAACATATCATAAATATTCTGTGCAGAGATCAATAAGCTGCAAAACATCATTAAGATCCAGAATTATGCTGCAGACCTGCTTTGAAAAAGTCTCTCTGTGCATGTGTGTATATGTATGTGTGTGTGTGTGTGTATATATATATTTTTTTTTTTTGATATGAAATTTCCTTTATGATCAAATTCTTCCCAAATGTCGGAACAAACTCACACTTGTAAAAGCAAACAAGAAGGGTCCCAGCAGGACTGTACGCAGCCCTGCATTAAAGCAGCCACAGAAAACATGGATGGGCATGGCTGTGTCCCTATAAAACTTCATTTATATTTATATATATTTCTTTTTCTCCTCCAAAATTGTAGAGAGATAAGAAAGGAAGATAACTGGTTTTATAGAAAAATGTCATGAAATTACTTCACTTGATTTTTTTTTTCAGAGCTTCATGATTATTACTAATGGGTTTTTTACAAATCCTCCCCAGATGTTAAAACTTGCCCTCAACTGATTTCACTGACCTATGATAATGGTAGTTATTTGGAAGTATAGATTATGTGGGAGATTACATAAATCACTCTGTTTTAAATGTAAGGTGGTTTAACGTGGGAAATTAGGTACTTATAAAATCTTTAAAGTAGTAGAAGATCATTCTCTGTGCTGGGCACTGAGACACGATTGCCGGAAGAACGTTATAACACTAACCTGCCAAGTGATCTATTTCAGCAGTAATCAGGAGACTGGAAAACAAGCTGCCGTCCCGCCAGCAACTGACTGGAAGACCACATCAGTTAGCCATGGTCTGGGGTAAGGGAGAATACCTGTCATGTTATTGCCTCTCTCTCCAAATACAGTTTTTTCCAAACTCAAGTCTTATAGGAGTACATCTGATAGTCACATTATGGAACCCTAGATGCAAATGTCCTGAAAGAACCCATCTATATGTTCACAGCTTCTTGGAAAACAAAACAAAGCAATGAAAAAAATAGCATAAAATGTAGGATAGAAGTAAGACACAAAAATAGAAAATGAAAAGAAAATATATTTGATATGTTAAAAATATATCTGCAGGCAAAGGGTGAAAGAGTGATGAGAATCTGCCTACCACATACTGATGTGTAAATTATTTTCTTCACAATTACACAGGTTTGCATGGAAATTGAACTGAATGTTTTCTCTACCCCAGATGGTACAAGAGAGCATCTATGCATAAAAATTAAAATAAAAATTATTAACTAAGTAAATTACTACAAATGATAAAAGGTTAATTCATTTAATATATAAAGAATTTTATTAAGTGAATATGAATTAGATATATACCCAAAAGGAAATATGGACAATTAAAATTAATAATCAATTAACAAAAGAAAAAATGGAAGGACCTATAAACATAAAAATAATTTTAATCCTCAAAAATCAGCCATGAGAATAAAGACCACTGATTCTGGTTAGCTTGTAGAAGAATATCGCTCATGAATTACCAACCATAGGAAAAGTACAAAATAAAAAGTTAAACTGTTTTATCACGCTATCAAAAAGTGGATGAAACAAGGAAGACTTATTGTATTGAAACTCCAGAGAGGGATAGGCCTTTATAGATGAACAGAGAGCTATGGCGATTTCCATATTTAGGCAAGTACCTAATCTGAATATGTGCAGAGGAAGGAGTGATTCTGTCACAGATTAAGATATTGTGTAGAAACGAGAAATAACAAGCTGAGCTTTTAATGACACTTGGGATGTGGACAGATTAGAATCTGAAAAAGCTCCAAATATAAAAATAAACAGCTCACTTTTATACATTTCTTTCCCTGCCCCACCATTGACATTTATACTAGTAATTTGCTCAGAAAAGGGGCAGTGGAGGAAGAAATGAAAACCGGAGGGAATTTGCACATTCTCAGCCATTATTGAAGTGCTTGGATATTGATGTCTACAGAGTTGAATCCTAAGGGAAACAAAATTATCTCAACTGGGGCTCAAACCCCTCCCCACTCCAATTGATGATCTTGGTGGCAGTTGGCAGACGCTGGAGGTAAAATTAATCTGAGCTAAATTCAATATAATTAAAGGTAATTCCAAGCCTCAGCTCAACTAGACCTTTGAAGGAATCTGAATGATTAGATCCTCATTCTAACTTCTGGACAGAGGAAGAGGATTTACCTCTCTGAAAGCTCAGCAAAATAAAATAAAATACTCGTCTTCATCTTCCATTGAATTTTTAATAGAAACTGTTTTTAAAGTAATAAAAAATATTAGAAGCTATGTCAAGAAAATAAAACAGGGAACAGTATCTCATAATTAACAGAAAAATATTGATAGACAAAGACTGTTGAACCATATGATAAAATTATCAGATAAGGACCTTAGAAAAGCATTATAAATAAATAAATGATAAATGGATAAGGAGATGAGGACTTCAGGAGAGAAGTGCAGACTCTAAATATAAATGGTTATGTTAGAACTGAAAACAGTAACTGAAATCATAAGAAATTCCTTAGTTGAGTTGAACAGCATTTTGGACACTGCAGATAGAATGACTAATGATTGTGAAGATAGGTTATTAGAAATCACCCAAACTGAAGGACAGAGAGGAAAGATTAAAAAACATGAATAGTGTTAATATGTTTTGGGGCAATAACAATAGTTACATCTACATGTAAGTGAGATTCTACAAGAAGAGGAGAAAGTGGGACAAAGAAAATGAAGAAGTGAGTGCCAAGAATTTCTCCAATTTCATAAAAACATCAACCCAGATATCCAATCAACTCAGCAAAATCCAAGTATATAAACAAATAAGACCATGGTGTAACAGACAGGAACCAAATATGAAATGAAGATCTTAAAAGCAGCCAGAGGAAAAAAGACACTTGAGAGGAATGACAATAAAAATGATGGTCAACTTTTTATAAGAAACAATGGAAATGATGTCAGTGAAATGGCATTTTTAAAGTTCTTAAAGAAAGAAAAAACTGTCAAGCTAGAATTCTATATCCAGTGAAAATAAACTTCAAAAAGAAAGGTACAACAGGCATTTTAATATTCATGAAAGCAGAGCAGACTTACACAAAAAGTTGTGCTAAAGGAAATTCTTCATGCTGATGGAAAAATAAACCAGATAGAAACTTGAATTTATGAGGAGGAATGAAAAGATCTGTAAATGGTAAATAAATGTGTAAATATGGGAAAAAAATTTTTATCTTTAAAAGATACTTAACTGCTTGAATAAAAAATAATAAAGTACTACAGGACTTATATAGAAGTAAAATATGTGGTAACAATAGCACAAAGGACTTAAAAGAGGATAAAATATTTATGTTTATAAAATATATACATTCTCTTTGAAGTATCCTTGAATAATAATTTTAAGTGACTGTGGTAAGTTAAAGATAGTGTTGTAATTACTAGAGCATCCACAAAAAAGTTTAGCTAGACAGCCTTTAGAAGAGATAAAATGGAATATTAAAAAATACTCAATCCAAAAGAAGGACAGAAAGAAAGTGCAAAGGAACAAAGAAGAGATGGGACAAATAGAAAACAAATACCAATAGTGGACATGAAGTCAAATGGCAACAATTACATTAAATGCAAATGGACCAAACGTGCCTTAAAAGATAGAAATTTTCAGACTGTATAAAAAGACAAGAGCCAAGTATATACTATTTACAAGATACTAATTTTTAAATATAAAGACACAGATATGTTGTAAGTATGGAAGAGGAGAATGATACACTGCGTGCGAAGGTTAATTTTAATGTGTCAACTGAACTGGACACAGGGTCTCCAGATTAAACATTATTTCTGGTGTATGTGAGAGTGTTAGTATGAGATTAACATCTGAATTGGTGGACTCAGTTAAGCAGATTGCCTTTGCTAATATGGGCAGGTATCATCCAATCCACTGAGGGCCTAAATAGAACAAGAGGCAGAAAAAGAGAGGAAATTGTCCCTCCTTTCTTGTGTCACTGATTGAGCTGGGACTTTTCATCTCATCTTCTTTGGCCCTTGGACTGGAATTTATGCCATTAGCAACCCTGGTTCTCAGGCTTTTGAACTCAGACTGAATTAGATCACTGGTTTTCCTGGGTCTTCAATCTGCAGAGGGCAGATACCTTGCAGGACTTCTCAGCTTCCATAATCATGTGAACCAATTCATCAGAGTAAATCTCTCTCTTTCCTTCTATCTATCTATCACCTATCTATTCTTCTATATCTGTTCTCTGGAGAATCCTGACTGATGCACCATGCAACCATTACTCATTTCATGGTATAGCTGTATTAATGACAAAGTAAACTTCAAGGGCTAGAGGTATTACTAGGTATTTAAACAGCATTACATAATGATATAAATGTCAGTTCATCAAGAAGACATACAATCCTAAATTTGATTTCTCCAGAACCTAAAAATTTATGGATTAACATAGACATATCCGAAAAAAGAAATGGAGAAGCCAAAAGCATAAATTAAGATTTTAACAACTTTTTGAAAATTTGACAGAACACCTGAGCAAAAATCAGTAGGGGTATAGATTTGAACAATACTATCAACAAACTTGACCTAGTTGCTATTTATAGAGTATTGCCCCCAACAGTTAAAAACACACATTCTTTTCAAGTGCATATGAGGCATTCACCAAGATAAACCACACACTGGCTCAGAAAAATGTCTCAGTATATTTCATACAGAATATATTGTCTCACCTCAATGGAGTTAAATTAGAAATAATTAATGAAGAGAGAACTTTATATAACCAAATACTTGCAAATTAAGACATATACTTCCTAAATAATCCAGTGTGTACAAGAAGATGTTATAGAGGAGTTTTCACTTTTACATTCTATTTTTTGAAACAGTTTGTGTAGAATTAGTATTATTTCTTCAAAAAATGTTTTGCTAATTTCACCAAGGGAACCATTTGGGTCTAAAGTTTTCTTTGTGGGAAGACTTTTTAAGTACAAATTAAATTTATTTAATAAATATACAGCTATCCAGGTTATCTATTTCTTCCTGAATTAGCTTTGGTAGTTAATGTCTTTGTAATTTTGTGCATTCAATCTAACTTAACACATTTATTGGTATAAAATTGCTCATAATGTTCCCTTAATAGTCTTTTAATTTCATTAATATCTACCATGATTGCCCCTCTAATTTCTGATATTGATAATCTGTATTATCTTTTTTTTTCCTTGACTGGTCTAGCCAAAGTTTTATAAATTTTATTGTTCTTCATAAAGAAGTAGCTTTTAGCTTCATTTATTTTTCTGTATTATTTTTCTGAATTTCATATATTTCTTCTCTCAACTATTGTTATTACATTCCTTCTTTCTTTGGATTTAACTTCCTGATCTTTTTCAAAATTGAAAGGTTATTGATTCAGACTCTTTCTTAAAAACCCTTTAAATATAGTCAATTGATGTGAAAATTTTCCTTTTAAGCACTGCTTTATCTACATCTTGATATTTTTATATATTGTGTTCTCATTTTCATTCAATTAAAAATGTTTCTAATCTCTGATTAACTTACTCATGGGTTATTTAAAATGTGTTTTTTTCCCCTCAATATTTGGGAATTAGTTTGACACATTTCTACTTTAATTAATTCCATTGTGGTCCAAGAATATATTTGGTATGATCTCAATTTTTTTTCTTTTCTTTTTAAAGTATCATTGATATACAATCTTATGAAGGTTTCACATGAACAACATTGTGGTTTCAACATTCACCCGTATTATCAAGTCCTCAACACCCACTGCAGTCACTGTCTTTCAGTGTAGTAAGATGCCATAGAGTCATTACTTGTCGTCTCTGTGCTGCACTGCCTTCCCCATCACCTACCTATATCGTGATTGAAAATTATTGTGCCCCTTAATCCCCTTTCCTTCTTCCCTCACCCACCATCCCAAACCCTTTCCCTTTGGTACACTCTAGTCCCTTCTCGGAGTCTGTGAGTCTGCTGCTATTTCGTACTTTCAGTTTTGCTTTGCTGTTATGTGCCGCAAATGAGTGAAATGGTACCTTGTCTTTCTCCACCTGGCTTATTTCAATAAGCATAAAATCCTCTAGCTCCATCAATGTTGTTGCAAATGGAAGGATTTCTTTTGTTTTTATAGCTGAATAATATTCCATTGTGTATATGTGTCGCATCTTTTTTATCCATTCATCTATTGATGGACACTTAGGTTACTTCCATATCTTGGCTATAGTAAATACTGCAGCAATAAACATAGGGGTGCATATGTCTTTGAATCAGGGATCTTGTTTTCAGGTAAATTCCTAGGAGTGGAATTACTGGGTTAAATGGTATTTCTATTTTTAGTTTTTTGAGGAACCTCCATATTGCCTTCCACATAGGGTGAACCAATTTACATTCCCATCAGCAGTGTAGGAGGATTCCCCTTTCTCCACATCCTCGCCAGAATTTGTTGTTTCTTGCCTTTTAGATGTTTGCCATCCTAACTGGTATAAGGTGATATCTCGTTGTGGTTTTAATTTACATTTCCCTGACAATTAGCATTTACAATTACATCAAAAAGAATAAAATATCTAGGAATAAGCCTAACCATTAAGGTGGAAGACCTATAGTCTGAAAACTAAGACATTCATGAAAGAAATTAAAGAAGACATCAATAAATGGAAATACATCCCATGCTCATGTATAAGAAGAATTAATACTGTCAAAATGGCCATCCTACCTAAAACAATCTACAGATTCTATGCAATCCCTATCAAAAATGCATTCTTCAATGAACTAGAGCAAATCATTCTAAAATTCATATGAAACCTCAAAGTACCCTGAGCAATCCTGAGAAGGAAGAATAAAGCTGGGGGGATTATGCTCCCTGACTTCAAGGTCTACTACAAAGCCACAGTAATCAAAACAATCTGGTACTGGCACAAGAATGGACCCATGGATCAATGGAACAGAATAGAGAGCCCAGATGTTAACCCAAGAATATATGGTCAATTAATATATGATAAAGGAGCCATGGATATACAATGAGGAAATGACAGACTCTTCAACAACTGGTGGCAAAACTGGACAGCTACATGTGAGAGAATGAAACTGGATTATTGTCCAACTCCACACACAAAAGTAAACTCAAAATGGATCAAATACCTGAATGTAACTCATGAAACCATAAAATTCATAGAAGAAAACATAGGCAAAAATCTCTTGAATATAAGAATGAGCAACTTTTTCCTGAACATATCTCCTAGAGCAAGGGAAACAAAATAAAAAATGAACAACTGGGACTTCATCAAACTCAAAAGCTTCTGTACAGCAAAGGACATCATCAGTAGAACAAAAAGGCATCCTACAGTATGGGAGAAAATATTCATAAATGAATTATCTGGCAAAGGGTTAACATCTAAAATGTATAAAGAACTCACCTGCCTCAACACCCCCAAAACAAATAACTCGATTCAGAAATGAGCGGAGGATAGAAGAAATTTGGATGACCAATAGGCACATGAAAAGATGATCTCGGGTTTTAGAAACTGAGTTCAAATTTGTTTTCTATCCCAGAATAAAATTGATCAGATTAAGACCTGCCACGTTGAATGCCATAGGAAATTTTGAATTTTAAACAATGAGTATACTTTTGAAAAATGAAGTTATTCTGATGTTGTAACTATAGGACATATCAACAATATGCTGAGAAGTTGTAAATTTTATCAAGTTAGCTAGAAATGTTGTTTACATATAGTGTGAAACAGTCTAATGGGTATTTCCTGAATTTCATTTTGCTGAATTGTAAACAATCAGATACAATCATTGTTAGCAATTACTCTGTTTTTCCAATTTTGTCTCTTACCATTTCTGTACATGCATGGGCTCTGGTTCTTTGATAACTTCACACACATTCTGTTCTCTTTTTACCACTTTCTGGTGAACATTTTGTTCAAGACTCAGACATAATGCTCCTTTCTTGAAGTATTTCCAGTGCTTCCACATAGTTTGTTTACCCGTCTTTGCTTTTATGTGACTGCTTTGGAAAAGAAGTACTTGTTTTATAGAACACCTCACTCTTATTTTAATGTCTGTATTATTCACAATTTTCTTTCTTCCTTGAAGTTAGTGTTTGAGTTATTAATTTTTGTATTTCTTATCTTAGTACAATGACTGCTCTGGTAGATTCCCAGTAATGGTTAACAAGAAGGGAATGTGTAAATTAATACATTATTATTATTTTTTTACTGTATAAAGCAGAATTGGAAAACATAAAATAGGAGACAATATAGAGTTTTACCTAATGTGATTATGTTAATAATGATAACAATTAAAAAAATTATTTTTTGGTAGAAAGGAATTGATGACATATAGACAATAGGAAAAAGGGCAGAGAATGTATATAACATTTTGGAATATAGTTTCCACACTTTTTCTACATGTATAAACTTTGTTTAAATAAAAGGTCATTTATATATGATGTTTTCAACTTGCTTTTTAAAAAATATTCAAAAACATCTATTACACATATATATTATATATATTTGATATATATAATATTTTAAACACCTGCAAAAGATTGAGTTGTATATTTTTATTAAAATCTTTTTATTTATTTTCTTAGTCCTTTTTTCGTGATGAGTCTAGCATGGTTTACTAATTTTGTTTATCTTTTCTAGAAACTGGATCTTAGTTTCATTGATGTTTTGGGTTGTTTAGTCTCTATTTCATTATTTACACTCTAATCTTTGTTACTTCCTTTCTTCTACTCACTTTGGGCTTTGTTTACTCTGCTTTTCCTAGGATCTTTAGGCAGTGGGTTAGATTGTTTGAGATATTTCTTGTTTGTTGAGGTAGGCTTCTATTGCTATAAAGCTTCCTCTAAGGACTGAGGACTGCTTTTCCTGTATCCCAAAGATTTTCAAGCATTATATTTCTATTTTCATGATTTTTCAATTTTTAAACATTTCTTAATGATACATTGGTTCTTTAGTAGTCTACAGCTTCCCTGTGTTTGTGCTTTTTCCATTGTTTTCTTCTAATTGATTTATGGTTTCATACCTTTGTGGTCAGAATAATCAATATTTAAAAAATAAAAACTACTGTTTTGTTCCTTCATTTTTTTTTCTTTGTTCTTGTGGGGGGGACCTGATGAAGCGGGTAGTTTAATCATCACAATATTGCCCATGTAATTGTAGGTTAATGATACTAAAATAAAATAAATTGTTAAAAAAAAATAAAAATAAGAAAATTAAATTAAAAAAAAATAAAAATAAAAATAAAAACTACTCTATTTACAGGTGGGGAAACAATCTGAGAAAGGTCGCATTATTTTCTAAAGGCACAGAACATTTATAGATTGGTGCCAGCACTACATTGCTGGCTTTCACTTTCTCCCTGGTAATCTTTTCATTATAATAGGTTATTTTTGTGTGTATGCATTTTGCTCAGTAAATTAGCTAGATGTTATCTTAAGTCAACCTGAGGATAGAACTCTTGAAAAAAAATTTTTTTTCCCCTTAAGTTCTAAGATAATAGTTTTCCCAGCTGGGTTAAAAAGCATCCATTCTGAAACCTAGTTTAAATATTGAGATTAATTTTATTTTCAGTATTGAGGTGAACATTAAGAAGTGAGGGAAAGCCCAGATTATGTTTATAATTATAGATAATAATCCCATTTTTAAAGTTTGGCGGCAGGACTCTAACCTACTCAGATATGAGGCTACTACTCCACTTAAGTACTTGTCTAACCCTGTGGTTTTCCATTGCTTTCCTTCTTTTCCTCAAACTAGACCCCTTTATAATTGGTCTTTTTTTTAATATGTTAAAATATGATTTATCTTGATTACTAAGGTTTCTGGTGTCCTGGCAAGTCTTGTGCCCGAGGCAAGTACCTCACTTGCTGTATCCTCGTCCTGGCCCTGATTGTTTTCTTGATACATTATCAATGATCTCTCACCATTTATTTATATTTTTTTTCTTCTTGTATTTTATTGTCAGATATAAGTTGACTTTTCTGAACCTTCTAAACAGAAGCTAATAGAAGCTTTTGACCTAATAAGTATGCTTCCAAATAGGGTTCTATTATCTCATGCATTTATAGTTTGGTTTTAGAATTCAGAATTAACCCAGTGTGACATTATCTAACACATTTTAAAATATTTACCCCTTAGAAAGCTCTGGTATTTTCCCTTGCCTAATTGAGTTAAAATTTAATAACTCCCTTTGGAAATATTCAGTATGGTAGTGGCAGTCTCAAATCTCCAAAGCACTTTTTCCATTCTATCATAGAGGAGGTTTAAAAAATCTAAGGTTCCCTATGTGAGAGCAAATACCTATGAAAATGACAAGAATGGTCAGTTAAGGTTTTATGAAGGGGGGAAGGATGGCTACTTTATGAAAGTTATATAAAACCCCTGGAAAATCAGGTTTCTGAGGGTGGGATGAGTGGGTATTCATATTTATAAGCAACAAAGAGAAGACAACTGAAAAAAATACTGCAACTATTCTCTTGGTTCATCTACCCCCTTGGAATGCAATGAAATACAGGTCAGAGTTTCAGTGGGAGCAGCCAGAGGCTAAGGTTTAGACTCAGTAGTGTGGCATTTTTTACCCTCTTTCCCCATAGAGCTCCATCTGCTCTTGATGCTTAGAATTACTTTAATGGTGGACAAAAACATTCATTACATTATCATAATTAAGTGAATAGCCTTTGGAGAGTTGACATTTGGAGTTAAAACCAGGGAGCACACAAATGCCTGATATGTTTTATTTTCCTTATAAAGTATAGATGAAAGGGAGGAAGATGCAGAAAGGGAAGGCTAAGAGCTCCAGAGAAAAACTTAAAACAGATTTTATGATTTTGCAGAAGATGAGCCCAGATCTCCTATTTTCCATACTCATATTTGAGCATTTCTTCTTGCCTATGATTCTATTGATTCATCAATGTAGGGCTTTGACAGAGAGGAAGTTACGGAACTGAGGAAAGCTTGATACACAAAGAGCTTATTGCATTGGCAGTTTCACATGCAGGCTTCACTGCACCTCCACAATTTCTTCTATTAATCATTAAAATCTGTGCAGCTACCATCACCCAGGGTTTGACAAAGAGTCTAGTGGCAATGTGTCCATTCAATTGCACTACCTCTTAACATCTAAATATTTTCAGGGTTAGCTTTGGTTTAAATATACTTGAATGAGTTACTAATTATCACCTCATTTGATCCTTATATCACCTCTGTCAGAAATAGTCAATACTTTTTTCTATTTGACAGATGAAAACTCAGCCTTCTGAAAGTTAAGTGACTTTCCCAGGGTCATAACGTTTATTCAATTGCTGAAGGTATTTGAATCAGATAAACTGATTCCAAACCAAGGATATTTCTACATTATTACATTGCCTAAAAAGGTAGCATTTGAGAGGAATGTAGAACTAATTTAATCTAACCATCCCATTTCATTGATGAAGGAATTTTCTGGCTGAAGACCTATGCATTTGTTTAGTGCTTTATATATATCAGTTGTCAGCATCAGTACCAATTAAATATTTGATCATGTCATTTAGCCTGATCCACATTTTTCAGAGTACATAAAACTTGTTAAGTTACACTTAAATAATTTACAAACTTCAGTGAATATGCCAACAGACATTACACTCAAATTTTTGGAAACTGTTAAATATATTAATTTCATTAGAATGATACTGATGAGAATTACTTTATTAAAAAAGGTAAATCATCTCATTTTATCAGATTCACTTATGTGAGAGAATGGGGTAATTAATGAGTGGTTCAGATTTAGTAAATTGCAAGAAGGTACCATTCAAGAGAAAATGGTTAGTATTGAACAGGGAATTATTTATTTTTATTTTGCAGACCAAATGTTTAGAATAGAAAATAGTAGGAAGCATATACATTATTCATTATTGCTTCAAAGGATTTTTGTTTTTGTTTTTAGATATACAGTTGACCCTTGAACAGTGTGGGGATTGGGGTGCTGACACCCCTGTACAGTCAAAAATCTGCATATAATTTTTGACTCCCCCAAAAGTTAACTACTAATAGCCTACAGTATGTAAAATGGGTCAACTGGCTTCAGATGCAAAAAAAAGCAAGCAGAGTGTGACTCAGCTGCTCTACTGGTTGCTGCTGGGTTAACACCTAGCAGCAGGTGGATTGGGCCTGGACCTGGACGGTACACTTCGAAGGGGCAAAGATTTCCTGCCTCCTTTCTCTAAGTTGCCCAGTCTGAGCCTTTGTCTCCTCTGATCTTACAAGATTCCAGCATTTCACCCTGGTCCTGATGGAAGACCATTAACTCAGTTGGTTAGAATATGGTGCTAATAACACCAAGGCTGCGGGTTTGGGTTACTGTGCTCAATATTTTTCCTTTTCCATTTCAATGACTACATCACCCATGGAATCTGTTGCCTTACATCCAATTATAGGTACTGTATATTTATTGAAAACAAATCTACAAATAAGTGGACCTGTACAGTTCAAACTCGCACAGTTTAAGGGTCAACTGTAAGGGCAAGACAGTCATGGGATATAAGGGAGTAGCAATGAACATGAGGACAAGTAGAATGAAAACATTTCAGAGTGAAAGAACATGAATAAATGAGAGGGAGAAAGAAGAGAAAGTGATAAGAGTGAGATTTAAAGAAAGCAAAGTAAATAGGGAAAGAAATTTAGAGGAAAATGAGAGACAATAAATTAATAGGGGAAAAGAAAACAGTCAAGCTTAGAAAAATAAATTAGGAAAGTAAAGGCTTGGTGGTAAATAAAGGGGAGAGAAAAAGAAAAGAGGGAAAATAAGGAAGGAAACATGAGCAAATGCTTCAGAGAGGTGGGGAAGTAAACCCCTTGGGTCTTTAAGTATCTGGCTCCAGGGGACCACAGTCTGCACTCCAGGTGTGCTCAGTGTTGCCTGTGGATGTCTGTGTCTCCGCCCTGAGAGGAAAGCAGTGCTTCTCCCCCATCTTCCCTGCTCCACTGCATCATCATTGCCAGAGTCAGATGAATCTCTGAATTAGCTGAAATGGCAAGGAAGATTATAAATATAGTGGTGAGGATTTAAATTTCTGTTTCAGCCTCTTCTGATGACACTTTTCCCACTAATTTGGTTAAAATAGAATATTTCATTCTGAAGAGTCATAATTTGTGCATTTTTTCCCAGAAATATTTTGCCTAGAGAAATACTCATCCGTAGTCTCTGAATCTATGCCAACCACTGTTTCAGCATCACAAGTACCGAGGTACACAGGTGAGCATGAGACTTGGGAAGAAAATGGATCAAACACGTCAGGTAGTATGGAATCCCATCTGTTAGGTAATAGTGAAAAACAGAGAGGAAAGTAGGAAATAGAGTGGAAGATCCTATAACTCTCAGTCACAAAGACCTTCAGAATCCTCTAATGTCATAGAGTTACCATTTAACACTAACACATCATGAAGTGACCCACTCTGACTGAGCTTGTGGGGCGCACAAAACCTAAGAGTAAGTAGAAGGGGGCTCTTGACTTATATCACTAAATGTATTTTTACAGGCAAATGATGGATGAACGTTGAGACAAATGACTGCCTAAGTGGAGAAAAGTTCAGAAGTGAGCAGAGAAACTAATATGGAGAGCCTAAAAAATGTTTTTTTCTACTAAAATTTTCTGTAGGTCCTACATTGCCTCTGTGTGTGTGTGTGTGGTGTTTGTATACATATATATTTGATATGTTGAAGTATGACTTTAATAAATTCCATCTGTGGCTGCTGGTGACACCTGGAGACCTGCATGTTAACCATTCGTTTCAGCTCTGGAGATACTTAAAGCAAATATTTTTAATGTTACATAAAATATGTACCCTAAAAATGCACTGCATAGACTTGCTGGTTTATTTTGTTTTGTTTTGCCTTGGTTTGGATTTCAATTACTCTTGTCTTCTCTCTTTCCCTCACCCTTCCCTTGTCTGGTGTTTCTTTCCTAAGTATGAATTAGCATTTCTATGAAAGACTGTCCATCTTCTTGCACCCCATGTTCCACAGAAATTAATTGAAACTACTGTGTTATTTAAATAGTATGGGGAACATTGGTATATATCACATTGTATTTTTTTGTAGGTCAGCAACTTTCAAACTTTAAAAGCACTTCAAAGCCATAACAAAACATTTTTTTAGTATGTGCTTTTTAAAATATACACTCACTTATTTATAAAGTGCATATACAGCATTATGCTAATAAATATTGTAAATGGTAAAAGTAGCATTTTGTAAAGAATAAAATTAAGATGCAGTGATATATATATATATGTGCATAATTATATACATGTGATAAATATTTATCAAATACTACTTTCTCTCCACTCTTTGTGGATTGTCATGTGCTCTTTCTGGAATGACCACACACCACTAAACAGACTGAGCCTTAAATTTGGATTTTCCACGCAATAACTAGTATTATTTAGACAGGGTGCAATTTCTAATCGCAAGCTCTGTGAAACAGTGATTTTAGACTAGCAATATTGTTTCTATTATTCAAGTAAACAAAGAGCATCCATTGATTAAAGCCATGTTAATGATTACTTTATGTATATAAACTAAATAGTGCGCTCCTGAATTATTCTACTATTTATCAACCAGAAAAAAAAAGAAAACTTACTCTAAATTTAACTAATGCAACCTGAGAAGCCTTTGTTTTCTTGTCTTTGAAAGGAATGGATTAGACTGTAGGATCTTTATTGTTACTTCTACCTGTTCTATGTTATGATTTGATAAGTTGAGATAATAAATTTTTAAAAATTTAAGTATAGTTGATATACAATCAAGATATTAATTCTTAAAAATTTTATACTGGTAGATTTTGTATTACCTCATAGTATTTCTTGAAAGACTTGATGTCAGCTGGGATCAGAGAAGGAGACTGGAAGCATATAGTAAGTAACTGAGATTCAGAGAATGTTAATTAAAAGCTGCATGAATGAGGTGTGGAGTGGTTACATAAGTGGTACTTAACCAGGGATACAGCTGGAAGACTACCTGTAAGTTAGGTGAAAATTAGAATGGGAATAAGATTATGGCTTTGAGAACTATGTTTGTTTGCTTTAAGTCTGGAGGAAGGAAAGGTTTGGAGTTTACCCAGGATATTGGAGAGGGTTGGGACATGCTGTTTTTGGCTTCGGTGATGGATATGTCAAATATTTTTACTAGATATAACTAGGGTCTAGATAGAAGAAACAGTAATAACAATAAACTCTGCTTCTTAATGTTCTAGAGGGAGAGGAGATGGAGATGCAAAATAGCACGGTGGTGACAGAATTCGTCCTCCTCGGGCTGACCCCGTCTCGAGATATTCAGCTCCTGGTCTTTGTGCTCATCTTAATTTTCTACCTCATCATCCTCCCTGGAAATTTCCTCATCATCCTCACCATCAGATCAGACCCTGGCCTCACGGCCCCCCTCTACTTCTTTCTGGGTAACCTGGCCTTCCTGGATGCCTCCTACTCCTTCATTGTGGCGCCCAGGATGCTGGCGGACTTCCTCTCCGAGGACAAGGTGATCTCCTACAGAGGCTGCATCACTCAGCTCTTTTTCTTGCACTTCCTTGGAGGAGGGGAGGGTTTACTCCTTGTTGTGATGGCCTTTGACCGCTACGTCGCCATCTGTAGGCCTTTACACTATTCCACTGTCATGAGCCCCAGAGCCCGCTATGCCTTGCTGTTGGCTCTGTGGCTTGGTGGCTTTGTGCACTCCATTATCCAGGTGGCCCTCGTCCTCCACTTGCCCTTCTGTGGCCCAAACCGACTGGATAACTTCTTCTGTGATGTGCCTCAGGTCATCAAGCTGGCCTGCACTGACACCTTTGTGGTGGAGCTCCTGATGGTCTTCAACAGCGGCCTGATGACCCTCCTGTGCTTTCTGGGGCTTCTGGCCTCCTATGTGGTCATCCTCTGCCGGGTATGCAGGTCCTCCTCTGAGGGGAAGAGCAAGGCCATATCCACGTGCACCACACATATCACTGTTATATTCCTCATGTTTGGGCCTGGCATCTTCATCTACACTCGCCCCTTCAGGGCCTTCCCAGCTGACAAGGTGGTTTCTCTGTTTCACACAGTGATCTTTCCTTTGTTGAACCCTGTGATCTATACCCTTCGCAACCAGGAAGTGAAAGCTTCCATGAGGAGGTTGTTTAATCAGCATGTGGCCTACTTACAGGGGAAAAAATGAATTAAGGTTATCAAGACTGTAGAATTTTATCTGAAACCAATTTATTCATTTCCAAATACTGCATTTATTGAATATCTCCCATTTGTCAGGACTCTTCTAGGCACTGGGAGAAAGAGTTATTAATGAAACCGGTAAAGTCACTGTTCCCCTGAAGGTACAATCTAGTGGGAATACACAGCCAGTGAGATAGAAAATAAACAACACGGTTTCAGGAGGATATACTGTCTTGAAGAAACTAAAAAAGAAATCAGAATGACAGGTGATGGACAACGCGGGGTGGGAGCACTCGGTGTGCTTTAGTCTTTGAGCCGGGCCTCCTTGCGGAGGCGACAGTGGGACTGACGTCCGCGTCAGCTGAAGGGGTTAACTGTGTGGGCATCTGGAGCAAAGCACTGTAGGCAGCAGCAGGTAGTGCGATAACCTGAAGATGGTAATGGACTTGCATGTCTGAGGGACACAACAAAATTCAGATTGACTGAGAGGTAGTGAGTGAATGTGAAAATGTTCACGTTGGAGATGTCAGTAGTGTCCAGCACATACATGGATCTATGAAGTGAAGATAAAGAGGCTTTTTTAAAATTATAATAAACCATTCTAAGGCTTTAAAGAACAAAATGATTCCTCTAATGCAATTTCATAGATGACGTAGAGCTGTAAACTCAAGATTCTGTGCAGATATCAGAGCTGAAAATACCATTAAGAGGGAAATATTATGCCTATAGTTATATTTTGAAAGAAAGTAAACCGCAAGTTTTTCTTCCACAGTTAGAGGAAGGCAAAAAATAATGCTGGTTATTTTCATATGAGAAGGTCATGTAAACATTTTGCTTTTTTCCCCTCCAGACTTCATGGTGACTCCCAGCAGATTTGTATGACTCCTAGTTTGCTGTTCTCATCCCAAACTGATTTTACACTGATAAAAAATGTTAATTCTTTGGTGGACCAGTTCAGAAATCTACTGTGGCTAGCAGAAACCATTCTAGTTATTTTAAACATACGAGATTTATTATAGAGAATTATTTGCTTACAAAATAATTGGAAGGTCTGGAGGAACAGACTGTAGGTTGGGCGTCCAGAGCTGTCTCCCAGGCAACAGAGGGGACCTCACATATTAGGGATCATTAGTGACTGTTCTTGCTCAGTCTTTGTCATCTGTTGTCTGAAAAATGCCACCAAGTCAGCCATAGGAGCAGGCTCACCGCCACAACCCAGAGCTGCTGTGCGCCTCTCTGCCCCCCCCAGCAAGACAGAAGCCTTTCCTGCTACTGCCTCTCTGTCTCATCATCCAAATTAAATTCTCTTAAGAATACCTTGAATGCACAGCATGCCAAAGAAATCTGGAACCTAAAATGCAAGGGAGTCAGGACTAACTTTTTCTATTTTATTTTAAAAAATAATCACAAATTAAAATTTTTGTGAATATAATCATGGACATGGTAAAAATATTCAGGCTATATAGAAAGTCTTCTCATTCCTCAGGATAACTCCTTCTCCCATCCTTTCTCAGTTTATCATGGTGCTTCCTATTTCACTGAGAATGAGAATTCCTCAAACTCCCACCACCACATTTACCCATATACCTGCTTCTGGGACCATGTTCCCTTTTTGTGTGTCCTGAGACGGGGTCACCTAGTACTGCTCCTACAGAAGCCAACTCCTCCATCTGTATATCAGAATTCATCCCCTCCTTCCTACTAAGGGCAATTTTGCTGGGTTATTCTCATTTTTTTCATCTGCACCATTAACGTTTCCTCCCTATTAGATTATTTTTTTCTCTTAGCATTTAACCACATCTCTTTCAACTTAAATAAAACCTCTTTGTTGCCTTTCTCCCTCCATATATTGTCTCATTTCTCTCCTCTTTACATCAGTGCTCCTCAGAAGTTGTATATACTTAAAAAAATTAATAAACATTTTAAAGCAGTTTTAAGTTTACAGAAAAGTTGAGCAGAAAAGTTCCCATATACCTTCTGCCCCCACTACACACACTTACTTTCCCCTATTAATATCCTGGATTAGCATAGTATACTTATTATAATTGATGAACCAATATTGACATACTACTTTAAAATAAAACCCATAGTTTATGTTAGCATTCACATTTTGTGTACTGTTCTATGGATTTTGACAGATTCGTGTCATGTAGTCACCATGACAATATCATACAGAATAGTTTTACAGCTGAAAAAAATCCCCATGTGGTCCACCTGTTCATTCCTCCTTCCCCCTCTCTCCCCTTAAGACCCTGACAACCACCAATCTTTTTACTGTCTCTGTACCTTTGCCTTTTCCAGAATTTCCTATTGTTTGAATCCCACAGTATGTAACCTTTCAGGCTGGCATGTTTATACTCTCTGCCTCCAATTTTTTTCCTTTTCACCTCACCCAGTCATGCCAATAAAATAGTTCTTGTCATGATCACCAAGGATATCCAGAGGTCCTCGTTCAGCTCTCTGCACCCCTCACTTCTCGGCAGAGTTTGACACACTGGGTCATGGCCTTGCCAGGACTCTCCACTCTCACAGTCAGCTCAAGGCTGCTCCGTGGCTCTTTGGTTTTCTGGGCTTTAACTCCCATCTCAGGAAAGGCGATAGCTTCTATACATGTCTTTCTCAGGAACCCTGGGCTCCTCCACCCGGCAGCCAATGCCACTGCCACAGCTGAAAATCAAATTGGCAGAATTTCACAATTCAGACTTCCTTGTCTTCAGATCGTCTCAAGCCTGACATCCCAGAACAGCTCCTGATCCTGACCACACACTTTCTCACACCCCCACCCCCAATCTTGCTTATTGTAATTCCATCTTTTCAGTCTGATCCAAAATCTTGGATTCATAATCTTTCCGAAATCATTTCTCTCATATTCTACATCCAATCTGTCAACAAAACTGGATTAGCTCCACCATCATAAAATTGTCAGATTAGATCACCTCTCCCTGAAATTCTACCACTTAGGCCCAAACCCCCATCATCCCCTACCCATGTTTTTGCTGTAGACTCTTTACTGGTCTCACTTCAGCTCTGTTCCATGTTAGTTTATTTTCAGCTGAGCATCCAGAATGATCTGGTTAAAATGTAGTCATATCATAAGCTCCTCAATGACTTCCACCTTCCTTAAAGAGCTAATATCTATAGAGCTGATATCTTTGGTATCTATAAAGGTGACATACACCCCTATCTATATGGCCCAACTCCTAACCCTTTCTACTCTAACCTCTTCTTGTGCTACATCCCATCTCACTCAGTTCAGTCCTACTGGCCTCCTGATCCTTGAATAGGACAGGATGCCCCCTTTTTGGGTCCTTTGACTTGCTGTTTCCTCTGTCTGGAATGTACTTTCTCAAGATACTGCCATGACTGACTTCCATAATTTCTTTCAGACTTTCCTTCAAGTGTCACCTTTCATGTGAGACCTTCCCTGACCACCCTACTGAAATTTGCAAACCATTCCCACAATACCTCATGTCCCTGACCCTGCATCTCTTTTGTCTGTAGCATGTTTCATCTTTTAAAATGACATATGTGGAACATACTTATTTTATTGGCTGTCTTTCTTCACTGTGGCATATAACATTTGTAAGAACACAGACTTGTTTTGTCTACTGCTTTCCATAAAGATAGTGCTCCTAAACACTTATTAATGAATAAAAAAATAATGTAAAAATTGTATCCTATTCTACCACTTATGAATACTTAGTATTAAAATGCTGTCAGTTTTACATGTATAAACACATTACTATTTTTATAAAAATTGGGTCATTTTATATATGTAGTTTATAACTAGCTCTTTTCTCTTGCTGTTATGGCCATGTTTTAAATAAATAAATATGGATTACCATATTCTCATAAATGACTATGAATTAATCACTTTTTGATTATTATTTACTTAAATAATCCCATTTTTTATATTTAGAGTTTTGCTATTATAAGCTATGTTTACATAAAAATGATTTAAATAAAAATTTTCACACTTATTTGATTATTTCCTGAGGATCAATTTTTAGAAGTACAATTACTAGGTCACAAGGTATAAATTGATAATAGAGTAAAATTCTGTCATTTTAATTTTCAAGCAAAAATATATGAAATTATCTGTCTTCACTATTTCTAAGAGTAGTTTTGCTTTCTTTTAAATATTTGCTATTTGGAAAGGACAGAAATATTATATTTATTATAGCTTTTAGTTTTAACTGTTGCAAACAGTGTCTATTGATTAAATGCATTTTTTCATGTATTCAATTTTCACATAAATTTCTTATTTTTAAAAGTAGTCATGGTCATTTTATCCATTTGATTTGTATCACCCATTGACATGCAAAGTAAATGAACTCTTGTCACTTATTTTAAAAATTGTAATCACTTCTTAAAAGAAAAGCAGAATTTCTGCTTCTGATCAAGATGTAGTAGGAGGAACTGAATTTATTCTCCTGTCTGAAACAACAAAAAAGTGGACAAAATCTATGAAACAACAGATTTCAAGACACTGAACATCAGGTGACAAATGGTGAAAATAAAAACAGGTGAGCAGCTCTATAGCTGCCCGACTTAGTTCTCTGAGGGAATTTCTGGGGCACAATGAAGGAGGAGGAAATGGAGGAATTGGTCAACTTTCTGTGTTTAAGGAGGACATGAGCTTTCTGGGGTGCTAGAATCTAAGAAGCCCTGGCTCTTTTTCTTGTAGAATGGCATTAGAAATCATGACCTAGGTGCTAGGTGTTTATTGCTATTGGAGTGTCGCTGCTCTTAGCCCTCCCAGCTAACACAGTGAGGAAATATACGTGTGTATGCCAGCCTTCACATACACACATATCTGTAAACCTTTGTAACAATCAGTATTCCTACTGAGCCAAACCCAAATCGTACTGACATCTCTGACTTTAATCCATTACCCTTGGTAATGGTGATTATCATTCTAGCCTTTTCCCTTTGTTTATCTGCAAACTCCCAACATTGAGAAACTTGGCTACCACCATCCACTGTCCATTTACTTAACTGCCCAATACTAGTAGACATGTATATAGTAGTAACACAATTGTTAACCAATACCCATGAGAACAACTCTATCAACTAGAATACAGTGCTTCGCTGCAGTTCCTTGTCGCATTAGTCTTACAGATTCCACTGATTACCAGAGTTACTTAGGTCAGTCCCTTTTCTTCCCATCCTTTTCAGTAAAGTCATTTCATATATTTATTACTTTTTTCTTTGGTCACAGGCTACATTCCATCCTGGGATCCCCCAACCTTCTAAATGATTTTTTTAAATTATTTAATTTATTTTTATTTACAATTCATTTTGGTATCATTAACCTACAATTACATGTGCAATATTATGGTGATTAAAGATGTGGTACATATACACAATGGAATATTATTGAGCCATAAGAAGAAAACAAATCCTACCATTTGCAACAACATGGATGGAGTTAGAGGGTATTATGCTCAGTGAAATAAGCCAAGCCGAAAAAGACAAGTATCAAATGATTTCACTCATATGTGGAGTATAAGAACAAAGAAAAAAACTGAAGGAACAAAACATCAGCAGACTCACAGAACCCAAGAACGGACTAATAGTTACCAAAGGGAAAGGGACTGGGGAAGATGGGTGGGAAGGGAGGATAAGAGGGTAAAAGGGGTATTACGATTAGCAGAGGTAAGGTAGGGGGGGAACGGGGAGGGCTGTACAACTCAGAGAAGACCAGTAGTGATTCTATAGCACCTCACTACGCTGATGGACAGTGACTGTAATGGGGTTGGTGGGGGGGACCTGATGAAGGTGGTAGTTCTAAATGATTTTTAAAATTTGCATAAATTAAGGTTCATTCTCATGCTGTTAAGTTTTATGGGTTTTGATAAATCCATGACACATTATGTATCCATCATTGCAGTATTATACAGAAAAATTTCATACCTTAAAATATTTTGCTTCAACTTATTCAACTTTCCTATCTTCCCCCCTGCACCTTTGACAATTACTGATTTGTTTATTTATACTTACGCTTTTTCCAAACATTTGAAATCAGTTAATATGTAGTCCTTTCAGAATGCTTTTTTTTACTTAGCAATATGCATCTAAGTTTCATCCATATTTTTTAATGACTTTTGATAACTCATTTCCTTTTATTCCTGAATGACATTCCATTGAATGTCCCAGTTTGTCTAATGCATCCACCCACTAAGGACACTGTGCTTTCTTCCGATTCTGGCTATTATCAATGAAATTGCTAAAGACATTCATGAGCAGGCTTTTGTTAGGACATAAGTTTTCAAATCAGTTCTGCAGACATCTAGGAATGTGATTGCCTGGTCATATGGTAAGACAATGTTTAACTTTGTAAGAAACTGCCAGACTTCCAAACTGGGTGTACCTTTTCCCATTCCCATAGGCAATGAATGAGTGTTCCTGTTCTTGCTCCGTATCTTCAAAAGCATTTAGTAATATCAGTTTTTTGGACCTTAGCTCTGTCAGTAGGTAGGTAGTAGTAACTCATTGTTGCTTTAATTTGTAATTTCTTAATGGCAAATGATGTTGAGCATCTTTAATATGCATACCTGCTTATGTATTTTGTTTTTCTTCTTTGGAGAGATGTCTTTCGGATCTTTTTTGTACATTTAAAATTTTTTAAATTGTTGTGTTTTAAGAGTTTCTCCATATATCTTGGATTTGAAGTTCTTTATCGGATAAGTGTTTTGCGGATATTTTCACCTAGTCTTTGGCTTGTCTATTCTCTTGTTTTTTACAGAATCATGGTTTTTAAATTTAAAATCATACTTACCAATTTTTTTCTTCATAGGTCATGTTTTTGGTGTTGCACCTAAGAACTCATTGCCAAAACCTAAACCCTTAAATTTTCTCCCATGTTTTTTCTAGTTTTGTAGTTTCGCATTTTACATTTAGACCTATGATTGACCCATCTGTTGTAAAGACTCTCCTTTCTTCACTAAATAGCCTTTGCTTCTTTGTCAAAGATCATCGACTATACTTGTGTGAGTCTATTTATAGGCTCTTTATTGTGTTCCACTGATTATTTATTCCTTCATTAATACTATGCTGTCTTGATTGAAGTAGTTTTATAGCCTGTGTTGAAATGGTTAGCGTGAGTTCTCCCACTTTGTTCTTCTGCGTTGTGTTGGCTATTCTAAGAATTTTGCCTTCCCATATAAACTTTAGAATCACTTTGTTGATATCTACAAAATCCCTCTTTCACTTTTAAGGACTCTTGTGACTATACTGAGCCCACCAGAATAATCCTGGATGGCCTCCCTATTTTAAGGTTAGTAGGTCAGCAGCCTTAATTCCATCTGAAAAGTTCCTTTTGCCAATTAAGTTTATAAAACTGTAAACATTATAATGTAAATTCTTATATATTCTTGGGTCTATATCTATTTTTTTTTGTTCCTTTCATCAATTTATTAGTCATGCTTCTTCCATATCATTTAAATACTATGATTTTATAATATTTTTGCATATTATAAGTATTCTTTTTTTAACTGAACTGTAGTTGATACACAATATATTGGCTCCAAGTACACAGCATAGTGATTCAACAGTTACCTATATTATTAATTGCTCACCTCAACTAGTGTAGTTACTATTTGTCAACATAGAAGGATATTACAGTCTTATTGACTACATTCTCTATGCTGCACTTTCATCTCCATGACGAATTTATATTAAAATGAGATTTTTGTGGAAATATTCTTTCTAATTTCTGACTACTTTCACCTGATTTGCCTCTAGAAAATTTTTGAAAATTATTTTATGTTAAGACACTTACAGATAATTCTGTGGAATTTATGTGTTGAATGATAGTGAGTTTCTCCTTCCAGTGATACAGTATGTATTTCAATTTATTTTGTCTTTTTCCCTTTTTTAGAGTAGTACGGCTCTTGTCACAGACACATTTCTGATCACTCCTATTTACTTCATGTCTTCTATTGCTCATCTGAATAGGTTCTTTTTTTATTATATACTTTAACAAGGAATTGTTAGTTTATAAGAAAGCTATTAGTTTTATTTGCCTGTTTTGTAACTAGCCACTGTACTTTATTATCATTTTGCTTTTAAAAAATTTTACTTTGTGAATTATCGTAAAGGAAAATTGATTTTGCTTTCTTTTGGTATTCAGTTCTATGAATTTTAACACATTTAGATTTGTGTAACCACTACAGTCAAGATGGAGAACAGACCATAATGCTAAAAATTCCTTATGCTCTTTCTGAATTGTCTTTTATTTCTATTATTTTTCTGTTACTTTATTGTGTTTTCCAGGATGACTCTAGTAATCATTATATAAATTTACCTTCTGTTTTGCACCATGACAAGTATTTTAGATTTACTGAATCTTTGCAACTGTTGTGTTGGTTGGCTTTTTCTTTTTAAAAAAACTATTTCCTTTTTTCTCTTTACAGAAGAGCAAAGGAATTCATAACAACAAAGTTGCTTGTTTACTATTTCAAAGTTTGAAAGGAATGTAGTCAGCTAGGGAAAATTTTCTTGGGCTCCATTGCTAGTCTTGTGTGGAATGCAGGATTGGTAAGGTAGCTGTGAAGAGTTTGAATCACTGAGGTGTTTGGGAAGAAAACTGTGTTTGGAGAGCAGGCCACAGGTGAGTGACTGGCCTTCAAGTGGATATGGCAAGACCCTCAGGTATGGTTTTAGATTGAGAAGCTACATCTGGTATCTTCCTAGATTATATGTCATGGGCATTTCAAAAATAATGTTAATCATTATAATCACCTGTGCTATTCCTTCTATACTTTATTCAGCACTTTCTCTTGTCAGTCATTGTACTTAAACACATTATTTACTTGTATAATTTAATTTTTATACCATTCTTCTAGGGTGCTTGCAGAGTTCCAGAGAATCTGTTTTCAATCCTAGTTACTTTGGGCTTTCCGACTTCCCCTTCCCCAGCTATCATGATACCTACTAGCCTGCACTGATTTTTAATGTCCTGTCAGAAACGCTAATGCATGATTCTTCCTTTACATGCTTCTTCCAGCAAGCAAGAGTTTGCTGGTGACAAAGTGCCTTAGCCTAAAAGAGTTATTTTCCAAGTTTGGGACAGAGAACACTGGGGTATAAAAGTTGGAATATTTCCATACACAAAGGAGCAATTTTTTGCTCCGTAAGTTCTCCTTCAAGGACTGCTCAATGGTCTCCTCCTCCTAGGCTGGTCTCAGTTGTCCTCTTTCTTTAATGAACACTCTTCATCTTGAGTGTGCATCCTTACTTTAAATAGCCCAGACACGCTCCACAGTTCTTGTTGCAACTTTGGGAAAAAAATGAGCTCAACATTTTAATAACTCCCACTGCAAGTAGATTGTAGTGTCTAATCCCTGATCTCCTAAATGTTGCTGTCTTCTAGGGGCTTTTATATCAGGACTGGAGAAAATATGTATCTGTACCCCAGGCTTCTGATGCCTAGTGAGGACGATGGTGATTTCAGTAGACTTGTGAATCTTGAAGGAGGTGGTATTTTTGATGCCTGATACATAGCTGGTAGGTTAAAAGCGGGAAATAATATGAAGGATCTTGAAGAAGTTGTGGTTTGTGTTCTTCAGGTCGCAAAAAAAAATTTAATAACTGCATACAGCAAAGATAAAGGAGGGGTAATAAAAAAATGTCTAACTTGAAGATACAAAAATGGATGATTCCATTAAATAGTATTAGAAATACCCTTCTGGAGATGTAAAGAAAAAAGCCTGACAACTATTTTATGCTACTTACAATGAATACATAATATATTCATTATGTATATGTGTATGTAAATAAGGTATAACAGTTTCTGTGTTCTCAATAATTACATTATTAAAGTCAGAAAAATAGAAGAAATACTCAATGTGTGAGGCTATTTTCAGAGCATTTAATATATCAAGGTACTCATAATTTTCATATGAAAAGAAATAATTTAACTTCAAAAAGATGAAATGATTTTGGAAGCACATATTTTTTTCAGGGGAACCAAAACTAGGTCAGATATTTTTACTGCAATTATTATTATTATTAATGAAAGAAAACAAGCTGGTTTTTTCTCAACAGTCGTCTTAAGTATTGATTTTGAAACCTGGAGAGTTCATGAATGTTGCCCAGGAAATACGCTTAGTCCTTGATGTTGACCATCTGACGTCATTCTCACAGGTAAAGAGGCCAAATCTTAGGCTACCAAGGTCTGATCAAGGTCACAGCAGGCCAAGGGTGCCTTAACTCTCTTAACCACTTCACCACAGTTCAGTTTTGAGATTTCAGGAATATTGATGTCTGAGAAATTTAAAAATCTTTTATTGATATTGACAGAACGATTTGAATATGTGCCAATAAATGAGGCTGAGCCAGATTCTTCTCCATGAGGGACAATAGAAGTCACTTAAATGAAAAACATTATAGGAGATATTTGCAGAACTTGCAACGTGCTGTTTTGAAAAATTAGAGTCCTTAAAGGATCTTTGTTTCCCTTTCAGTTGGCTTCTGCATCACTCTGCAATCTGAGTCTTTTGTATGTTTTGTCTTGAGCATCTTATATTCTGGCACCATGAAGCACCAAACACTCATCTTGTATGCTTCCTGGCCAAGCCCTAGAATCTTTCTTTTTTTTTAGTCTAAAAAATAGTAAGCATAAGGAGAATTAAGAGAAATATTCTCTCTCCCTTTTTAAAATATTCTTATGAGATCATAAAATAAAACTGAGAATAACTTATATGTTACAGTTATACATATAGTCATCAATTGTTTTATGAAGTTAAGAAATTAATCATTTATACATTAGATGTAAAAAATAGTATTTATTAACAGTGACAAAACAACTTGAAAATGTGCAAATGAAGTAAGAACAGAACTAGATTTTTCTGTAGTTGAGAAAACAGGAGGTCACTTAAATAGAATCATTTATCACCCTGACAGGACACTAAAAGGATATTCTGAAATCACTATTACACTGTTAGTTAAATCCAGTGTTGGACAATAGTGGAGTCAACATAATTGCATTTTTTTAAAACAGAAACCCTTGAGATTTCAACCTTCTTTATATTTATATTTATTTAACTTATTAAGCAGAGCCCACTAGCTTAGTGTCATCTTCCTTTATGAATATGGATTATGCACCTCCTCAATCAGTGGGAATACTGTGTGGGTGTGTGGTGAGTACAATCCAACTTGTACTGATGTTGGTCAAAACAAAGAAGTTGTCCATTTGAAGTAATACCTGATAGCTATTGCTAAGTGGTTCCACAAAGAAAAATCTTTACTGAGCTAGTTGTTAGTTGTCTTTAGGTGGTTTTCAGGGTTAGTTGTATTTGCTGTAGTTGCTTACTTGGTGCATACATAGGAGGAGGTTTCCACCTTGCCTTCCTACTCTGCCAACTTCTTTCCCATCATCCTTGAGCTAGTTTTAGTCAGATTTTAAGTAACCAATGTTGTAGTGGATTAACTGATACCATAACATCTTCATATGTAATTGTGGAAGCTCTGTCATTTTGTCATTATAGAGCAGAGTCTGCAGATCAATGGAGGGGTTCAACCATTCTAGAGTGTCTGAATTTGTGCTACTTGGACTTACTGATTCTCCGGAGCTCCAGATGTTTTTTTGTGTGATATTTTCCATTTTCTATTTAATAACGATGTTGGGCAACTTCCTGATTTTGCTCACAGTCCTATCCACCCCACACCTGCACTCCCCCATGTATTTCCTTCTCAGCAATCTGTCTCTTATTGACATGTGCCTCGCCTCCTTTGCTACTCCAAAGATGATCATGGACTTCTTTGCTCAGCGTAAGACCATCTCTTTTGAGGGCTGCATTTCTCAGATCTTCTTTTTGCACCTTTTCACTGGGACTGAGATTGTGCTGCTGATCTCCATGTCTTTTGACAGGTACATTGCCATATGCAAACCTCTCCATTATTCAACAATTATGAACCAAAAAGTGTGTGTTGGGCTTGTGGTAACTTCTTGGACAGTGGGCTTCCTGCATACAACTAGCCAGTTAGCTTTTACACTCTATTTACCTTTCTGTGGTCCCTATGTTGTAGACAGTTTCTTCTGTGACCTACCTTTGGTCATCCAGCTGGCTTGTATAGACATATATGTTCTTGGAATCTTCATGATCTCAACCAGCGGTGTGATTGCTCTTATAAGTTTTCTACTTTTGCTCACCTCCTACATCATTGTTCTTGCTACTATCAAAAACCACTCCTCTACAGGATCATCTAAGGCTTTTTCTACCTGCACTGCACATTTCATAGTTGTGGTAATGTTCTTTGGGCCCTGCATCTTCATCTATGTGTGGCCTTTCACAAACTTTCTAGTGGACAAAGTTCTCTCTGTTTTCTATACCATCTTCACCCCTTTTCTGAATCCACTTATATATACTTTGAGAAACCAGGAAGTAAAGACAGGTGTGAAGAAGAAACTAAGCAACCAATATTTGAATCTTGGGAAAACTAGTCCAAGATACCCGGTGCAGTGAACAGCGATCTCCTGTATGAGAAGCCAAGGTTGAGAGACATGAAATATCTTGCTTAAAAGTTAGTGCAGTGTTTCGAAGTCTTTTGAGATTATGGATCCATTTGAAAGTCTGTTGAAATCGATTGGTTATTTTCATAGAAAAATGCACTCATCATTAAAATTGTGAACATAAATTTAGGGCTCCACATATCCTTGAATTTATAAACATACTTCAGACTAAGACTACTTAGAGAAGCCTGAAATAAAATAATTGCTCTCTTGTCTTCTCACCCAGAATGGCCCCACTTAGATGCATAGCCTTGTAATACTCTGATGGCATTCACTTGCAGGACTTTAATGATGACTATTGGGCATAATAGGTTTTATTTTTCCAAAGCATTGGAAATATTTCATGGAAAAACTGATATTGTGAAGAGATTCTTCTGAATTATGCTGAAAAATCTTGATTCAGTGGGTCCAGTTGTTTGAATTCTGAGTCAACTTTGAATAAAATAGAACAGTTTGGAGGATCTGAAATTTAACAATCTGGTTTCTTAAGACGTGTACAGATCGCTGTCATACTTGATCACTGATATAGTAAATAATCAAATGGTAATTTGTAAAGTTCAAAACATGGAAAGTAAACCACTCAAACTTGCTGGCTTTCAAAATCTGGATGTATATCAGAGATATGACGAATTCACTTAATATGAAGACTAAACCATTGGAAAACTAGGGGTAGAGATCTTGCTCTAAATATCATGGACCTCAAAATTAAATCTTGTATCTGCCATTTCCTAGTTGTATTCTCTGGGGGATTCACTTTACCTCTGTATGCCTTTTAAATCTGTAATATGATGATAATAATAGATTGTTTGTTATGACTATTTTATGGAAATTGGACAGAATGGATTCTCAAGATGTCATTTTCTTTCCCTTCTGACCCACACAGACTTCTACCCAAAATGCATTTTATTTCACAGTAGTATGCATTTAAAGAACTATATTCAGGTCAAACTGCTAGCACACAAAATTTAATATTCTAGTTTTTGGATGTCTCTAAGACTGTGGCTTATTAAGATATACAGCAGAAAAACAAATAGAACACTTTCTAGTTTTCCATTGCTAACAGTGGGGTTGGGGTGGAAAACGTAGATTAGATTGCCTGATATTTTGAAACTTTTATGAATAGCAATATACTGATAGGCTGTTTATCCTTGAATTGACTGAACTTTATGAAGAGTTCAGGAAAGAATTTGTCACCACAAATTCAGACAGTTTGTAAGTACCGAGAGAAAAATACAAGCTCCTGCCTTATAGAGAGAGATGGCATGAATGGTTTCTTACATTTATCTTGGAATTTAAGGTTTCAACATGTTTTAACACAATCTCCAAGCCAAATATTTAATATCTGTAATTAAATAACATGCAGAAATTTATGAAGAAATGTAGTGGGAGCTAGGTATAAAACCACACTTTTAATTTGGTGTATTAGTTCCTTTAAAACCAAATCATAAACTCTTCCTTTTTACCTCAAAGTCAGACAAATGAAAAAAGGTTAAGGTTAAGGTAGAAATCTACTTTTGCCCCATTCTTTAGCAAAAACTATCACCTTTGTTTTTAAATACTAACCCCACTTCTGAAATGTCAATCTTTTGTTCAGTAATTATTTATTGAACACCTACTCTGTTTGAAGTTCTTCTTGGGTGCTGGGATCCATTCAAGTACAAGATCTGTTTCTCAGTTTTTCAGGGACAGATATTTAGCAATTACGATCAGCCTGTTGCAGGTTGAATGCCATTCTCACCATTTTTTGTACAACTTTCAGCAAGTATTTTTAATGTTTTTAAGGCTCAGTTTCTTCACTGATAAAATGTGGCCATGGTTAAATTCCCATTTAATCACTGGGAATGTTGGGAAAACTAAGAACATAATTATCAGTGCTTGACACTTATTAAGGGTTTAATGAATACTACCAATATTATTGTTACTGTTGCTGTTGCTAGATATGCATAAAAATCACAGAGTAATTGGAATGGAAATAGATGTGCTTACTTGAACTTAAAGGGCATGGTTTTAAGACTGTAATACGATGTGTCAATTTACCTAATATTAACTAATGTTAAAATATTGGATTTGTGCCAATTTTTAATCTTGGTGCATTTCTGTAGTTAATGTCCTTTGTATGCCTGTGTTTCTCAAAATAAGTATTCTGTTTTGGAGGTTTCTTTTTCATTTTAAGTTGAAATATACCCCAAGACTGCATGAAAAGGCAAAAATAATAAATATACAATGTTCGAAGGTCCAGTGTCTTGTTTTATTATAACAATGTTTTTTAATAAAATATACATGATTAAAAAGTGATAAAATATTCATGTATTTTGTCTCTTTTGCCCATTCAGAAGATGGCAGTAAAATGCTTTAAATTCTTATAGAATTGTATTTATTAAAAATATTAATTGGGAAATGGTCACAATTATCTATTCACTTTATATATAACACATTAATAAAGTCTCAACTATAGGCTGAATGATTTTGCCCAGATTTATGAAAATATAAGGGAAAATATTTATTTGGAGACATGGTAGAAATATTGTTTAGAAGACTGTTGGATTTGGAACCACAAAACTATAGCTTCAAGTAAGACATTTCATCTGGCTGAGATACCCCTGAATCAGTAGGGTGAACATCTGATCTCTATCTGGACATTCCTGATGGTAGAGCCCATTCCTGGGAATAAGTTAAATGCCAAACTTTCCTGTTTATGATGATCATATGCATATTTATTCTCAAATATTTATTAATAAAAGCTTATAATGTGAAAGGCTTCATTCTATGTGTCACAGAAAAAAATGTGGTTGGGGAATATACAACAAAGTATTACAAAGTATAGTAGAACATGGATCATCTAGATCCTGCTTACCTCCTGAACCCCCTTTTACATTCCTTTCCCCTTTGAACATTTAATTTGCCTTCTCCTCCAATGTGCCAGACTCCATTCTATTGGCGCCTTTGCATATGCTATTTTATCTGCTTAAATTCTGACTGCGAAATTATAAAGTGTGTGTAAGAGGGAATAAAAGTGTAGAGTTTTTGTATGCAATTGAAGTTAAGTTGTTATCAGCTCAAAAAAAAAAACTATTACAACAATAAGAAGTTTTTTGCAAGCCTCATGGTAACCACAAAGAAAATACAGCAGATTCAGGAAAAGATACAGAGAAACAAATCAAAGCATAGCACTACAAAGAGTCATTAAAGCAAAAAGGAAGATGGTAAGAGAGAAAGAGAGGAAAAGTAACTCCAAAACAGATGAGAAAATAATAAAAAAAAGGCATAATATGTCCTTACCTTTAAATAATTGCTTTAAATATAAATAGGTTAAACTCATCAATCAAAAGACATAGAGCAGCTGAGTGGCTTAAAACAAAGATCCAACTATATACTGTCTAGAAGAGATCCATTTTATATTTAAGGACACACATAGACTGAAAGTAAAGGGATGGAAAAAGATATTCCATACAAATGGCAACCAAAAGAGAGAAGGGGTGTTTATACTTATATCAGACAAAATAGACTTAAGTCAAAAACTGTCACAAGAGACAAAGAAGGTCATTACATAATGCTAAAGAGTCAATTAAAAAACGAACACAAATTAAAAGCAGGCAGAGGACATGAATGACATTTTTCCAAAGAAGAAATACAGATGGCCAACAGCCACGTGAAAAGAAACTCTGCGTCATTAATCATCATGGAAATGCAAATCAAAACCACAGTGAGATATCACCTCACACCAGTTAGAATGGCCACTATCCAAAAGTAAGAAATAATAAGTGTTGGCGAGGATGTGGAGAAAAGGGAACCCTCCTACACTGTTGGTGGGAACATAAATCCATGCAGTCACTGTGGAAAGCAGTATGGAGGGTCCTTAAAAAACTAAAAATAGAAATAGCATACCACCCATTAATTCTACTTCTAAGAATCTACCCAAAGAAAACAAAATCACTGATTCAA
Source organism: Phataginus tricuspis (assembly GCA_029783875.1). NCBI lineage: Eukaryota > Metazoa > Chordata > Mammalia > Pholidota > Manidae > Phataginus > Phataginus tricuspis. Next base: position 78,463,659 of record JAQQAC010026072.1, read on the forward strand.
AAGATATATGCATTCCTATGTTTATTGCTGCATTAGTTACAATAATCAAGATATGGAAGCAACCTAAGTGTCCATCAGTAGATGAATGGGCAAAGAACAGGTGGTACATATACACAATGGAATATTATTCAGCCATAAAAAAAATTGCCATTTGCAATAACATAGATGGACCTAGAGGGTATTATGCTCAGTGAAATAAGCCAGACAAAGAAAAATATCATATGATTTCATTTATTTGTGGATTCTAAAAACAAAACAAAACAAAACAGCAACAGACTTATGGACACTGAGAAGTGACTGGTGGTTACCATGGGAGAGGAGTTAGGGTGGGTGAGTGAAATAGGTGAAGGGGATGAAGAGACACACAAGCTCAATCATAATATAAATTAGTCACAGGGATGAAGGTACAGTATAAAGAATATAGTCTTACATCATTCTGTTGACAGATAGTTACTGCACTAGTTGAGGTGAGCAATTATTAATCTAGATGACTGCTGAATCACTATGTTGTATACTTGAAACCAATATAATATTGTACATCAATTATACTTCAATTAAAAGAGTCAATTCAACAGGAAGATAAAACAAATATAAATATATATATACCAAATATGAGAACACTTAAATATATAAAGCAAACACTGACAAATTTGAAGGGTGAAATAGATAGCAATACAATATAGTAGAGAATTTCAACACCCCATTTACAATAATGGACAGAGGATCCAGACTGAAAATCAATAAGGGAACAGCTGATGTGAACAACACTATGGACCACATGGCCCTAACAACGTACATAGAATATTTCACCTAACAGCAACAGAATGTATGTTCTTTTGAAGTGCGCATGAAACATTTCCCAGGAGGGATCACATGCTAGGTCACAGAACAAGTCATTACAAACTTTAAAAGACTGAAATCATTCCAAGTATTTTTTCCAACAGAAATGTAATAAAACTAGAAATCACGAACAAAGAGAAAATGGAAAAATTCACAAATATGTGGAAATTAAGAAACACAATTTTGAACAGCCACTGGATCAAAGAAAAAATCAAAACAGACATTAGAATATATCTTGAAACATGAAAATGAATATACAATATTACAAAACTTATGGGATGCAGAACCTCCTAGGTTTCCAGGATCATTTGAGAGGTATGAAACCAGAGTGCCTTTTCCTATAGACTCTGACCATCTCAGTTTCCCTTGACTTTGAGGAAGTGTTATAGTTGGACTACTACAGGACAAAAGTGAATTGTAAAAGAAGTCCTATACACTAGAATATTAGAGCTTGAAAGGACCTCATAGAAGGTCTAATTGATCAGATATTTGTACGAGGTCCACTAGTTAATGGCAGAATTGTCCAGGGCATCTATTTACTTCTGAAAGTCTCTTCATCTCAAAATTTCTATGACTACCATGATACAGCCAAAGAATAATGGGAAAGTAAAAAGGAAAACACAAAAAAAGGACATTTGCACTAAAACAATGCACCATCACTACATCTCACTGTGTCCTGAGTCAAGTGCTATGCCAGACGCAAAAAACAAATAAAGAAATTAGACAACAAAAGCAAGGACAGAGTGTTCTTAAAATGCTTATCAAGTTCAAGAAGAAAAGACAGATTAAGAAATGCTTAGGGAGCAACGTAGCTATAAAATCACCGATGCAGGAATAACAGTGCTGGAAAAAGTAGAGAGGTCAATACAAGAAGGAACTTTCTTTGAAGAGGTGAGGCTCAGCTTAAACCTTGAAGGTTGATGTAATAAAACCACATTGTGTCTTGGTTCTAAAACCATTGAAATTGTTTGAAATAAAGGTTTTTTGCAAGAAGAGGGGGGCAAAGTGATAACTGTCTTGAAAAAAAAAAGCATGTGAAATAAATGCTTTCCTTGTCAAGTGTTCAATAATGAAGTTTCACAAATCCCCAATTACGTTATCAGAGGAAAGGCCACTTTGCTGATTAAGCTCTTGGTTCCTAGGACGAGCAGGGGAAGTATGTTTTTGAGCAGGAGCGATGGATTTGCTGCTAGAGAGAAATACATCTAACAGGGATTTTGGTACTAGGGGTCTAGGTGGCGCTGAGGTAATGGCTCACTGTTTGAACCCCGCCCAGGCGGAGACAAATCTCCGTTTTATTTTGTGTGTGTACATTCAGTTTTTTGGACAATATTAAGTATTTTGACACCTTTCTATACATTTGCTCCCAGTTTCATTTATTACACTGTAACTAGAGATCAGTTCGTGAAATAGTTTAAGCTTAATGGAGGTAAATGGAGAACAGGAAATCTAATTAATGAAAGAAGAAAAAAAGATGAAAGAAACATCTAATGACTCTACAGAACCACACTACAATTTCAATTAAGCTAATGACTCCAGGAGGTGAAGAAACAGCATCATGAATTTAGGATCAGTATTTCCTGAAATTGCTAAGTTATCTTTTACAGTGAGCTGTTGGGACTCAGAACTACGGAAATTTTGACAATGCCAGACAATTGGGTAATATTTGTGCTAACAGTAGTTTGCTTTTATGCATTAAACATTTCTTGCATGTGTAGCTCGGAATGACAGCAACCAAAATGGCCTTGCGGATAACCAAGCCCTTGTTCGGCTGAGAGAGAGAAATAGAAGAGAGACACCTTCTAGGGTAAACTCTGTCATCATATAGGTGTATGAACTTGGGAAAATCACTTTAATCTCCAGTTCTCAATCTTATCCTCTGTAAAATAAATAGGTATTACTAGGGGATTTCTGTGTTCTAAAACCCCCAGTTATTAGCAATAGCAAATATGTTGAAGAGCCATTGTTCTATGGGTTCCTTAAATCAAATACTGTGTTTAACCAAGGAAAAATGGCTTAGACCCTTGACCTTACTATCTGTAATATGGCCTTCGATTACAAAAATGATGCAGTAAATGTCAAGGCACAAAAATAAATTGTTACTGCTTACAACATAAACATATACCCATACTTGTAGGGAAATCTAGGCAGACCTAGATTCTGCCTCTAATTAGCATGACCTTGAAAAAGCTGCTTCCAGTCCGTGTTCGTTTCATCTCCTGTAGAATGAGCGGGTGGGTAGGATTTGTTGTATACGACTCTAGGATCCTTCGACTCTAATACACAAGATGACAAAAGTTTTCCTGAAGTTTACTGTATTATTTTCAAAATGTGAAACCCACTCTAGGAAACTTAGGGACTAAGGATAAATAATGTACATTCGTCTTATGAGAGATAGGTTACAAAAACACTAAATAGAAAATGTTTTTACTTACCAAGAACTGTCCATTTTTTTCTGCCTAAGATAATTCATTCATCAGCATAACTTGTCAGGAATAAAAAAACCTCACTGTTATTCAGTGTACAGGGACACTACACTAGGTTTGGTGCTTTCATGCTTGCCTCTTTTCTTAGAAAAGAGTACAAGAGGGAACCCACTCTTATAACATGTAAATGTCAGAGGGGGAGGAGTACTCAAATCAATACTTATACCTGATAGAAATTGAATATCCTGAAAAAGGGTCCCTGTGCAGTAAAATGCAAGCAAAGGTTTGATCACGCCCTGTAGTAAATGGTATGTCGTGTGAGGGACAATTAACATGAACAGAACAAGTGACTGCTGAGACTGGTTACAGAAATAGTTCTGCCATGAATTAATTGAGTTCTTGTAAAGGTATCACTTTGTTGATCAACTAAGTGAGGGGAATGAATGGTGAGCAAGTATTTCATTTCCGTATGAGGAAATCAAGGTATATGATCAGTCTTCCTAGACTTAAAGATACGGCTGCAAAGTTTCCTCATGGAATTCTTGACGTCTTTATTTCTAAGGGTATAGATCACTGGATTCAAGAGGGGAGTGAAAATGGTATAAAATACTGACAGTATTTTGTCTATTGGGAAATTTGTGAAAGGCCACACATAGATGAAAATGCACGGGCCAAAGAAAAGGGTGACAACCGTAAAGTGGGCACTGCAAGTGGAGAGGGCTTTGGAGGACCCGCCGGAGGAACGCTGCCGAACAGTGACCAGGATGACGGTGTAGGAGATCACCAGCAGGACGAAGCACACCAGGGCGATCATGCCACTGGTTGAGATCATGAACACTCCCAGAATGTACGTGTCGACGCAGGCGAGCTTAATCACCAAGGGGAGATCGCAAAAGAAGCTGTCCACCGCATTGGGTCCACAGAAGGGCAGGTTCACAGTAAATGCTAACTGACTCATAGCATGGAAGATGCCAACAATCCAGGAAAGTGTCACAAGCCCAACACACATCCTCCGGCTCATGATGGTTAAGTAACGTAGAGGCTTACATATAGCCACATACCTATCAAAAGACATGGATATCAGCAGTACAATCTCAGCACCCCCTAAGAGGTGCAGGAAGAATATCTGGGTGATGCAGCCTTCAAAAGAGATGGCTTTGTGTTCACTGAGGAAATCTGCGATCATTTTGGGGGTAGCAAATGACGCCAGAGACATGTCAATGAAGGAGAGATTCCCCAACAGGAAGTACATGGGGGAATGAAGGTGTGGCTCTGACACGATGGTGAGCACAATAAGGAGGTTCCCAAGGACAGTGGCTGCGTAGACTGCAGAGAAAAACAGGAAATAGAAGATCTGAAGTTCCCAGGAACTGGAGAGACCCTGTAGTATGAATTCAGTTATGACTGACTGATTGTTCCAGGCCATTTACTCTGACTTCTGGAGGGACTCTGACATTTCCAGATAGGAGAAGAACTAGAAAAAAGTACAGTGATTGAACTCAGAGTGAGATTTTTTTTTTTGCATGAAATGGTATTATTTTATATAATAACAGTTATTTCTATAATAACAAAACAATAGATAGTTCCCTATTGTATCACTTCCTTGCCCATGGTGATCAAATATTTCCCCCATGGCCTTTCCAGAGATTCAATTCAACATTAATTCTTATGAGGTAGCAATTTGATTGCAAGGAAGATGCAAATCCTCATTTAAAAATGCAAAAACTCAGGTATTTGAATATTTACTTCTCAGTTTGTTAAATATTTTAAAATTTCACAGCTAGCCACCAATAAGTTTTGAAGGGGAAGGGAATGATAACCTTTTCCAGAACATTGTGATGATAATGAAAGTCTGGAGTGAGCAATATTTGAGAATCATGACTGATAATTAGTGGAAACAAATAGTGGGAAGGAATGTGGGCCCCGGCCTCTTGTAGTGGCCAGGATAAGGACTAGAACATGAGGGGGGGGGGGCAATGGCCACAGAGAAACACAATCCCTTAATTTTCCAATGCAGGTTGTCCAGATTAAAAATGAGATAGCCACTCATTCTTAGTTCCTTATTTCAGTTCTGCTTGAATAACCCTTGTTCTCTGCCACCAAGGCCATACATTGTGCAAAGGCTGGTGAATGTGGCGTGGTTAGAGCTGAAGGTTTCATACATTTTCAAGTATATTTTAAATAGGAAGACTCTGTCAATACCATGCTGCCTGAAGTCAGATATTTTTTACCTGCTGGATTTTATAGACTCACTGAAGCAGCTTGAAGCAGAAAATTCTTCCAGTTTCTGGAGTTCATATGGAACAAATCGGAGACTGGAGACAGATGATGGTAATGGTGAATCTGGGAGAAGTTATATAATATAACATGCCTCAAAAATTAAAACTGCATGCACCCCATGTTCACTACAGCATCATTTACAATAGCCAAGATTTGGAAGCAACCTGTGTCCACTGATAGATGAATGGATAGAGAAGACGTGGCATACACACACACACACACACACACACACACTGGAATGTTAGTCAACTATAAAAAAGAATGAAATCTGGACATTTGTGATAACATGGATGGACCTAGAGGATATTATTCTAAGTAAAGAGAAAGACAAATACTGTATCATCTCACTTATATGTGGGATCTAAAAAACAAAGCAAATGAATAAGTAAAACAAAACAGAAACGGACTTGTAGATACAGTAACCAGACTTGGTTACTGGAGGTGGGAGGGATTGGGGGGCAGGTGAACCAGGTGAAGGGAATTAGGAGGTACAAAGTTCTAGTCATACAATAATTGAATCATGGGATGTGATGCACAGCGTAGGGAATATAGTCAATAATACTGTAATAACTTGTATGGTGACAGACAGTAACTTAGTTTATCCTGCAGATCATTTGGTAATGTATACAAATATTGAATCACTGTGATGTACACCTGAAAGTAATAGGATATTGTATGCTAATTATGCTTCAATTTTTAAAAAGTTACAACTAGACTGCTTAGAAACCAGCTTTCACTGATTTCTGAGAAGACTTTACAAAGGGCACTGAAAGCCAACTGAAATGATTTGTACTTAATTTCATGACAAACCCATTTTATCTTGCCACTAAACTAATCTCTTTTTAAATTTTATTTTCTCTTTTTTCTTGTCTTTCTCAAAACTCTGCTATTGGTATACCTCCTAAGTGAATTGTTCCAAGCCAAAACCCAATTCACAGATAAAATTACCCATACTCTTTCTTTGCCTTTTTGTTCTGAAGTTTGGGTGTCCTTTCTTTAACTCCACATTGTTCTATTGACTTTGCTCACTCCAGAAACTTAGATTTGTTTCTGCACCAACATAGATATTCAAAGGATGTCACAGATCTCACTTAAATTTTGTAGCAGAAAGAGCAGTGACCTGGGATTCAGAAAATGTGGATTCAAATCTTGTCCTAGATCTGTGAGATTGGATAATTGACTAAATCAGTTGGTGCTTTGATTCTTCATATACTAGTGGGTTGATATAGATGATTTCAGGATCCTTTCCACAACATATTAACATCCAACGAGTACCTGAGAGCAGTGACAGGGGCTCCTCGGATCAGCTGTCTGCCTGATTTCTTGGTGAAGGAGGTTCACAATCCTTGGGACCTTTGTATATATAATGTCTGTATTGATATGAATTGATACCCTGAATTACGTGGCATGAAAAAGGCCAGCTGCTGCTTGGGGAATAAACAAATGTTCAAGTTGCAGTGGGAGTCATTAAAACATTCACATTAGTTTGTCTAGAGTTAAAGCTGGATCCCCAAATGTTATGATTGTTCTTAAGTGCTTTATGTACATGGTATGGACATGGTGGGATAGGGAAGCTGTAAGGGATAACCTGTATCTTAGACAGTAGCAAAGATAAGGCAAATGAAATCTATTATTTGATCTGTGGGGCTGCAAATGTTCTCTCTCAGTTCCTTCACTAATAATTGAGGAGTTCCTTTACTAATAATTGAGGATAAGTTCCTCTGTTTGGAGAAAAATATATACAGTAAACAATAGAGTGAGTGAATGTTTGAGACTTTAGATTTTATAGTATTCACTTGAATCCTTATAGACCAGGGGAAGAAAAGAGAAATGAAAAATATTTGGTTCATAATTCTAAGTATATAAAGGATGTTAAGTGATCAAGTCTTTAATATTTCTGCAAAAAAAGTCAGAACCACCAATAAAATTTAGAGATATGTTAAAATATTTCTCTATTAACAAAACATTTTGAAATATTTACATTGTGCTTAGCTTGTAAAATAAGGTAAAAAGAAGTAATTTGATAAAACTACACTATATGCAGCCAGTGTAATAGAAAGAGCATTGGATGTCAGATTTGGAGGCCAGAGCTCACATCACAGTGCAATATTTTACTGTACTACCCTGAGTACATTACTACATTATCATTTTGCATCTTATTTCCTCATTTGTAATGAGAGATATAAAACATACTCAGTGCCTTGCAGTGAATTTTAAATGATATATCTGTAAGTATCTAAGATAGCATCTAACAATTAGCATGTACTTAGTAAATGCTAGTTATTATGCTTATTTTTCTGTGGGAGAAACCTGGCTTTTCCACGTTGTCTCTACTATATGGTATTCTAAAGAACTCAGGTTAATTTATATCTTATTCTATTTCTGAACAATTTTATAATTGACTTCTAGTTAACATAACATGATAATAGCTTTAGGGTGTACAATATAGTGATTAAAGGGTGTACAACATAGTGATTCAACATTTAATACATCATAAAATGCTCAACACGGTCAGTGCAGTTACTATTTGTCACCTTACAAAGTATTCCAATACTATTGACTATATTCCCCATGCCACACCTTTCGCCCTCTTGTTCTTCCTCTGGGATGTTTCAGCTATCATCTATTCTTTCTCCATATTCTGTTTTCTGTGTTAGTCTGCTCATATCTTCCTGGCTTTATTTCCTTAAACATTTTACTTTCCCTGGATATCATCTGACTTGCCTCTATTTTCTAATTCTACAGGAGAGATCAGTTATATGCCCACAGATCCAGGCTCAATCAGTTTTTACTCTTGAAAGTATTTGCATATCTCACAGGTGTCTTAAGACTCTGAGCTTTACCAGAAAGAGTTCTCTGTGATATTGGAATATATTATTGAGATGCCTGTTTTTCATATGTGCTTCTCAGAATGAAATATTAAATCTATTTGGAGAGTACATATTTTATATTATGTGGAAGGTATTATCTAATGCAAATATCCAAGAGAATGGCATTGGAAACATAAAAATTAGAAAGGAAGAAAGTAAAGCCATGTATTTTCACAGATTATTTTATTATATATTAGGACAACACAAATATTTAATGGAGAAGCTACTACAAAAGTAGAATTTAGTGAAATAGCCATTTATAAAATTAACATGTAAAAAGTCAAAAGTTTTTTATAACACAAATAAAAGGCAGCAGCAAAAATGACCAAATACATCCATGCATTTAAACAAAGTGCCCAAAACCTATGTGAGGTAAAGTATAAAGACCACCTGTTAGATACAAAGATAGACTTGAAGAAATGGAGAGATGAACCACATTCTGGAATAAGAAGACACAACATCATAAAGATGTCAATTCTCCTTAAGTTAATTTGTAAATTTAATGCAATCCTGATACAAATACCACAGTCCTCTTTGATCAAGATAAACTGACTATAAAATTCTTTTAGAAAAATGGCATGCAAACATGCAAGGAGAGCCAGGAAAACATTTAAAAACTACAGCAGTGGGAGAGGGTTCATTGTAGAAGGCGTTAAAAGACACTACCAAGACACCATAAACAAAGCAGTTTGATAATGATGAATGAATATACAGAAAATTGACACAAACAAAAGAGAAAGCCTAGAAACAGACTTAACTGCACTTGGAAATAAAGCAGTTGATAAATGTAATTCCTAAAATGAGTGGAGGGAATAAGTGTTTTTTTTTCTTTTTCTTTTGGTATCATTAATCTACAATTACATGTGCAACATTATGGTGATTAAACTACCCCCTTTATCAGGTCCTCCCCACCAACCCCATTACAGTCACTGTCCATCAGCGTAGTGAGATGCTATAGAATCACTACTTGTCTTCTCTGAGTTGTACAGCCCTATCCGTGCCCCCCAACTTTACGTCTGCTAATTGTAATGCCCCTTTTTCCCCCTTGTCCCTCCCTTCCCACCCATCTTCCCCAGTCCCTTTCCCTTTGGTAACTATTAGTCCATTCTTGGGTTCTGTGAGTCTGCTGCTGTTTTGTTCCTTCAGTTTTTTTCTTTGTTCTTATACTCCACAGATGAGTGAAATCATTTGATACTTGTCTTTTTCCGCTTGGCTTATTACACTGAGCATAATACCCTCTAGCTCCATCCATGTTGTTGCAAATGGAAGGATTTGCTTTCTTTTTATGGCTGAATAATATTCCATTGTTTATATGTACCACCTCTTCTTTATCCATTCATCTACTGATGGACACTTAGGTTGCTTCCATTTCTTGGCTATTGTAAATAGTGCTGCGATAAACATAGGGGTGCATATGTCTTTTTCAAACTGGGCTCCTGCATTCTTAGGGTAAATGCCTAGGAGTGGAATTCCTGGGTCAAATGGTATTTCTACTTTTAGTTTTTTGAGGAACCTCCATACTGCTTTCCCAGATGGTTGAACTAATTTGCATTCCCACCAGCAGTGTAGGAGGGTTCCCCTTTCTCCACATCCACACCAACATTTGTTGTTGTTTGTGTTTTGGATGTTGGCCATCCTTACTGGTGTGAGGTGATATCCCATTGTGGTTTTAATTTGCATTTCTGTGATGATTAGCGATGTGGAGCATCTTTTCATGTGCCTGTTGGCCATCTGAATTTCTTCTTTGGAGAAGTGTGTGTTCAGATCCTCTGCCCATTTTTTAATTGGATTATTTACTTTATGTTTGTTGAGGTGTGTGAGCTCTTTATATATTTTGGATGTCAACCCCTTATCGGACATGTCATTTATGAATATATTCTCCCATACTGTAGGATGTCTTTTTGTTTTACTGATGGTGTCCTTTGCTGTACAGAAGCTTTACAGCTTGATATAGTCCCACTTGTTCATTTTTGCTTTTGTTTCCCTTGCCCGTGGAGATATGTTCATGAAGAAGTTACTCATGTTTATGTCCGAGACAATTTTTCCTGTTTTTTTTCTAAGAGTTTTATGATTTCATGACTTACACTCAGGTTTTTGATCCACCTTGAGTTTACCTTTGTGTATGGGATTAGACAATGATCCAGTTTCATTCTCTTATATGTAGCTGTCCAGTTTTGCCAACACCAGCTGTTGAACAGGCTGTCATTTCCCCATTGTATGCCCATGGCTCCTTTACCACATATTAATTGACCATATATTTTTGGGTTAATCTCTGGACTCTATTCTGTTTCACTGGTCTGTGGGTCTGTTCTTGTGCCAATACCATATTGTCTTGATTACTGTGGCTTTGTAGTAGCGCTTGAAGTCAGGGAACATGATTCCCCCTGTTTTATTCTTCCTTCACAGGATTGCTTTGGCTGTTCGGGGTCTTTTGTTGTTCCCTATGAATTTTAGGACTATTTGTTCCAGTTCGTTAAAGAATGCTGTTGGAATTTTGATAGGGATTGTATTGAATCTGTAGATTGCTTTAGGTAGTATAGCCATTTTGAAAATATTTATTCTTCCAAGCCAAGCGTATGGGATGAATTTCCATTTGTTAGTGTCCTCTTTAATTTCTCTTAGAAATGTCTTGTAATTTTCAGGGTATAGGTCTTTCACTTCCTTTGTTAGGTTTATTCCTAGGTATTTTATTCTTTTTGATGTAATTGTGAATGGAATTGTTTTCCTGATTTCTCTTTCTGTTAGCTCATCGTTAGTGTATAGGAAAGCAACAGATTTCTGTGTGTTAATTTTGTGTCCTGCAACTTTGCTGAATTCAGATATTAGTTTTAGTAGTTTTGGAGTGGAGACTTTAGGGTTTTTATGTACAATATCATGTCATCTGCAAATAGGGACAGTTTGACTTCTTCTTTACCAATCTGGATGCCTTGTATGTCTTTGTTTTGTCTGATTGCCATGGCTAGGACCTCCAGTACTATGTTGAATAACAGTGGGGAGAGTGGGCACCCATGTCTTGTTCCCGATCTTAGATGAAAAGCTTTCAGCTTCTCACTGTTAAATATGATGTTGGTTGTCGGTTTGTCATATATGGTCTTTATTATGTTGAGGTACTTGCTCTCTATACCCATTTGGTAGAAAGTTTTTATCATGAGTGGCTGTTGAATTTTGTCAAATGCTTTTTCAGCATCTATGGAGATGATCGTGTGGTTTTTGTTCTTTTTGTTGATTTGGTGGATTATGTTGATGGATTTTCGAATGTTGTACCATCCTTGCAATCCTGAGGTGAATCCCACTTGATCATGGTGTATGATCCTCTTGGTGTATTTTTGAATTCGGTGCTAATATTTTGTTGAGTATTTTTCCATCTATGTTCATCAGGGATATTGGTGGGTAATATTCTTTTTTGGTGTGGTCTTTGCCTGGTTTTGGTATTAGAGTGATGTTGGCTTTGTAGAATGAGTTTGGAAGTATTCCCTCCTCTTCTACATTTTGGAAAACTTTAATGAGAATGGATATTATGTCTTCTCTATATGTCTGATAAAATTCAGTGGTGAATCCATCTGGCCTGAGGGTTTGTTCTTGGGTAGTTTTTTGATTACCAATTCAATTTCGTTGCTGGTAATTGGTCTGTTTAGATTTTCTTTTTCTTCCTTGCGCAGTCTTGGAAGGTTGTTTTTTTCTAAGAAGTTGTCCATTTCTTCTAGGTTTTCCAGCTTGTTAGGATAAAGATTTTCATAGTATTTTCTAATAATTCTTTGTATTTCTGTGGGGTCCATCATGATTTTTCCTTTCTCATTTCTGATTCTGTTTGTGTGTAGGTTCTCTTTTTCTCTTAATAAGTCTGGCTAGGGGTTTATCTCTTTTGTTTATTTTTTCAAAAAATAAGCTCTTGGTTTCATTGATTTTTTCCTATTGTTTTATTCTTCTCAATTTTATTTATTTCTTCTCTGATCTTTATTATGTCCCTCCTTCTGGTGAATTTGGGCTTCATTTGTTCTTTTTTTCTAATTTCAATAATTATAACTTTAGACTATTCTTTTGGGATTGTTCTTCCTTTTTTAAATAGGCCTGGATTGCAATATACTTTTGTCTTAGATCGGGCCTTTGCTGCGTCCCACAGAAGTTGGGGCTTTGTGTTGTTGTCATTTGTCTCCATATATTGCTTGATCTCTGTTTTAATTTGGTCATTGATCCATTGATTATTTAGGAGTATGTTGTTAAGCCCCTATGTGTTTGTGAGCCCTTTTTGTTTTCTTTGTACAATTTAATTCTAGTTTTATACCTTTGTGATCTGAGAAATTGGTTGGTAGAATTTCAATATTTTTGAATTTACCTATGTTCTTTTTATGGCCTGGTAGGTGGTCTATTCTTGAAAATGTTACATGTGCACTTGAGAAGAATATGTATCCTGCTGCTTTTGGGTGCAGAGTTCTGTAGATGTCTGTTAGGTCCATCTGTTCTAGTGTGTTGTTCAGTGTCTCTGTCTCCTTACTTATTTTCTGTCTGGTTGAACTGTCCTTTGGAGTGAGTGGTGTGTGGAAGTCTCCTAAAATGAATACATTGCTTTCTGTTTCCTCCTTTAATTCTGTTAGTATTTGTTTTACATGTTGGTGCTCCTGTGTTTGAGTGCATATATATTTATAATGGTTATATCTTCTTGTTGGACTGAGCCCTTTACCATTATATAATGTCCGTCTTTATCTCTTGCTAATTTCTTCGTTTTAAAGTCTATTTTGTCCGATACAAGTACTGCAACACCTGCTTTTTTGTCCTTGTTGTTTGCATGAAATATCTTTTTCCATCCCTTCACCTTTAGTCTGTGTATATCTTTGGGTTTGAGGTGAGTCTCTTGTAAGCAGCATATAGATGGATCTTGCTTTTTTATCCATTCTATTACTCTGTGTCTTTTGATTGGTGCCTTCAGTCCATTTACATTTAGGGTGATTATCGATAGACATGTACTTATTGCCATTGACGGCTTTAGATTCATGGTTACCAAAGGTTCAAGGGTAGCTTCTTTACTATCTAACATCTAACTTAACTCTCTTATTAAGCTATTATAAACACAGTCTGATGATTCTTTATTTCTCTCCCTTCTTATTCTTCCTCCTCCATTCTTTATATGTTAGGTGTTTTATTCTGTACTCTTTTGTGTTTCCTTTGACTGTTTTTGTGGATAGTTGATTTTATTTTTTGCCTTTGGTTAGTATTTGGATGGTCTGCTTTCTTTGCTGTGATTTTATTTTCTCTGGTGACATCTATGTAGCCTTAGGAGTGTTTCCATCTAGAGAAGTCCCCTTAAAATATCCTGTAGAAGTGGTTTGTGGGAAGCAAATTCCCTCAACTTTTGCTTGTCTGGGAATTGTTTAATCCCTCCCTCAAATTTAAATGATAATCGTGCTGGATACAGTATTCTTGGTCCAAGGCCCTTCTGTTTCATTGCGTTAAATATATCATGCCATTTTCTTCTGGCCTGTAAGGTTTCTGTTGAGACGTCTGATGATAGCCTGATGGGTTTCCCTTTTGGGTGATCTCTTTTCTCTCTCTGGCTGCCTTTAATACTCTGTCCTTGTCTTTGATCTTTGCCATTCTAATTATTATATATCTTGGCGTTGTCCTTCTTGGGTCCCTTGGGTTGGGAGATCTATGGGCTTCCGTGGTCTGGGAAACTATTTCCTTCCCCAGCCTGCGGAAGTTTTCGGCAATTATTTCTTCAAAAACACTTTCAATCCCTTTTTCTTTCTCTTCTTCTTCTGGTACCCCTATAATGCGAATATTGTTCCGTTTGGATTGGTAAAACAATTCTCTTAATATTCTTTCTTTCCTAGAGATCCTTTTATGTCTCTCTGCCTCAGCTTCTCTGTACTCCTGTTCTTTGATTTCTATTCCATTAACAGTCTCTTGTACCTTGTCCAGTCTGCTCTTAAGCCCATTAATCAATTGTCTCATTTCTGTTATCTCCCTCCTGACTTCATCCCTTAGCTCTTGCATATTTCTCTGTAGGTCCATCAGCATGGTTATGACTTTTATTCTGAATTCTTTTTCAGGAAGATTCTTTAAATCTATCCCACCAGGCTCTCTCTCTGGAGTTGCCTGAGTGATTTTTGAGTGAAACAGATTGTCTTTTCATGGCAATAGAAGTGGTCACAGGCAGGTGGCATGTGTGTCAGCTGGCAGAACAAAGTCTCTTCCTGCTTGTTGTTCGCCTGGCCCTACTCTGGAGCCTGTGCCGGTTTCCTGCACACCCCGAGGCAGTCTCTGGGATAATCCCCTGAGCTGATGGGGGCAGGGCTAGCCTCAAGCTAGCGTAGAGCACTGTGGGTGCTTTCCAATGCCAGGATGGCCCCTTCGTGCCTTCCGAACCTTGGTCCAGCTTCCGCTGCCCGTCTGTGTTAACTGCGTGCTGGGGAGGAGACTCTGTGTGGTTGCTGTGGGTGGGGCCAGTCTCCGGCTGCTCTGCCACAGGGTCCGCTTGTCTGTTTGCAGCACCAGCTGGGGGGAATGAATGGCAGGCTGCTTATTGCCATGAGGTGCTTTGGGGCTGCATTACCCGGCAGCTGGTTAGGAGGCCCAAAATTCCTCAAGGTTCCCAGCCTGCTGGGCTGAGTGCGCTGGGACGATTTTGTTCTGCTGTTGGGCCCTTGTCCCTTTAAGACTTTAAAAAAGCACCCGCTTTTCTTTTGTCCCAAGGGAGCCGGCTGTGGGACCCACTCGCAGTCTCCATCTCGGATCCTGCCCTTCTGTTTCTCTAATCTCCAGTACACCATGTGATGTGCGTCTGTGCTCCCGGTGCAGATCACCAGGGCTGGTTATTTAGCAGTCCAGTGATTCTACTCCCTCTCTGCTCTGATTCTTTTCCTCCCACCGGTGCGCTGGGGTGGGGGAGTGCTTGGGTCCCGCCGGGTCACGGCTTTGTATCTTACCTGCTTTGTGAGGCACTGAGTTCTTTCAGATGTAGATGTAGCCTAACTGTTGTACTGTATCTTCTGTTCTCTCTTAGGAATAGTTGTATTTGTTGTATTTTCAAGAATCTATATGATTTTGGGAGGAGATTTCCACTGCCCTACTCATGCTGCCATTTTGAGCCAAGTCCGGAATAAGGGCTTTTTAAATAGTGGTAAGAGATAACTGGAGAGCCACATGGAAAAAATGAAATTTCATTCTTTCCTCATACCTTACCTGTAGCTATTTAAAATGGAACAGACATTTAGATGTAAAAATTGAACTTCTTTATGGACTAGGAGAGGAAATACTTCTAATAATAAGTCAAAATCCAGAAGTAATAGAGGAAGAATTGAAAATTTTGATTTCATAAATAAGTTTGCATGGTAGAATCAAAAAACCATAGCTGATACAGAAAAGAACACCTGGGAAGAAATCTGCATTTTTTTAGGACAAAGAATTGGTATATAAATACATAAAGAACTACTAAAAATGGAGAATAAAAAGACCAACAACCCTGCAGAGAAATGGAAAAGCTGTGCAAATGACCATTAACTATATAAAAGATGGTCAAATTCTTTCTATAAGGAAATATGGTAAAATAATACTGAGATACCGTTTATCACCGATCATGTGGTAAAATCATTTCTATAAGACAGCAAAATCTAACAGCTTGAAAACCTACTCTAGATGATAATGCCAGTAGGAATGTGAAATGATATGACCCCATGAAGGGACATTTAACTATGTTTACATATTTAACTTTACCTCAAAGGAGGGGGATATGAAAGGATAGAGGTATCAGGGATGAAAGTAAAACTTTTTTTTTAATTACTTTTATTGAGGTATCATTCATACACAATAAACTTGCCTATTTTAACAAATCTGTTCCCTGAACACTACCATAATCAAGATAGAGAACATTTTCATCCTGCCTCCCCAGATTCCTTTATGTCTTTTTGCAGTCAATATACTTCTACCTTCAGCCCTAAGAAACCAATGATCTGCTTTCTTTTCCTATAGTCTTGCCTCTCCTAGAATTTCATATACATTTAATCAATTAGCATGGAGTCTTTGGAATCGGTCTTTCACTCAGCATATTGCTCTTGAAATTCATTCAGGTTGTTGCATGTATGGCTGACCTTGAACAATGTGGGGTTTAGGGGCACTGAACACCCCCCAGTCGAAATCCATGTATAACATTTGACTTCCCCAAAACTTTACTAATAGCCTACTGTTGACTGGTAGCCGTACTGTTAACATAAGCAGTCAATAACACATATTTTGTATGTTATATATATAGTATGTTATATATGCTGTATTTTTACAACAAAGTAAGCTGGAGAAAGAGAAAATGTTTTTCAAATCATCACTAATCTGTAAAAATTATTCCAATATGTTTATTGAAAAAATCTGTGTATAAGTGGAGCCATACAGTACAAACCCACGTTGTTCAAGGGTCAGCTGCAATGGCAGTTCATTCCTTCTTACTGCTGAGTAGTATTTTATGGCAAGGCTATTTCACAATTTTTTTATCCAGGCACCAGTTGATGGATATTTGAATTTGTTTAGTCTTTTATTATAATGAATAAAGCTGCCAGGAACAACTGTGCACAAATCTTTGAGTGGACTTGGGTAAATACCTTTGCTTTTGGTAAATATTGGTGGGATTGCTGGGTAGTATAAGTGTTTTGCTTAACTTTATAATAATCTGGTGAATTGTTTTCCAAAGTGGTTATATTATTTTGACTTCCCACCAAGAAGGTATGGGTTCCAGATATTCTCCACATCCACACTGGCACATAATATAATTAGCATTTAAATTTTAAGTCCTACTAGTAAGTGACATAGCATCTTATTTTCATTTAATTTATGTTCCCTGATAACTGATGATGTTGAGTACCTTTTCATGGTCTTATCTTTTTCATGCATTTTTTTCTGATAAAAGGTCTGTTCAAAATTTTTGCACAGTTTTAATCAGGTCCTTTATCTTCTCAATATTGAATTATAAGAATTCTCCATATATTATGCACAGTTTTCAAATATATGTTGTGCAAATATTTTCTCCTGGCCTGTGATTTGCCTTTTAATTTCTTTAACAATATCTTTCAAAAGCAAATGTTTTTAATTATGATGAGGTCCACGTTTTCCAGTTTTTATTTTATGATTCACACTTCATGTGTCCTAGCTACAATATCTTTGTTTGATCTCAAACCACAAGGATTTTCCTTTATATTTTCTTCTTGAAGTTGTATAACTTTTATCTTTTACATTTTGGGTCTATGGCCCATTTTAGGTAAAATTTTTATTATGAATTTGGCATTTTCATCTGTTTTCTATTCTCTGGGACAACTTTTTGTAGCATTGAGGCTATTTGGTACTATTTGTTAGAATTTATTTCTGAGACCATCTGGGCATGGGGAGCATACAGATTATAATGTTCTTTACTTGATAATGTTCTCTGTTTCCTTGATAATGTTTTCTATTTCTTCTATAGTTTATTTGAGCTTTATGTTTCTACTGGATCAATTTTGGTAAACTGTGATTTTCCTAGGAGCTTATCTATTTCATCTAGATTTTTAATATTAGTTGCATAAATGGTATAACCACTTTAGAAGACAATTTGCCAGATTTGTATAAATGTAAGCATAACACTTATCATACTGCCCAGCAATCCCACTAATAGATGATTACCAAGAGCAAAAGGTATTTACCCAAGTCCACTCAAAGATTTGTGCACAGTTGTTCATGGAGCTTTATTCATTATACTAAGATTAGTTGAGTAAAGAAGAAAATTGGACTCTACACCACCACAAGAATTAACTAAAAATGGATTAAAGATTTAAAAGTAAGATTTGAAACCATAAAACTCCTAGAAGAAAACAGAGGGGAAAACCTCCTTTACATTGGTCTTGACAATGAGTTTTTGGATGTGACACTAAAAACACAAGCAACAAAAACAAAAATTAATAAGTGGGAGTACATCAAGCTAAAAAGCTTCTGTACAACAAAAGAAACAGCGACTTATGGGATGCGAGAAAATATTTGCAAATCATATATATAATAAAGGGTTAATATTCAGTTGTATATAAAGAATTCATACAACTTAACAGGAAAAACACAATCTGATTAAAAAATGGGCAGAGGAACTGAATAGACATTTTTCCAAAGAAGACATACAAGTGGTCAACAGATGCTTGTAAAGAAGCTCAACACCACTACTCACTAGAGAGCTGGAAATCAAGACCACCGTGAAATATCGCCTTACACTTGTTAGAGTGGCTATCATAAGAAAGACAAGAAATCATAAGTTTTCAAAAGGATGTGGAGAAAGGGGACCCCAGGTGCACTGTTGGTAGAAATGTATATTGTGCAATCACTATGGAAAATAGTAGGGAGGTTCCTCAGGAAATCAAAAACAGAACTACTACATATGATCTAGCAATCTTATTTTTGAGTATATATACAAAGGAAATGAAATCAGGATCTTGAAGAGATGTTTGCACTCCTGTGTTCATGGCAGCATTATTCACAACAGATGAGATATGGAAACAACCTAAGTGTCAATCAACAGATAAATGAATAAAGGAGATGTGGTATATATATATATATATATATACATACACGCACGCTTATTTATTACATATATACATATTGTGGTATATACATATTCATTACATATATATATATATACAGTGGGATATAAAATATATAATACATATATGTATATGTTTATTATATACATATAGTAGAATATCATTCAACCATGAGAAAGAAGGAAATTCTGTCATTTGTGACAACATGGATGGACCTTGAAGGCATTATGCTAAGTGGAATAAGTCAGACAGAGATAGAAAATACTACATGGTATCACTTATATGTGGAAACTGAAAGAGCTGAACTCATAGAAGCAGAGTGGAATGGTGTTTACCATGGGCTAGGGTGTGGTGAAAATGGGGAGATGTTGGTCAAAGGGTAAAAACTTTCAATTATAAGAAATTTTGGGGATCTAATATACTGTACAGTGATTATAGTTAACAATACTGTATTACATACTTGAAGGTTGCTTAGGGAGTAAATCTTAAATGTTCTTATCACAGAAAAGAAATAGTAATCATGTGACGTGATAGGGGTATTAGCTATGTCTGTGGTGGTAATCATTTTGTAATATATATCAGGTCAACCTGGTGTACACCCTAAACTTACATGACGTTACATGTGAGTAAAGCTGGAAACATTTTTTTAAAAGGATATGTATCATGTAGATTTTTGGTCAAAAGAACAGGCAATAGATTTAGGTTCCAAAAGGGAAAACCAAAAACATAAAAAGAAAGCATTAAGTACCATAAAGTAGAAATACTACAATCACTCTATTTTTTTTATTAAGGTATCATTGATATACACTCTTATGAAGGTTTCACAAGAAAAACAATGTGGTTATTACATTCACCCTTATTATCGAGGCACCCCCCCATACCCCATTGAAGTCACTGTCCATCAGTGTAGTAAGATGCCACAGAGTCCCTACTTGTCTTCTCTGTGCTACACTGTCTTCCCCGTGACCCTACACACACCATGTGCACCATCATGATACCCCTCAATCCCCTTCTCTCTCCCTCCCCACCCGTCCACCCACACCCCTCCCCTTTGGTAACCACTAGTCCCTTCTCGGAGTCTCTGTCTGCTGCTATTTTGCTCCTTCAGTTTTGCTTTGTTATTATTCTCCACAAATGAGGGAAATCATTTGGTATTTGTCTTTCTCTGCCTGACTTATTTCACTAGCATAATACCCTCTAGCTCCATCCATGTTGTTGCAAATGGCAGGAGTTGTTTCTTTCTTATGGCTGAATAGTATTCCATTGTGTATATGTACCACATCTTCTTTATCCATTCATCTATTGATGGACACTTTGGTTGCCTCAAATGCAACAAAGGTAGAAAATAGTAACGACATTTTAAAAAGGTTCTTGTGCATGGAAATTTAAATATTTTCTAATAAATACTTGTGGATAAAAAAATAAGCTACAAAACAAAATTATAGATTTTTTAAAAATTCATGATAAAAAACACATTTCTATATCTATGAAGTGTATTTAAAATAGTGTTCAGAAGAAAATATGCAGCTTAAAACACATATCAATAATAAGTGAATCAAATTCCCAACTCAGAATGCTAAGAAAATAGTAACATCAGACAAAATAAAATGAAGTTAAACAAATGGATGAAGTAGCTAAGAGAAAAATAGTAGAATTAAGTAGTAAATGAAAATCTCAGTTCTTTAAAAAAGTTCTTTGAAAGATATCTGGGTTGTTAGATTTTACTTAGGTTAGGAACTATATTAGTCAGAACCCAACTTGGGATGCAAAGCCACTATGCATTATGGGATAAGGGATTTACCATAAAAATTAGACCTTGAAAAACTATGGAAGGACTTGGGGAAGAAAAACATGAAATGGGATGTTTCAGAATCAGAGGCAGCACTAAGAAACCAAGCCCATCTACCAATGAAGCAGAGATCATAAAGCAGAGCTGATAGAAAAAAATATGTGAAGCTGTGATTTCTGTGGATCTGCAGCAAAGCATTTGGTTATGGCCTAAACTGTTTATCCTAATCCAGCAGTCAGGAAAAGGATGAAGAGTCAGAGAGCAAAACAAGGCAGAGCCTGTTGGCACATCCGCATCTCTGATCTCACCATGATGGGCAGAGCAGAGTGGCTGCTGCTTTATGTGGTCTCGCAAATCCCAAATGAATTTCCTTTTAGACAATATTAACCCAGAATCATGCAGGGAAGGGAATTATGGGAAATGTATTTCTTACTTAACTATATTGACAAAAGAAAGATGCCATACACTCCACCTGACACACCACAGGAGAGACTCAGCTGCATTTATTTGGGAGCATGGCTGGTGCTGGAACCTCCAGGATGGCTTCCCTCACATCTGGTGCCTCGCCGGAGAGGCTGAAATGACTGGGGTCTGACTGGGACTCCGTCTTTCCACATGGTGTCTCACAGTCGGTATCCCAGCCTGAGCTTGTTCATCTGACAGTGGAAGCAAAAGCTGCAGGCCTATTAAGTGCTCAGCTCTAGAACTCACACACCTTTGCAGCCTCACTCTATTGCACAAAGGCACTGACAATGCTGACCAAGATTCAAATGGTTGGGGGAAAGTCCATCTCTTATTTCGAGGGGACACAAAAGATTTTCATTGTGATTTTCAATCTCTCACTGTCCACTCTGGACATTAGTATTTACATTCCTCCCACATGGAAAATATGCCCACTCAATTTCAAGATTCCCAAAGTCTCATGCAATTACCGCATTTGGCCAGAAGTCCAAGATCTTTTCTACTGCACCAGCTCCAGATATAGATAAGGTGCAGGGCCTCTTAATATGGATCGCTCTGAACCCACAATGATGTCATCTGCTCAACTCACATATCCGACACACAACAACCAGACTATGATCGGTTAACTCTGGTAGACACATTAATACAAAAAGAAGAGAAAAATTAATACAAAAAGAAGGCACACAGCAGCCTCTGGCCCACAGCAATTCTGAAATATGTCTGGAGATAATAGTTCATCAGTTTCCCTTACTCCAGGGGCAAGGAAGGTTCCAAGGCTATGGCCTGGTCCTGCCCCTACTGGGTGGTTCCCTAACCCGCTGATCTGAGCGGCTCTTGGCTCTGCGCTCTTAATCATACTTATTTCTCCATGAAAAATGGCCTATGCCTTCTGTTGAGTAGTCCCTCTGCCTCCTTCACATACACAAAAATTGGGAGACCCAGAGGTCTCTTTGAACCCCTGGTAAAACATATTTCAAAATATTGTGGGCTTTCGGTGTAATGGTTGGCATACAACATGTATGAAGAGAGGGAAATGGTAGATCATCTGAGGCACATCAGGGAAGCAGAGGACGAGAGGAGTGAGAATGCAGTTACTCAGTGAGGACTCTCCCAATGGTGGTGTCATGTGTAGGTGGTTAGATTTGGGTTTTAAAGTTCCACCAGAAGGGGCAATGGTGAATTTTTGAAGATATGGCAGGGGTAGGAAGAACAGTTTATGAATAGCATTACTTCCCTAAAATTTTGTAAAATTACAAATTCATTCAAAAATTGTATCAGGCATATTTTAACCCCATTATGAAAGCCGTTATCACCAGTTGTGATACTTCATATTTCAATAACAATATAGAAAAATATCCCTCATTCTTTTTAATTTTTATCAATCTATGCGCAAAAATGGCATTGATTTTTATTATAATATGCAGTTCTGGACTTCTGGGAAGATGGCGGCGTGAGCAGGGCGGGGGAAATCTCCTCCCAAAACCATATGTATTTATGAAAATAAAACAAATACAACTATTCCTAAAAAAGAGACCAGAACATACAGGACAGCACGTAGCCTGCATCTGCACCTGAGAGGACTTGGCACCCCACGAGGCGGGTAAGATACGGAGCCACATCCCGGCCAGACCCGAGCACTCCCCCACCCCAGCGCACCGGCGGGAGGAGAGGATTCAAAGCTGTGAGGGAGTGGGAAGTACAGGCCCGTGAAATAACCAGCCCTGGTGATCTGTGTCGGGAGCGCTGATACACTTAGCGTGGTGTATCATAGATTGGAGAGACAGAGGGTGCAGGATCTGAGCTTGGGAAGCACCCGGGTCCTGGCAGCCAGCTCCCCAGGACAAAAGAAAAGCGCGTGCTTCTTTTTAGTGGTCTTAAAGAGACAAGGGCCCAGGATCGTCCCACCATACTCGGCCCAGCAGGCTGGGAGTCTGGGAAATTTTAGACCCCTTGGCTGGCGACTGGGAAAAAGTTGCTGCACTCAGACTTCCCACAGAGATTAACAGCCTCCCATTTGTTACTGCTCCAGTCAGAGCTACAAAGGGCCCTGTAGACCAGCGCAGCTGTGGCGGTGGAATAGTGGAGCAGCACCGCCACCTACAGCATCCTCACAGAATCTACTCTTGGTGGGCGTTCTTTTTTTCTTTCTTTATTTTTTCTCTTCTTTTCCTTCTTTCTTTTTTTCTTTTTTTTAAAGTCCTAAAGAGCCCAGCTGACATATGTGGCACCTACCAGTGACCACTTCTATCACAATGAAAAGACAGAGGAATATGGTACAAACAAAACTTACCCAGACCCAGACAACACCAGAGAGGGAATCTGAAGGGATGGAAATGCACAACCTTCTTGAAAAAGAATTCAGAACAAAAGTCATAACCATACTGATGGATCTACAGAGAAATATGCAAGAGCTGAGGGAGGAAGTGAGGGAAGTAAGGAAAGACAAAGCAGAAGTGAGACAAGCCATTGACGGGCTTAGCAACAGACTGGATGAGATGCAAGAGACTGTTAATGGAATAGAAACCAGAGAACAGGAATACAGAGAAGCTGAGGCAGACAGAGTTAAAAGGATCTCTAGGAATGAAAGAATATTAAGAGAATAACCACGAATCTAAAGCCAGCAATGGCAATAAGTGTGACCAATCCAAACGGAGCAATATTCGCATTATAGGAGTACCAGAGGAAGAAGAGAGAGAAAAAGGGATAGAAAGTATCTTTGAAGAAATAATTGCTGAAAACTTTCACACACTGGGGAAGGAAATAGTCTCGCAGTCCACGGAAGCCCACAGATCTCCTAACACAAGGGACCCAAGGAAGACAACACCAAGACACATAATAATTAAAATGGCAAACATCAAAGATAAAGACAGAGTATTAAAGGCAGCTAGAGAGAGAAAAAAAGATCATCTACAAAGGAAAACCCATCAGACTTCTCAACAGAAACCTTACAGGCCAGAAGAGAATGGCATGATATATTTAACATAATGAAACAGAAGGGCCTCGAACCAAGAATATTGTATCCAGCACGATTATCAATTAAATATGACGGAGGCATTAAACGATTTCCAGACAAGTGAAAGTTGAGAGAGATGCCGCTCATAAACCACCTCTACAGGATATCATAAACGGACTGCTCTAGAGGGAAGCACCCCTAAGGCTAAAAAGATGTCATCAGAGAAAATAAAATCATAGCAAAGAAAGCAGACCATCCAAATACTAACTAAAGGCAAAGAATAAAACATGTAGTATATAAAGAATGGAGGAGGAAGAATAAGAAGGGAGAGAAATAAAGAAACATCAGACTGTGTTTACAATAACTTAACAAGAAAGTTAAGTTAGATTGTTGGATAGTAAAGAAGCAACCCTTGAACCTTTGGTAACTACGAATCTAAAGCCAGCAATGGCAATAAATACATATCTATCAATAATCACCCTAAATGTAAATGGACTGAATGCACCAATCAAAAGACACAGAGTAAGAGAATGGATAAAAAAGCAAGACCCATCTATATGCTGCTTAGAATAGACTCACCTCAAATCCAGAGATATACACAGACTAAAGGTGAAGGGATGGAAAAAGATATTCCATGCAAACAACAAAGAGAAAAAAGCAGGTGTTGCAGTACTTCTATCAGATAAAATAGACTTCAAAACGAAGAAAGTAGCAAGAGATAAAGAAGGACATTACATAATGATAAAGGGGTCAGTCCAACAAGAAGATATAACCATTATGCACCCAACACAGGAGCGCCAGCATATGTGAAACAAATACTAAGAGAATTAAAGGAGGAAATAGAAAGCAATGCATTCATTTTAGGAGACTTCAACATACCACTCACTCCAAAGGACAGATCAACCAGACAGAAAATAAGTAAAGACACAGAGGCACTGAACAACACACTAGAACAGATGGACCTAACAGACATCTACAGAACTCTGCCCCCAAAGGCAACAGTATGCACATTCTTCTCAAGTGCACATGGAACATTCTCCAGAATAGACCACATACTAGACCACAAAAAGAACCTCAATAAATTCAAAAATGTTGAAATCCTACCAACCAACTTCTTAGATCACAAAGGTATAAAACTAGAAATAAATTTTAGAAAGAAATCAAAAAGGCTCACAAATACATGGAGACTTAACAACATTCTCCTAATTAATCAATGGATTAACTACCAAATCAAACCAGAAATCAAAGAATATATGGAGATTAATGACAACAACAACACAAAGCCACAACTCTGTGGGATGCAGCAAAGGCAGTTCTAAGAGGAAAGTATATTGCAATCCAGGTCTATTTAAAGAAGGAAGAACGTTCCCCAATGAATAGGCTAAAGACATAATTACTGAAATTGGAAAAAGAAGAACAAATGAGGCTCAAAGTCACCAGAATGAGGGACATAATACAGATCAGAGAGGAAATAAATAAAATTGAGAAGAATAAAACAATAGAAAAAATCAATGAAACCAAGAGCTGGTTCTTTGAAAAAATAAACAAAGTAGATAAACCCCTAGCCAGACTCATTAAGAGAAAAAGAGAATCTACACACATAAACAGAATCAGAAATGAGAAAGGAAAAGTAATGACGGACTCCACAAAAATACAAAGAATTATAAGAGAATATTATGAGCATCTATATGCTAACAAACTGGATAGGCTAGAAGAAATGGACAACTTCCTAGAAAAATACAACCTTCCAAGACTGACCAAGCAAGAAACAGAAAACTAAACAGACCAATCACCAGCAACGAAATTGAATCGGTAATCAAAAAACTACCCAAGAACAGTTAGTCCATTCGTGGGTTCTGTGAGTCTGCTGCTGTTTTGTTCCTTCATTTATTTTTTTCTTTGTTCTTATACTCCACACATGAGTGAGATCATTTGGTACTTATCTTTTTCGGCCTGGCTTATTTCACTGAGCATAATACCCTCCAACTCCATCCATGTTGTTGCAAATGGTAGGATTTGTTTTTTTCTTATTGCTGCGTAATATTCCATTGTGTACCAAAGGGAAAGGGACTAGGGAGATGGGTGGGAAGGGAGGGATAAGAGGGTAAAAGGGGCATTACGATTGGCAGACATAGCGTGAGGGGGCACGGGGGGGACTGTACAGCTCAGAGAAGACAAGTAGTGATTCTCATCTCACTACACTGATGGACAGTGACTGTAGTGGGGTTGGTGGGGGGGACCTGATGAGGCGGGTAGTTTAATCATCACAATATTGCCCATGTAATTGTAGGTTAATGATACTAAAATAAAATAAATTGTTAAAAAAAAAAAACAACAAAACTACCCAAGAACAAAAACCCTGGACCTGATGGATTCACCTCTGAATTCTACCAGACCTAAAGAGAAGAAATAACGCCCATTCTCCTTAAAGTTTTTCAAAAAATAGAAGAGGAGGGAATATTTCCAAATTCATTCTATGAAGCCAGCATCACTCTAATACCAAAACAGGGCAAAGACCTCACCAAAAAAGAAAATTACAGACAAATATCCCTGATGAACGTAGATGCAAAAATACTCAACAAAATATTAGCAAACCGAATTCAAAAATACATCAAGAGGATCATACACCATGATCAAATTGGATTCATCTCAGGGATGCAAGGATGGTACAACATGAAAATCCATCAACATCATCCATCATATCAACAAAAGGAAGAACAAAAACCACATGATCATCTCCATATATGCTGAAAAAAGCATTTGACAAAATCCAGCATCCATTCATGATTAAAACTCTCAACAAAATGGGTATAGATGGCAAGTACCTCAACATCATAAAGGCCATATATGACAAACCCACAGCTAACATCATACTTAACAGCGAGAAGCGGAAAGGTTTTCACCTAAGATCGGGAACAAGACAGGGATGCCCACTCTCTCCACTGGTATTCAACATAGTACTGGAGGTCCTAGCCATGGCAATAAGACAACACAAAGAAGTAAGAGGCATCCAGATTGGTAAAGAAGAAATCAAACTGTCCCTATTTGCAGATGACATGATATTGTACATAGAAAACCCTAAAAAATCCACTCCAAACTACTAGAACTAATATCTGAATTCAGCAAAGTTGCAGGATACAAAATTAACACACAGAAATCTGTTGCTTTCCCTTAAAATAACAATGAGCTAACAGAAAGAGAAATCAGGAAAACAATTCCATTCACAATTGCATCAAAAAGAATTAAATACCTAGGAATAAACCTAATGAAGGAAGTGAAAGACTTATACCCTAAAAACTACAAAACACTCCTAAGGAAAATTAAAGAGCACACTAACAAATGGAAATTCATCCCATGCTCTTGGCTTGGAAGAATAAATATTGTCAAAATGGCTATACTACCTAAAGCAATCTACAGATTCAATGCAATTCCTATCAAACTACCAACAGCTTTCTTCAATGAACTCGATCAAATAATTCTAAAATTCACATGGAACCACAAAAGACCCTGAATAGCCAAAGCAATCCTGGGAAGCAGGAATAACACAGGGGGAATTACATTCCCTGACTTCATGCTCTACTACAAAGCCACAGTAATCAAGACAATATGGTATTGGCACAAAAACAGACCCTCAGACCAGCGGAACAGAAGAGAGAATCCAAACATTAACCCAAACATATACGGTCAATTAATATTTGATAAGGGAGCCTTGGATATACAATGGGGAGATGACAGCCTCTTCAGCAGCTGGTGTTGGCAAAACTGGACAGCTACATGTAAGAGAATGAAACTGGAGTACTGTCTAGCCCCGTACACAAAGGTAAACTCAAGGTGGATCAAAGACCTGAATGTAAGTCATGAAACCATAAAACTCTTAGAAAAAAACATAGGCAAAAATTTCTTGGACATAAACATGAGCAACTTCTTCATGAACATATCTCCCCGGGCAAGGGAAACAAAAGCAAAAATGAACAAGTGGGACTATATCAAGCCGAAAAGCTTCTGTACAGCAAAGGACACCATCAGTAGAACAAAAAGACATCCTACAGTATGGGAAAATATAATCATAAATGACGTATCCGATAAGGGGTTGACATCCAAAATTTATAAAGAACTCATGCACCTTAACAAACAAAAAGCAAATAATCCAATTAAGAAATGGGCAGAGGACATGAATGGACACTTCTCCAAAGAAGAAACTCAGATGGCCAACAGGCACAGGAAAAGATGTTCCACATCGTTAATCATCAGAGAAATGCAGATTAAAACCACAATGAGATATCACCTCACACCAGTGAGGATGGCCAACATCCAAAACACAAACAACAAATGTTGGCAAGGATGTGGAGAAAAGGGAACCCTCCTACACTGCTGGTGGGAATGCAAATTAGTTCAACGATCTGGGAAAGCAGTATGGAGGTTCCTCAAAAAACTCAAAATAGAAATACCATTTGACCCAGGAATTCCACTTCTAGGAATTTACCCTAAGAATGCAGCAGCCCAGTTTGAAAAAGACATGTGCACCCATATGTTTATCACAATACTATTTACAATAGGCAAAAAATGGAAGCAACCTAAGTGTCCATCAGTAGATGAATGGATAAAGAAGAGGTGGAACATATACACAATGGAATATTATTCAGCCATAAGAAGAAAACAAATCCTACCATTTGCAACAACACGGATGGAGCTAGAGGGTATTATGCTCAGTGAAATAAGCCAAGCGGAAAAAGACAAGTATCAAATGATTTCACTCATATGTGGAGTATAAGAACAAAGAAAAAAACTGAAGGAACAAAACAGCAGCAGACTCACAGAACCGAAGCACGGACTAATAGTTGACTAAAGGGAAAGGGACTGGGGAAGATAGGTTGGAAGGGAGGGATAAGGGGGAAAAAGGGGCATTATGATTAGCAGAAGTAATGTTGGGGGGCACGCGGAGGGCTGTACAACTCAGAGAAGACAAGTAGTGATTCTATAGCATCTCACTACGCTGATGGACAGTGACTGTAATGGGGTTGGTGGGGGGGACCTGATGAAGGGGGTAGTTTAATAACCATAATATTGCACATGTAATTGTAGATTAATGATACCAAAATAAATTATATGTAAAAAAAATAATAATATGCAGTTCCCTGGTCATAATGAGGTTAATTTCTCATAGGTTTATTTGTTTTTAGGTATTATTTTATCCAAGGATTTGACTATTTATTTCTCTGACCAGTTTTTTTCCTACTGAACCTTTCTTTTCAACTTGTAGGAGTTCTTTATATATGGCATCAAAAGTTTTTCTGTCATATATATATATTGCAAGTATTTTTAACTTATTACTTTCTTTTGATTTTATGTGTGATTCCTATTCAAATAATTATAATATATGTTTATTTTAAAATCAGCTTTACTGAGGAGTAATTTACATTTAAGTGTATAATTTGACAAATGCATATAGTTGCACAACTACCACCACATTCGTGATATAACACATTTCCATCATCCCCAAAAGTTTCCTCATATTCTTTTACCACAAATCCCTTTACTCTTAACCCTGAACTCTGAAACCACTGATCTGCTTTCTGTAATTATAGCTTTTCCTTTTCAAAAATTTCAGATAAGCTGAATTACACATGTAGTTTTCTGTGTCTGCCTACTTTAATTTAGGCCAGTGGTTCTCAATTAGGAATGATATTACCTCCCAGGGGTAATTCG
Source organism: Phataginus tricuspis (assembly GCA_029783875.1). NCBI lineage: Eukaryota > Metazoa > Chordata > Mammalia > Pholidota > Manidae > Phataginus > Phataginus tricuspis. The sequence goes on from JAQQAC010026072.1 coordinate 78,493,523, forward strand.
ATAATGTTTGGAAACATTTTTGGTGGTCATGACTTAGGCAGGTGAGGGCTACTACTGACCCCTAATGGGTAGAGGTCAAGGATGCTTTTACAGTGCATAGCACAACCGTCTATGAGAAACGATTATCCATTTCAAAATGACAACAGTGCTGAGAATAGAAACCTTGATTACCATAAAGCTTCTGAGGCTCATTAATATTTTTATTTATTTTCTAATTGACTAATTGAATTCATCAATATATTGTTCCTCTTAATAGTTGAGTAGTATTTCCTTATATGGATATACAGCAATTAACTTACTGATCTGCCAATTGATGGACATTTTGCCTTTGTTTATTCTCATTTTGGACTATCATGAACAAAGTTCCTATGAACATCCATCCATAGGTCTTTTGGGGACCTATGCCTTCATTTCCTTTGGATAAATACCTAAGAGAATATTTAATGAGTTATATAGTAATTGTGTGTTTGACCTTATGTAAATCGCCAGACTGTTTTCTAAAATGGCTGTACCGTTTTGCATTCCCGCCAGCTATATATGAGAGCGCTTGTATTCTTGATACAAATATTTCCTTCCAGTCAGTGGTATATCTTTTCATTTACTTGTAACTTTTCAAAGAACAGAAGTTTTAAATTTTGATTTAGCCCATCATCAAAGTTCTTCTTGTCTTTTCTTAGAAAATTTGACCTAACTGGGTCAAAAGGACTTGACCCCATGTTTTATTTTAGATTGTTATAGTTTTTGCTCTTATATTTAGGGCTATATACGTTTCAAATTAATTTTTGTATAAGGTGCAGAGAAAGATTAAGGATATTTACTTATTTATTTTTGCATATGGATTTATAGTTGTTCTTTGTTGAAAAGGCTATTCTTTCCTACTGAATTATTTTGGCATTTTGTTGAAGATCAGTTACTATATGTGTGTATTTCTTCTGGACCCTCCATTCTGTTCCATTCATCTACTTGTCTGCCCTTAGGTAAATAGTACACTATATTGGCTTCTAGGTCTTTAAGTTTTGAAAATAGAAGAACCCTAACAAACTGTTTTGACAATTTTAGGCCCCCCAATTTTTTCTTAGGTCCCAAAATAATAAATTTTGTCCAACCTTGAGCATACTTGCTTCTTCCCCTCACCCACCTTTATCCTGGCAGATGAAAAAAAGCAACAGTGGGATCACACGTTGAATATTAAAACTTGTGCTTATATGTGGCATATGACACTTCTGTTCAGATTACATTGAATAAAGCAAGTTTCATGTATCCAAAACTTTGCTAAATAAAGTGGGAATTATACTCCTTCCACAACAAGGAAGGGTCCCTGAAGGGATGGGCTAGGTAGAAAAAATAGCAAAATTTGATTTTTAAAAATGCAGTCTATTATGGAAACTTCCATTGGACAATAATTACATTGTTATTATTCAGTAAATAACAATTTATAATGACAGAGTTACTTGGAATTCTTGTTTTGTTACTCACAATTACATGCACATTGCTAGTACTTTAATCAAGTGATATTCTTATACCTATTTCATCTCACACTCTGCCTTAGGTTTCTCCCTTCTCCAAACCCTCTGGATAAATCCTTAATGAGTCTTGTTTTCAAATCATCATAATCTAATAATCCCACAATGGCTCTTTGTTGTCTTTTACATCAAGTTATAGTTTAGAATGGCATTTTTGTTCTTCCAACATGCTGAGTATCTTGCTCCTGCAAGTAAGTTACACTATTTTACTCTCCACATGCAATTTTTTCCCCTTGCCATTCAAACTTTTAGTTTTCATTCTAGGTCAGGTTCATGTCATTTCTCTTGCAAGAACACTTTCTTGATTAACTGAGCTCATTATAAATTTTTCTTTATCTAAAATGCAGTTCACTCATGAGCTCTGAGAATTGGCTGAACAATTGATGTATTTGACTGCACTTTTTTTCACTAAATGTTTTATTTATGGATGTTCAGTGTCTCCAAAGAAACTATAAATCACTCAAAACAGAAGTAAATGTTTTAGATTTTTATTCTCCACTGGCTCTAGAACAGGGTTGGATAATGAAGAGCACTTGTGAAAATTTGCTGATTTGGTATTTCCAGCTGCCTCTTAAATGATGGCTTTTCCAAGTCTCATTCCCTGCATCTCTCAGGTCCAGGTGAAAACAACCATTGTAAGTTCCCGTAAGACTCTTGAAATATATTCCTGTTGTGAACTAAATAATACCACCTTTGTTGTTTAATAAATCCCATTGTGAGACAATTTCCTGGTTAATTCCCCAGTCCCTACAACATCCATTTTACCTACAGTTGCTAAATGGCTAATGATTTAAGTAGGTCACTTATTTATATTTAAAACTACCTCTTCTATGCTCTCTTTCAGAGCCCACTTTTCACTCTGAATAATCTAAAGGCCCAATTCTGCTACATATTTGGTAAGCAAACATTGCAAATGATTTCTACTGAAAGATTTTTAATGTCTGCTCTTCCTTCTGGGATCTCCTAGTCTCTATTCCATGGAGCTGAGATCAATAAAATATATATGCTTGAATACCTGAAGGGAGGATTCAAACAGGGGTGGGACTAAGGAGATTGATATTTTATCTTTTTTTCCATAAAAATTATGTGATATTTTCTTTAGGAGACAAAGGTAAAATTTTAATCAGAGAGTTATAAATATTTGTAGGAGGAACTGACTCATATTTTAACAAAAAAGAAATCAAGAAGGAAAGTTAAGTGCCTTTCCCTGGGTTGTATGGTTGTAGTAAACTTGGTAATAAATCATTCTTCTCCACTGTTTAAACATCAGCAAAACTAATATTCTCTGTGTTTCTGAGGCGTTCCAACCACATAATTTTATCTGCGAATACACTGAAAATCTCAAGAGTTCTGCAACTGTTCATTGAAGCCTCTCTGTAGTGTGGCTTAAAAAACCAATACCACTTATATATAACACAATTTTTATATGTTCTTTCAGTAAGGATATTCTTATGGATGAATTCTAAAGGACTAATTGTGTGTGTGTGTGTTCAACACACTGTGACCCCAGTGTACGTGGATACTTAATGTTGGTTATCTTTAGGATTATATAGAAGAATGGCTGGGCCAGTATGTAGGTAAGTAGATCTCTCTTCATGATGAAATCATTACAATTTGATTGCTTTTTAATACCAGATAGGCAAGTGTTATTTTCAACATCATGACTTAAGTGCTATTTCACTACGATCTCTAATATCCTACAATTATCTTTCAAGCTAATATACCAAGGAGGATGGAAAGAAGAGTAAAGGTAAGTTTTCATAGAGGAAACAGTCTGTGAAAGTAGATTCTTGGAAATGGAGCTTTTGCTTCAACAGAATCATACTTGCTCTTGATTTTTGTTTTCTCTTTGATATAGGCTTCCACCTATCAATCAGAACAATGGATGTGGCCAATAGGTCTACTGTTTCTGAATTTGTTTTGCTGGGACTCTCTAATTCCTGGGAACTACAGATGTTTTTCTTTGTGGTGTTTTCGTTGTTTTATGTGGCGACAATGGTGGGTAACAGCCTCATAGTCATCACAGTTATCGCTGACCCCCACCTACACTCTCCCATGTATCTTCTGCTCACCAACCTTTCTGTCATTGATATGTCTCTTGCTTCCTTTGCCACCCCTAAGATGATTACAGACTACCTCACTGGGCACAAAACCATCTCCTTTGAAGGCTGTATCAGCCAGATATTTCTTCTACACCTTTTTACTGGTACTGAGATAATTTTACTTATGGCTATGTCCTTTGATAGGTATATTGCAATATGCAAGCCCCTCCGCTATGCTTCAATCATGAGTCCTCGGGTGTGTGTTGTCCTCGTGGTAGCTTCCTGGGTGGTGGGAGTCATGCATTCAATGAGCCAGGTCATCTTTGTTCTCACGTTACCATTCTGTGGCCCCAATGAGGTGGACAGCTTTTTCTGTGACCTTCCTGTGGTGTTCCAGCTGGCCTGTGTGGATACTTATGTCCTGGGCCTCTTCATGATCTCAACAAGTGGCATAATTGCCTTGTCCTGCTTTATTCTTTTATTCAGTTCATATGTTATTGTCCTGGTCACTATCAGGCAACATTCTTCAGGAGGATCGTCCAAGGCCCTTTCTACCTGCACGGCTCATTTCGTTGTTGTCTTCATGTTCTTTGGGCCCTGCATCTTCATCTACATGTGGCCACTGAGCAGTTTTCTCGTAGACAAAATCCTGTCTGTGTTTTATACCATCTTTACTCCCATTCTGAACCCAGTAATCTACACCTTGAGGAATCGAGAAGTGAAGACAGCCACAAGGAAACTGAAGAACAGGCTTCTAAATTCCAACAAAGCAACTCCTGTACGTTATTTTTAGTTTTAACTTCCTAGGCATTAAATGCCACAGTTTTGTGTACACAGCACAGGTTACATGCTGTTCTTATTTCTGGAGTTCTTATCAAATTGTAATTGCTAAAATTTGTGAAGGAGGAAGGCAAGTTTCTGTTAAAAACTATTCTCAGGCATTACATTTAATTTTAAGTTTCAGAAAAACAAGTTGACAGAAACCATTTCTTCCAGAAGCAAAGACTATCTATAAAAACTCCAAGAGTCACTGTTCCAATTAGGAAATATAATATTAATAACCTATTCATTGGAAAAGAGAAGAAATGAGAAGAAATATACATTAAAGGAGAAGTGGGAGATAATGACATACATAAAACTAGCAACGAGTTGCTCAGATACTTGTCCCTGCAGTATGATAAAGTAGTAAGATTTCTATATGCCTTAGAAACTCCACACTACTGTAGAAGTGGCCTCTGGCAAATAGGCAGTTATTTTCTACATATATCCCTGAGTCAATCCTACGTAACTTTTAAACCAATTTGTAATCTGTTCTCTTAAAGAAGACCTGAGATATATTTCACTACAAATATTGATGAGGGCCAAAGAAAATGCTGTAAGTACAGGAGTCTTCACTACTTGCTTTATTTAATAAGCAAAGAAATACAGCAATACAGCAATGATAACTCCTGATAATGCAGAATGAATAAAGAGGCTGGAGAATTATGAAATGAGTTTTCAAAGCAGTATACTTTGTGTCATATAGATACTATGCCAGCTTAATACCTGGGATATTAAAACTAGAGTTAAGAGATACAGTTTATGATAACAATTCCAGGAGAGCCTATGTTTTCCTTTAAAATCACTCTATTGCTTTATACTTTGATTAAATTAATTTTTCCTTTTAATATTTGGATGCAAAAATAAGAAGTTTGTGCTTGGTAATACAATGCCAATGTAATAAGTATATTTCTGTACACAGTTTTTTTTACTGTTTTAAATAAAAATACTAGGTTCATTATTAGCATTAAGGTACAGAAGGTATCACTACCACCTGCTGGTAGGTACTGGAATTGCAGGCTCTGAAGGTCAAGAAATCTGTGTGCCTTGCTTTTTGCAAATGATTTTCTTTAAAGATGATAAACATGAAAGAATTAACTGTTATTTGGAGTTTACCAAATTAAATTTATGAAATATAATGTCTAGTATATTACCCAACTTGTATCCACAAGAGGAAAGATTCTGTCCCAACTACAGTATTGGATAAATATCAAGTTGTTGTTATTTTTCTGGCATTATTGAGTAAATAGAAAAAAAAAAAGCATTATATATGCACTAACTTATCATTGATGAGTAAGAGGTTAAGAAAAGGAAATTCTTAACTTTTCATTTTAAGTCAAATGATAAGAGAAATGTGTTTTTTCTTCATCAGAGTGTCTTTTTTTATTTTGTTAATTAATGTATTAAACAAGGGAACAACTTTACAGTTTAAACGTGTGTGATACTGTGTTTAAAATCCAGGCAGGTTTAAAATTGTTTGAGTAAAAATTGTCTACAGTATTAACACAAGAATGAAATGTGTTTATATCTGCATAGTAGCATAATTCAACTTGAAATAGGGATACAAACGGACTACAGGTTGTGTGTGTGAACTTTCTCTTAGTTTCAGTTACATGTGAAAATATGTTCAGGATCAAGGCACTCACTTATGTAGAAATTTTCTAGGTGGTGTTTTTGAAATGCCCCAAATAATCCTTTCAAATAACATATATGAGCAGGAAATATCTTTTAAATGAACTTTTTTTCAAGATAAAACTGTGGAGTCTTAAATAATGATATTAAGTAGTTGGACTGGTAGTGAGGCTGATGGCTGAGAATGGAGTGGACCACACACAGCTCCTGGAGGACTTCCGTATACAAGGGGATTATCTCCCCCCTCCCCTGGTGGCTCCACAGGGGGGTCATAATACAAGTATCTCCACATATTTCATAAATACTTAAATCTTAATTAGGAGCTAAAGGTGGATAATTTTATCACCATTTTATCTCCTCACCATGCTGCTGACACTCTTTTACCAAATATAGTGACGTGCCACAGCCTCCTTAAGCAGTTGTAAAGATGGTGCCATTTGCCAGTAGGGCATCCAAAGGCAGAAATAATGTTTTGCAACATATGCTAGACAAAATATAAACATATGAGGTCAAGGATAGTTTTAAATGGTCTAAATTTCCAACAACACAATTGAGGGAGTATTGACATATGGAGAATTTATAAGAAGACTAGGTTGATAAAAATCCCCTCTTTCTTTAGGTGTTCAGGAAGCCTTACAATGCCAAACTTACAAGCATTTAAAAATTGTGAAAAGCTGTCTTGTAAAATTAAGCAGAATAGTCAAATGCAAATGAAAAAAATTATTAAAAATAAGGTCTAGAGGAAATGATAAAATGTAAATTATAATATATGAAGGAGTTGGATATGTGTAAGGAAGTAAAAAGTATAAGTGATGTATAGTTCCAGAAATATTTGAGGAAAATTTCAGAATACTACATAGGGTAATGGTGGATTTACATTGAAGCCTAAGTTTTAGGCCGCCTCCTTTGCATGGATTTCCTCCAAGTTTCTGTAATGCACCCCAACAACATTTTACTCATAATTTTGGCTCTTTCTCTCTTAAGGGAATCCCCTTAGAAATGTACAAACTTCAGGCTCTGCAAAACTGAGATCCACCCTGAGTGCAGCGGTCAGTCTTAGACTTAGGTATGGGTAGAGCAACGTTAAATGTTAATTGCACTGTTTGTTAGTAGTGTAAACCTAGGCAATATACTTAATGTCCTTTAGGCTCAGTTTATACACCTGCAAAAGGAGATAATAATGGTCCTCACACCACAAAGTTGTCTGAGGAATAAGGGAAGTATTCATATAAAGCACATAATATACATTCAGTAAATGTTATTATAATATTTGATAATTTTATTTGAGGGACTTGTTACTCTCTTGAGCTAACAACTGACATGTTTAATTTGAATGGTAAATTTTTGTATTACAAATTTAAAATATTTGTGTCTGTATATGTGTGCATAAATTAATGTGTATCAGGATTAATTTGGAAAATTGAAGGTAACTTCCACTAGAAAACTATATTGGTTCAAATGTCTAGAAACTTATTTTTTTTGCTGCTTATGACTTTTATGAATCAAGAGATATTCCAAACTGTTGTTTTATTAGTATGACTGCTTCTTCACAATGGGTAATTGTTGAATAGATTTACTGATTTTAGATTGGATTTTCACCACAGTATTGGTAAGAATAATAAGAATGATGATGTTTATCCTCCATATTATTGAAGTAAAAGCATAGATAGATGCATAGAATAGTAAATAGTAACTTAGATAAGTAAAGTTTGTATGATATGAACTCTCTTGTATGAAGTATTTTTCTACCTCGATAACGGCCTGGGATAACGCGATCACTGGAGTGTCTGCCAAATAGAAGTTCTTGGAAGATGCTGTTATTTGGACATGTTCAGATGCTTTATGGAACTGCTTTCAAATCTTACTAATGAAACAGTGACTAATGAAATCTTACTTTTTAAAGGAGATTTTAGATGAAACAGTTAAAGCACAGTTGACAAGAGAGCTGGATTAACCCTCTTCTCTCCCTATTTCTTCCCCATTACTATTCTGCATAAAGATTTTTGGATGCATGTACCCAGACTGAAAACTAAAATATAATGTTTGCATTTTCAATTTTTACTCTGGTAATTTACACTACCAATATAGGGAGAAGACGTAGAACTATTTACACTTAACTATCTCTTTAAAATTTACTTTTTTTATTAAAGATAATGTTGAGGCCTGGAGGTTCCGGGCTTTTCTTCCCCTAGTCTTTTTATGACTATTAATTGGTAGCCTGTTGCTAATTTGCCTATCTTTGTTTTTTGCCTTGTAATTCTTCTAGGACTCTGCCACCGTCAATAAAAGCTACATTTTCTTCTTTTCCTCACTTACCACCAGAGGAAACTGAAAGGAAACATGCGTTTTAAACTGAAAAGACTAGTGCTAGGAAAAGCACCTAAATTAGGAATTTGTTTTTACATAATTATGTAGCTATCTCTACTAACCTTTTCCTCTTGTCAGAGTATAATTATTTTGGCTGGTTTTAGGTGAAGAAAACAGAAACCACTCGGTATATTAAGCAAATTTAACACAATGCATCAGATGCTTACAAAATCCCTGAAAGAGCTAGAAGTAGGACTCGGGGCCACTACTGGAGCTGTTGGCCTCCTTAGAGCCCAGCCATGAGGTCTTAAGGTCAAAGAGCCTTGATGCTGCTGCCGTGGTCCCGCTTCCCTCCACATCCTTGTTGCTGAATGCAGGTCTGGCTGCCGCAAGTACCTCTTCCTTGCATCTCCTCCTCTTGCCCACCAGCAGCCATTACAGCTGTACGTGCCGTCTGCTTCACCCCTGCCTTCTAAAGCTCATACTGGTGTATATCTAATTGGTGGAACCTAATGGGCACAGAAAACTTGGGCTAAAAAACCAGTTCCCAAACTGCAAGTTGTTTATGCAATGCAGTGGAAAACATCCTAAACGAGGGTAGATTTGGAGGCTGGCTTAATTAATAGTATCTATTATATTAATAGTCATTTTTTCTTATGATAACCTTTTGTTGTGAGTAAAACCAAGGTAAAGAAACATACACAAAATGTATAGCTTCATGAAATATAAAGCATGCAACAGTAATCACATCTCAGGTCACAAAACAGAACTTTTTCAGACACCCCTGAAGCTTTTGTCCATTTGAAACACAACTCTCTCTCTCCTTCCAAAATTAACCTCCACCCTAACTTTTATAGTAGTAAATTCTTTGCATTTCTTTAAAGTTTTATGCATTCATGTATGCCCAGATATACATCCTCAGACACTCAGTTTCATCTTGCCCATTTTGTTTCCTTTTTTTTCAACCTACAAGTCTCCCTCTTACCATCCCTTCCATTTCTGTACAAATTACCTTTTGAAGAATCTCAGCTATTTACTAGGCAAGGGTGTCCTCCAGTCTGGAATATACTGACTATATGCATATTGCACGGTTCAACATGTACCTCTGTCCTCTATATTTTCTGCAAATCACAAACTCAGACACTTGATCATATTGGTTTGGTACCTTTTGCAGGACATACTGTAGGTGGTGTGATCTGTATTCTCCCAAGGTCCTTCTGGAGGACCTTACTATCTTGCAGGCTCTATTTGGAATGATAGAAGCTGTTGTTTAATTTCACAGCCACGGTCAATGTCTTTGGTCATTTTTGTTGTCTGAAACTTGTTCTTTAGCATATTCCACAAGAAGGCTTTTTCAGGACCCCCTGAGCCTTGGAATTCTGGCATGGTTCCTTAAACTTGTTAGTCTTTGGTTCTTTGAATCTGAAAGTAAGTTTTGTTGTAAATTCCTTGGCTATCTCTTTATTTTCTTGAGTATCTTAAATTATTATTCCCTTTGAAAGCACTCTGTCTAGAGCCTGCAAAACCTGCACTTTCCTTCATTAACCCTAGAAAACTAAAAATTTGGAGTTTGGACTGATCTTTTAATTTTTGAACAGAGGCATTAAGACCCCATATAAATACCAGTGGTCTCTGAATCATTGCAACGGAGAGATTTTTGAGACATTTAAATTTCTAAATTATCTTAAACATTTTTAAATCTATCTAAATAAAAATGTTCTTCAAGAGTAACTTCTAGTTGGATTATAATCAATATACCTGTGTAAGTTTTCGAATTTTGTCGGGAATGTGCTCCTTATGGGCGCTGCTTCCTGAGCAGACAGAGCTCCTCCTCGGGTCCCGGGGTCCTTTTGTATGTGCCCTTCCCATTTCCCATACAGAGAGAAAAAGAATTCTGCACCGACACAGCTAAAATAATTATGGTGCAAAGAGATCCAGGGCTTTTCCTTGCTTCAAAGGAAAAGAAAGGAAATACATGAATATACTGTGAACTAGCTCAGTAAGATACAGGCTGGCATTTCTGTATGCCTGTTTTACCTAAATCTCACTAGTACAGCACACACTCCAAAAAGAAATGAGAAAATTTTTTTACACAAACTCAGGGCTTTCCCTGGACCAGATCATTACTCCTTTGTCAGTGGTCTGGGGGACAGCTGTTTCTGGCTATTGATAAGGCGATCTGCTCACATCACAGATTTTGCCTCTTGGACTGACAGTTCATTTCCTACCTTATTTGCAGTAAAAATGCTTCACAATATTGTAAACTTTCAAACATGGACTCAGATTAGTGTTTTGAACTGATTGCATTCTCAGTCCTAAAGGTGCCTGCCTTAAGAGGAAAAAGATTACCTTCCTCCTTTGATGTGAGTATTAGTCAACAGTTTCAATCCATACAATAACACCTCCACCTTTTCTATAAATCCATTCTTAGTAACACCTGTCAACAACCACAATACAACAATGGTATCATAAACACTAATAAAAATGCTTACTTTTTGCCTTTTTCTTAATTTCCTATGATTATGTAGATTCTCTCAACATAAGCTGCTGTTTAAACACATTTTCTCAATTGCTTACAGAACCCCCCAAAATTGTGGAAGACAATTTGCAAAGTTTCCTCTAAGGAACACTACATCCCAAAATTAAAGAGTGTGTACTCTTTCCAGGAACTCACATAACATTTGCAAAAATATGATTAACATGTAGGCCATAGTGTCTCAGTAAATACCAGAAATCCAGTAATTACACAATGCATCATCTAATGACAGTGCAATAAAAAACATGAAATGATAAATAGTCCTCCCTTACCCAATCCCTAACCATATCTGCCCTCCAAAACAGAACACGGCACCTTTGCGAATAAGGGAAAAAGCTTTATAAGTAAGTCATGAGTAAAAAAGAAATCATAATGGCAATGACAAATACATTTACAACTGAATAATACAAATAGACTATGTATCAAAATTCCTTAAGAACACTTCTGGCTATAAATACCATGTTAAAATATAAGAAAAAAAACAGTAAGCTTGGCTTTCTATATAAGATACTAGGGAAAAAAACTGAACAGTAATAAAAAAGTAAAAGGATAAAAATTATAATGATAAGAGCAGAAAATAATGAAATTTTCTCTGATCCTTTCTATGACTCTAGTTTAAGCTTAATACCAACACCCAATGAGGAACTAGAAGGGGAACCTGGGGGCAGTTTTCTCTTTGAGCCTGGCATGTACACCAGTCAGGATGTGATGAGGCAGCTAAGCCCTTGAGAGTGGCATGGGTTAAGCACTGATTATGAAGATCAGACTTTACACAAGAATAAGAATTAGTGGAGAATTCTACAGAAAGTTGTTGCTTCCAAATCTGGTGGTGATTCTGAAGTTGCTATATGTCAACAAGACTGATGACTGAGAAGAAACACTGGATGGAGAATCTAAAGTGTGCCTTCCGTTGACAGCATAAAATTGGATTTTTTCTTCTAATTTGATCATCTCCTCATTTGTATGTAGTGTTCAATTCATTTGTGTTAAATGTCATGATTGATATGGTAGGATTTACATCTACCAGTTTGCCATCTGATTTCTCTCTGTCTCATGTTTTTCTCTGTTGTTCTTCTTTTGTTCTATTGCCTTCTTTCTTGTTAAATGGATACTTTCTAGTGTGTCATTTTAATTTCTTCATTGGCTTCCATCTATACTTTTTTTTCCCAGTTATTTTCTCTGTGGTTGTTCTAGGGATTATAGTGTGCATGCTAATTTATCATAGTTTACTTCATTAACTTAATTCCAGTAAATTATAAACTTTGCTCCAGTCTATCTTCATTTCCTTCCTCCTTTCTTTGTGCTATTATTGACAGATGCATTACATCTTCTTTATAAGTCAAAAAGTAAAATCTCAAAGTTATTATATGCAACCACTTTCAAATCAGGTTAGACAGATAAAGATAAAAACCTCTGTTAATACATATTTTATATTTACCTACACAATTAGCTTTACTATGGCTCTTTAATTCATTTTGTTGAAGTTACTCTCTGTGGTGTCCTTTCCTTTCAGCCTGAAGGACTTCCTATATCTTGCACAGCAGATACAGCAATTAATAACTTAGTCTTTTTTAAAATCTAGGAATATCTTTATTTGATCTTGATTTTGGGGATCTTTTTTCTAGATATGTAATTCTTTGTTGACATTTTTCTATCAGTATTTTGAATAAGTTATCTCATTGCCTTCATTGCTTATACTGAAAAGTCAGTTGTTAGTTTTACTGAGGTCCCTTATCCTGATATATTGGTTTTCTCTTACTGATTCCACAATTTCCTCGTTCTCTTTCAACATTTTGAGTGTAATAGTCTGTACTAGGCATATGTTGCTTTGTGTTCATCCTCCAAGTTTGTGAAGCTTTTTAGATCTGGAGATTAAAGTGTTTCATCAGTTTGGGGAAATCTTCAGACATCATAGCATCCCGTGTTTTCTTGCTCCTTTCTATCTGCTCCTCCACCCCCCCCATGGGCATGATGCTGTATTGTGATTGCGCCCCACAGGTCTCTGAAGCTCATTTTTCTTCATTCTTTTTTTCTTCTGTTCAAATCGAGTAACTTCTATTGATCTCCAAGTTTGCTGATTCTTTCCTCTGCCCCCTGAGTTTGCTGCTGAATCCCTCTAGGGTACTTTTATTTCATTTGTAATTACATTTTTCAACTCTAGGATTTCCACTGTTTCTTATTTGTAGTTGTCATCTCTTTATGATTACTCTCTGTTTAGTGAATCATTTTCATTATGCTTTCCTTTTATTTTTAAACATGTTTTTCTTCAGTTCTTTCAATGTATTTTAATATTTGCTTTGAAGTCTTTGTTTGCTAAATCTAACACCTAAATCTCCTCAGAGATAGTTTCCATTGACTGTTTTTCATCTATTTCTGAGTGACATTTTCTTTTAGCATGTCTCTTTTTTTGTTTGTTTAAAACTGGACATTTTAGATAATACACTGTAACAACTCTTCATCTTTATACTCTCTCCAGTGAGGAGTTATTGTTATTAGTACTATAGTTTTTGTTATTTTTGCTTAGGAGCTTGGCTGGACTATTTCTTTTAGAGTCTGTTTTCCTGAGGGTATTGCTATGGATGTCTCCCTTAGATTCGTTGTTGTTAATCTTGTTTTTATTTTTAATCCTGATGTGCTAAAAGTTGCTTCTGGTTTTACTTCCTGCCACCTCTTCACATCTCTGCCTGTGTGCAAGGATTCACATTCATCTAGGGGAAAATAGATACACATGGCCCTTTCTGACATCTCCTGAGCATACATGCAGTCCTGTGCTCAGTTTTCCAAACCTCCAGGGGTATGTGGGAGCTTGTCAAGGCCCACTGTAACTGTTTCATTACCAGATATCCTCTTACTGCTATGGCTAGTCTGCCAGTTTCTTGCTTGTTCCATACAATGTGTCAATAAAGACTACTTACAATTTTGAACTTTCCTGGATTCCTTACCACCAAGATCATGATTATTTTAGACAACACCCCTGGGCATGGATTTTCTGTTTTGTTTTTTTTTTTATCCCAATTAAGCCACCAACTTCTGGCAGCAAAGCTGCTGTATTCCACAACTTGCCCCACCCTGGCAGACCACCGTGCTGAGGGAGCTGGTGGGGGCTGTGGTGAGGCCAGGGGCCTCAGTCTGAAACAGCAGGGACTCCTACTGTTTTTACCTTATGTTCGGTAGTCTTTCATAAGTAAATGCTTCTCAACTTTTTGTATGCTTTTGTTAAATACTCAGAATTCTGAAATTGTTGTTTCCAACAGTTTTATACAGTTTTATTGTTTTTTGGCAAAAGAATTTGTCAAGCTCCTTACTCCTTCGTTTCAGAAATAGGTCTTGCCTTTCTGTAACTGATTTTGTACATTCCAGAGAGAAGCTTTTCAAATAGCAATCTTATCAGGCTTCTCCCTTTAAAAATGCAATGCTTTTTCCCTCAATGGCTTTTTGTTACTAGGAAAAACTCAAAACTGTAATATTTCTTATCTAGGCAAATCCCATATACTCTATATTTCAGCTATTTTACATTTTTTTATTTCTTTACTTGTACACTTTCACCAAATGTTTCTCTTAACATACACATATTAGCTTTTTTTCTGATTAAAAACATTCCATCTAGAAACAAGTATCCACTAAGCTGGCTGTGACTTACCCTTTATGTATCAGCTGAAATATTCCATAAATGTTTTATATAAGATTAAGTACTTTCCTAATGTACTCATACTGATGCCGGGGTTCTTGTTCACTAAGCCAAAGAATGAGCTTAGCAAACAGGCAAGGTAGGAGAGCAACGTACAGGCTTTTATTTAGAGATAAAGTGATAGGACAGAGCTCCCGACTCACGCCAGGAGGGGACAAGAGAGTCCGGTGTGCTGCGTTGTCTAGGGGTTTTATAGGCAGATTAGGATTTTTCGAGAACATGAAAAAAAGGTTTAGGGGTGCAGACCTGCTAAGTGGTGTCTGAACACCCAGAATTAACAACACAAGAATTTCTCACCCCATCTCTCTCTCTGGGATACTGGCGTCTTGGTCTAGGGGCATATCAAAAGGCGGCCTGCCCAGCCCCCAAGGTGGGCTGAGGTATTGTCTGTTTGCTAAAGAGTAAGTTAAGAATCCTGCTTCCCAAACTTCCTGGGTGTTAAAATGCAATCTTATCTTTAAGGTGGAATCTTCCCTGCCTTTTACTATGTTGTTTACAGCTGGGTCTGCATGCTAAATTAGTTGCCCAGTTTACAAAACCACCCTATCAGATCTGAAAGAGGAAAGGCAGCACATAGGCCTGGGCCTTTTAGCATGCTAAAGTGAATCTTACAAGTGGTTAGCATAATAACAACACGGGGTACTCTTCTTTATCTGGGGAACACCCACTGATCTTACTGAAGAATGACCCTGGAGCTTAATGTTTAACACAGAGTTTTGGTAGGGGGTTTCCTTGCATGTAGTTACATTGCTCTGACTGCAAATATCCTGCCTTGCTTTTTCCGGAGGCCCTGCCCCTACTCTGAGTACACCCACAGTCCCTGTCTCAATACCACTGTCTACTTTCCCTGTAGTATAACAAATACAATTTTACTTTGTCAAGGTGTCTGCTTTCTCCTTAGAATATATATTCTATGGAACTATATATTATCATGTATCTAATGTATTCCTAACTCCTAGTTTAGAACTGGAAAATAATTAGTGTTCAATGACCATTTGATGAAGGAATGCAGTAATATGTTACTATAAAATGATTTCATATTAACCAGGAATTTGACTCAAGAAGCTTGTTAGGACACCAAAATAAGCTATACATTATGAAGAAAGTGTAAATATAGTTAAAAGTAAATGTCATTTTTATAACTTCTTAGTTTGGACACTTAAAAATGTACAAAAGATGAGGAAATGCTCACATGCTCTTCTCCATACATTTATTACCCAACTGCAACAGTTGTCAACATATGTCTACTAGTGTTTTTTTTCCCTATTCTTCTTAGTAAAGTGCTAAGTACAAAGGTCAGTTGTAAATATAATTTTCTGGAGACTGCTAAATGCATTTCTATAATGATTTTTGCATTTTTCATTTCCACTTGAAGCATATGACAGTACCTCATAGCCTTGTCAAGACAGCATATTGTGAAGTTTTGAAACAAAGAATGTTATGCAACAGCAGAAGAAGACAGGTTCATCCAGATGAATTTCCTAAGAAAAAATAAGTTGCCAAACTTGCTTAAGGAGAGGAAGGAAACTGAAGTCACCTACTATGGGATACATTGAAAAATAAGTTAAAGATATAATCCTACAGAGATCACAAAACACACTCAAGTTTATGTGCAATGTCTTCTAACCCTTCAAAGAAAGATGATACTAGGGTATAAAAGTACTTTTCTGAGTATTCCAACTCATTTTATAGGCCTATCATTGTCTCAATTCTAAAATTGGATATGGATAGCAGAAATCCAAAACACTATAGGCTAATTCTACTTGTAAACCTATATATAAAAATCTTACATAAAAATGAACATATCAAGTCCAGGTTTTGACTTATGTAACATATCATAATTAAGTTGGATTTATACTAAGATTGAAAATATACTCATATTGAATGTTCTGTTAATGATATTTAACAGTTAAGATTAAAAGAGGATTTCATTATGCATTCCCATTGTGAGGGATCAGATGTTCTCTGCTAGGTTTTTGCATTTTTCTCACTAAGATGGGGAATATCA
This sequence comes from Phataginus tricuspis, assembly GCA_029783875.1. Lineage (NCBI taxonomy): Eukaryota > Metazoa > Chordata > Mammalia > Pholidota > Manidae > Phataginus > Phataginus tricuspis. The sequence continues at coordinate 78,510,078 of JAQQAC010026072.1, forward strand.
CTAAAGATTCAATTCAGTTCTTCGTGAAGTATTTCAGAAATCCCTACTTGTGAAAATTTCCCTAAATCTATTAGTAACACAGTGCGTATAACTGCTAATAAGAAAGACACAGGGGAAAAGCTCTGGGAGTTGAGAGAAAGTAAAAGTGGTTTGGCTCTCTGGACTTAGGCCATTTTGTGTGTTCAACAAGCCAGCAAACATCTAATGACAAAAAATTACCATGGGACACATTTATCCTCCCCTGGTTCCAGTTCAATCCTCAGTCTAGAATGAAATGGAGAAATAATAAAACAGGAAAAGGGTGAAACAGAGAACTGAGAAGAAGAGGGGGTTTGCTTAAATCAACACTTATTATAGTTATGATATCTCAGCTCAAAAATATGTATATGCAATGCATCTCTCTTATAGGATAATTTGATTTGAAAGAAGCCAAGACTTGTTTCAACTTTCTTGAAATTTGCAGACAAATCAGGTATGGATTATTTTATGTCAACCATTTGCTTGGGATTTTCTCTTTGGAAATTGTTAAAGAGAACTTTAATTAGAGAAAGACATTTGGAGGAATGCCTTGTGATATTTGGACTTACAGTTTTGTTCAAATTCCTTTGCATCAACCACAAAATATTTACATTCATATTAATTTGATGCATAAAACTTGACTTTGGATATGATAAAAATAGTTTAAAGGATCAATTTCTTTAATAATTTTTGAGCTGATTTTTTTAGTTCTAAGTTTTTTCTTCTGAAATACTAAGTAAAGGAGACTCTACAAAAGCACACTGAACATTGCCTTACATTTTCTGCAGCCCATCCCAGCCCAGTCTGGCATCTAGACAAAAATAGCATTAAGTAGAGGGCTACAGTGTCATTTGCTGTGATAATTTCAGGTATTTCTCTTTTCCTCTTCCCACGCCCATTAATTTCTTATTCACTTTCACTAAAAGTTGTCGTTTCCTAAATGAGTGACAAATTAAAAGATAGTCCAGAATAGTTTTATTCCCAATGTTTTCTTAAACCATACTTCAACCTTTTGGATATAAATTCTTTTTACCACAAAAGATGCCCCTTACTCTAAGTGATCATTGTTGATATAAACCGAAGGTTCCATTTTAGTTACTTTGTCACAGAGTTCATTGTTCATTCACTTGTTTTTTTACACTCAAGTTTTTGAAATAAACTTTGTAAAGTGTAATATAGCAACAATTCATTTCACAAATACTGTCAGGGAATAAAGATTTCCAGGCTAATACATTTTAAACTAAAATTTATCCCTTTTAGGAAAAAGCATTAACCATTTTGGAAAACAAAATACATATTACATCTTACCTTTTTAACTGGGAAGGACTATTATTATGAAGTACACTTAGTAATATTTAATAAGGTTTTACATCAATTACCGAAACTAATCTCTTCTCATTTTCCAATCTGGATAATTCTATTTGTAGCATATTCTTACACTATACTTTTTAGATTCCATTACAGACCCTATTATCAAGGGTTATTGAAAGAGTTTTGAAGAACTGGGATGAAATTTTGGATTTTTTACTTGCTGGTTGCATAATTTTGAATATTAGTTAACTTTCTGAGTCTCAATTTTTTATGAAAACTGGGAACAGCAATCTCTTCCTTATCAAGATTGTTGTAAAGAGTGTAATGCTCACATACTGCATGTAAAAACGTTTTCAAACTAAACAATTTTGCTCGTTGAAATCATCTTTTTTGTAACATTTTTTACATGGGACACATCACTTCTAATTATAACACAGAAAATGAAAAGTGAGAGACTTTCTTTAAAAAAACCCAAAATATAAACAAACTGCCTTCTTTTCAACTAAAAGATTCTTGTTCTTCTAAGCACATTTTCTTTTTCTAATAGGACTTCTCAAATCATTGTCTGTATCTTTGTAAGCTTTTTCTGCATCCTTTCAAAGAAGCTACAGAGAGAACATAGGCAGAATGGATTATCTTACAGTCTATCAGCAAATTGGTTATTATGTCAGTTGTGTATTATCTTCATTGTTATTTGTTTGTCATCTCTTATTATTTATTGTCACAATTTTGCCTAATGAGAAACCATGGTGTTGCTGGATGTTTTTCAAAGAGTGTGCCTTATTTTACTAGGTCAGAGAAATCCTAGTCAAAGTCTACTGATTCTATATCCTGGCTATAATTACTTCTTTAGGAAGGTTTTTGCTTTGGTAAGTGAATATTAAGTTGACCTTCAAATAATCTACTTTTCAACTACCTTGATTAAATCAGATCTTTGCACTTCCTGGCTGTTATTACCTTATATATTGATATTCTGTATTGACATGGCCATCTTAGGTTCCTTATAATTAGATAATACAGAGCCCTTTTGGGGCTTTGCTTCAAACCAAAACAGCTATCACAGCTTTCAGAGGCAATGTGGATTGAACTGTTTTAAAGGCGTCGTTGCGGAGATTAAATAATAGAGAAAGGACAGAGGCAAGAGCAGAGAGGATCATAGTAAAAAACTCAGGGTAAAAGATAGGTCTTTTCCTTGTAAATGTGGCCTCTTGAGAATTCCCTAAGAATTGAAGTTATTTGTAGATAATCCCAAGTGGATAATGAATAAAAGTAGGACAAAGAAGGTAGTACAAGAATCTGGATACCTTAGCACCTCACCTTAATTGTAGTTTTCCTAATGTAGATCTATTACTTGTTTAGCATCAGATTTAACCCACAAATGTACAAAATGGACTTGTTGATTTATGACATTTTTCACTTCATAGCTATCCTTCATTAGTAAGAACTGGGAGAGGAATCTATTTGTCAAAAATAGATAAATAATTTCCTAATAGGACTCTAGAACATTGAAAAATAACGTTGAGAAGCACCCTTCAGGATTGTGATCTACGGTCCTTGCTCTTGACAATAATTTATTAACGTTTCTCTTTGTAGGTGCTTCTCCTGTAGCCTGAGACCATGAACCAAGGGAATTATTCCAGGGTGGCTGAATTTGTACTGCTGGGACTCTCCAGTTCTTGGGAGCTCCAGTATTTCTTCTTCGTGTTGTTTAACTTCTTGTACATCACCATTGTTCTGGGCAATCTCCTCATTGTTCTCACGGTGACTTCTGAACCTGCCTTGCACACACCCATGTACATCATGCTCAGTAACCTTTCTGTTCTTGATGTGTTTCTAGCTACTTATGCAACCCCCAAGATGATCCATGATTTCCTTTATGAACCCAAGACCATCTCCTTTGAAGGCTGCATGGCCCAGATATTCTTGCTTCATGTCTTTGCTGGTGGTGAGATGGTGCTTCTTGTAGCCATGGCATATGACAGGTATGTAGCCATATGCAGACCTCTTCATTATGCAACCATCATGAACTTGTGCAAGTGTACAGGCCTGGTGGTCGGCTCTTGGGTCATTGGGGTCATGCACTCCCTGAGCCAGTTAGCTTTCACTGTAAACCTGCCCTTCTGTGGCCCAAACATAGTGGACAGTTATTATTGTGATCTTACCTTGGTCATCAAACTTGCCTGCACAGATACGTATGTCCCTGAAGTGCTGATGCTTTTGGACAGTGGTCTCATGGGGGTGACTTCATTCTTGCTCCTGCTGATCTCCTACACGGTCATCCTGCTCACTGTATGGCGTCGTTCCTCGGCTGGCATGGCCAAGGCCCGCAGCACTCTGACTGCCCACATCACTGTGGTGACCCTTTTTTTTGGACCCTGTATTTTTATCTATGCCTGGCCTTTCAGCAACTTCCCAGTGGACAAAGTTCTTTCTGTGTTCTCTACGGTTTTCACACCTATATTGAACCCCATCATCTACACATTGAGAAACAAAGAGGTGAAATCAGCAATGTATAAACTGAAGAAACGGTGTGTGAGTTGCAGGCTGCTGCCCCAGCAGTCTCACATGAGACTAGGTTTGTTGAACCGATAAGAAGGAACTTGAGGAAACATGGACTTGCCTTTTCCTTGCGGCCACCATTGTTTTAAAAAATTATTTTGTTAATTTAAAATTAATGTAATGCATGTTCTTTGTTAAATATTTTTAGAAAAGAAGCCTCACATGATTATGTATTTTCTAACCATACTCATATTTGCTATAGTTTTACAGTTTATAATTTACTTATATTTGCTACCTAAAGTCAGTGATGTTTCACAAACTATTACACAATTTAATTTTTATGAAATTAATTGGTTTCATAAAAATGTAGGTGCCTATTTATCTAAAAATGCTGTTTCTCTTATGGTCTAAAATGCTTCAAACAATCTGTGATTTAGTTCCAACACTAAAAACAATTCAATTACTATTCTTTTTCTCAGATATTTTACATTAAAAAGTTTGTGCTATTCATCAAAAAAGATCCATAGACTGATTTAGAATGTAAAAAATAATTTTCCAAGAATTCAAGGTAATACTTTTCAAATCCACCTTTCTTTATTTTTTCCTCCTCAAGTACATAATTTAAAGGGCTTCGCACACCACATTTTTTGCAGCCTTGTAAGATCACTTGATGTTGGTCAGGTATCATTTATTCTTTTATCATCTTGTCCCTAAAGCTGTCTTGACATCAAAATATGACAGTGAGCCATTTTTAAATCTATAAAATATTAATATAATGCAGCACATGAAGCTTTAGACATTTGGCAATAAAGCCAGATCAAAAGAGAACAAGACTCCCATCATTTGAGTTCTCAGTCAGGTGCTACTGGGCTTTACATGGTGTTTGTACATTGGTTCCCAGGGCAGCAAATGCATGGGCAGTTACTTTGCAGACCACTGAACATGAAACATGAGGATCTGTGAGCACATTATGATGTTACCCCAGTGATATGTACCAACCCAACTTCCTCAAAAACGTTCTCCAGAATGTCAAGTGCAGCTGATACTAAAAAAATGTGAGCGAGACTACACATTTACTCTGTGGAGGTGCCCTACTCACGGTATGCATTCACTGCAATTTTCCTATGACTTGTCCCCAAAACTTGTTACCATCATCTTGGATTTTTAGCTTGGGTGATTCTATAATGTATTTTTTTGCTTCTTTTTTGGTACTAGCATGATGATCAGAGGTTACCTGAAAAGCTGTGACTGCTATAGATATGACACATGCAGTTTTTTGCCATAACGTGGAAAATATTTTAAGTCTATTACTCCATGGTGAGGAAAAGTTATTCAAGCTGTCT
>JAQQAC010026072.1:78515748-78543510 GCA_029783875.1 Phataginus tricuspis
ACAGGCTTTTATTTAGAAATAAAGCAGAGGAAAGAGCTCCCGGCTCATGCCAGGAGGGGACAAGAGAGTCCGGGGTGGTGCGTTGGTGCATTGTCTAGGGGTCTTATAGGCAGATGAGGATTTTTCAAGAACCTGAAAAAAGCTTAGAGGTGTGGACTTGTTAAGTGGTTTCTGAATATCTAGAATTAACTTAACACAAGGAATTTCTTGCCCGACTTCTCTCTGGGACACCTGCGTCCTGGTCTAGGGGCATATGAAACAAGGCCACCTGCTCAGCCTGACCCCAAGACAGGCTGAGGCATTGTTTGCTAAAGAGTAAGTTAAGTGCAATCTCATCTTTAAGGTGGAATCCTTCCTGCCTTTTATTATGTTGTTTACAGCTGGGTCTGCATGCTCAGTTAGTTGCCCAGTTTGCAAAACCACCCCATCAGATCTGAAAGAGGAAAGACAGCACATAGGCCTGGGCCTTTTAGCATGCTAAAGTCAATCTTACACATGAATACAAATGATTAGCATAATAAAAACATGTGCTACTCTTCTTTATCTGGGGAACATTAACTGATGTTACAGAAGAATGACCCTAGAGCTTAATGTTTAACACAGAGTTTTGGTAGGGGGTTTCCTTGCATGTAGTTACATTGCTCTGACTGCAAATATCCTGCCTTGCTTTTTCCGGAGGCCCTGCCCCTACTCTGACTACACCCTCGGTCCCTGTCTCAATTTCTTAATCCTCACCTACTTCATCTATCAGTTATATAATAAGGCTGATCACATTCTCATTCTCGAACACTCTTCATTTGGCTTTTAGAACACCATGTTCTTCTGACTTCCTTCATATATGTTTGGAATCTCTTTCTGAATCTCTCTTGGAGTTCTTCCTCCTTTCTCTGACCTCTTAATGTTAGGTTACTACCCCAGGGCTCATTCCTTGATACTCTTTACTATCTGTCTTACTCCACTGGTGATCACATTTAACCTCAAGGCTTTAAAAACTATATGGTGATGAGACACAGATTTATATTTCCAAGTGGACCTCTCCCTGAAATTCCCGACTTCAATATCCACCATCACTTAGATATCTATCACCTGTATCAAAAGTAACACACTTAAAATTGAACTCCTAATAGTCCCTTAAATGCCTGTTCCTCCAGGTTAATGGAGAAACCCATCTCAGTTAATGGAATCTTTATCTTTCCCATTCACCCCAAAAGCCATCTTTCCCATCACCCCAAAAGCTTTGGAATCATCCTTCGTACTTTCTCTTACAACTCTTACTACATCTGTCAACAAATCCTACCGAGTATAACTTCAAAATAGTCCCAGAATCTGACCACTTCTCATAACCTCTACTGCTACCATCTGATTGAAGTCATCATCATTTGCCTAGACTATCATACCAGCCTCTTAGTAAGTCTCCATGCTGACTCTTATTCTTTATTCTACTCTAATATGGTAGTGTAGCTCTGGCGGAAGGGTGTTCCCTGCATGGGAGACATATCCCTTATGAAACTGGTGAAACCAAAATAAGTCAAGGGAAAGGGCAGGTTGGGAGAAGCCATTTTTTATTGCTCAGAGATTGCTCGAATTCACTGGCTAGGCCTGGCCTTTCTGTCTCCTACAGCCTCAGCTCATGCTCTGCCACATCTGCATGCTCCCCAGTTCCTGCCGGCCCCTTCTGGAAAGAGCTCCATTGGCGGGTCCTTGGTGACTGACAGACAGCAGACCAATTATGTGCCAGAAATGGAGGGAGGAGAGAATGGCTGTCATCTCTCAGCAAGAAGCTGCAGTGGTAACACCTATTGATATGTAAATGGACTAAGGCCAGGTGGGTGATTCTGGAAATTCTTCCATTTACCCCAGGCAGTCAAAGAAATCCTAATAAAATACATCATATTTTTTGTCATTTCTCTGCTCAAAACCTCCCAAAGTCTTCATCCATTTCATGCACACAAGTGAAAGTAAGACAGGACGTAACTGGTGGGGTAGAAAAGGACGTGTTGCCTCGGTAGAGATCGGCCAAGTGGGACACTGACATCAGGCATTGTGGTCAGTCAGCCAAGAGGAGCACGTAAGCAACCACCCCTTAGAACAGCCAGCCTGAGAAACAAGGGGGGTTCTGATCCCATTCTGACCCTAGCAACACGTCCCAGGCAACCAGGTGGACTTCTTCCTTTCCAGTGCTTATAAAATCCCTGAACGCTGCAGCCCGAATGGCTTCCTCTCTTGCAGCCCTTCCTGAGTACCAGGAGCTCTTCTGGCTGCTCCGTACTCTTTGTCTGTTGGCTTCATTCTTCGTTGCCTCCAAGACACGATCCTGGGAAAATCAGCGTCTCAGCCCGCAACAAAAGTTGTTCCAATGAAGTATAAGTCCCAATAATTCTGGCCCTTGGTACCTGTCTGATTTTAACTGGAATATTTCTCATCCTTGTTCACGCTGCTTTAGTCAGCCTGGTCTTGTTACTGTTTCTAGAAAATTCCAGGTACCTGCACCACCAGGCTACCTACATTTGATATCCCCTCTTCCTAGAAGAAATTCTTTTCCTTTTACACATCTGTATGGATCACTTCTTCACCTCCTTCAGGTCTTTTCTTAGCCTTCTCAGTGAAGATTTCTCTGACAATTACATCTAAAGCCGTGTCATTTTCAACAATATTTATCACTCTTCCTGTTTCACATTTTGCTCCATAACAGTTATTACTGCCTATCATGCTCTATCATGTACTTATTTGTTTATTGTCTGTTTCTTCCAACTGCCCAATAAAAGCTTCATTGAAGGCAGAAGTTTTGTTTGTTTCATTCACCGTTATATCCATTAAGTTTGGAAAATTGAACAGTACATGGTAGGCATGCAGTAAATATTGTTGAATATATAGCAATATTTAAAAAATGGCTCCCTGCGTGAACACAGTGGAAGTAAAAGCCACTCATCCCACATCTGCTATTTATTCATTTATTTTCCAACTCTACAGAAAGGTTCAAACAAAAATGCTTCCCCATACACGGATACACAAGCAGCTACTGATGAGTCCCCAACAAGCCTACAAAATCCCCACTCGTAGGTGGCACCCTTTTTCTGATTCTGCTGCTGGCTGAACAAATCTGTCCACTGTGGTGGGAAGACTTGGGTTTTCAGTCAGGAGACATAGTTTTTAGCCTCAAGTTTGTTCCACAGGTCAACTTCCTTGAATTCCATTTCCTTATGTACAGAAGATGCCAAATCAATTTTTTCCCAACCAAAATAAAAATAAGCACAGGAACACTTTTTGTTAAAACACAAAATTACAAGAGCCTACTGTGTAAGCAGACAAATGTAGAGCCGGTCTGATGAAAGCAGAGCGGAGAGGGTGGGGTCCCGAGTCTGCACTCTACTCCAGGGGCACGTGTGGGCGCCTTCACAACACCTCCAGGGCTCCATGGATCAGAGATTGAAGAAATGCCCTCTGGCCCTTCCAGGTTTTTATATTCTGATTTTCCTTCCTCTCTCTTGGTCCTTGATTGCAATCAGTTGATTAAGTCTCAGTATACTATCCCTGAAATCTTTCCTCCATTTATCCATCTTTGTCTACACCCATCCTGACTTCAGTAGGCATACAAGGAATTTTTAAAGAAGCCTCCAATTGCGACTCTTCTCCTTTAGCTTTTTATCCTTTCCAGTCAATTCCACAACCACTGCCAGATACAGATTCCTAAAGCATATTCCCTTGCACTGAAGGGTTAGTAGCATTCCGTTTTCCAACAAGTTAATCACAAAGTCCTAAGACGTGTATTTAAGATCCTCTAAAATATGGTCCAGTAAAACTCTGACAGGCTATACTCTAGCCAAGCTGGAACAGTTGTTCTTAGATCACTTTTAATTTTCTTCACTCCTGCCTTTGCTTAATTGAGTCTGTATGTGCTGTGTAATTTTCCTTCATCACTGTGTCTACATTTCAAAACAATATGTCTCATTTAAGGACCTTTACAAATGATGAATTTTTTTCTCATCTATCTCATATATTCACCTCCCTCTTCTCCTCTAGCCTACTTTTCCTTGTTTGTGCTTCTCTCTTTCCTGGTCTTTCCAACAAAATATAATCTCTCCCAATGTTCAACACCTATGGAATTTTGTTTACACTTCTTTTATAATGTGTAAGCTCTTGTATTTATGTTTCATACTTTATTATTCTTTATTTGCCCTTCTAAAGCACAAGCCAATTACAGATAAGCACTTTGTTACTCATTTTTGAATTCCTATTCTGTGGTTTTGTATGCAGTAGATAAATCAATTTTTTACATATTTCTGAATTAAATTTCATTGGGGAATGCAGACAAAAAATACTGTGTTTTGACTGAGTGACTTACTAGTTTTGCAATATTGTATACCTGTCACTACAGTAATTCGGATGTGGCTTGAAGCAATACAGTATTTCACAGAAATGTTAATAGTAGTGATTGGGACTGAATTGAACCTGCAGAGAGAGTAAAAGTTACTTTATGAGAGTTGAATAACAACTCTAGAAAACACTCAGAAATCTTGCCTGTGCGTAAATTTTCACAGAAAGTACTACGCTAGTTATAACAGGGCATTAAAACAACCAATGTATATAAATAGATTGGGACATGAGTTTTATAGGGGTGAATCCCTAGATACAAATGTTATTTGCTAGTCTATAATATAAAAGGGCTTGTTAGCAATGGCCCCATAGGGACAGAATTACTCATCAATGAGAGATACATCTGTACCTTTCCGTCCTTTTAAATGACGTGGGTGTGGTTACAAGGGGCACTCCATGTTGTACGAGGACACATTTCTCGTGTCTTCATTTTATCTCAGATTATCCATGTGGAACTTCTGAAAAAAAAGGACTGGACAGATTGCAACTCTCTTAGTGAGTCTGTATGGCAACTGAGTAAATGACTGATGTAAGTTTTAATATTTCTGCCATTCAAATACCTGTCTGTAGATGAGCTATTTTAATACGATTTTTTTGTTTTCAATTCTGGAACGAGATTGAATTTGTTTTTCCATGTTTGAGTTCCTTCTTAATATTCTAAGATGAATTCATTGTAAATGCTACTAAACTTCAGGCCCTCTTCTGCAGACTCAGGCATTATTATCCCTAAGCTTATTCTGACAGTTATATGGCATATAATGCAGAACCACAGTGAATGGCCAATATATTTGATTAAATTCAATTACTTATTTGCATATGTAGGCACATACATGTTTTAATTATGACAGCATGCTATTTTAGAATGCTTAGCATTCAGTTTTTACAATGAAAGTTCCAGCTTTGTCACTTGCTTGCCATATGACCAGGACAATTACTTAACTTGAGATTCAGTAACATAAGGATAGAACATAAGAATATATAGATATGTACTCTAAACTTCTGTAAATACCTATATATCTATATTTCTGTCTATAGTCTTACAGATTTTTAGCATATAATGAGTACACAAGAAATGAAGGCTAACTATCTCACCCAAAACTTAAAAGAGTAAAATTAAGAATTCAATTATATTCTGTATATAATAGTTTCTAGATTTTTACAGATGCTGTGTTTTGGAAATGACTGATTCAAGCATTATGCATAAATACATACACATAATTGTATATTCACACACACTCCCCCATCATTTCTAAGTAAATGGATGAAACCAAAAAATGTTTTCAAGTGGACAAACTCATGAAAAAAAAAAAATTGCACTCAGTTATTTCAGTCAGTTATTTTAATGGCATTTTATATTATTCTAATTTAAAATGAGTGATGGTCAATCTACAAACCGTATGCACTGTGTCATTCTTCATTCAGATGAACTACAGCAATTATTTCAGGCTCTGTAGTTTCAGAGGTCCTTTATTATTTGTGTACAGGCTCAGTGACTCAGCTAATTGATGAGTAAAGTCCATAATGTGCTCAGAAAAAGTTACATACATAAAAATCTCTAACTCACTTTCTGCAGGAAAAATTTGAGAGTTCATCTACTCTTTTGTACATGCTTTTCAGTTTTCCTCTTAGGAATATTTTTTTCCTTCAAATATTTTTATTTCTTTTATCTTTAATTTACCTTATAAAAACTTTGGGACAGAAGGGAACATCCATATATTTTTCAATAAAATTCCTATTAAGTTTATGGGATGTAGAGTTATATAGGGAATGACTCAGAATTAAAGAGTCAAAGGCAGAGATTTGGATTAAGATTTGGTCTGGTTCCTAGTTCTATAGCCTAAGCACTGTGTATCTTTCTTAGGAATTATAGGACTGAGTGATCCAGGAACTCTGTTTATATTAAAATATTCTCTTGTTCCCCATCATTTATGAAATTTCACTTAAATTAATAAAATGCAATCGTTTTTGTGGTATTCAAAGTTCTCAATTTAACATAGATTCTTAAGTACAGCTCTAGGCCTCACTGTAGAGATGTTCAATGCCTTTGTTTTGGCATTTATTTTTACATTATTTCTCAACTACAAAATAAGAAGAATATGTTGATGAATTTTGAGACAAATGAATCAGATGGAGAGTTTTATCTTAGAGTCTGGAGGACTTAATCAATGCTCAGCAAATTAGCAGAGTTATGAGGAGGAAATATAATCAGTCTGAAAATGCTTCCTTACTCCCTCCTTTCCTCCCTTCCTTTCCTCTTTCCTTCCCCTCTGTCTGATAGAACGTGGGTTGGACTTTAAAAAAATTTTTTCATGTCTTGATGTTTAAAAAATCCAATTAACCATTGTGACTATATTACCCCCGTGGTTTAGGTTTTTGTCTATAAACAGGCACAGAACGATAACCTAACAGTTTATATTTAATCAGTCATTATTCTGCCTGCTAAAACTGTACTGTATTCTTTCATTCATGCATGCATATAGTTATTCATATGATCATTACTGAAATGTTTATTAATTTGACAACTATTTTTTATCTTTATAAACAGATTTTGTGAGACACAGGCTTAAGTATGATGAGGAAAAAAAGCTTGATTTCTGTACTATTTAATAAAATTCAGTCACTTGAGAGATTATATTTCTAGCCTTCTTATATTAAAATCAATAACAATTAAATGAGGAGTAAAATAAACTTTTATTAAAACTGAGGTAATTTTTATTTTGCATTAGCTGGTATTGGTCCCCCCTTGTGTAACAAACAAGAATGTTTTCACTGCTCTCTGTTCAATGGAACCTCTATTTTTATCTTTCTCTGAAAAATCCATGTTGTAAGGTTTGGTTTATTTTAAGAGATTAAAGTTAGGGATAATATATCTCCAATTACAAGGAACATGCAAAACAGATTAGCTTATTTATAAGGCTTCTAGCCTTATTAAGAAAAATGACTGGCTAGATAAAATAGAAATTCCATGGGGTTATTTCAGAGGCTTGCTGGGAAACGTCACTCCTTACCTTCCTTCAACCCTTTAATTACAGTTGTAATTTCTATGACAGAATTTCATTTCCTTTAGTATAAGGCTTTGATTTCTGTAGAAATGTCATCATTCACAAGCACTCCCACCCAACACTGGCATTTTCTTTGTCCAGTAAAAGGTGGCATTTGAAGATGAGACCTCTCAAACTTCCATCCTAAGTGCTCACTTAATATACTTTTTCTTTAGCCATCAATATTTAAAATTTTAAATACTAAATTTATTAATAAGCCTTTTTGCTATATTTTAAAAATAATATAAATGATTGTTAAAAACTTTTTAAGCATGACAACAATGTCAGAAACCGTTTGGGAAAACTATAGAACTTAATGTATTTATATAAACAATTTTATTGAGAATACAGCATATAAAATTAAAAGGAAAATAGCAAACCAAAATATTTCTGCAGTACTTTAAAAAAGGTAATACCTTAATACAGAAAGTGTTGTTAGTACATATTAAAAGATGAAGAGCTCAGTAGAAAAATGGGCAAAAGACATGGAGAGCAATTAAGGAGTAAAAAACTACAAATGACAAATTCATGAGTAAGTGGTCGACTCCACTAATAATCATTAAATGATTGAAACACCAATAAGATGCATTTTTATGAAGCAAATAAAAATATGTAATATACCATATTGTCAAGAAAGGGTGAGGCAAAAAGTAGACAGTCTCAGAGATCATTTAAGTGAGATAAGTTTTGGTACAATAAATCAAAAACTGTTGAGGTGCATAATTATAATGATGTATCCTAAATCAATACTTATATAACCATGAAGTTTTAGCTAAATAAAAGCAAGGTTACTATATATTAATAATAGGGAAAATAGGAAACATATTTGCCATGTCAATACAATACTTTTATACCAGCTTTTTAATGTATTTGTATTTATTATTTTATAGATGTTTCCTATGTTACTGAATTCAGGTATTCTTTATTATGCATCCTGTTTAGTTTCTTTAGAATTATCCTTAGTAAGTTAATTTATATACTCAATTCAAACTTTATATCTTGTCAAAATAGAACTATTTCTCAGAGGAAAGAATCAGGGTGTCTTAAGCATTTTTTTTTTGGAGTTTTCTCCAAACTACACAGAGATAATTAGTTTGCACAATAAGATAAAATTTCTTTTTTAGCTGATATGAAACTAAAAATTGTATTTTCTGTATATCTGGATCAACAAATATTGAACAAATCTCTAAACATTAAACTATGGAAAAAATCAAAGAATAAAATATGACTTCCTTTAGAATCATAAACTGTGTTTATATAAATTGATGGGAAGACTGACAGTATCATCATATATGGTGCCCTTTTTTTGTACTTGATACTGACTGAAAGTCACATACTAAGACAAATTCAGGGTGAACAAGAAACTGTAATTAAAAAGATTAAAATGTTATATTAATTATTAATTAAAATATTAACATGCTTAAATTTAAATAATTGCCACGAAAGTGCATGAAACAGCTGTTCTCTTAAGTAGAATGAATACATACTTTGATATTTTATGTACTAATTTACACATACAAATATTTTTATCATAGATGGAATAAAGGTATTGTACCTAACAACTATTGAGCATCTCTGTGGGCCAGAAACAGTTCTGAGCATTTACAACTCTATTAATCCTTACAATCATCCTGTGAGGCATATACTATTATTTCTCCCAATTCACAGAGGCAAAAACTGAAGCACAGAGAGTTCACTTAACGTGCCTAAGGTCACATCGCTAGGAATTACAAAAGATAGCATTTGAAACCTGTCTGTATGACTATAGAATTTAACCTTCCCATTTATCAGGAATTTAAAAATTGTGTAAACTTGAGTTTTTAGAATATAACTATCATGCTGGGATGCAGAGATGAAAGCCACAGTTATACAGACATTACAAAATAAATCCATACAATGTGTATTTGTGTGTTTGTGAGGATCTAAATCCATAAGTACGTTGAGTGGAATTTGAGAGCAGGCTTGGCTTGTCTACTTTACTCTCACAATCCTATGATGTTATTTCCATTTCACTTTACAGGAACATTTCTGATCCGATGTCAAAAATTTGAAATCATGGACCAAGGAAATAAATCAAGAGTGACTGAATTTATACTGCACGGTCTTTCAGGTTCTCGAGAGCTACAACTTTTCTATTTTGCATTTTTTACACTTTTCTATTTATCCATCGTGCTGGGGAACCTCCTCATTGTGCTCACTGTCATCGCTAAACCTGTACTACACACACCCATGTACTTTCTGCTCAGTAACCTCTCCTTCATTGATGTGTGTCTATCTACCTTTGCCACCCCCAAAATGATTGTTGACCTCCTAATGGAGCACAAAACCATCTCTTTTGAGGGCTGCATGGCCCAGATATTCTTTCTGCATGTCTTTGCTGGTGGTGAAATGATGCTCCTTGTGGCCATGGCATATGATAGATACGTAGCCATATGCCGACCCCTGCACTACTCAGCCATCATGAGTGTGCACAAGTGCACAGGTCTTGTGCTTGGCTGCTGGCTCATCGGGGTTCTGCATTCAGTAAGTCAGCTGGCCTTCACAGTAAACCTTCCATTCTGTGGCCCCAATACAGTGGACAGTTTTTTCTGTGACCTGCCCCTGGTTATCAAACTCGCCTGCACTGATACTTTTATTCTTGAGGTACTGATGCTTTCAGACAGCGGCCTAATGGCCATGAGCTCCTTCGTGCTCCTGCTGATCTCCTACACGGTCATCCTGGTCACTGTGCGACGGCGCTCCTCAGAGGGCATGGCCAAGGCAAGGGCCACCCTGACTGCCCACATCACTGTGGTGACCCTATTTTTTGCCCCCTGCATCTTCATTTATGCCTGGCCTTTTAGCAACCTTCCAGTGGATAAGGTTCTCTCAATATTTTATACTGTTTTCACCCCTCTCTTAAACCCCCTGATCTACACCTTACGAAATAAAGAGGTAGTATCAGCCATGCGAAAACCAAGGAGTGGACAAGTGAGTCCCTGACAGCCCCCCCAGCTCTCCCTTGTAACAAACACCAGCCTATGATAAACCTATAGTAAAAACCAGGCTAGTGTACCTTCCTCTGTGAATTCCTGTTATGGCTGAAATATCAAAGGACATATTTTCTTCCTTTTTATAGCATTTGCTTTTATACCAGTAAACAAATCATCTTAGATCACAGGAGAATTGGACTCCTGGTCTTTTGCTTACGAAATCATTCTTATTTGATTTGGACTAAAATTATTTATAATAATAAAACTTTTTCCTGTAAAATGTATCTATCAAATTCATGATTCTGCTGATTAACTTGATAAATATGAAAATGTATGAAATACTAAAGTAATGTATGGTATTTAAATCATATTTTAGAGTTTTAGAAGAGTACTTAACTTGCAGGGATGTTCTAGTCATCATTTACCTGGTATTACAAATTAGAGGTAGGTATTGTCATAAATTTTACCTTTTCCTTACCATTTTTAGGTGACAGAATGCAGCTTCCAATTATAGACCTCATTCTGTCTGTCTCTGTCTCTGTAAATCTATACAAACACACACACTGATCTTCCTTGTCATTCAAACTACTTCTCTCTGAACTAAGGGACTAACTAGATGGAGGCTTTTTTTCTGTATGTAGGGGTGGTACTTCCTTGATCTGATCTTTCACTATAAATTACCCAGGTACAGTGACCAAAGAGCAAATATATTACTTTGCAGAACTCATTATATGAACTCAGAAACCAAACAGATTCATATATTTACATTAATCATGCTATAAATACAAAAACTTAAACCCCAAATTAATGTTTTTTCAATCAGTGTATTAAATTAAACTTCAGAATTGATACTCAAAGTTACTGGTTCAACGACTACACACAAAAATGGATCTCTCTCCATACTTAAGTAGATGGTTTCACCAACAGTAGTAAAAATATTTTTTTGCTCTATGTATCTTCTTGCCTATCTCCAGGTCATGCTCTCTAATCTATACCTACTAATAAAACGTAATTCAGGATACATTTTTTTCAAAGCTCTCTAAAAGTACAAAATTGTTTTGGCTTTTCAAAAGAATAAGACTACATTTGCACACTTAAGTTTATTATTTAATTCTTACTCATAGTTTAACTCTCCTTTCAACAATTAGAAAAGTGAGAGCCAAATTCCTACAAGTTAAGTGAGTGGAAACACATTCATAATCAGCAAGTAGAAGAAATGATACAAGTAACTTTAACTCCTGACTTGTAGTGTTTGAGACAAGCCATAACCCAAAGTTTTTGAAAATGAGAGTGTGGAAGAAATGGTAGTATGAATAGGATTTAACACCCAGTACATTAAAAAAATTTTTTGATTCACTTTTCTCATTCATAACTATTATTCTGCAAGACTCTGTTGATTCCTTTCTGAAATATAGAATTAAAAAAGAAAACTAATACAAGACTGTGTCATAGGATGATGGTAATAACAATGATGATGATAAAGCCAAACACATACAATGATCACAATATAATTTATAAATTGTATCTTTAATGTCGCTTCATTTGGTCCTCACAAAGTATCTATAGATCAGAAAAATAAGATTATGCCTCTGTTACTGACAATATTGAAATTTAGGTAATCTGAAAACTTTTCTTATAAAAATACTGTGAATTCCGGATGTATTCTTTAAAATAAACAAATGACCTCAGGGGATCTGAAATAGTGGAAGCTTTGGGAGAGAAGAGTGAATGGGGAGTGACTGCAGGCCATGAAAATCATGGTCAGTGGTTGGCTATTAGGTGGAAACTTTGTCTGTGCAGGAGAGTGGGGCAGAATTGGGTCTCTTGGATCTGAGATGGTCAGCGAAGGTGTGGACTAGAGAGGGTACTGAGGAGAACAAGGAAAAGACCAAAACATTTATTCTCACTGGCTTACTCTATGACAGAAAAATCGCTTCCTCTTGAGAACCATAATCATGGGACGGCCCACATTAAGAATTTTGAGTTTGGATTTATAGTCTGTACAGTCAGAAGAGCTTTAACTTGAAAAATCAACACCAGCTGTTGGGAACTCAAGGTCAATTTGGGGTCATCTGAAAAAGCAAAGCCCCAGATGCAAAAACAAAAGCCATGGCCTTAAAACTGGCCACAGGATCTAGACACATGAAGTTCTGCTGAGCTTGAGTTCACAATTAAATCCACAAAGCACACGGGGAGCCCATCCACAATGAAAGAGAGCAGACAGAATAAACAGTAGACTAACCTCCTGCTCCCCTCTTAAGTCAGTAATAAATCTATTGGATACATATAATGAAGCAAATATGTTTAAAATGATAAATACACAAAGCAAATAAAAAAGGAGAAAATATCACTATCGTAAAAGAAAAGTCGCTGACGTTTGCTCCTGGGAAGAGTAGACACAATTTTCCGTACTCTTCCCACTGAATGTATTAACAATCACCGAACATTATGTACAAAACAAACATCATAACACTCTGAGAGATGCAGAGAAGGCAGACTCAGAAACCCTAGGAGAGCAGACAAAACTCCCGGGCAGAATGCTTTCCCTGCAGCCAAAGGACCAGGAAGGGCACAGCCTAGCAAGAGAGGAAACTTTTGGAAATAGAAGATACATCCAAACACCGTGAAAAAAGTCTTTGATCCCACCTCACCCACACCAAGGCCAGCTGGGTGGCTGAGGCTCCTCCTCCCGGCCGACACAGGACAAGGTGCCCAAATGCCCCACACCCCTGAGGAAGTGTCAGCGGGGGCCAGGCAGGGAGCCTGAACTCCCATCTTTGTCAGATGTGCCCAGCAGCTCCTCCCGCAGTGTGAGTGGGTGGCAGTAACAAGGCTCTCTTATGCCTCCCCGCCAGGGAAGTAGCAACGGAGGCCTCCAGGAGCCAGAGCCTTCACTCCCACCCAGCGGCATCCACTTCTCCAACCCTCCCGTGCGTGTTAAGAGAACCAGAGCTGGGAGACAAGACTTCTACCCCCACCAGGCAGCAACAAGAGTGTGTTCCTTCTGTCTTCACCTGTCAGAGCAATGTAAAAACATCGGCTAAAACAGGAGGTTTGAATAAGGTTTGGAGCCTTAAAATACAATATTACCAATGTTAGGATTTCAATTAAAAATCATCATACAAAAACGTAGGAAAGTCTCGAATTGAATGAAAAAAGATCATAGATGCCAACACCACAGTGACAGAGATGTTAGAATTATCCAACAAATTTTAAAGAAGTCATCCTAAAAATGCTTCAGTGAGCAATTATGAATCATTTAAAATAAATGAAAAAAATAGGAAGTCTCAGCAAAGAAATAGAAGATACAAAGAAGAGCCAAATGTAAATTTCTTAATCACTGAAAAACAAAGACAAAATCCAAGCAAACAAAAAACAACCAAAATTCAATGATGGGCACAACAGCAGAATGGAGAAGGCGAGGAATCAGTGAACTGAAACAGAACAACAGAGTTTACTCGTTCTGAACAACAAAGAGAAACAGACCAAACCAACAGCACCCACTCCCAGCCAGATGGACGTAAGCGCTCCCACCTGAAGTATGTGTGTAGGGGAATAAAAACACCAGACTGATTTTAAGTTGTTTTGTCATGTATGCATGTTCAAGTTGTAAGGACAGCTGCTAAAATAAAAATAAAAGATTCCTAAACTAGTAGAGGAAACAAAAGTGAGACAAAACTCACTATACTTAATTGATGGCAAGAATGAAGAAAAAGTAAAAACAAAGCATAAGACATTACAAGGAAATACAAGTAGGAGAGAGATGGGGAGAAGGATCACAAGAGACAGTGAGGAAGAGGAGAATCGAGTGCGACTTAATTTACCAGCTTTTATTTTTGAAGATAAGCTTTAATTTTTTAATCCATACTAAACCATGTGACAATCGAAATTTGAAGAAGAAGAAAGAAAAGAAAGAATATACCAGAAAAACCTAAGAAAAGAAAGTTGATGTAGGCATATTAGGCTAATATCAATCAAAAGGTATTTAGTACATGAAGTATTACCAGGAAATATTTAGGTGAGATTATATTGTTATAGGAAAGTTTTTCCAGGACTGTGTTACTCTCCTAAACTTGTATACACCTAATGACATAGCCTCAAAATGTATAAAATGTGTAAAGAATTACAAGGAAAAAGTGGGAAATCCATAATCACCAGAGATTTCAACAAATGTATCAAGCAGCAAAATTTGCTGATTCTATAGAATTGAAACACAATAAGCTGGATCTAACATGTGGGAGAAATACACTGCATTATCACCTTAGACATGTTATAGTTCATTTCCCAAAGGCAGGCATACTTCAGACTGAACAAAATTAGTCTGGGTTCTGTGAATAAGAAAAACAGCTACTGTTAAAAACAAACATTTCACAGAATAAACCTAAATTGAGAAGCTACTGATCATTACTAACCAAGGAAAAGCCAGTAACGATCACAATAGTATTACTTTTTACCAATTAAGAACTGGTAAACATCAATATATTTTACATAATCAAGTGTTGGCAAGCATGTAGAAGAACAGGAGCTTTTGATATGCAGTCAACAGAAGTGGGTACGAGTGTGGATCAAATTAGAAGGTAGAAACCACACAGCAGGTTAAAAAGTTTAGTATAAAGAATTATTAACTATAATAAAAGAGTAACTATATGAAGCCTCTCTGTTGCCCCAGGGCAGAGGGAGAGTACCCAAGGAAGGACAGTCTTGACAGGGGCTCAGACTCATTGGAGAAGGCGGCTCATTTCACCTGTTAGTAAAGTTCACTGGTTTGGCTAGGTTGGAGCTGGTCCCCACAGCTGGGAGAGCAGTAGGACACCCCTGCGCAGGCGGCGGCGGCAGGTGATCGGCGACTGGTGGGGTAGGCATGCAAAGGGAGTCCAGGTCCTGGCACGGGCAGGAGCCTTTCACACAGGACTGTGGGAAGGTTATTGCCAGACTGTGGCTTCCAGGTCATGTTTTGGGTCTCTGTCTGGGTCAGGCTCCATTGCATGTCCTCATGCTTACACCACTGACCCCCGCCCATGCCTAAACTAGTAGGAAAGCCTCTTCCTCCTGCAATGTGCTTCCAGTTCCCTCCTCTGAGAAAGGTTAACGTCACGCTCACTTTCAAGGAGAAATACATAAAGGAATTCAGTTGTTCATCACAGGGCATATAATGAAGTGTGAATTCAGAGCTGAGAAGCAAACAACTAAGCGCAGATACATTAAACCATTTTTGTAGGATAATCTGGGAACATAGTCCTTTTGTATTGAAGATTTGTATTCTTTATTACTTAGCAATTACTCTCCTAAAAATACATTCTGGAGAATCTCTGGCACATATTTGTTCACACTAATGTTCATTTTAACATTGTTCATAATAGCAAGAATTGGAAACAATGTATGTGTCTATTTATGAAAAATTGACAAATAATGTATTCAAACAATGAGAAAATTGCAGCATCAAAATGAACTAACAAAACTATTCATATCGCTATTGATCACTATTCCAAACAAACTATTAAGTGGAACATAGCAAATGGAAAAGAATTAAATACACCTGCAAATGTAGGCTGTGTATTTCTTTGTTGATACATCCCTATGTAGTAAAACTATATAAAAAAGTTGTGGATATGTTAAATACCAAACTCAGTTTATGGGTTAACTCTGGAAAATTTGTTTGTGCTGTTATATGATGCTTCAATTAACAATCGTAGGAGAGGGAAAAAAGTCTTTTCTTTCTCTACCCATCTTAGGTTTATTGGCTAGGGCCCTGTAAAATATACAAAAGACAGACTAACAAGAAATTTATCAACATGCATCACACATACTCATGATACTCATGGGGACACTCAGGGGACCTTGGGCTTATACGGTATGTTAAAAGAACAATAAATTAAAAAATAGTGACAACGCAAAGGAAAAGGACTGAGTTTTCAGAACAGCAAATTATGGAAAGGTATATATACATATATATGTGTGTGTGTGTGTAAGAACTAATAAAAAATGAAAGTATTAGCCCTTTAGTAAAGTTTGTTATACAGTTTTTGGGTGCCTCTTTGGGCTGATAAGGATCTAGAGTTGTCTCTGGTGATAAAAGTCTGTCCTTCCTGGTAGAGATGGGATGGGGAACACCTTTACAAATTTCTTTCCTGCTCTCAGGCAAATAGAGGGAGGGCAGAGAGTTTTTCTTGTATTTGTTTGTTCTCAATTGCCTTCAACTCAAAATGGTCCTTATGCCAAAGTGGTATATTTTGGGGTGGCACATTTTATTCTTACTAAAAATCAAGGAAATACTGCAAAAATGTAAGATTTGACAAAGTTGAACATTGTATACAAAGATATTCATTTAACAGTTCCCTTTCAGTATACTTGAAGTATTAAAAATCATCTTATACAAGGGTAAATTGAGGCTCAGAGGGCTAAGTGATTTGTCCAATAACTTCTTAGTTTTTACTAGAGTTGATAAAAAGAATCCATGTCTTCTAAGTTCTAATTAGTTACGTTTTCCTACATATTACCACTGGTGCAAGTAGCGAGGACCCAGCATGTCCTTCCATTCCCAAGCCAATGCATTTAGGCAAGAGAATGTACTACTTTATACATTTTCCCTAGAGGAGCAGGCTCAACTGTACAGAATTCACTGGAGATACTCTACCTCACATACTGCCCAAGGGCTGACTGACACTTCCTTTTTCTCCTGTGGTCCTAGGGTCGTCATTGTGATTGTCAACAGTGTGGAATTTATTTACTTTGTTCCTAAGGGAACATGTCGTGGGAGGTATTCATGATCCCATCGGAAGATGAACCGTGGCTATCTAAATCTCCAAAGCTTCAACTGGTCGATTAGATAAAACAATGGTATCACTCCAATTTGACACAAGAAAAAGGCATCTATAAATATCACTACGCAGAAGAGATTAATCCCACAACAGCAAAACTGAAGAAATTAATTTACAGTCTGATATGCATTATATCAGGTAGGTTATATCTGAAAAAGATATACATTAAAATAGCTTGTGTCTAGCTATGTGTTCATTCATATTGTGCCTTAGAGAGGATCTGTAAAAGGGAGAAAAAAGTATTAGAAGTGAAAAAAGGAGTCAAGATGAGGTTATTCGTGTGTCTTAGTATTACTGGGCGAACTTCTGAGACATTATGTAAAAAGGTGAAATATTCTTGAGAGGTTCTGACAAACTGTGATTGTATTTAGAAAAATCCATTAGGACACTCTTACTACCACTTAACCAAATTAAATAAACACACAAGTCAAGGCTATATCTTTCTTTGTGGATACATGCCTATACAGGAGAATTATTAAAAAAGTATGGTAATGTTAAATACCAAACTCAGTTAAATATTTATACTTGTATATATTTGCATTAATGATTTATGCAATGAATAAATGATTAATGATTAAAGTGAATGAGATAGTATAAATTTAACTATAGAATTAAAGTGAAAATTTCTTCTTTTTAAAGTATCTAATTTCTATCAATTTTTAAAAGTTGGTAAACAAAATATAGATCTAATACAACAAATAAATATTCAAATAGCATACAAATAAATGCTCTATGCTGCAATTTAAAAGGATTATTTTATTCTTTTTGCATTTTGTGGTTTGATTATTGGCACTGGTTTTAATGACTTAATATGAGCTTATATTACTAATAAGATGAAATATTTTTGTCCTACCTAGAGATGAAGCTTATATAGGTGGTTTATGGTCTGGCGAGTTTGAGACCATTCACTGGGAAGGCCTCTGAGCACAGGAAGATTAGAAGGTAGAAATGTTGAGTAAATGAGAGATATTAGGTGAAACATATTCAATTAACACTAAAACACACTTATAGAGAATATTCCATGCACATCTTTATACCAAATCCTGTGAATGATATATAAGAAGCACAAAAACGCAAGAAGCTGTTGATATGGCCAGGGAAGAATATCCACATAAAAACTGTTACCTTCAGAGAGCACATAACATACATGCAAGCAAAGAACTACAGCAAAATTAGGAAAAAGAGAAAATTCAACTTCAGCCTCTGAGAAGGCTTTTAGGGGAGATGGCATTTGCATTGGGATAGATTATCTGTGAATCACATGAGAAAATGAAAATACAGTGCTTACCAGCCTAGTAAATGTTGCACATTTAAATAAATAATCCTTTTGAATTGCAGCATAGAGAAAATACTTTACTTGTTGTATTAGAACTATATTTTGTTTACCAACTTTTAAAAACTGATAGAAATGAGATACTTTAAAAAGAAGAAATTTTCACTCTAATTTTAGAGTTAAATTTATCCTGTCTCATTCACTTTAGTCATTAATCGTTGCATAACTCATTAATGCAAAGATACACAACTATCTATCTACCTATCTATCTATCTACCTATCTATCTATCTATCTATCTATCTATCATCTATCTATCTATCTATCATTTGCTTTATGCTAGAGAGTAGTATACAGTATAGGTAAAACCAGACCATATATGCTGGGCTGTCATGCAAAGGACTTTCAATTTTATTTTTTATTTTTTACCCTAAGTTGTGATGAGATGTTAAAAGTGGTTGTGAGGTCCAGGAAACAGTAAGGTTTACAACCTGGGAGAATAATAGTGACAGTTACATAGAAAGAAATGTTTAAAGGGAAAAAGAGCTGAGTTGTGAGTTGAGGTCTAAGCTGTCTATGTAGCATTCATCACCATAAAACTGTCAGCAACATGCTTGGCATATCGAACTGTGGCGAGAAATGGCGCTGAAAAATTAAAGGTCATCACACAGAGGTGATAATTGATGCCATAGAGCTGAATGGAATGCCCAAGGAAGACAGGGAACACATGGGAGAGAGGAAGAAAGACTCATAAGGATACAAAGTGAGACCTAAAAAGAATTCAAGATGTGCAGAAGTCGGAGAAATCTACTTGTAAAGCTGGGCATGGATGAAGGAAGATAATATTAAAAGTTCTGAGAGGAAAATCAGGAGTTATTTCACTTAAGAGTACGGGAAAATTAGCTATTATAACTTTGAGGACATGATAAAAGTTTCCTTACTGTGGCAGCAAAAGACATGGCTGAATGTGGCATGGTCTGAAGAGGTGGAAAGGAAGTGGACTGGTAACATATAGATCTTTCAAGAAATTCATTGGAAAAAAAAAAAAAAGAATAAATTAAGGGGAAAAAACCAACCAAAGAAGTAGAAGAATTTAAGTTCTTTTTTCTCTCTGATGAGTCAGACTAAGCACTTTGTCAGTAGATGCAAAGTTAAATAAGAGAGGGAGAGACTAAAATGCAAGCTAAAGATAGCTTAACTCAGTGGCTCTCCACTTGTGGTGACTTTGACTCTCACCCCACCTGACATTGGCAATGTCTAGGTATTTGGTTGCCACACTTGGGAAGAAAGTGCTATTGGCATCTATTGGGTAAGCCACGGACAGATGCTACTAAACATCTTATGTGCACAGGACATCTCTGTAGCAAGGATTATCCAACCCCAAACATCAATAGTGCCCTAGCTGAGAAAACCTGGCTTAACTGAAGAACCAATATTTCATAGTAGTTGGAAGTACTAGAATCAAGAGCATGTAGTTTCAATTTTAGTATAATGTAAATTGGATGGGTTTCATATCATGAAACTGAAACTAAAACAGTGGAGAAATGGAGTATCGGAGAGATGAGCCCTGGAGTCAAAGGTCAAGGTTCAAAATCTAGCTAGTTGACTTTCCTGGTATGTAACTCTACCGAAGTTACTTATCATCTCTGTGATTCTGATTTCTTCTTGTAAACTGGGATTAAGGAGTGTGTTTACCATGGACTATGATAGGAAGATTCAATTAATATACTAAAGTGCTTAGAGAACAGCACCTGGCACTTTGCTGGTCAATCAGCAAGTGCCTGGCACTTAGTAAATGTTAAACATTACTTTTATTATCTGATTTCAAATCCCCACTAAGATTAGGCAGCCCTTACTCTGCCTAGAGATTACTAAACCTTTCTGAGCCTTCGTTTTCTCTTCTGAAGTTCAGGAGGAATCATGCTTTCCCCTCAGGTCTGTCATAAAGATCACTTGATACAACATGAATGCAAACATCTAACTCAGCAGATACTACCAGAAGGGTCTTGACACATCAAAGCTTTCTTTTCCATTCTCTTTCATATTTTGGAATTATTATTCATCAGTCACTAAAAATCTACCACATTCTTTTTTTTTTTTCATATTTCTTTGTGGTCCTTGCACGAAGGCAACATTTTATGGTTGCTGACATGTTTTACTCTTGTACAATTTAATTTATCTCCTATGCGTTTTTTTTTAGGGGGCGTTTTTTTGCTATTATTAATATACAATTACATGAACAACATTATGGTTACTAGATTCCCCCATTACCAAGTCCCCATCACAAACACCATGCAGTCACTGTCCACCAGCGTAGTAGGATGTTATAGAATCACAACTTGTCTTCTCTGTGTTATACTGCCTTCCCCATTCCCCCCACTCCACCCCCACCCCCGCTATCTTATGTGTACTAATTGTTATAGCCCTTCTTCCCCCTTATCCCTCCATTCCCACCCTTCTTCCCCAGTCCCTTTCCCTTTGGTAACTATTAGTCCATTCTTGGGTTCTGTGAGTCTGCTGCTGTTTTGTTCCTTCAGTTTTTCTTTGTTCTTATACTACAAAGATGAGTGAAATCATTTGGTACTTGTCTTTTTCTGCTTGGGTTATTTCATTGAGCATAATACCCTCTAGCTCCATCCATGTTGTTGCAAATGGTAGGATTTGTTTTCTTCTTATGGCTGAATAATATTCCATTGTGTATATATACCACCTCTTCTTTATCCATTCATCTACTGATGGACATTTAAGTTGCTCTCATTTCTTGGCTATTGTAAATAGTGCTGCGATAAACATAGGGGTGCATCTATCTTTTTGAAACTGGGCTGCAGCATTTGTTGGGTAAATTCCTAGGAGTGGGATTCCTGGCTCAAATGGTACTTCTATTTTTAGTTTTCTGAGCAACCTCCATACAGCTTTCCACAATGGTTGTACTAATTTACATTCCCACCAGCAGTGTAGGAGGGTTCCCGTTTCTCTACATCCTTGCCAACATTTGTTGTTGTTTGTCTTTTGGATGGTTGCCATTCTAACTGGTGTGAGGTGATAGCTCATTGTGGTTTTAATTTGCATTTCTCTGATAACTAGTGATGTGGAGCATCTTTTTATGTGCCTGTTGGTCATCTGAATTTCTTCTTTTGAGAAGTGTCTGTTCATGTCCTCTGCCCATTTTTTAATTGGCTTATTTGCTTTTTGTTTGTTGAGGTGCGTGAGGTCTTTATATAATTTGGATGTCAACCCCTTATCAGATATGTCATTTATGAATATATTCTCCCATACTGTAGGAAGTCTTTTTGTTCTACTGATGGTATATCTTGCTGTACAGAAGCTTTTTAGTCTGATATAGTCCCACTTGTTCAGTTTTGCTTTTGTTTCCCTTGCCCAGGGAGATATGTTCATGAAGAAGTTGCCCATGTTTATGTCCAAGAGATTTTTGCCTATTTTTTTCTAAGAGTTTTATGGTTTCATGACTTACATTCAGGTCTTTGACCCATTTTGAGTTTACTTTTGTGTATGGGGTTAGACAGTAATCCAGTTTCATTCTCTTACATGTAGCTGTCCAGTTTTGCCAACACCAGCTATTGAAGAGGTTGTTATTTCCCCATTGTATATCCATGTCTCCTTTATCGTATATTAATTGACCATATATGCCTGGGTTTATATCTGGGCTCTCTATTCTGTTCCACTGGTCTGTGGGTCTGTTCTTGTGCCAATACCAAATTGTCTTGATTATTGTAGGTTTGTAGTATAGCTTGAAATCAGGGAGCATAATTCCCCCTGCTTTATTCTTCCTTCTCAGGATTGCTTTGGCTATTCAGGGTCTTCGTGGTTCCATATGAATTTTAGAATTATTTGCTCTAGTCCATTGAAGAATGCTGTAGGTATTTTGATAGGGATTGCATTGAATCTGTAGATTGCTTTAGGCAGGATGGCCATTTTGACAATATTAATTCTTCCTATCCATGAGCATGGATGTGTTTCCATTTATTGGTATCTTCTTAATTTCTCTCATGAGTGCCTTGTAGTTTTCAGGGTATAGGTCTTTCACTTCCTTGGTTAGGTTTACTCCTAGTTATTTTATTCTTTTTGATAAAACTGTCAATAGAATTGTTTTCCTGATTTTTCTTTCTGCTAGTTCATTGTTAGTGTATAGGAATGCAACAGATTTCTGTGTATTAATATTGTATCCCACAACTTTGCTGAATTCATATATTAGATCTAATAATTTTGGAGAGGATTCTTTAGGGTTTTTTATGTACAATATCATGTCATCTGCAAACAGGGACAGTTGACTTCTTTCTTGCCAATCTGGATGACTTTTATTTTTTGTGTTGTCCGATTGCCATGGTTAGGACCTCCAGAACTATGTTGAATAAACCAAATTATTTTATTTACATATATTACATTCATACAATAACTATTTTATTAGGTTGAATTCTTCATTTTACATAACAAGTTCATTAACTTGAACAAGAACAACTTCATTTTTGAAATGAAGAAACAGAGTCCGACACAGGATAAGATAATTAATTTATGGTATTGAGAATCTTCTCAGTTATTGCTCCCTTATATATATTATAAACACTGATTCATTGTTGCTAATGCATTGATTTAATTTTTGTGGGTCATCTTAAATTTTTGCTCTGACTCCAAAGTCCACTTGTAAATACCTAATGCAGAATGTGGACCAATATGTGGCATATCCAAAATATGGGACAGTGAAATGTTTCTCTGAACATTCTTGCATGAGTAAATGGAACCATTCTCTGCTTGACAGGTTCCCGGTGTGGGCTGCAATGACGCTGTAGGGTCAGACAGCTTTCCCCTTCTTTCTTTCTAGGTTTTTTGACTGGAGGATTAATTAAGTTGACATACAACAGATTAACAGGAGAAAAACAAATTTAATTTTGTATATATGGGAGCCCAATAAAAAATATGAGACTCAAAGAAGTGACCAAAGCAGGAAGTTTTTATACCTTTGAAACAAAGGAACAACAAATTTGTGAATAACTGAGAAAACAACAGGGTTTGGGGTTGGGGTCGTAAATTAGTGAAGAAGTAACAAGGTTTGTTTATACAGCCTCCTCAGTTGGAAATTCCCTATCTCTAGTGATAAGTCTTCTTTCCTCTTGGTGTAGGGAAGGGATGTTTTGCATGGGAGATTTATCACATGAGGAACAAGAGCCCTTGCACTGGCTGTTTCTCAAGTAAACTTAATTCAAAATAATCAGTATGCCAATATGCCATATTTTGGAGTGGCATATTCTGCTTCTCTTCAACATCCATCTAAATGACAGGGTATGTTGATCAAAGGATACAAAGTTTTAGATATGCAGGATGAATAAGTTCTGGAGATCTAACGTACAGCATGGTGACTATAGTTAATAGAATGTATCGTATACTTGGAATTTGCTAAGAGAGTAGATCGTAATTGTTTGCACCAAAAGAAAAAGGTAACTATGTGGTAATAGATATGTTAATTAGCTTGATTGTGGTAATAATTTCACATTGTATATCAAAAAAATCACATTGCTTACCTTAAATATATGTAATTTTTAAAGAATTCATATTGTGGTTTATTGAGTTTCCAACATCTACATCAACTAATAAACAAAGAGAAGATCTAATTATGATTATGCAACAGAATAATATATGTAATTTTTATTTGTCAAATACTATCTCAACAAAGCTGAGGGGAAAAATGAGAGGCAAGTGTTGTCTTCTAGGACATAGGAAGACTTTGGCTTCTTGTATGAAATGAGTAAGCAGTAGAAGATGTTTGCACCCTTACATGGGGCTAGGATGCCATCACACTCTTAGGTTCCTTACTAAAACTGTGGTCCAATTAATTGTCAGAGCTAATACAATTTCCTAAAATAGAACTTATTGAATATTTTCACAGTTCAATGAAATTAGATTTATATAGTAGAGCTATATCTTTACAGGAAGAACTGAGATGCAAATTTGAAATAACTATTAGGATTATTCTGATTCCAAATAAAATATTTTTATGAGCATGGGACATTTACAACTTCATCATTTTATTTCTCCAGGCAAAAGTAAATCCTAAAACAATGATTCTTTCATTAATTACAAAGCTGTATTAATAAGGTCATGGAGAACAATAAGCAGGGGAACACAAGTTTGGCCTAAACCTATTTTTTTCCATCTTTCCTCCCTCCCAGTTTTACTGAGAATAATTGACATACATTACTGTATAAGTTTAACGTGTACAGTTTGTTGGTTTGATTTACATATATTGCAATATGATTACCACAATAGTTTTAAATCCATCATCTCATGTAGATTCAATAAAAAAAAGATTCTCCTTGTGATGAAAACTTTTAGGATCTACTCTCTGAACAAATTTCTGGCCTAAACCTAATAATTTTGATGGGCAAAGAGAATGGAAAATTATGTGCTAATTAGGTGTTAAATAATCAAGCAAAAGTGAGTTTTAGATAATTAAGGTAACATTATAGTATGAATTTAAAGAAATGATCCAGATGAATAATTGACAAACTGGGTTGTAACTATAGACCTGGATAATATATATTTAACAGTGTCTCCTTAGTAGGAATTGTCTAAGTTAATTGTTTAAATATGATTCCTGCAATAGCAGTGAGGCAAAAAAAATTGTTAATATGGGGACATTTAACAAATTAAGAATGTCTATTAAATTATAATTACTTTGATAGAAGAATATCATGAGTTATCATCTTTAAACTTTAAAACCTGTAAAGGTGGGTGTCTCCCTTTTCTGAGATACTGAATTAAAGCTCAGAAAAGACAGTCTAAAGTGCAACAGTGTGACTTTACATCACACAATAAACATTAAGCCATGCATATCCCTTGGACAGTTAAAGAGAACCTGTACTTAAGGATTTAGTACAATTAATGATTGAAAATGACCACAAGACAAACAGATCTAAATTATTTCTGCCAATCCACAAGGCCCACAGAGTTGGTTTTAGGTCACTCTTCTAGTTTTGTGAACATGATTCAGTTCACAGGTGAGCTTATTTACTACTGTGTAACAGACAATTTAGACTATCCAAAAGATCAGTTCTAATGAGACTGATAATATTATTCAGCATTGTTTAGACATGATCATAAGCTCCTTCCTACTCTCCAGATATATTATCATATTCTTTCAAAACTGTTTATTCAGCAAATGCACATTACATCTGGGATCTCAGAATCCTTCATGTCAGAGTGTTCTCAGTTTGTAATTCTAATGCCTTCTTGTTTCTCCTCTCTTAGGAGTGTTTCGGAGCAAGTCTGCAGCCCAGATCCATGGATAAGGTCAATTCTTCAGTGGTGTCTGAGTTTGTGTTGCTGGGACTCTCTAGTTCTCAGGAACTCCAGCTTTTCTTTTTTGTTTTCTTCTCGGTATTGTATGTGGTCATTGTGCTGGGAAACCTTCTCATCATCATCACAGTGACTTCTGATAACAGCCTGCACTCCCCCATGTACTTTTTCCTGGGAAACCTCTCCTTGGTGGATATCTGTCAGGCTTCTTTCGCCACCCCTAAGATGATTGCAGATTTTCTGAGTGAACACAAGACCATCTCCTTCAGTGGTTGCATAGCCCAGATTTTTTTCATTCACCTTTTTACTGGAGGAGAGATGGTGCTACTTGTCTCCATGGCCTATGACAGATATGTAGCCATATGCAAACCCCTGCACTATGTCGTCATCATGAGCCGAAGGACGTGCACAATCCTGGTTATGATCTCCTGGGCTGTGGGCTTGGTGCACACATTAAGCCAGTTGTCATTTACTGTGAACTTGCCGTTTTGTGGACCTAATGTAGTAGACAGCTTTTTTTGTGACCTTCCTCGACTGACCAAACTTGCCTGCCTGGACTCTTACATCATTGAAATACTAATTGTAGTCAACAGTGGAATTCTTTCCCTAAGCACTTTCTCTCTCTTGGTTGGCTCTTATATCATTATTCTTGTCACTGTCTGGTTTAAGTCATCCACTGCAATGGCCAAGGCATTTTCTACATTGGCTGCCCATATCACTGTAGTAATGTTATTCTTTGGACCTTGCATCTTCATCTATGTATGGCCCTTTACCACTTACCCTGTGGATAAAATTCTTGCTATATTTTATACCATTTTCACCCCCATTCTAAACCCCATTATTTACACATTAAGGAACAGGGATATGAAGGCTGCCATGAGGAAGATTGTGACTTATTACCTGAGGCACAAGAAAATTTCTGAAATGCCACTAGTAGTGAGGAATCCCCTTTATTAATATACAATTCTTACAAATTCCTCAAATCAGTACTCCATCTATAAATATCTTCAATGTGTTCTTGTGGCATGTCTCAACTGTGGTGAAAGTAATGAAGACAATGATATAGACAGTATTCAATGGATATTAAAACGTCTTTTCCTAGATATCACCTAAGCAAAAGTTAAATAGCAGAAAATATGAAAAAACTATGTCATGATTATTGGTTGTGGAAATAAAGTATGGAATGGCTATCTATGGATACTATCAATTCATTCACTGTTTTACTTACAGGTAATATGAATACGTTGGAAAAAAGATTCAGTACGTGATTCTTTGGTGGGCATACACTATTTTTCTGATCTTATGAGTTTTCCAATTTATATACCTGAAAAATCAACCATCTATCTATATATCTAATAGTAATTAAGAATTGAACTATGAGACTGAATTTTAATAAGAATTTAATTATGAAATTGAAAAAATCAATCATCTATCTATCTATCTATCTATCTATTTATCTATCTATCTATGTATCTATCTATATAATAGTAATTAAGAATTTAACTATGAAACTGAATTTTCCCAACCAGGGGATAGACACTCCACTGATTTAAGACAAATGCATAGACTTAAGTGGAGATTCTTAAATTATGAGATCCCTCCCCCAACATCAATTACACCTATCTCATGTTATTTTCCAATAACTAACAATACCTGATAATATGGAATTATACATAACCAGGAGCTGGCAAATCTTTCATCTAATGGGATTTCTTTGATCAGTTAATTTCAGTTTCCTCTGAAATTATGAGTTGTAGAAGAGAGAGAATTTTTAAAGCTGAACCATTTCAATGCCAACTTTTTAGTCTGTGTTCTGAGTAGCTGTGCAGCCCTCTTTGCATTTGGACCAAAGATGGAGTTCTTAGTGAAAGTGAGTCAACGTTAAACATACTTCCCAACTGTAACCTGGTTCCCACAGGACTCCTGGATCTCTACCCTGGACTGTAGGGACCATTAAGGGATTTATTAATGTTGGTTT
>JAQQAC010026072.1:78544010-78641349 GCA_029783875.1 Phataginus tricuspis
TGTGGGGAGGAAGGAGCTCTTGGGTGTGGTGCCTTCAGGTACCTCACTGGTTAGGCTGAAATGGAGATGAAAAAACTGGCAGGGGACCCTCTGCCTACCCAGCAGCAATGTCTAACACTACTTCCAGGCCAAATGGGTTGTCTCCCAGCCACACGCACAGTGAGTATTGTGGGGCTGTGTTGCCACCGAGGGGAATAGAGTATCTGGGGCTTCTGAGAGTTCCTAACCTGCTGAACAAATGGTGAATCAGTGAGGTATCGTCCACCTGCCCTTTCTACTGAGAAGACACCTCTGTCCCAAACTTGCCCCTCTGTCACCCCTCCCCAATGCTGGGAAGTCTTTCAAACTGCCTGCTTTTCTTTCTCTCAGGTGGACTGATAGAGCATTTCTGTTCTCCGCAAGCAGCTGGAATCTTAGTTCCCCGAGTGTTTTGCCTATCTTTGATGCCAAGCCCTGCCAATCACCAGAGCACCGTGTAATGTGGGCTCGTGCTCCTGGGGCAGATCTCCAGGGCTTGGTGTTCAATGACCCTGAGCTCCTACCCACTCCCCACTCCATTCTTCTTTCTCCCACCTGTGGGCTCGTGTGGGGGGAGGACTTGGATCCTGCTGGATCTTGGCTTTGCCACTTTACCCTGTTCTGTGAGGTCTTCTCTTCTTCCCCAGATGTAGGAAGTCTGTTCTCCAGTGTTCAGGTCATTTTAAATTCAGCTGCATTTGCTATATTTTCATGTTTTTTTTTTGCATTTTGGGGAGGGGTTTCCACCGTGCCTTACTATGCCGTCTTTTTGCCCAATGCCATGTGCCCAATGTGTCCACAAGTGACTCTTGAACATATTAATAAATTCTAAAACTATCATGTATGAAAAAATTCAAATATGAACACGATGCGATTCCTCTGTTCACCTATATGATTGGCAAAGATCCAAAAGTCCAATAGTGTACTGTGCTGGTAAGACTGATAAAACAGGAAACCTCACACATTGTTATTAAATCTCTAAATTGGTAGAATATATAGAGGGAAATTTTCAATATCTACTAAAATTTAAAAACTTTCATTGGTAACTAATACTTCTAGTATTTTATCTTATAGATATACCCATACACATATGAAAAAAAATAGATACATATTATTTATTACAAGCATTGATTTTAAGAACAAAATAGTAAAAGAAACTCTAAATATAGAAACCTAATGGACATCAATGTAGACTGCTGAAATATATTATTGATATTTCCATAAAAGAAAGCCCTGTGCAGTGAAAAAATAATTATGGATCAGCTGAGGCTTTGATCAATTTACAAGGAAAAGAAGTGCCCCAGATTAAGGGAGGGATAGAGAATACTTTATTGTAGAGTTTTGGAGGTAGGTAGGGTTGTTATAGATAATTTAACCCAGATTCTTCACTTTTCACTGAGGAAATTCAAGCCCAGAGAATATAAATGACCTGTCCAAACAATTCATCAAATTGGTGATATAAGCAAGATTCTTTATACATGTCAGTCTTGCCTTCTACCAAGTTGCAGGGTTATAGAGTGGTATACCTGTGTGTGGGTTGCTGTTCTCATAGGTGTTTCATGAATATAGATATTTGATAGGAATGTTGAAATTGAAGAGGTATTACAAATGATATTACAACCAATTATTTTCCTAACTATATAGGTCGGATTTTTCTAGAGAATAAATTTATTGTAATTTAATGTTAGATTACTCTAGATATGGATGCTTGGGTACTTGTGTAATACTTTTTAAAAGGTGTTTCTCCTTTGCAAAACAATAAATTGTGTTCTGATTCATAGTCTGAGCAAATACACTCTCATAAGCTGACAGCTCAGATCCAGGCAGTGTTCCTTCCTTAAATACTGTTGGGGGATGAATAAGAGTGAACCAACAGAGTCATGATTGGTTTTATTCCACTTAGCATATATTCAGTTACATCTTCTATAGTGACCAAACAATCCCTCATTTACAAAAAGAAATTGAGAATTTCTAAACTAATAATACAATTTTCTGAATGTCTAATAAGTGGCAGTAACTTTCAAGTGCCACATGTGACCACGGTGCTGTGGCATTGTATGGTGGGTCAGTATCTTATTCCCATTTCATAGATGATGAGATTGAAAGGCTAAGTGGAAGCTGGTATTTTAATGCCTATATATAGAAGATGATATCCTAGGCTGTCAATCAAAGTCTATTAGCTACCAATTTTAAATGTTTAGATTATTAAAGCCATTTTGTTAAAAATTACAATGAAACAGGTTCCTATACAGAGAAAGTGTGGCCGCCACTGCCCACCTCTATATAATTTTCAGAAATAACTGCCAAAATTTTTATAAGTACCCTTCAAGAGTTTTCCTGTTATCATATTAATTCAAATATACATACAAAATGAGTTTTCATGTGTTTAGTTTTCTCTTTTTATGTAAAAGGAAATGTGTTTTCTTTCTGCTTATTTTTAAAGAATATGTCCTGGAAATCTTTCCATGGTCAGTCAAAGATCTGCTGCATCTTTTTCACTTCTCCACAGCATCTTATAATTTATTTATCCATTACCTTATTTACAGATATTTAGGATTTCCACTCGTTATTGCAAACACTGATGTACTGAACAACCTTATGCACATATTTTCAAACAGAATATATGCAAAGATACATGCATTTTGAATCTTACTATTATAAAATCACCCTGTAAATGAGTTACACCAATGTACACATCCAGCAAGAGCATATAAAGGCAACCATTTTCTCCCTTTCTTGCCCAAAATAAATACTATTATTTCAGCACCTACAATTTACTAGGTTCTGTGGCAAGTACTGGGGATACAGTAGTGATCCCAAGAGACTCAGGCCTACTGTCTTGGAGTAGAGAGAAGGGAAGGAAAAACAGGACACCAACATGTACATAAACAAATAAATAAAAAATTAAAATTGCAATGAGTGTTCTGTGGGGACAAACAATGTTGTGAAATGAAAAAACTTTAAAATTAGTAGTTCGAAGACAGGGAAGGGTTTTCAGATAAAACTGTTCTGTGTAATGACCTTTCATCTGGTACTTGAAAAACGAGAAGGATATAGTCTATGAAGAGCCTGACAAAACAATATTCAGATAGAGGAATGAGAAAGGGAAACTCCCTGAAGTAGAAAGGGGGGTTGTGTTCCACAAAATGAAAACAAGTTTAGTGACTGAGCAAAGAGTAAGAAGTGAGGTTGAATGCTAATATGCAAAATGAAAACGAGAAGGACCCCGTAAGGCAATTAGATTTCATTTCTACAGCAATGGAACATATTCACCATTTTTAAAATTCTTCGACTTATTCTGACTTTATTTTTAAAGCTTGCTCTGGAGGAACTGACTTGAAAAGTCAATAGTACAAGGTGGAGATGACTACTGCTAAGGCCTTTGAAACAGAACGGAGAGATAATGAAAGCTTAGACAGTGAGGTAACGGAAATAATTTGATAAATTGGGAATATTTTGGAACAAGAAAAAGCAGGATTTGGAAAAGGAGTGAAGAAAAGGAAAGAGCTGAGTTTCTGGATGAAACCACCGGTCAGCAGAAATGGCAATAGCTAGGATGGGCACCTAGAGGAATAGGTTTGGAAGCAGAAGAACTGAAATGTCTGTGAAATATTAAAGGAAAGATGTCAGGAAGGATCTTGGTCTATCGGCTGAGAACTCAAGAAAAGCCTGGGACCCTCTAGAAGGCTCACGAAATTTTCTGGGCCTTCACTCTGTGTCTCAACTTTAACTATTTTCTCTCTGTCACCTGCTCTTTTCTGGAGACTTTCTTATTCCTTCTACTGCTCTGAGGTATCTTTTCAAAACATCCCAAAGCTATCTATGTGGATATCTAAGCAGTCCTACCCACTTATGCCCAACTGTGCTTTCTTTTTGATTCTATTGGTCAAGTGCCTGAGAAGTGACAAAATACTGGATTTTATTGGTAGCATATTATGTGGCATAGACTTTGAAAAACTTTATCACAAATATTTCCATGAAAAGAAAGAAACAAAAGATTAGAGAAAAGAACATTCTAATTCTCTTTGGCCCACTGCCAGCTTTACATTTCTTCTATTTCAGTTTGCGTCAGGCTCTGAGCATACGGGTCGGTGCTCCTACCTTAAACAATGCACAAGGCAGGATAAGGAGGGAGTGATTATTAAATGAGAGTGAATGGAGGTGTTCCAAGCTTTTGGGTCACTACATTTCCCCTGGGATATATGCCTCAGTTGCAATTACAGGCAAATGATTTAAAAGTTATTACCATCTTGTTTTGGGGGAAAGTGATGAAAATTGTGTTAATAACTCCCACAGCAAGATGACTCCACTTCACCAAGGAAGTTCTTTAATTGGCTATTGCAATCTATGGTATTAGTTACCTGAGATGTTGGGGACATGTGGTATGGTACTTAAACATTTGTTTTATGGGCTTTTGTGACTTACTGTTTTTTAAAAAACCCAACAGTTTTTAGAGGTTTCCCTTCTTCAGCCTCTTATCGTTCCACTGGAATTTCTTTCAAAATTGGTATGTGGGATATAATCACATTAAGCAAAAACTTAAATGTGTGCGTTATCATTCAGAGAGTTAAAGAGATTTGGGGTCAAATTTATGACTAGCATTAAGACAACTGGAATTCTTGAGCATGAGAACTTAGAATATGAATATGAGATTCTAAAACATGAGAAAAAATGCACCAACTATGTCTGATTACTGTCACTACTAACACAGGTGGTGGACTGAAGCCCTCAGGTAAAGGTGAGCATATTAATATATAGTTCTGAAAGAATAGAGATGATGACAGATAATAGAAAGGGGCACACAACTGTCATTTTCATGCCCGGATATACTTCCTCTGATATAGGTTCTCAGTGATCAGATCTAAGTTGGCAATGTAAAGTGGTTAAATATGTCTTTTTGAGAATTCAAACCTCCATTGACCAGCAGTGTGTCCTTGTGACACTAACTTTACTGCTAAGGTTTAACTTCATCTACTGAACAGTTGGGATGATAACAGTACTTCCTGTGTAGCCTTGTTATAATGGTAAATGGGAAAATGGATGAAACATTTAGTACAGAGCTTTGTATGAAGTTTAAGAAAATACTGGCTGTTATGATTAGCAGAACTCTTTCCTCCCAGCAGTTTACAAACATAGAATGCTAGAACTTGGTCATTTTTCTTAGTGAGGATCTTTTCTAGCATCTATTCTTTTTCACTCTGTTGTATCACAGTCACATACATAGCTATGTAATTGTTAGTTGCATACCAATGCTAGGCAACTAAGCTCTTCATATTCAAAGCCTTTACCAGTTTGATCACTTATATACGCAGAGACAAGAAGTCAGTTTCCTCATATAAATATGGTTATTTTCATTACCAAGCTATCTTGTTTCCATTTCTTTGATGGACTCTTTACAGGTCTCACATCTCCAGCATCAGAAAAACCTTTAAATTACTGCGTTTGTCAATCTGAGCTGAGCAACCTACAGTTTGTTCCAAACGGGAAACTTCTGTAGTTTGACCCTTTGCCTTGTAAACTTCATTTCTCTCTTTATGTTTGTCTGGAATGCTTTTAATTGAATCTCCTGGCTCAGAAAAATCAACTTCTGAGTCCAGAAACTACATTTAAGTGGAAGGCTGGCCTCACATTTCTGTCTAAATTCATCATAAGTAGAGGACGTCCAATTGCTTGCTTTCCAGGCAGTGACCAAGGAATGAGCATCCCGACCGTGATATCCGAGCCAGGGTGTTATTCGGCACTGTGTGTTAATCCAAAGGTGATTTTAAAATGAAACATCAAAGAACACCCTCCTTTCTCTCACGATAATAAACACTGGAAACACAATTCTATCTCTGGTTTACCCTGCTTTCTTTCTTTTACAGCTCAGTGCTAAAGAACTCTAATGATGAGAAGTAATTCCAGGTAAATACAGACAGAACTATAAAGAACCCTATCTGGCTTCATTATAGTGTCTACTTTCCTTTTTGTAAGACTTTGATTTCATTGTTTCAATAAATTATAGATTTATTACAGAAATAATTATTTCATTTTCATATTATATTATTTTAATCTTATTTTTTATCTTTGAAAGTCTCAAAGATGTCTAATCTGCTCAGAATCAGATATTTTTCTATTCAGATTTGCCTTATCTGAATGGAGGTAAATCTTTATTATGTGATTTTTAATTATAAAAGTATGTTAACTCAATACTTTTTTTCATTTTATAAATCACACAGCTCTTTCAAATGTATGCTATAACAAATGAGAAACTAAAGTTAGAAAGTTGTGGTGAATTGCATGAGCACATGAATCCTATTCTGTTTGATCAGATAGTTATATCCCCAGACCGACAGAAGGCTTGGTACATAATCAAATAGGTGTTCAATAAGTTGGAATGAATGAACAAACATTAACGTAAAGAGGAAGTAGTGAAGCCAGGAATTAAACCAGATCTTCTGTTCTCATATTATGTGCTATTTATATGATGACATCTTGTGGAAAGTTTCATTCTTTTGCTTTCTATGAAGACAGGCTGATCACACAACTTTGAATAAGGAATATGATTATCACTTAATAAGGAAAAAGTACTTTAAAAATGTCTGTAGAGAAATTCTGCCTATACTTGTAGAACTAAACCAAGTCAATTCAACAGAAGTAATTGTAGACAAAGAGGAATGGTTTAAGATCAGAAAACTTTGGCTTAATAGAGTTACTATTTTGCAAACTCTTATCAGGCCTGGTATACACATAGTTACAGTATAGTAAGATGTCTTAAAAGGCATAAGATTCTGTGAGTTAATGCTAAAAAGTAATTGGCAATTTTTATGTTTTTAAAGATCTCAACATTTGAGAGTCATGCCATGAATAAGTAATGTATGTCAACCAGCCATCACTGAGTGTGACTCCAGACACACAGGGGACTTTTCCCAGCTTTCAAGATCTGGTCGTGAGCTTCGCTTCAAAGGGTTCTTCCACAGGACAGACCATTTCAGTTTTATTCTGCCTGATTAAATTAGCACTATGCATTTATAAAATGTTTTACACATTTGTTTATAGATGTTCTTATGGGAATATAGAATTTGGAAAGATATTTTTAGACCCATTCTTCATTCTAGAAAATAAAAAGGCTAGTTTTTAATGTGTGTCCTTATTTTAAGACTAAATTGATAATTCCCTAAAGTTGTGGATGTATTTAAGATTTTAAGACTATGAGGCAGAATACCATTCAGAAAAGACAGTTACGCATGTCTCAAAATATTCATGTGTCAATAAAAGATTAAAAGCTAAATTTTCATTTGTTTTAATTTCTAATAAATCTACCCAAATTATACTGATGTTTCCCAAGAGAATTCTTAGTTCACATAAAGTACTGCACATGCTTGTTATTTCCTTTGTGTCAAGGCTTGCTCCTAACTTCTTTCAGTCTTTGCTGAAATGTAACCTGCCTGGTGAGGCTTTCTCTAACCATCTGCTTAGTCCGTGTCCCTTCGCTCTGTTTTATTTCTTCTACCACACTTATCAATAACTGACACAATATATTCATTTATTTTTAGTTGTCTCTGCGAGCCCTGCCACCCTGTTTAAGATGTGAGCTACATGAATGTGGGATATTTTTTCCTCTTTTTTCTTCATTGCTTTGTGTTCTGAGTCTATAAGAATGCATGGTATAGAACAGGCAATCTATATTATTTATTGAATGAATTACATCAGTTCCATTATTTAGTAGGTCTTGGATAAATATTTTTTTTATAGTGATATCAACCTTATTAAAGAAAGATGTTATAAAATCATTAGTCAACAAAAGTAGTACAAATATAAATTTAAGTAGCAAATGTATCTTGCTAATTAAAGTTGCATTCAGTCCATCTTTGAATAGCAGGTAGCTGGTCAGACTAAACTTTAGCAAATTTAACTGCTGTAACAGAGAAATCATATTGAGAAAAATAGTGCAATTGTGATACTAAAAAACTTTGGATTAAAAGATGTATGCTTCTGAGGTTCTAGGAAGATACTTCTTTCACTGCTCAATCATGTAATTCACTGCTGTAAACTTTAATTGTTTTAATTCAGAAAAGTGAATGAAATCTGTTGCTCACACTAATTAACTTGTTAAAATTCATTTCTCTCTTGTCTTATTATTGCAGATATCACAAATACATGGCCACATCTCACTCCTTTCTCTGAAGTCACTGACCAAAATACCTGGACTGTTTATAGTTGGCTTAACTTTCCTCTCCCTTCAAGATTCTATAAAAGTCATCAAGTTCATTCTCTGCTATTTGTAATCTGAATGTGTAAGTCAGTGTACGTGACTTTCAAAGAACTACTGAGATCTTGCACTTGCCTACAAAAACATGTTAGAATGCAAATGTAAATACAAAAGTTATTCTTTCCATACTGACTTATCTATAAGATCAATCTATATTGATTTATCCTGCCAATCCATAAATGCAAAAATAAATAATAATAATTCATAGAATTAAGTAAATAATCACAGGAAAAATAGCAATTTCTAGTGTGAATAATGGGATGTATCATTGTGAATAATTTATAACTATTGGAATTAATGCATCTATTTGATTTGCGAAATGGTGAAGGGCTTATTATCCATTTTAACTATTTTTCTTTCCCTAGATAACTTCAGCAGCCCAGATTCAGTTAATGGATGGAGCAATAAGTCAGTGGTTACTGAATTCATTTTGTTGGGCCTGTCTAGCTCTCGAGAGCTCCAACTGTTCCTCTTCTTTACCTTCTCAGTGTGTTATGGAGCCGCGGTGTTCGGAAACATCCTTATCATCCTCACAGTAATTACAGACCCTTGCTTGCACTCCCCAATGTACTTTCTTCTTAGCAATCTCTCCTTTATTGATGTGTGCCAGGCTACATTTGCCACACCCAAGATGATTGCAGACTTCCTTAGTGAACACAAGACCATCACCTTCCAGGGATGCATGTCACAAATCTTTTTCTTGCATGTTTTTGGGGGTAGTGAGATGGTGCTTCTTGTGGCCATGGCCTATGATAGATACATTGCTATCTGCAAACCTCTGCACTACATGACCATCATGAGCCGAAGGGTGTGCAGTGTTCTGGTGGGGGTCTCCTGGACAACCGGCATCCTACACTCAGCCAGCCACCTGGTATTCACAGTAGGTCTTCCTTTCTGTGGACCCAATAAGGTAGACAATTTCTTTTGTGACCTCCCCCTTGTCATCAAACTTGCCTGCTTAGACACATATGTTTTAGAGATCCTGGTGCTCACCAACAGTGGTCTGCTCTCTCTCATCTGTTTCCTCCTTTTGCTAATTTCTTACACTATCATCCTTGCTACTGTCCATCACCAAGCCCCTGGTGGGACGTCCAAGGCACTTTCCACCTTGTCTGCCCACATCACTGTTGTGCTTCTGTTCTTTGGTCCACTAATTTTCATCTATATTTGGCCCTTTGAAAGCTTCCCAATTGATAAGTTTATCTCTGTGTTTTTTACTGTCTTCACTCCTCTCCTTAACCCCATGATTTACACATTGAGGAATAAAGATGTAAAGGAAGCCGTGAAGAAGCTAAGAAACCAGTATGTGGGTCCCAAGCAAGTCTTTTAAACACAGCTGTGAGGACAGAATATAAGTCCCGACTTGTCCTTTTTAATGTACATGTATGTTTGTTACTGTGCTTCTATCACAATCAGTCTTTCACTATTAGAGGACCAGCACCTGGCAATCTGAAGTTGGTAAATGCAGTGCAGAATTATTATGCCTGTTCCAATATTTGTGGCTCACTTCATTTTCCCTGAAACAGCAACTACATATACTAAAAGGCATTGTTAAAAAAAATCTTGCAGCATTTTAAAATAAGCTCCATATTAATGATTAGCTAACTCATATGACTTATTTGGGGTAGTACAGATAACAATTTAGCATAATTTGAGTTAAAACAGAATCTGTTGTGACATGACAGGCTGCATGAAGATTACCCTGTTTTTATCAGTTATAGCTTGTAATTATTTCAGCTAATTACCTGTTTCCAATAAATAGTTGCAAATATTCGACATTCACAAATAAGACAGTGATTTTTATCAAATCTGTTGTTTTATTATACTTACAATTTATGCTGAACTCTAAATACCTAAAAAACTGTAGTAGCAAATATAGGACTGAGTTGTGTTACTCTGGCTTTGAAACAAATAACACAACAATAAATATCACCAACTCCATAGTTCAAGTTACAAGGATGCTCTACACTGTCCAGGAGAAACGTCATAGCACTTATAAACAGACTCTCTTTATATCACTAATCATAAACCTACCATCAGTTGAAAATGACTGCAGGATATCTGACTAGTCAGTGATTTTGTTTAGTTAATTTCATTTGAGAGTGCAAATTTTGAAGTAGTTACAGATCACATATACTAGTAATTAGAAAATATATCCCATACTTATTTTTCTCAAACTTCAAGTGAAACTTCAAAAGCATCCTACCTAATCATGAAAAGATAGAAGGAAGGTCAGCATGATTGATTCAGTCCCTTTTTGGCCACAGAATCTGTCATTATCTTCACTGTATCACTGAATTCATGCCACGAGGACTTCATGCTATTTATGCTAGCTTTCAATTCCAACTTGTGGTTTTTGAACTGAAGATGTGATTGTGTTTTTGTTTTTGTTACTTAGGAAGACTGTAAGTCCCTGTGATAATTATTGTTCTATCTCTTACCATACTTGTCAATGTATAAAATTTTAACATGCAAGCATGGGCCAGCTTAGTGCCATAAAGAGGATATAAATACCTTGATTTCCAGGTAAGTTCTACTGTTGTTTCATACCAGTGAGGTATTTGGACTGATGGAGCAGAAAACCAGTGGAAAACTAAATTGTCAGTAAGTCTCAGATTTTTCCATGTAGCAATCTGATCTTGTTTTCAAGTTGAGTTGTCCACGTGTGAGGTTACTTCATTGGATGTTACTTTAATAAACTGACATTGATTAAAAATAGACTGTATAAATATTATCAACATGAGTAATGACAGGTATTACAAAAGAGGCAAGAGTTGTAATCACATGTTCAGTAAAAATTTTCAAACCAATCAACGTAGGTATAAAAAATGTTCATTAACAATTAAATAATAAGGGCAAGTAACGGATATGATAGATATAAAACAAATATGCTGAGTTAACAATCTCAGTATGGTAATGTTCAGTTTTGTTCAAATCAAAGAAACCCTATGCATTTCAGCAATTTTTAAACTAAATTTATGTCAGAGATTGTGGATACATAAAGGAGATTAAGGAAGATCTCTGGCCTCATGGAAATTAAGGAAGCAGAGAATCATAGAGGTTTTCAATGAAAAAGGGCTTACTCTGTACAAGATTTGCAGAATAGTGTGGCCAAGAGACTGGCCTGTCT
The DNA here is from genome assembly GCA_029783875.1 of Phataginus tricuspis. NCBI lineage: Eukaryota > Metazoa > Chordata > Mammalia > Pholidota > Manidae > Phataginus > Phataginus tricuspis. The sequence goes on from JAQQAC010026072.1 coordinate 78,555,410, forward strand.
CCAAAACCCTCTTACCTGACATTGACTTAATGAGACCCCCAGTTCAAGTTTTGGCTCATGTATTTACAGACCCAGAAACTCCGACTTGCTAAGAGCTGCAAGCAACTTGAAGAAATTTGTTAAATTACATAAAAAATACAATTGTCGAACAAATCAGATAATCACAGCATTGTGATTATAAGGCAAATTATTAGTGGTGGTTTTGGTGAATCTATGTTAAACTTTAAAGTTTTGGTTACTTAATTGACATGTGTAAAGTCATCAGACTGATACACTGAGACACCCACCTGAACAATGTTGGGATGCGTATGTTATGATTTGTCTCAGTGACTCCCTCTCATATGTATTCATAAATTCTGGACTGCATATAATCTTTCCCTAGGTGTGTTAATATGTCTTACCAGTTTAAAATCAAGAGTCACTAGTCTAAGAATCATTCTAATTAGGAGCTGTATATGTTCTCCTAGCCATTATATATGCTTATAGAACTTAACCCTCATATGACAAACTTATTTTGTTATTTATAAAGATTTATGAGTCAAATAGTATAAGCAGCAAATTTAAAGAGAAGACATACAAATGGAAAACAAAGACAGAAAAAATATTTGACCTAAACAGGGAATAAAATGTAAATTAAGTAAGAGAAGTGTCATGCCCACCAGTAGATTGATAAAGAATAACAGAAAGAACAGTACAAACTAGGGCTGAAAATTTTGAAATATGGAAGATCTTTTTGGTCAAAAATTATTGAACAATTTCTAGAAAGTAATTTGGTGTATTTACCAAAACATGTTTATATTCATGACCTAATAATTTTATTTCTAGAAGTCTTCTATTTTAAGTAATTTATCTTCCAATTCTGAAGCACAGAATTAGTATGTGGGGGTAAAATTGCAGTATTTCCAGAATCTCTGGCCTGGCCTTAGTGCATCTCCCTATCAATAGGTGCTTACAAGGGGCGTGGAAAAGGCAAGGGTGTGCCAAGACTGGAGAGGTTGTTTTGGGCTTCCCAGTCAGGAACAGAAGAGAAACGGATGACTGGGAGTAAAAACTTCTTATAAGTAAAAGATGGGTTTCTTCCACTTTAATTTTTCCCTTTGACTGATTTTAACTTCAAACGTTTATTTTCCCCAGGCTGGGAACACATTTTCCCCCTGGAGTTATACCTGGTGGTAGTCGACAAGACCTCTGAACCTGAAATGTGTCTTCATGGGTGTGGTGCTTGGGTGGGCTGCCCTTAGAGATGGTGGGGACATACGCAAAGACCTCCCCTGTCGATGGTGGGGAGACCCCAGTGGCTGCTGTGGGTTGGGGGGTACCAGCCTGTGGATATTGAAGCTTCACCTGGGATCGCCCCATCTGTGTGGCTTCCATTTGGGGAGACCCTGGTGGGGAATTGGTCTAGGGTAAAGTACTTCTAGATGGATGGGGACTGAGGATTGGGGGAGGGTGGAGACACCAGAAGCTGTGGTATTAGCCGGCCATGGGAAAGGAGATTGCTTAGAGGCCCTGAGTGGTTATGTAGTGGCTGGGTTTGTGGGATTTTTGTTTCTGGAGGTATTGGAAAGAGTTACAGAGGAGAGAGACACACTTCAGCATCGCTTGGAGGAGCTGGTGGTGAACTATGGGATGCCCTTAAGAAAGAGACAGTTATCTAGAAGACGGGTTGCGCTCCTGGAAGATACATTAGGAGAGAAGGAGGACACAGCAGAAGAATCCGTGTTGCAGGAGGTTGTGGGATGGGGAAGGAAGGTGTGGTGCCTTTAGCCCCTGAGATTATAGAGGAGACATTAGGGGAGTATGAAGGCACGGGGCTGAGAGTGGAACTGCTGCCAAGGCCACATCCAAAGGTACCAGCCCCTTCCATATTAAAGGCCCGCCTGACTGTAATTAAGAAAATAAAAATGCAACCACAGGCTCCTCAGGGGGAGGATCAGACCCCTCCCCAGGTTGTGGGGCACCCCATGCTCCACCCGTATACCCAGGATGAGCTGGTGGACATGAACATCTGGTTTCAGCTGAAGCCGTCTGACCTATACCTACATGGCTTTTACATCATTGATGTGGGGGTGGAAAACATTGTTATGTCACGTTCTGAAATGGGTGACTGCCTTCCCTGATGACTCACCCTTCCCTCTGTCAGCCATTGCAAAATGCCTGTCACACCCTTGGGAATCATGTGCTTCTGGATTGGCTGACAGCAGCCATCAGGGCAATCTGGCCTAATCAGGGTGATTTACCGTACTTGCTCACTAGCTTGAAAATGTATGCTGAGCTCTAGCAGGTGTACTGGGAGTTGTCCATGGGAAATATCACCTACAATATGGCCCAGGTACACTGGCTAGAAGGAAAGCCTGCCCCAGTGATTACATCAGTGTTTACTGCACAAAGGGCAAAAGACAGTGTGGGCTGTAGCCTGTCGGTGGGCCTTGTCGTTGACCTTTGAAGACATCAGCAGAACCCGAGTGCTTTGTGTGCTCTAAGAGTGACTTACACCGAGTCCTGCAGCAACATGAGGTAATTGTAAAGGGGCTGATACCCCATGTCAGGTGGCATATTGACTGTATTGGGCCTCTGCCCATATCAGAAGGATATTGGTATGCCATGACTTATATGGACACGGCTACTGGATGGTTGGTTGCCTTTCGTGCACATTATGCAGATCAGAAAATGACCAAAAGGGGCCTAGTGTCTCTTTGCAGTCTATGGCCGGTCACAGGTGATTGAGAGCGATCAAGGCACCCACTGTACTAGACATGTGTTACAGGGATGGGTGTAGCAGTTAGGGACAATATAGAAGTTTCATGTACCATATAACCCTACCAGGACAGGCATGATAGAGAGGTACAACTGTTTGTTGAAATCTGGCCTGAAGTCAGGCACCAATAATCTATGGGGCTGGCCTGTTTGCTTTTGGACAATGCTACGACATTTGAATGAGAAGTCCCGTAATAGAGCTTAGAGCCCTATGGTCATGCTAACACACATTGCTGCCTCTTGTATCCAACTTTATGTGCAAACCAAAGAGGAGGTATTGAAGCCAGGATATGGCCAGCAGAGCAACATCCTGCTGCCAGCCCAACTGCATTAAACCGTGGAGACACTGTTGAGTGGACAAGACCCTAGACATTTCAACATATGGACCAGTGATGGCTGGCCCTTCTGGCACCTTGAGGAAAAGGCCTGGATGCTGGCCTCCTGTGTGTTCCTGGGTAACAGCAGAATGGACTCCAAAGATCACGGTTGTGTACCCAAAACATACAGAAGGTAAGAGCATCTTACAGGGAAATTTCGTTTTATCTTTATGGCCAGTGATGTATGTCTTGCAGCCCTATATATTGACCCATTTGTAAACTTCCATGGGGAGGAGGGTGAAGGTCTGGTGTACTGGACCAGGACGAGATCCCATTCCTGCCACTGTCCTATCACAGGACCACTCTCTTGCATGCTCCCATGTGATAGACAAGATTTGCCTATGCTGGTGCCCTTAAAACATGTATCTTATCGCCCTAAAGCTTATTTTCTTCTACAGTTCCTGGGAATGTTTTTCTTTGTTTTGAATGATATTGACCTAAATTTTTACCTTATTATATGATGCTTGTCAAATTTTGGAGTCAAAGTTATCCTGACTTCATTAAATGATTTGAATGTTCTTCCAGAAAAGGGAAGAAATATCAGTCTCTATTTTTAGATAGTACTCTTATATTGAAGGAATCACAAGACTTCTTTTTCTTTTTTAAAAAAAAAACATCGATCTAACCAATTTTTCATGGGGAGTTTTTTTTTTATAGATTCCTTGATGACCAAAACTATATACATATTGTAACTCTGAGGAGAAAATACGTTCCTACCCCAGGGCAAATAAACCTTTGAAGCCAAAATCAGTCAAAGGGGAAAAGAAAGTGGCAGAAACACATTCTTTGCTTACAAGAAGTCGCTATTCCTGATCATCAGTGCTGCTCACTGTCCTGGCTGGTAAGAAGCCAGAAAAAACCTTTTCATCCTCACGCACTGCTCGCCTCCTCACCTGCCCCGTGGAAGCACCTATTGAGATGGAGATGGACTACTTCTCTCTACTCCTTGCAAACACATGTTGATATGGAGATGCACTAGAGCCAGGCAAGAGATTCTGGAAATATTGCAATTTTACCCACTGCCCACCCCTCCAGAAATCTCACTCACAATCTACTCATACCAATCTTCTGTAATCACTCCTATGAGAGAAAACTGGACCACTGTAACCAGACTAATAGCATACGACAAAAATAAAATCATGATAATCCTCAAGCCAAAGGATCTAACTAGGTTTAAAGTCCTTTGCAGATTAAGTCCATAGCTCAGCCATTCGATAGGAGGCCAGTAGGTGAACTGGTAGGGAGCTCAGTGCCCTCATCAGGCAGCAGCTGCAGCTAGGTGGTGGGTCCACAACACTGTGAATCCAGGAATACATAAAGGCAGGGAAAGAGAAAATTATGTCGTTTAAGGATTACCCAGAAATGCAAGATTGGTTTAACATTTTACAATCATTCAGTATAATTTGCTGAATTAACAGAATAAAAGAAAACAAGCTATGCTTCTCTCAATATATGCAAAAATAGTTTAATAATAGTTGGAAAAACTTTCATAGACTAGAAATAAAAAAGACATCTACAGCTTAAAAGTTCCATACCAGTTACAAAGCACATAATAGGACTAAGTACTCCACTGATCTGAAATACTTAGCCCAGGAGGCAAAAATAATGTTAACAAAGAAAGATCATAAACAGAGGAAATAGGGTTAAGAACAACCAATTACTTCTTGTCCATAGACAAAATAATAGAATCATTAAAGTTCTATAAGGAAACAACAAGCTATCAACATAACTGTTAATGCCAGAAAAACATCCTTCAAAGCTTAAGATAAAATACATTTTTTTTAACAAACAAAAGCTTAGAAAATTCATGGTATATGCTTGCTATCAAAACAGAAATTTAAAGGAAGTTGTTAATATTGAAAGAAAAACTACCAGATAGAAACTCAGTTGTATAAAAAAGAGAACAAAGTGCTGAAAAGGACAAATGCATGGAGAAATTGAAATGACCATTTTTCTTATTTTTAAATTTCTTTAACATATTCTTCCAGACAAAATGGAATAGCAAGTACTATATCTAAGCTCCTGCCTGAAAACAAACAAAAGACAAACAAAATATATGAAATAACAGTTTCCATATATTTCCAGGCAATGTATAAAAAGTGATTCCTGCAAGAAGGAAAACAAACAGGTAGGGCCCTATGTTGCCCTAACTCACTGCTTAAAGATATTTTCTAGTCCATGGGTCAGGGAAGAAGAACAACACAGCCAAAGCCAAACTATTTCCATGAGTTTGAGAGAACAAGATGCAAGCCCTGAGAGTTCAGTGTGGCTGCTGTATGTGGCACAGAATACTGAGGAGCAGAGAGCTCCAGAAACCCACCCAGGGTCACCTTTGTGTTTTCGTGTGAGTACTGAGTGGGTCATGTGAGGAAACTACCTGGCAGCCCAAGAGAAGCAGAGGAGAAGAAAATCACCAGAGTTCACACATAATCAGGGAATATCTGTGTTACCACCAGCCACAGTGGAAAACCTCACAATTCATGGGGCATTGAAGAGAGAATTCAGAATAGTATTTGAATAATAGTGTGAAGAATTAAAGACTGCTCTGATACCACCTAATAAAGATCGAAAGCTAGTCTTGAAAGGTAAGCGGTTTTCAAGTAACCTATCAGAAGAAAAGTCAAGAAGAATATCTGTAGGAATACAAGCAATAGCCAATATCTAGCAAATAGAATTCATAATACCTGCTTTCAAATTCAAGATTACCTAGATGCAAAGAAGAAAAGGCAACTCATAATGAGGAGAAAAAATAAACAATAGCAACAAATCCAGAAATTAAAATGATGATACAATTTTTTTCACATGTGCCTTCAAACAATTGTTAAAAATAGATTTCATATGAATAAGAATGTATACAAAAGATTAAGTTAAACAGAGACATGGAAGATATAAAAACAAGGCAAACCAAACTTTTGGAACTGAAAAATACCATGCCTGAGATGAAAAATATACTAGTGGGATTAGTAGCAGATTAGACACTGAAGAAGAAGAAGAAGAAAAAGAGAGTGAACTTGAACTTATGAGCATAGCATTGTTCAAAATGAAGCACAGAGAAAGAAAGGCATAAACACACACACACGAGACTTTTAGTGAACTGTGGAACAATTTAAAGTGGTCTAGTATATATATAATTGACTGAGGTAATGCCTGAAAATTTTTCAAGTTTAATTAAAAAATTTCACTCTTAGATCCAAGAATATAAAAATAAAACAAACAAAAAAACCTAAGCACAGGGATCATGAAAAAAACTATATCAAGGTACATCAGAGTAAAATTGCTTAAAACATGTGATAAAGAGAAAATCTTAAAAGTAGAGAAAAAAGAAATGTTTAGAAGAACACATTGAAGATGACAACTGATTTCTTATTGGAAACTATGCAAGCAAAAAAACTGTCACAAAATATATTTAAATAATTCCAATAAAAAAGAATTACCATATTAGAATGCTATATGTATCAAAAGTTCCCACCAAAAATATCAAAAAGCAAAATAAGTCTTTCTCAAAAACACAAAAACTGAAAGAATTCATTTAAGAGAATCACACTGTGAGAAATGTTCAGGAAATCCTTAAAGAAGAAAAATGATACCAGTGGAAATCATGAATTTTTCAATCTTTCTAAACAATAATTGAATGTTTAAAGTAAAAACAGTAACAATATAGTGTGGCATTTAAAAATATAATACACAACAATGCACAAATGCTTGGAGAGGACAAAGGAAGTATACCATTTTAAAGTTCTCATACTATCTATGAGGTGGTATACTATTAATTAAAGTTAGACAGTGTTGAGTTAAAAATACATATTACACACTTAATACAACAAATAAAAATTAAATATAATAGCCAATTAAGGAGATAAATTGGAATTAGAAAACAGAACTCAAATAATCAAAAGAAGGCAGAAAATGAGGGAAAAGGAAACAAAAAAAGATAGGACAATGAAAAACCACTAGATAGTGAACTCAAATCAAATCATATCAATCATTACATTAAATGTACATGGTCTAAACACAAAATTCAGAGATGGTTAGATTGGATAAAAAAGCATGAATTAAGTGGTATAATATAATCAGTAGTGGATGTGGAGAAAAATGAACCCTTGTACACTGTTGGTGATAATATAAGTCAGTGGAGCTATTCTGAAAGACTGTATGGTATTTCCTCAATTTTCAAAAAAAAATTGAAAAATAGTAACTATCATATTATCCAGCAGCCCACTTCTGGGTATATATCCAAAGGAATTGAAATCAGGATCTTTAAAAGATTCAGCTACACTCCAGTGTTTATTGCATCATTTTTCACAAGAGCCTAGACATTGACCTACATGTCTGTTGATGGATGAACGTATGAAGAAAATGTGGCATGTACATACAATGGGATATCACTCAGCCTTAAAAAAGAAAGAAATCCTGCAATTTGCATGGAGTAAAATGGACATTATGCTAAGTGAAACCAGTCATATGTAGAGGAACAAATACTACATGATACCACTTATATGAGGAGCTTGAAGTAGTCAAAATCATAGAGGCAGAGAGCAGAATTGTGTTTTATAGGTGCTAGAGGAAAAGAAGCAGGGAGTTATTAGTCTAGTCAATAGTTACAAAGTTTTAGTTTTAAGATGAGTAAGTTCTGGAGTTCTAATAGACATCATGGTGTCCATAGTTAACAATACTGTATCATACACTTAAAATTTGCTTACACAGTGGATCTTAAATGTTCTCACTGGAAAAAGAAAAAAAAACAATTTTGCAAGATGGAGGATATTAACTAACTTTACTGTGGTAATCATTTTACCATATGTATGTTATATATATAAAATCATCACACTGTTTACCTTAAATCTTTAGAAATGTATACATTATATTTCAATAAAGCAGGAAAAATAGTGCAATTTGGGAAAAAAAGCAAATTTTCAATTGTGATAAGTAACCTAGAGATCTACTGTACTGAACAGTGCCTATAGTTAACAATACTGTATTTTATACTTCAAATTTTGCTAAGAGAGTAGATCTTACTATGAGTGTTTTTATCACAAGAGTAATAAAACATAAAGAGGATGGGAAGAAACTTTTGGAGGTAATGGATATGTTAATGGCATAGAAAGTGTTGACAGTTTTATGAGTGTATAATCTTCAAATTCATCAAATTGTATAAATTAAATATGTACAGCTTTTGTTTGTTGATCATACCTCAATAAAATGGTTTAAAAAAGATTAAAACTCCACATCTCACAAAAATATACAGCCTGTCAAACTAAATTTGATTAAGAAAAGTTATTGTAATTATCTCAAAATGATACAGCATTTAATGAATATTTTGAACACTAAATATAAAAGGAAATCTACTTATACAGCATAATGTTACAATATAGTTTAATAAAGTGGGAAATAAAGTTTATGGAAAATTTTTAAAAATCAACAGTGGAAGTGAAATGGGAAATTAAAAATGAAAAGAGAAACCAAAACAATCTAATAGTGGGCAGGAAGAGTAGAAAAAGGAGCAAATGTAGATAAAAGTAGAAAATACAGAAAGATGGCAGACACAGAGCAATTTAAATAACTATATTACATGTAAATGATCTAAGGACACCACAAAAAGGCAGATATTGCCAGAATGAACCACAAGCAAGACCCAACTCTTTGCTGTCTACAAGGAATCCACTTTAAATGTAAAGACACAGATTGCCTAAAAGTAAAAGGATGGAGAAAAGACACACAATGCAAACAGTAATTAGTAAGGAACCAAAGCAGTCAGATCAGTATCTGCCTGAAGACTTCCAAACAAGGAGTATTGCCAGTGCTAAAGGGAGATACACCATAGGGGTAAAGAACTTAATTCATCAAGAGACACAGCGATCTTAATCCATTTGACCCTAGTATCCAAGCTTTAAAGTACATGAAGGCAAACATTTCTTCTTATCAAATTAGATTTCCTAACTGATGCGAAAAGCTGTATACACATAAAAACCTGCACATGAATGTTTATAGATACTTTATTATCATACACACAAGAAAACAGAAGCAACTAAGATGTCCTTCAGTAGATAAATGGAAAAATGAGTTGAGGTACCTACATGCAAGGGAATACTGTGTCATGATAAAAAAGAATGAGCTATTAAATCCATGCAACAAAATGGATTAATCTTAAATGTATAATGCTAAATGAAAGGGACAGCTGAAAGGCTACACGCTGTACACACTGTACAGATACCTATACATTTAAGATGTTCTGGAAAAGGAAAATCTGTAGACATAGAAAACACATAAGTGGTTTACTAGGGGTTGTGGAGGGCAAGTGGTAAACTACAAAGGGAAATTTTAATGCTGAAGGAACTATATGGTACTAGAGTTTGAAGTTTTGTGTTAAAATTCCTAAGACTAGTAAATGTTCAAATTCTTGATTCCAATAATTTTACCTTCAAGAACTTAGCTTGAAAAAGCAATTAGGAGTTTAAAAGGTGATTTTTATCCAGGTTATTTTAAGTCACACTTACTTTCAACTAGGAAAAAATACATTTTCTACAAAGTGGGAATACATTTTTAATTATATTTATAAATTGGAACATAATGTAACTTTCACAAATCAAATTTACAACTTATATGTCACAATCAGGGGAAATGTTCATGATTCATGTTTGAGAAAAATAAGCATTAAAAAACTACATAAACAGTGTGATCTCATATACTAAGGCAGATTTGGGAATTAAATATAAGGATATTAGACAAGTAAACATCACCTATTATATTGATGATTTGAGCCTGGATGTTTCAGAGGATGGTAATGATGACATTAGCAGAATAGGTATTTACTGTAAAGAAAATTGCAAATGTTTTAATTTTGGAGATACTAAATTTGTAGTGCACTGGTGCTCTGTGATAATTTGGAATGTTAGAATTAGAGGTATATACTTAAGGCTCTTTCTTATAAAGGCGTAAAGTCATTTGAATGTATTTAGATCCTAAGGAGAAAAGAAATTTCAAATAACCAATTTTAGAGATTATCTACATGAAAAGGTTAAAAGAAAGAACAGGTATCAAGGAAGGTTACTGGGAAGTATTGGTCAAAGAGACATTAGGAGTACTCCGAACTCATGTACCTATGAAGAGATGAAGAATCAGATTAGTTCTAACCATAAATTCAAAGTGTTGCAACCTGTGCAAGAGGAATCATGGCAGAGCAGGAAGGACATTAGACAGGGGTTAGGAGATATGCCTCTGAACCGGACAGTTCAATCTGAGTCAAGCACCAATTCCTCAAGAGCTCATTCAAACACTCTAACAATTTAGAATGTTGGACTAGGTGATTTCTAGTGTCCATACCAACATCAAAATTCTATGCAATAATAAGAACCTCTTTATCTCTTTACATTTTGAACTTGAATGAAGAATAACCTCAGGGAAGAAGAAAATCAGAGATTCACTCAACAGCAATTTTTTTCCAAAAAGTTCAACCTAGAAGTTCAAATTTTTGCAAAATCACTTAAAGTCCCTTCAACAGAATCTACATTGTAAATTCAGTATTTCTATTATAAAACAACTCTTACAAAAGAGGCACAAAATGGCCCCTCATCAATTTTTGACACTCCCAGTGTCCCTGTTCTAAAGCTCTCCTGAAGCAGAAAGGACTAGCCAACAAAATTATTCATTGCTTTTCTTTCTACCATGTTATATTTTCTCCAACAGGTCAAAACATTTCCATTAGTCCTGCTGCTTTGTCCATTCGAGAAATCCTCCAGTTGATACATTTTAATTCTTGTGAGCAAACAAACTCTCTCCTGTAATTAGCCCTAGTGAAGGTGATTCCTACTATCGGAGCTCTCCTCTGGGTCTCTTGGTCACTACAATTCAGTGACATCAACTCACTAATTAGTCTCTAACCACTGTGATGGCTTTCCTTATATTTAGGTGCTCAGGAAAATGACATTTCAAAATATAAACGGTGAAGCCTGAAGTCGGGAAAGACATGGGTTCCCTACATTTGCTCCCCATCCAGTGGATCCTGCAGAATATTGTTCCTCCCAGTAGGTACAGATATTACAAGGCTAAAGAAAGGAAGTGTGTAGAAGTGACTGACAGCCATATTTCTTTGCTAAAACCAGGATGGGTTTACTCTTTTAGTTGAATATATTTTTATTTTGATACAACCTTTTATCATTGAATTGACTTGCATTTTTTGGGATCATGCTTTCAAAAACCAGATCATTACAGAACATCAGAAGGGAGAATTCTTCCCTTTTTTTTTCCAAGAAGAAATGGGGCACCTTGAAGGGTGTGTGATTTGCCTAAAATTGTAAAGCTATTTAGTGACAGGTAGAATTAGAACAGATATTTTCTACAACTGTGACTAATATTTCTGTTAAAGTATTAAAATCTGTAAGCTATTCTATTGCTTCAGGCTGTTTTAAAAATTGTAATTTAGATTAGCTTTCTTGCTCAGAACAATAGTAATGTGAACAGCATATGAAATCAAAAGATCCTGTTTGATATATATCCTATTATGAAAAAAATAGGATACCCCATATATGATTACTGTTTTAGAATCTTATTACTATTATTGTAAACCTTATTATATATATAGTAAATAAATAAATAGTATATATTACTATTATAGTAAATTGTTATTGCACAAAATATTGGTTCAATGATTTGCTGGTCATACATAACCTATCTCTGAGAAGCAGGGAGGTACATACTTTGGATACAGGGAAATGAGATGAAGGGGAAAAAAAACCCTAAATATTTCCTGAAACATGATTTTAATAAAATGATGCAATAGTCCTGATACCTACCTCGGTATCTTTACAGACCCCAAATTATGTAACAATCACTATTATTGGTGCTACTTTAAAAAAATAGTCTTGAAAAAATTTTAAAGAAAATTGACATGAAATTGTTGTAGATTAAGTTGCTGAGGCTACCCCTTGAAAACAGTGTTTAAATCCTTGAAGAATTCCATCCATACTTCTAGATTTGCCAGATGAGGTTAAGTTGAAAGAAAGAATTTTCCTAATAGATGTGGGTAAATATTCTATACCTTGAAGCTGAAATGGAGACTAAGAAATAATGCTCTCCATGTGATCCTTGGTGACATATGATTAGTTTTAATTTCTAAAGGTGTCTGAAAATTATTCATGATAATCTAGTTTAATGCTATTGAAAACAGAAGCAAGATAGCTACAGTTAGGCTAAATTTTTTTTTTTTGCAAAATTATGAAACAGATTTTGTTAAAGCATTTTTTCCCCTTTTTTTCCTACTTCTCTGTCTCTTTTAGATTTCTGACAGCTTCAAGCACATCCCCAGCTACTTTGGACCTACATTGGGATACAGCATCCAGCCTTATCTTACCTCTTTGAAGACAGCCCATCCTAGCTACAGACATCCTGAGTCTATTTCTTTTTTATTTAAAAGTAAACTTTATGATTAATCTCTTCAGAACCAGATCTGTTTTCTTAGGAAATGTGGAAGTAACAACTAAATTCCTTCTAAGCATTAATGACTATAGGTTATAGGATATCGCCACCTTTTCCATTTTAGGTAAGTGAAAGCATCTTTGCAGCATCCTTATAAAGGCCACACAACAGCATTTGTCTCCATAGTGATATATCTCTGATCTGGATTTAGAGTGGGAGGGCAAAGAGAATTCTGTAAAGCTTGTGAAAGATTTATCTTTGATCTGGTATAGTTTGCTGGCCTCTGTAAATAATACTCTTACCTCACTTCATCCACCAGTCATAATATCCAAGATAGAGGTATTAGAAAAATGTTTATTTAATAGAATTTCAAATAGTAGGGACCTGAGGGTGACCTAGCACAATCTTGTATGAATGCATTAATTTATCTTTAAATATTACAAGAAAGGAAAGATTGGTCCCTGCCTGAACACATCTACTTAATTGGAAAGTCATTCTTGTATGAATCAAATCACACCATCTTCAGGCACATGAAATTATCAGAAAACAATTATTATGATCTGAAACAATACATTATTTAAGAATGTTTATATAAGTTTAGTCATTCCAATTGATAAGATATTTCTCACCTACATAATTAAGAAACATTTCAGTATCTCAGCGTTAAATATTTGAAGATAATGTGCCCTGAGAAGCTAAATGACCTGCTCATTGTCACACAGCTGCCAGATGACACAGTTGTGATGATATTCTCTGTTAGCATAAAAGTTTTTTTCTTATTATAACAGCATTATGCTTTCAGTACATTATAACTATATTTTATACAAAAAGAGCCCATTTTATCAAAAAAGAAATGTGCTAGGGAGTGAAGGGAAATGAGGAACCATCAACTTATCTAAATGAACAAGGAATTATGAATATTAGGAAATGATCTCCAGGGAGGCACGTTAGAAATCTAACTGCTCTACCAACACTGCATAGAAGGGTGCCCTAGGAAAAGCAGGCATTTACATACTGTTAGAGTAAATGAATGAAAAAAGAACGCACTCACAAAAGTAAAGCATTTATATTTATAGCATATTTATTTAGTGTTTCTGTTGCTCACTATTTTGATGTACACTAAAAAAGGCAGCTCTTGATTGAATCAGTCTGTCTAGTATATTCCTCCATTGAAATCAGGGTCTTTTCTTTTTCTGGTCACCCAAAGAAGCCAATAACAATGAAAAATAGAGCTTTGCAGAAGACTTATTACGCAGATGATTCTTGTGATGATTTTCTCACATAATTGGAATATGTGTCTTATTCTTAATGTACCAGAAAGTCTTCTTTGCTCCCAATGCCTCCTGCCACCCTTTCTGCTGCAGTTCCAGAAGGTCTCTCTGGGAGTCTCATTCTCTGTGCTTAAGGATTTGCTCTTTCTGATGGGGAACAAATAAATTCCTATTAGTTGGTTTTGTTGGATATTATTTTCTTTCCTGCATCCAGCAATTCAAGGCAGTATTTATGATGAGGAGTCTCAGAATCAGGGTGTTTCCCAGGGGGGACAGGCCAAAGTGGGCACGTGGATTTAACTTGAAAACAGGCTTCTAAGAAATGATGAGAAGGGGAGAAATGCACTGAAGGGAATGTATTCGCTCTTCAAAGGTAAACTTGTTCCAGGTATAATTTTACCTGCAGCTGTTCTGACTTCAGACTCTGTTGTTAACCTGTTATGAAAATCCTGGATTCATAGTTTTGATATAATTTATAATGATATATGAATTAATTCTTGGGTAGGTTTTCTAGAGAACAGGAGATCTGAAATGCAAGGGTGAGTCTCTGAATTTGATTCCTGGGAGTTAAAATTATTCATCCCATGACCACTCGTTATTTGTAAATACTTCAGTGAAATTCAAGGAGTCCCAGGACAATTTTCAATTATGATCTAAGAAAACATTACTTTCAAAAATTGCAGATGACTTGGAATGAGTAAAATAAAAGACACTGTCTCTCAAGAAGTGATTTAGATGTAGATGAAGTCTTCAAAAGCAGAGATCCTTTATATTTCACCTTTTATTTTTCTTATTCACCACACAACTTTTCTAAGTTCTAGAGAGCTTATAAAAGTAAAGATAAAAGGAAGAAAGTTTTGATAAGTAAGAATATAGAATAACTGAGTAGAAAAAATTTTTTTTCATGGTCTGAGATCCTTACTATGAATACTCTTGAATTATAATCTATATATTGAATTATGAAACTATAATTTTTAAAAGCCCCACCAAGTCAAATAAAGTATCACTCATAATACAATAACACGGTTATTAACATCAATGGCTGAGTTTAAAGAAGTTTAATATCTTCAGGAAATTGCAAGGAACTAATGCACTGGATTCCTTCACATGAAAGAACTCCACAAAGGGCTGAATCACAGCTCTAGGAGGAGTTCCAAAAGCTCTGGACCCTTCAGTTTTGCTACAGTTTTGTATTTATTTTATATAATTTGTAACTGAATAGACACTCAAAGACACTCAAAGTGATAATTCCTCACCGGAGCTCTCTCACACATTCAATGTTGTCTCTTCCTCTCCTGTTTTAACCTATATAAATATGTAACATATGCACAAAAGGGCACAGAACAAAAGCACATATCTTCATAAGATTTCATAAAGTGAACACTCTGTGTAACTATTAAACCCAGCAAGAAACAGAAAGTCCCTGGAACTTTGGAAGACCCTTCCTGTCCCTACTCCCCTCCAAGGATGACCACTAGGGGAGCTTTCTTAATACCATAGGTTAGCTTAACTGTTTTCTGTACTTTATTTAAATAGGTTCATACAGTATACTCTTTTCTGTCTAACCTTTTGATTAATACTGTAGTATTAACCAATTTACCATCATAGTTTTAGTGAAATTATCATCCCCTGGATTAGCTGTTCAGAAAAAATTTTTAGTCATTTACTGAAGAAAATATGATTTAGATTTTGTCTCTGTAGATTCTTAGACTGGATTTCTGAAAACATTTCAGATATTGAATTTCATTTGTAAATAAGTTGATACCATCCCCTAATGCACGTAATTGGATATACCAATGAGTTTAACATCTCCTCAATACTTCTATACTCCATCCTTCATTAGTGGTGGTGTTATGATGTCAATATAATGTTTAATAATGAATGAAAGCTCAGACACATGAATATAAATAGAAATTAGACCCTTACGGAATGAAGTGGAATTGGAAAATCAAACCCATGCTCAGTTTATTGATTGATCTCCGATTTTCTCCTACTCAGGTAACTGAAGATAAGTTCCCTCCAAAGTCAATGAATGAGACAAATCACTCTCGGGTGACGGAATTTGTGTTGCTGGGACTCTCGAGTTCCCAGGAGCTCCAACCTTTCTTGTTTGTCATATTTTCTCTGCTCTACCTAGCAATACTGCTGGGAAACTTTCTCATTATCCTCACTGTGACCTCAGATTCCCGCCTCCATACCCCCATGTATTTTCTGCTTGCAAACCTCTCTTTTATAGATATATGTGTTGCCTCTTTTGCTACCCCAAAAATGATCGCAGACTTGTTGTTTGAGCACAAGACTATTTCTTTTGAAGCCTGCTTGGCCCAGATTTTCTTTGTTCATCTTTTCACTGGCAGTGAAATGGTGCTTCTTGTATCCATGGCTTATGACCGGTACGTCGCTATATGCAAACCTCTCCACTACATGACAATCATGAGCCGCCGTGTATGTATTATTCTAGTCCTCATCTCCTGGTTTGTGGGCTTTGTCCATACTACTAGCCAGTTGGCATTTACTGTTAACTTGCCTTTCTGTGGCCCTAATCAGGTAGACAGTTTCTTCTGTGACCTCCCTCTAGTGACCAAGCTGGCCTGCATAGACACGTATGTTGTCAGCCTACTAATTGTTGCAGACAGTGGCTTTCTTTCTATGAGTTCCTTTCTCCTCTTAGTTGTCTCCTACACTGTGATACTCATCACAGTTAGGACTCGCTCCTCTGCTAGCATGGCAAAGGCCCGCTCCACACTGACTGCTCATATCACTGTGGTTATATTGTTCTTTGGGCCATGCATCTTCATATATGTGTGGCCCTTCAGCAGTTATTCGATTGACAAAATTCTTGCTGTGTTCTACACTATCTTTACTCCAATTTTAAACCCAGTTATCTACACTCTAAGAAACAAAGAAGTGAAAGCAGCTATGTCAAAACTGAAGGGTCGGTATCTGAAGGCACGCCAGGTTTCTGCAGCCATAAGAAATGTTCTTTTTTTGGAAACAAAGTAAACTTAACTTGACTCTTACCACTATAGCCTTGTCTCCAGCCGGTTACAAATGGAATCACTGTGATGTTAAAGCAAATCATTTTGACCAGTGGGAATAGTTGATTAACTTGAATTAAAAGTTAATAATGATACTGTGTTGTATACTTGAAACTAATATAAGATTGTATATGAACTATACTTCAATAAAAAAATTCACTAGCAAACAATAAAAGTTAATGGTGATAATAGAAAGAACAATGCATTTTAGCAATTTTAGTTTTATCTTCCTTCATTTTTGCTGTCCTTTTGACTTCCTTTCTCCCTTAATTTTTATAATTTAAACTCATTTTAAAATAAAGGTTTTTAAGTCAATGGCACAAAATTGAACAAAAGTGGCAAGAGTGGGCATTTTTGTCTTGTTCCTGATCTTAGAGGAAAGGTTTCCAGCATTTCATAACTGAGTTTGATATTAGCTATGGGTTTGTCATACTTAGTATTATTAGGTTGAGGTACATTCCTTCTTTGCATAATTTTTAGAGTTTTTATCATAAAATATGCTGAATTTTATCAAATGCTTTTTTACACCTACTGAGATATTCATATGATTTCTCTTTCATACTGTTAATGTAGCACATCACGTTTGTTGAATTTCATATGTTGAACCATCTTGCATTCTCAAAAACTGTCCCACCTGATCATGGCATATGATTTTTAATACACTGCCGAAATCTTCCTGCTAGTATTTTATTAAACATATTTGCATCTATGTTCACCTGGGATATTGGCCTATAACTTTCCATTTTTGTGTTGTCCTTGTATGACTTTGATATCAAGGTAATGCTGTTCCCATCATATAAGTTTTGAAGTGTTACTTCTTCCAGTTTTTTGAAAGAATTTGACAAGTAATGACATTAATTCTTCTTTAAATATTTGGTAGAATTCAGTAGTGAAGAAATACTGTCCTGGAATTTGTTTCTTTGGAGACATCTGATACATGATTAATGATTCAATTATTTATAAGTCTATTCATATTTTCTATTTCTTCAAGATTCTGTCTTCATAGGGTCTGTGTTTCTAGAAATCTATCCGTTTCTTTTAGGTTATACATTTTGTTGGAGTTTAATCATTCATAATAGTCTTTAATGAACCTTCATGTTTCTGTGGATCATGTAATGTCCCTTCATTCATTTCTGATTTTGAGTTTTTCCTTTTTTCCAACTTCATCTTTTCAAAAATCAGCCCTTAGTTTTGTTGATCTTTTGCATTATTTTTTTTGTTTCTTTTTCATTCACTCCTGCTCTGATGTCTGTCATTTCCTTCTTTCTGCTAACTTTGGGCTTAGTTTCTTCTTTTTTTCTAGTTTTGAGTTTTACTTACTTGAGCTCTGTTTTTCCTTAATGTAGCACTAGAAACTTCCTTCTAGAACTACTTTTGATAAATCCTGTAAACTTGGGGATGTATTCCCCTTTTGTTTGCCTCAAGATATTTTTTTTGATTTTCCTTTTGATTTTTTTTGACCCTATGGTTAAAGAATTGTGTTATTTATTTTCCACACATCGTGAATTTTCCAGATTTCCTCCTGTTACTCATATCTACTTTCATGCCATTGTGGTCAGAAAAGATACTTTCTATGATTTAAATCTTCTTAAATTTGATAAGACTTGTTTTGTGACCTAACATATACTCTATTCCTGAGGAATGTTCTGTGTGATCTTGAGAATGTATATTCTACAGCTCTTGGGTGAAATGTTCTGTGTATGTATGTTAGGTCCATTTGGTCTAAAGTATACTTCAAGTACATTCTTTCCTTATTGATTTTATGTCTGGATGATCTGTCCATTATTGAAAGTGGATTATTGGGTCTCCTTTTATTACTGCATTGCTCTCTATTTCTGCCTTCAGGTCTGGTAATGGTTGCTTAATATATTTAGGTCCTCCAAAGGAGGGTGCAAATACCTTTTTATTTGTTATATCCTCTGGATGAATTGATCCCTTTGTCATTATATAATAACCTTCTTTGCATCCTGTGACAATTTTGACTTAAAGTCTTTTTCTGATATAGTTATAACTACCTCTCCTCTCTTTTAGTCACCACTTGCATGGAATATCTTTTTCCATCCCTTGACTTTCAGCCTAAGGGTGTCCTAAGTCTATGTGAGTAAGTTTTAGGCAGCATATAGTTTGAGCTTGTTTTTTTAATCCATTCAGCTTTATATGTCTATTGTTTGGAGAACTTAATCTATTTACAGATAAAGGTCTTTTAGGTAAGAACTTTCTTGACATTTTGTGAATTTTTCTGTTTTCTTTCATACCTTTCTTCCTCTCTTGTTCTTTCCTATTTGATTTGATGATTTTTTTTTGATACCGAAATACTTTGACTCCTTTCTCTTTCTCTTTTGTGTATCTACTGTAAGTTTTTTCTTAGTGATTACAACATGGCTTACTCTTAAGTGATACAATCTATTGTAAGCTAATAACAACCTAACTTTGATCACATACAAAAACTCTAAACTTTTACTTCTTCCTCCCCAACTTTTTATGTTATTGATTTCACACTTTACCTCTTTTTACATTGTATAGCCATTAATAATTTATTGTAACTAGAGGTATTTTTAATACTTTGGTCTTTTAAGTTTCTATTCGAGGTAAAAGTGATTTATGTACCACAATTACTGAATTAGTGTTCTGAATTTGACTACACACTTATCTTTACCAGTGAACTTTTTACTTTCTTATGTTTTCACATTGCTAATTGGTATCCCTTTTTCTTACGTGAGGAGATCTCTTTAGAATTTCTTATAAGACAGGTTTAGTGTTGATGATGTCCTCAGCTTTTGTTTGCTTGGAATCTTTAACCTCTCAAGGAAAGCTTTGTTGGACACAGTATTTTAGGTTGACAGTTTTTTCTCTCCCTCTCAGTATATGTCATCCACTTTCTGCTGGCCTGCAAGTTTCTACAGTTTTCAGTTGCTTTATAGGGATTCCCTTGTATGTAACGAGTCTCTTTTTTCTTGCTCTTTTCTCCAATTTTTGACAATTTGATTATAATGTGGCTCATTATACTCATTGCCGCCTATTTGGGGGTCTTTGGGCATTATGGGCAAGAATGTTCATATTCACACCCCGGATTTGGGGCATTTCCTGTCATTATTTCTTTAAAAAGCTTTCTTCTCCTTTTTCATACTGTACTCCTCCTGGGATTCTCACAATGTAAACACTGGCTGGGCGGCTGGCACCCTATATGTCATGTAGTCCTCTTCACTCTCTTCCACCTCTTTTCTTGTTTTTCTTGTTCCTTTACCTGGATAATTTCAAATAACTTGTCTTTGATTTTCATGATTCTTTCTTTGTTGCAATCAAATCTAATGTTTATGCTCTTTATTGAAATTTTCAGATTCTTCATTGTCATTTTCAGCTTCAGATTTAATTTTTGGTTCTTTTTTTGGTTTCTACTTCTTAGTTAAACTTATTCATCTTTTGCTTTCCTGATTTTCATTTAGTTTTCCTCCCTTTAGGGTCAGTTACTGGAGTGTTACTAGTTTCCCTTTGGTGGCGTCATGTATGCCTGATTGTTCATGATCTGTGTAGCCTTGCATTGGTGTCTGGGCACTTGAAGGACAGTCACCTCTTCTGGTTTTCACAGACTGGTTTCAGGGATAAGGAGTTTCCTGCTGGGTTCCTAGATGGATGGGACAACCCCCTGATTGTAATAAAGCTGGGCTTGAGCTGGGTACCCCTGATTGTAATAAAGCTGTTGCTGGGCCCACAGTCAAGTCTGCAGCAGCAAGATTGTTACCAGAGCTGCATTCAGGTGCAGGTCCTTTCCCTGGCAGGCAACACTGCCTCTGGAACACAGTAGTAAAGGATTGGA
This sequence comes from Phataginus tricuspis, assembly GCA_029783875.1. Taxonomy (NCBI): domain Eukaryota; kingdom Metazoa; phylum Chordata; class Mammalia; order Pholidota; family Manidae; genus Phataginus; species Phataginus tricuspis. The sequence continues at coordinate 78,576,078 of JAQQAC010026072.1, forward strand.
TCTGGGTCATGGGACTGCTTCAGAGATTGCAGTTGCGTCCAAAATTGGTGAGACTGTTTCTACTTGGATATTTTGAGTGGGTTCCTGGGCAGGAAAGATGTCCTTGGACTGCAGAACTGTGTGGCATGAGCTGTCCTAGACTCTTTCAAGCACCAAATTTGGTGAGGTCAGCAGGCCTAATTACCAGGGGCATGGGTGGGCATGGCCCCACCCAGATCCCTTGGTGGAAGGGACTGATGGCAGGACTGTGGAGAAGTAGGGCTGACGTTGAGTCTACAGGGGGACTGAGCTGCTCCATTCCACATTCAGGACCATGGACAGTAGCTCTGCCACAGAGGCATGGGCCTGCTGTCTTAAAGCAGCCCTCTTTGGTCTTGAGCTCTACCAGGGATTCACAAACTCCCACCCGGGTCCCATACTTCCTTAAAGGCATTCTTGTCTATGTATGGCTACCAACTATTTGTTTTTGTGGGAGAATGTATGCTGAGGACTTGTATCCAACCATCTTGCTGATGTCACTCCATTCCACATTTACTTCTTTGTTCAAACTCATGAAAATTAATTTTGGGATTGTTAACTTACACCCCCATGAAAAAAAAATTTACCAACTATAGTACAATTTTGTTTGGCTGCAACCTTAACTTTTCATTTAAAATTAGAACACTCGGGTACATACACTCCCTCCCGCAGTTATGTCATACATTTGCAATACAGAAAGATTTGTTTTTCAGGAAGGATGACCTTACGACCTGGTCGATGTTTTGATTGCTTCCTTGTTTATCTTTGCCATTATAGTTAAGTCTGCATGATCTATATGTCTATGTATTTTAACAATGTATAGAGTCACATATCCACCAATCTCATACCATGTAGTATGGTAAAAGAATCATTTTAATGTAAAACATTCAAGAAATAAAGAAAAGAATAGGAAACATTTAAAAATAATATCCTACATTCACTCCCATAGATGACAAACATTGGTACTTTTATTCTATAACTGTATATCCGTATTTATTTCAATGTATGAACATGTAATCGTATTAACTGCACCATTCTTCCAATTATTTCCCCTCAATATTACATTTTTAAAACTAAATGTTCACACATAAATTCTAATTTATTAATTTTAATCAAATAGTATTACATTGCATTAAAATATTATAATTTTCCATTTTCCAATTTACAGACACTTAGTTTGTACTATTTCTCTTTTTAAAAATATTGTACTAAACATTCTGCATGTATCCTTGTGCATGTTAAACTTTTACTAGATTACATATAGAAAAATGAGTCTGCTAAGTGATACAGAACCTCATTTTATATTTCTTTAAAAATGGACAGTGACTGTAATAGGGCTGGTGGGGGGGACCTGATGAAGGGGGTAGTTTAATCATCACAATATTGCTCATGTAACTGTAGGTTAATGATAATAAAATAAAATAAATTGTAAAAGAAAAAAAGAATAAAATGAAAAGATGTTTATAAAAAATGGTCATTTATGATTTACATAAGAACCTCTGGAGACAGTAATGCAGCACCTACAAAATATTATATAAATTATGGTTTAAAGTTGCTGTTGTATTTGTCAAGGAAACATAATATTCGTCATGAAGAAGAAATGAGAGCATCCTCAAAGATTTAAACAACCTCATGTTGAAGAAGTAGATCGGTTCTATTAAACCACAGATGGTAGAACCAGTTGAGCATTCTTACAACCAACGAAACTGCCTTGTGAAGTGGGAGGCTCCTTACGACTAGAGAAAACCTGCCTGAGGCTTGGTAAACATTTATAAGAATGAATGATGGCTTCAATGACAGTTATAAAGTTCGGGGTCAAAATTTACTGACTAGGAGCTTGAGTAGTAATCAAATGTTATGCTTTTATATGCATCACAGGTGGTAAAAACTTTTCTTTTCCCATTCCTGGAAAAACTATGTAAAATGTAATTACCCCCATGGCAGGGTGACTTCAAAGATCTCTAAAGGATAATTTATCACTTGTCACATGAGGTCAGTTTCCTGGCTTCAGGGTAGGTTTTATATATATTGTCTTTTCTTAGGATACTGCAATTGTGTGATACAGGGAAAGAGGGGCAGAGCCTTCAGAACCTGATGACAGAACCTGAGGGATTTAGCACACTTTATTTTAGGACTAAATTAAAATGCATCATCATGTCAAGAGTATATTGAAAATGTATTCAGTATGAAAATACACAATGAATGGAAGTTTAAAAGAGTGAAATAAGGATTGGAGGAATTACAAGAATATGTAAGTATTATAAGTGCATTTTGAACATGTTTGCTTAAAACAGAAAAATAATGAGTGAACTGTTTAAAATTATAAAATTAACAACTCAGTTCAGCAGAAGGGAAGTCATTGTTTTGTCAAATTAGAAACTCCATCTGGAAGAAGTAAATCTCTATTTTCCTCTTCTCTGTCTATGTGATGTATGACTGCCCCACTGCACTGGCTTAGGGGCAGCTCTTTGCAATAGGATCAGAATCTGATGAACAGAAGGAAGTATGTTGCAACCATTGTCTATCCCTTCTCCTCTATTATGCTTTCTATTCAGAGGATATTTAGACACTTGTTATGTCTATATATTTATTGACTAGGAAAGTTTGGCTGGAATGAAGACAGGAACTGCTGTGCAGTGCATAGTAATGATCAGTTAGGTGTCCTTCAATGCTTTTTGTCTCTAGTCTTACAGGAAAGCAAGTCCTGTGAGAAAAATTATAGACAAGAAGAATTATAATTAAAATATAATTCATAAATAATTATTTTAGTGACAGATGTTAATATAAGATTAATTCCCTAAGTGTTAAGCTTCATCTTAAACCTGAAGGGGAAAAAAATCTTATGATGTAATTTGTTATCTAAAAAGACCTTTTTGCCTTAGGTATACTTGCGATGAGAAAGTATATAGACTTGACCTTTGAACAATGCAGGGATTAGGGGTGCTGACCCTTAATGAAGTAAAAAATCTGTTTATAACTTTTGACTCCCAAAAAGTAACTAGTAATAGCCTACTTTTGACCAGAAGACTTACTGATAACATAACCATTGGATGGCACATCAATTTGTACATGTCTTATATGCTGTATTCTTACAATAAAGAAAAGGATAGGAAGGTTTTCAAATTGTTGTAAATCTCCAAAAAAAATGTCAATATATTTATTGAAAAAATTCTGTGTGAGAATGGACTATAGATTCAAACCCATGTTGTTGAAAGGCCAACTGTAATTCATTAACCAAGAAGACACTGGACGTTCTAAAGATAGTCTAAGGACTTCTGAATGACTTTTCCAAAGTCCACATGTTCCCATTATAGAACTGCCTCTGCATTTTGAATTTGAGAAATAAAAACATCCTTGGAAATTGTCTAGCTCTATTTTCTAAGCTAATAATTGGAATAATATTATGCATCCTTACTAAGAATTGCCTATATTAATTATTAAGAAGAAAATGAAATATTATATTGCCCCAGTCTGTAACATTAGTATTAATAGTGGGGAAGATGATGTGGAGAGGATATTCTAGTTATTTCCTTTATTTTGAAAAATGAAAATTGACAATCCTATTTTTAATAGATATTGAATTGATGTATTTTGAATGAAATTAGGCAATTTTCAGAAGCATTTTTTAGAGATAAGGCAATCTGCACAATAGAATCATGAATATTAACACCACTTGGTAGTATAACATTAAAACCTCAGGCTTCCTTCTCTTTCCCTTTCCCCAAACCTTTCTTCCATATAAGTGTCTATTATGTCTCCCACACATATATACCATCACGTATACTAATTACTACACTTTACTGATGTCAAATTCCCAGTTAGGTTCTAATCATTGTCAAGGATTTCTTTCTGTCTGATTCTGAAGATTATGAAGGGTTGGACTGAAGGCTAGAAAGACGTAGGTTCTCTCCTTTGCCCTTTACTTAATGGCTCCTGTACTATTTCGTTTCACTTGGGAAGTGCAGATATTGTTAAGGCATGGGGCAAGGAGGTAGCTCTGCTTTCCTAGGCTCTTGATGCAGTTGGAGGAGACAGCAGAGAGAGGCTAGTGCTCTCTACTTTCTTTTTCTCTTCTGATTCTGTACACATTTCCTGTACAATTGTCCAAATACCTGGCCCTGCAGAGTCATTAATCCCTGAGATTTTTTGATAAACTAGGATTATTTTATCTCTTGGATTGTATATACTGTTTCCATCATCTCTTGGATTGTATATACTGTTTCCATCAGTGAACCAGTTGCATTATATTTACATTTAATTGATTTGCTCTTTTGAAATTGTATTTCAGAAAGCCAGAGAACCATAGACGATTATCATTTTAGAGGGAGAATTTTAACCCCCTCCTTTTTAAAAAAAATAAGAAAGAAAGAGAGAAACTGAGCTCCCAAGAGGTTGCAAAATATGCCTAAAATTTGGTAAGCTATTTAGTAGGAAGGAGAAGCAGAACCAAGGTTTTCTAGATCCCAGGCTAATGCTCTCCCTACAGCACATGACACCTTTGGACACCATTCTTCCATTTAAAGTTCAGGTCATTTTAGAACTTATAATTTAGAATGGTCTGTTATTTAAGTAGAGCTTATTAGGTATAAAATAGTTATAGTTATGACTATTAGATATAGTTTTAGATATAAAATAACTAAAAAAATGAAAAACCACCTGCTGTACATCTAATTATGAAACAAAGTATACCCTTTATATGATACCTGTCTTGAAGACTCTTTTCATTTACATGGTTAAATCCATTATATTATTATGGTATAAAATGTCTGATTCAAGTAAATGATGATCATACATAACACATCTCTGAGGAGAGAAAAATTAAAATGCACTTTAAAAGGAATAAGAAAGGAACACGCCTAAAATTTTTCTAAGCATTATTATGAGAAAATGACTGCATTTACTGCCACTTCAGGAATTTTACACAGCCTCAATTACATGACAATGACTTTCACTGGTTGAACTTTCTGAAACATATTTCAGAATGGTTTTGATTAATATCTCTGTCTAAAACTTTCTCTGATCAGGAAAAGAAGTCCTATATAAGAGAGTTACAGCTGAATTTCTGGTTTACACCTTGAGATCAATGACATAACTCGTTGACTAATTCCACTAATACTTCTGGAGGTTTAGTTGCAAGGCCACTCTATCCCTAGAATTTGTGGCTATAATATAGGTCGGGAATCAGTACTCTGGTATGTGACCTTTAGTACGTATGATTCATTTTGAGAGGTTTCACACATTATTGTTGATTGCCAACATATTTCCTTGTCTACTGTCATCACAAACACAAGCAATGCAGCCAAAGTGAGTTTATGCTCTATGCCGCATTTGCAAAATGTATTTTTAGTGTTGTCCCATGACCTTGAAAAGATACCCTGTGCCTATTTCCTTCTTGAGAAGTAAACCTGCTTATGGCTCATCTCCTCAGGGCCAGGTGCTTGGGGTTTTTGGTACCTCAGAGCTGACAATTAAACCCTTTCCAAGCTTTAACAATCACAGACTGAAGAATGTGCCCACATACTTCATTTTATCTTAGATAACAGACAGCGTTTTGCTGGTCTCTTTCTGAAGCTCACGCACCAGCCCTGGTCTCTAGGGCACAGTGACTGTGGGGAACATGAAGGGAGGTAGGGTGGAGGCAGCAGGCAGTGAGAGAAAGCTTTTAAAGGCTCTAACTTAGAACTGGTAGAGTTTGGGGGCATCTGCAAATTATACTCATACCTAATTTATTTTACCTTGTGGGCATATTATTTCAGAGATGGAAGTATTGGGGAAGAGACTGATATTACAGGATTTAGGCATAAGAAGGACCTGTAGGTCATCTAGCAAAATCTTCTATAATTGCATTAATTCACCCTAAAATATTACAAAAAAATGAAAAATTGAGTTTCCTTCAGCCCATCTACTGGTGAGAACTCATTCTTGTATAAGTCAGACAATACCATCTTTGAACAGGCATTGTTAACAGAAACAAAATACTTATTCTGATCTAAAATAATGCATTATTAAGAATGATTATATACGTGTAGTCATTATACTTGATTAAAAATGTTTCACTTATATAAACTTTCTTAAACATATTCAATGTCTCTTTGAGGGTAATATTATTCTCAATATTTTGTATGTGAGAACAATTAGCCCCTGTAGGGCTGAATGAGTTAGTCAGTGCTATACAGCTGCCTGATGACTGCCTGTGATTTTAATGTAGAGTATTTTTTTCCCAAGAGTATTGATTTCATTATAGTATAGTACTTTATTGTGCATAAAAACTCCTTTTATTAAGTGATAAAACTATTATTTCATTTAATAAAAAATGTGCTGGGAGTGAAGGGACAAGAGGGTCCACTATCTTACCTAAAAAACAAGGAATTATAATATTAGTAAATGATCTGCACAGGGGAAGTTATAAATTTAACCACTATTTCACAAGTTTCTACTTTATGCAGAGCCCAGGGCAAAGTAGGCATTTAAATTCTTATAGAGTGAATTAACTAATATATATAAAATTAAAAAAACATATAAATCCTTATATACAAAAAAAACTTAGAACTCTGGTCGCCCAACATCTTCATCTTATATTGTTAAAAATGGAGGAACTGATGAAAGAGATTTCCCAAGGTCACTGAGCTAGTCAGTGGCAGTATAGGGAATAGATGTATGTATATGTTTATCCTTTACAGAGTATTTTTCTTTGGTGGAAAGGTGAAAACTAGACTCTCCTCGTATTATACCCATTGCCTTTAGCATAAGAAGGAAAACTGTAAAGATGGAGACATTTATTAAGCAAATATCAGGTATTATAAGGAAAAAATGAATAATTATCTTTCCATTAGTGCAGAATTGCAGAAGATAGTTTCTGAGGAAGCCAATGACTAAAAATGTCCTAATACAAGTGAAAAGAGTGTAAAATGTTATAGCAGGAGGCAGCTTTTTAGAACTCATAAAAGGAAAGGAAAGGAAGAGTCCCTTCTTTCTTGGGGGAAACATCCAAAAGCCAGTAACTCTCAAACTGCATCAAGAAACAGAATATTACCAGAAGCCAAAAGCCCTTTCAATGTCCCTTCCTGTCCATTTGCTCCATTTAAAGATAACTACTATTCTGGCTTCTAATACTATGTATTCATTCATTTGTGTTTAAACTTCATACATAAAATTGTACACTGTGTATTCCTTCGCGTCAAATGTCTTTGCACATTAATTTTGTGAAATCTATGCCCTCTTATCAGTTCATAAACTTTTCTCTTATTAAGAGTTCTTATTTACTGAGTAAAGAAAAAAATGAGATATTTGTCTCCATAGATGATAATATTGGAATTCTCTAATGTCAAAACAACTTTTCTAGATATGATTTGCAATATTCATTTGTAATTCTCATCTGTAAATTAGTTTATGTAACCTCTTAAATTCAAGCAACTAAACGAATCATTTGAAATTCTCTCCACCAACCTCACAATCACCACCCCCCCTTATCTAGAATAGTTATAGTTCAATGTCCCATTCTGGGTCTGTTTGTCTTGTCTTGATTACACATTCTCATTTAGTCATGAATGAAAATCTAACATATACATTTTAGTAGAAACCAGGACCCCTAAAGCTGAAGCAGAATTGGGAGACTGACCCCAAACTCAGTTAACTGATTGATCTCTGCTTCTCTCCTATTCAGGTAACTGAAGATAAGTTCCTTCCAAAGTCAATGAATGAGACAAATCACTCTCGGGTGATGGAATTTGTGTTGCTGGGACTCTCTAGTTCCCAGGAACTCCAACCTTTCTTGTTTGTCATATTTTCTCTGCTCTACCTAGCAATACTGATGGGAAACCTTCTCATTATCCTCACTGTGACCTCAGATTCCCGCCTCCATACCCCCATGTATTTTCTGCTTGCAAACCTCTCTTTTATAGATATATGTGTTGCCTCTTTTGCTACCCCAAAAATGATCGCAGACTTGTTAGTTGAGCACAAGACTATTTCTTTCGAAGCCTGCATGGCCCAGATTTTCTGTGTTCACCTCTTTGCTGGAGGTGAAATGGTGCTTCTTGTATCCATGGCTTATGACCGGTACGTCGCTATATGCAAACCTCTCCACTACATGACAATCATGAGCTGGCGTGTGTGTATTACACTAGTCCTCATCCCATGGTCTGTCGGCTTTATCCATACTATCAGCCAGTTAGCATTTACTGTTAACTTGCCTTTCTGTGGCCCTAATCAGGTAGACAGTTTCTTCTGTGACCTCCCTCTAGTGACCAAGCTGGCCTGCATAGACACGTATGTTGTCAGCCTACTAATTGTTGCAGACAGTGGCTTTCTTTCTATGAGTTCCTTTCTCTTCTTGGTTGTCTCCTACACTGTGATACTCATCACAGTTAGGAATCGCTCCTCTGCTAGCATGGCAAAGGCCCGCTCCACACTGACTGCTCATATCACTGTGGTCATACTGTTCTTTGGACCATGCATCTTCATATATGTGTGGCCCTTCAGCGGTTATTCGGTTGACAAAGTTCTTGCTGTGTTCTACACCATATTTACTCCCATTTTAAACCCAGTTATCTACACTCTAAGGAACAAAGAAATGAAGGCAGCGATGTCAAAATTCAAGAGTCGGTATTTGACACCAGGCCAAATTACTGCAGTCATAAGAAATGCTCTTATCTTGGAAACAAAGTAAATATAACATGACTATTACCACTGTAGCCACCCCTACAGACAGTTACAAATGGTATTACTGTGATGTTTAAGCAAACCATTTTAGCGGCAATGGTTTAGTTAAATTTACTTAGAAGAATAAAGACGACAAAAAAATTATTGGATGATCGATACTGATTGTCATATTCTCTTCATCCATTGTGAGCTCTTTTTCTTTTGTTTCTGTTTCTTACTCTTTATACTTATTTAGAACTTTTTAACATACAGACTTTGAAGACAGTGAGAAATGGCTTTTAATTATATGTCATAAATAAATAGCACCTCTCTTTCTCACAATAATACTGTTTAGATCCAGATTTTAGAGTTATAATAGGTATACTTCTCTATAGATCTATTTATATATACATATATGTGATATCATATACTGAGATAAGAATGCATTTCACACTGTAGGATGGAACTGACAGCACGTGAAGACAATTCTCTGAACGCTGTTAACGGTATGGGAAATATAAGATGGCATGGCTCCCCACGATGAAGGCATTTATATTCAACACTCACAAATCCCCCTTAATTGTGGCTGCTTAATACATATTCAAGGAAAACAACTCACTGAATAAATTTGATCACCAGTGTGTTTTGTACTTGGTTATATTAATTTCTGTTCAATACTGAACAGAATAATAATAAATAATAAAATAATCTCAGGAATTTCAGACGAGTTAAAATTTCTCTACCACCTGTAATAATGATGGGAGCCTGAATCTTAGTATAAAACACTCACGCTCCCCTTAGGTCTTCATGATTCTTGTCTCCTCAAATAAGATAGTTTTCTATATTAATAGCTGGTAGAACTTATCATTTTTCTACATGGACTTTTTAGTCAGTGAACATTTTATTTTTACATTGCCCAATGCAGGTCCAGAAAATGACAGAACCCTATTTGATGGCCTTTGGGTTAATCATGAACTTACCCACCCATGATCACTTATGAGACCAAGATTATCTAGGATTCTCCATTATAGGTTATTTTAGGCTTTTTCCTCTTTTTTTATTGTACTTAAGGCTTTTCCTATATTTTTCTTCTATGTTCTGGTTTCACAGTCTGTTATAATTTTATCTGATTGTTTTCTAGAATCCAATCTGTGGAGTCTCTTAAAGGGATTCCATAATTGTTAATACTGAAAGAAAAATATGTTTTCATTTTGAAGCCAGAGGGAACCAATATACTATGGACATAACAAGATTAAAATAAAAACAAGTGTGCATGATTTGTAAATATATTTATACACTCAAACTTTTTACAATAACACAGAACTCCCAGAATTCTGTTATTTTTGCACTGTTCTATGTAAAAAATAAATGATACATCATTGTTCTACTAATACTAACTACAACTTGATACTGTAGAAGAACTGTAGTAGGAATTTTACATCTCCTTCTAAAACATCTTTAAGCCCCCTCTATGAATATCTGTTCTGCTCAGTTTATATACTGTAAAAAATATAGCTAAGAAGGGATATGGATACTGAGTAGATTTATACAGTTAGAAAGTAGAAAGTGGATTTCTGTCCAGGTTGGGAGTGTGTTTTATTTTTTTGTGTATTATGGTCCACACAGGAACACTTTTAGAACATATGCTGCCTAGTGTGGAGTAGGTGGTGACCTGTGCAGAAAATGTGATTACACTCTCATTCCTCTTTCCTCTCATAATATGGAAAAATCTTAGAAAATAAGGACTTAGTCTCAAGAGAGTACTCCAGTGTCTCGCAGTCAGTCATAACAACAAGAGCACAGGCCAGCAGATGTAATATTACTGTAAACTAAGAAAAATAAAGTAATGTGCGTAGATGCAAGATAAAGGAATGTACATAGATATAAGATAAAGAAATGTGCATACATACAAGATAAACCAGGTAATAAGAACATACAAAGTGAAGGAGACTGTGAAGTGCATGTTAACAATTTGATAGCCCTGGTTTTTACTTTTCTGTAGGTCTGATTTTATTTTGATGACAGCAATTATAACAGGGCTTATGTAGAAACAAACACGTACCTGACATTGATCTAAGCCCTTTACATACACTGACACACTTCATCCTTCCAAAACGAGATATGTATGATTATCTCCATTTCGACAAAGCAGCAGGTTGAAGCAAAGAGAGAGAAAAACACTTGCCAATGATCACACAGCACGTGGCGGCAGAGCCAGAATTTGGGTTCAGGTTGCCAAGCGTAGTCTCTGAACCACTGTCCTACTCTGCCTTGGCATTTCGTAGCATGAGTCCGAGGAAACAAGAAACTATTTAAGTATAGTCCTAACTTGTTCTTTTGTGAACAGAATTTCTTTTTTATCAAGAGAAGGACTTTTGGGGATATGCAACAAAGTTTTATTTTTCTTAACCACTCTGCCACTTTATAACTGTTTATACTTGCTCAATATGGGTTTTGTAATTTCTTAACCCTAGGAAGGAACTATGGAGCCTCTGAATTATGTGTTCGATCAACATTTCCCGTTTTTTAATTATATAAAGATTATACTGTGTCATGTCATATCAGGTTACATATATTTTGTCATATTATATCATGTAAGAAAATGTCATATCTAAATGTGGGTTTCACACATTTATATTTGAAACTGAATATTATCCATCATACAGAAAGAAAGCAAATACTGAACAGAAGCTTTGAAAACAAGGCCAAATGTTTAGATACACTAGCCTTTTTCTATGTATCTCCTTCTGTACATTTAAAGAAAAGCATACTAATTATTATATTCTCTACATTTAAAGAAAAGCATACTATATTATTATATTATAAGAATTCAATGAACTCTATCGTTCCTTTTACTCCATATTCCACATTTTATGTTTTACCTATTTTTCTCATCTTCCTCAACAATCTATTTCTCATTCTGTATTCCTGTCCTGAATCAATGCTTCAAATGTCTCTGAGAGGTATTATTGAATAAAACTTTTGTGAACAACTTACTTTAAAAAGATTAGATCAACATTTGGCAATCTCACGGAATAATCAAATAAGTTCTTCTTGAAAATGTGTGACTGAGACAATCTGTTCAAGAAAACCAAAACTGTAAAACAAGAATGAATGACTGTGCAGTGATTCATAAGGCCGTATAAACTGTGGGACACACTGGGATGTGCCACAAAGTGTTTGGGGAGCTTTTATTTCAAAGTGGTTATTTGGAACTTGCATATGATTCTTGTCTTAACAAATCCCTATTAAAATGACCAATGAAATCAAAAGTTGGAAAAAAATCACCTGCATTGAAAAATAATAATCTAAATACCCAGAGGAGTAATTTTTGTGACCTTGGATTAGTCAATGGTTTCTTACATCAAAAGAACATGTGACAAAAGAAAGAAGTGGATGAATGAAAAAGCTTCAAAGGACATATTTCAAAAAAGTAAAAAGACAGACTACAGGTGGGGAGGAAATAGTTGGAAATTATATATTGGATAGGGATTTATATTAAAAAACATGAACACCTTCTACAATTCCACAAGATAAAGACAAACTCAATTTAAAAATGGTCATGGAATTTGAGTATGTGTTTTTCCAACAAACAAAATAGACACATGACAAGATGATGAACATCATTAGTCATTAGACAAAATGCTAATGAAAACCAACAGAAGATATCACTTCATACCTGCTAGCAGGGCTAAAGGCAAAAAACAAACACAAAACAGAAAATAACAAGTCTTGATGAGGATATGCAGAAAATTGGAATCTACATTACATACATTGCCGATATGACAGGCAAATGGTGAAGGCTCTTTGGAAAAGCAGTCTGACACTTCCTCAAAATGTTAAATTTAGAGTTAACATAGGACCCAGAAATTCTACTCCCAGGAATATACCTTGGGGAAGTGAAACATATTCTCATTAAAACTTGTCCATGATTACTCACAGAAGCATTATTCTTAATAGCCACAAAATGGAAACCACTCAAATGCCTATCACTGTGAATGGACAAAATGTGATATGTTCATAAGATGGAATATCACTGTGGGGGATGGAAATGTTAATGATGGGGCTGTGTGCAGTGCTTGGCTTGCTAAGATATAGATAGAAACTTCCAGAGGGCATCGTGGGACTACTGGACGGGGTGCAGGCTTGGAATGCAGGGGTCCGGGTAAAGACTTGATCATTGGAAAGCTGCAAGAGTTGTCCACTCCTGTTGTTCCCATGAGCCTGAAGGTGTTTTTCACAAATACTGTTTTTGCATAGTATAGTTCTAGTTTAACCAAGCATGTAGCACACGCATAGAGCTCTGCTCTGTGTCTCAAATAATAATCAACACATGAAAACCTTTGATTGTATGAAATGTTTAAGATTAATCACACCTTGTAACTTTCTGCACTCTTGTGATCTGCACCTGTAGATTTTTAATCATGATGTAAAGATTTGAAAGCACACAATAAATACGAGAGTGAACAGAGGAAAAGTGTCCTTGCCTCTGAGCGCTGACCCCCTCGCCCTCTCCTCTCTTGCTGTAAAGTACGGCGTGAAGTAATCCTTCATCTGCCGTCTCCGGGTGCTGGCCATTGCCGGCAAGTGTGCTCTGGTCGAGGACCCTTGCAACATTGACAAACGGAACACCCAAAAGGAAAGTTGGCGCCAGGTAAGTCATCGGCTTTCATTGACAAATAACCGAGTTTGGGGGAATTTTCAGGCCTGGGTTTTTTGTTTTGTTTTGTTTGTTTCATTAGTATTATAAAGAATCCTAGAATGGGACTGCTTCTCTCTTTTGAACAGTGTCAGTGTATTAAGGTGCTTGAACAACTGCTTAAAGCTAATGGAGCCACTGTTAGCGAGGAAAAATTACAGCATATGCTCCAGGTTGTACTAGATGCTAATCCATGGTTCTCTGAAAACAGGACTTTAGATGTAGAAATATGGTAACATGTTGGTGCTAACTTAAAGAGAAAACATGAACAGGGTTATAAAATCTCTTCATCAGCCCTGAGTACATGGGAACTGATGTGAGTGGCCTTAGCTCCCTTGCATATGGAGATTGCTCCAGATTTCTCTTTCCCTTAGAAGTCCCCTAGCGCCAAGACCTCTAATTCTCCGCTTGACCTTGAAGAGGGCTCCTCCACAACTGAAGAGACTAATATCTGCTACCTCCTTGTAGAGTCGGATGCTCTTACTAAACCTGCTGCTCCTCTCCCTCCCCCTCTCCTCCAAAGCACCCACCTCATGGGCTTACTCAACCCTTTGCTAAGCTGATAAAAAGTGCGATGTGGCAGTGTTTAAGAGAAGCTGCCTTTCATGGGGAATCGCCTTCCCAGTGATAATAAACCCTCAATTGACAGAGCCTCCATGAGCCTCTTCCTTTTGCTTCTCTCAAGGAAGTTAGAAAGAGTATTAGAGAAAACGAAGCTGCCACCCCATTTTCTAAGGGGTTAATTGACTCGTTGGCTGCAAATTATCATATGACCCCTTCGGACTGTCAGCAATTATGTAAAATGGTGTTAGAAGCACCGCAATATTTAATCTGGCCAACAGAATTTGAACATTGTGAGCAACAAGTGGCGCACAATCAGTTAGCAGGGACACCCGCTACGGCTAACATGCTGCAGGGGAGTCAGCAGGGACACCCGCTACGGCTAACATGCTACAGGGGAGAGGTGCTTACACTGAAGTAGGGCAACAAGTTTTAATGGATCCTAGAGACTTTGATCAGTGTTCCCTGGCAGCAAAAAGAGTCTGAGAAAGAATTCCTGAACACAGCACCCCCCTCAAGGCTATTTGGCATCAATCAAACAGGGTCCGTAAGAACCCTTTGTTGATTTTGTTGATAAGTGACAATGGTCTATCAGAAGGCAAATTAGCCATAATTAAGTTGCTGATATATTATTATTACACATGGCTTTTGTCTGGGACAACAATCTGGAATTTGCTCAGGATTTCAAACAACCCAAAGAGTACATATATTAGCTCTTGAATCCTTCCCAGACGATCCTTTAAATGTCAGTAACGCAGCCTATGCTGTCTTTGTCTTTTACAAAATTGAAACAGCCTAGATTAAACCAATGCTACAACCTGCCATGTAACTATTATTTGATATGTTGCAACAACTTCATAACCAATCTTAATCTGTTTTTTATTACCCATATTCATTCACATCCTGGCCTTCCTGGCCCTGTAACAGCTAATAACTGTAAAGCAGACAACATGGTCATGCCCTCTCTCACCGACCAGGCCCATCTCTCTCCTTCTATCACCAAGATTGGCTAGCTTTTTTACCAAGGCCTATTCTTGAACTCAACAACAGGCAAAACAAATTTTAATTCAGTCCTGACTGTCAGCTCCTCTCCTCTCTCCTCAATCCTCATGGATTGTCCCCTAATGAAATTTGGCAGATGGATGTTACTCATGTCCCTTCTTTTGGCAAACCACGTTATGTACATGTATGTGTAGACACATTTTCTTCCTATATTGCTGCTTCTGCTCATACAGGTGAAACGACAAAACATGTCCATAAACACGTAAAAGTGCCTTTTCTCTCATGGGAGTGTCCATAGTATAAAAACTAGTAATAGCCCTGCATATACTAGTTCTGCTTTTCAAACCTTTTGTTCATCATGGGATGTTAAACATGTAACTGTTATTCCCTATAATCCTCAAGACCAAGCCATAATTCAATGTACTCATGCAACCCTCAAACATATGCTCAAGAAACAAAAAGGAGGGGATATGGGACCTACTGAACAATTAAAGAAGGCTTTACTGACCCTAAATTTATTTAATTTAGATTCTCATTATAAAACTGTAGCTGAAAAACATTTTGCCCCTGCATGCCATACTAATACACCTTGTGCCCTTGTATTACGGAAAGACCCAGAAATTAAACTATAGAAAGGACCACTAGAACTTAAAACATGGGGTTGAGGTTATGCTTTTATTTACAGAGAGAAAGGACTAACTTGGACTCCAGCAAGATACATTAAACATTACCCTGGCACAGCATGGGCAAAACCCAGTTCTGCAGATGAACAACTTGAACCTACAGGACAAACAACCAATAATAATTTTGTCTGCCCAACACCTGACAGGTGAAACTTATGACGTGGGGAGACCTGAAGAAAACCACCACCAAGGCAGAGGAGATATTACAGATGACTGGTAAACCCCCCACTACTGAGAACGTTCTTGGCAATATCAGTAACTGGACCTAGCTCCATGATGGTGGGTATACTGTTCTTAATGAGCCTACCAGAAGGCTATCTTGTTAACCCTCCTTTATGGAAGCCTGTTACTTGGGTGGATGCACCATTTTCTTCTTTTAACAATAATAACAATTTAGTGGGTGGAGTGTCTATGCCCTTTGATTTACCCAAACCAAAGGGACTTTCTGGACTTCTACTTCCTCTACATGTACTCTTCAGTCTTACCTTTGCGTGTCTCCATTAATAACTCATTGTGTTTTACTCTTGCCATTCAAAATTTTCTCCAATATAACACTTCACATAACAAGTTTAGAGCAAATCTAACATACTTGTTGTGGGTAAATTGTTAACATTTCCAGAATATCTCGCCTGGCTTTAGTGCATTTGCATATCCTCAGGGGTGGAGAGAAGTTTATCTCCATGTTAATGGGTAATTACCTGGGCAACTGAGGTTGTGTCTGAACCTGAGAGTTTAAAGGAAGGGGCTGGTTTGCTTGCTTGCTTGCTTGCTTCTTCCGGAACAGAGGACAAAGACGGCCCTGGACTGCAGTTTGTAAGCAATAAACGGATTTTAAACTTTATTTCTACGTTTGACTGATTTTGGTTTTTAGAGGTATTTTGCCCTGGGGTTTCCTCTCCCCAGACTTAACACTTGTCTATTGTCAGCCTCCTCCATGGAGACAGTTCCACTAACATGAGTCATTCCACCTTACTACAATGTAGAGAAAATGATAAATTGGCCCCTTCAGCTGGACACTTACCTGGAAGGCCTGTCTAGGGCCATCACCACATATTATGAAATTAGGTACATTCAATATTACTGACTGGGGTCCTGTTGGAAAATTCATCTACAACACTTCCTGCTTCCTTAGCATTTCAAATTATAACTGGGCAAATACTACTAATAATTGGACATTTTACTGTAACTATCCAATCAAATGGCGGGGAAGCAAACGTAGTGCTCCCGCTCGTCAGTCGGAATCTTTTTCTATCCAGTCTTCCTTATGGAAGCGGGGACCCTTGTTTTATCCCCTGAAAATGTGGCATGCTCTCTACACTAAAAATACTTCCAATTATTCCATGACTTCAATTCTAAAAACTATAGAACACATTCTCATGTACATTCCTCATCCCTATGTTTTTGTGTCTGGGAACATCTCCCTTAGGCAAGAGGATTCTTACTTCATGCTTCCCACTGATTGTCCTACATGTGCTTTATATGCAGCCTGCCTCTCTCACAACAACATTACCACCCATGGCATTACCTCTGCGTTTACTCTAAAATGCCATGATTTTGCCTTTGTCCCCGTTACCCTTACATGTCTTGGGAAGAAATAATGCCTCATCAGATATACAAAGGCCTAAACGTTTTTCGGGACTATTGATTGCAGGAATACTTGCTGCTATCTCCATAATTACTACTATGAGCATTGCGGTAATGGCTGTAACTCATATAGTACAGACAGCACAATTTGTAGATCAGTTGGCTGTCAATGTAACTGAGGAATACCAACTGCAACAAATTATTAATCAGAAACTCCTTGGACGCCTTCAGCTGGTAGAATCAGCAGTATAATATTTGGGAGAAGCAAGAGGCTCTTGCCTATTGCCAGAATCATTTTTGTGATGGGGCAGAAATCTATCCGTGTGACTCCTCTTCCTTGGAATGATTCAATCCACAATTGGGATAAGATAAAGAAATAACTAAGCTTGCAGGAGCTTAGTTTGAAAAAGACATATACACCCCTATGTTTATTGCAGCACTATTTACAATAGCCAAGAAATGGAAACAACCTAAGTGTCCATCAGTAGATGAATGGATTAAGAAGAGGTGGTACATATACACAGTGGAATATTATTCAGCCATAAGAAGAAAACAAATCCTACCATTTGCAACAACATTGATGGAGCTAGAGGATATTATGCTCAGTGAAATAAGCCAGGTGGAAAAAGACAAGTATCAGATGATCTCACTCATCTGTGGAGCATAAGAACAAAGAAAAAACTGAAGGAACAAAACAGCAGCAGACTCACAGGACCCAAGAACGGACTAATAGTTACCAAAGGGAAAGGGACTGGAGAGGATGGGTGGGAAGGGAGGGATAAGGGGAAAAAATGGCATTACAATTAGCACATATAATGTAGGCGTGTGGGCACGGGGGAGACTGTATAGCACAGAGAAGACAAGTAGTGACTCTATAGCATCTTACTATGCTGATGGACAGTGACTGTAATGGGGTGTGTGTGGGGGACTTGGTAATGGGAGGAATCTAGTAACCATAATGTTGCTCATATTAATGATACCTAAAAAAAATGATAGATCGAAAAAAGATAAAGAAATAATTGCAGGAATACTTACAAGATAACATTACTTTTAACATCCAGGGACTAAAAAATCAAATACTGGCTTCCCTGACAACTGTGGAAAATCATGGTATTTAAACCAATCTCTGGCAGACATTGTCCAACAACCTACAACAGCTAAATCATGTCACATAGTTTTCTTCCATGAAACAGGTTTTTGGGGAATTGCTGTTATAATTATGTTAATTGTTTTTCTTCTCGTTATGGTCTGTAAAATTTTAATGAATGCCCTTTCAACAGCCAAAGATGTAAAACATGCATATACTGCACAGCTCTCTCAAGGACTCATTGCTGCTTCTCTGAAGAAACACAAAGGGGGAAATATGGGGGATGGAAATGTTAATGATGAAGCTGTGCACAGTGCTTGGCTTGCTAAGATATAGATAGAAACTCCCAGAGGGCATCGTGGGACTACTGGACGGGGCGTAGACCCTTGGAATGCCCGGGTCTGTGTAAAGACTATCACTGGAAAGCTGTGAGAGTCCCTGGCTCCAGTTGTTCCCATGAGCCTGAAGGTGTTTTTCACAAATGCTGTTTTTTGCATAGTATAGTTCTAGTTTAACCAAGCACGTAGCACACATAGAGCTCTACTCTGTGTCTCTGATAATAATCAACACATGAAAACCTTTGATTGTAAGAAAGGTTTAAGATTAATCACATCCTGTCATTTTCAGCACTCTTGTGATCTGCACCTGTAGTATTTTTAATCATGACGTAAAGTTTTGAAAGCATACAGTAAATATGAGAGTGAACAGAGGAAAGGGGTCTTCGCCTCTGAACGCTGACCTCCTCGTGCTCTCCTCTCTTGCTGTAAAGTAAGGTGTGGAGTAATCTTTCATCTGTTGTCTCGGGGATCGCTGGCCATTCCCAGCATATCACTTTCTCCACAGAATAATAATGAAGTAGTGATACATGCTACAATATAAATGAAGGGTATAAACACTACATTAATGAAAGAAACCAGTCACAAAGATCACTGAGTGTATTATTCCATTTCTATGATGTCTAGATGAGGCAAATACACAGAAATGAAAAGTGGTTGCCGGGACTTGAGAGTGGAGAGTGATTGTTACTAGGCACAGGGTTTCTCTGTGGGATAAGGAAAATTCTAGTAAGAGTAAAGATGCTAGTGTTCTTCAGATAGTTGGCAGAGGCAAACTGAGCAATTTGTGAATTCCAACAGGACCTGGCAGTTCCTTGCCATTCCATCCTAACCCACAGTAGGCAAATATGGCCTATTAGGAGAAGGCAATGCATGCCTCATCCTAAGAATCTCTGTTCAAAAATAATTCTTAGAAGTGAGTATATAATGGAAAAATGTTAATAGTAACCATCTGGGTCTAAATACTATGAGTATGATCACTAAATCTTAGTAAGAAAGTGAGAAGAAATACAACTACGATACATCAACTTTCATAAGAAAGTGAATACATCTTCTCATATTGACACAAGAATTAACATTTAAATGTTTTACTAAATGTGGCATATGTAACTTTTGATTCATCCGAGAAAATTTTAGTAATAAGTGTAAAATATATGACACATTGTGTGTTCCCGTGTGTGTGTGTGTGTGTGAGAGAGAGAGGAGAGGGAGAGAAGAGAGAGAAAGAGGAGAGAAAGTGAGAAAGAAAGAGGCTAACAGCAAAATATTTACTAGTATTAAATCTGAATTCCAGCAAGAGGAGTGATCATTTTTTCTTTGGTCATTTTTAGTTGAATTTGAAAACTTTTACTATTAATATGTTTTGCCCTAATACTAAAAAATTAAGAGATGGATACAGTTAGCTTTAGAAATACTTTATTATATTGAATATGTTCCTTCTCCCCAAAACAGATGTTTTTCTAATTCAGTTAATACAACTGAATATCAATATTTAAATTATATATTTGCTACACATTATTTCCATTGTGAACACTAGTTCTTCAAAGATTTCTTCCATACTGTTGGGGAAATGACAGCATTTCCGAATCTTGTGCCAAGCCTTAGTTCATTTACATATCAATAGGTGTTGACCGCTGCAGAGCCTCCAGTCCTTCTGGGGCAAGAGGTGGGCAGAAAACGGCCATTCTCTCCTCCTCTCCGTTCCTCATACATAATTGGTCTGACGTCTGCCAGTCACCAAGGACCCACCAAAGGAATTCCTCCTTGAAGGGGTGGTTTGGAAATAGAGACCACTGGCGGTAGAACCCAAGCCCCAGTGAGAGGAGACAGACAGTACTGAGCCTGGCCAGTGAATTTGAGCAGGCTGTGAGCAATAGAATGGTTTCTCCCAACCAATCCTTTACCTTGACTTATTTTGGTTTCACTGATTTCATAGGAGATTCACCACAGGCCTGGAACACCCTTCCCCTTGGAGCTATATCTGGCGTGAGTTGGCAGGATCTGGTGAACCTCTGGAGTTTTTATTAAGAAGTATGCTAAATTCTGTCAAATGATTTTTCCACATCTATTGAGATGATCATATTGCTTTTATTTCATTCTGTTAATGTTGCATATCACATTTGTTGATTTGCATATGTTGAACTATCTTTCATCCCAGGGAAATGCACCACTTGATCATATATGTGATTTTTTAATACACTGCTGAAATATTTTTGCTACTGTTTTATTAAACATATTTGCATATATGTTCATCAGGGACACTGGCCTATAATTTTCTTTTTTGTAATGTCCTTATCTGACTTTGATATCAGGGTAATGCTGGCCTCATCAAATAAGTCTTGAAGTGTTACTTCTTCCAGTATTTTGAAAGAGTTTGACAAATATTGATGTTAATCCTTCTTTAAATATTTGGTAGAATTCAGAAGTGAAGCCATCTGGTTCCAGTATTTGTTTCTTTGGAGACATCTGATCTTTGATTGATGAGTCTATTATTTTCAGATTTTCTGTTTATTCAAAATTCAATCTTCATAAGTTATATGTTTCTAGGAATTTATCCATTTCTTCTAGGTTATTGATTTTGTTGGACTTTAGTCATTCATAATACTCTCTAATGAACCTCATGTTTCCGTGGATCATGTAATGTCTCTTCATTTCTGATTTTGAGTTTTCTCTTTTTGTCAAGTTCATCTTTTCAAAAATCAGCTTGCCCTTTGGCTGATCTTTTGCATTATTTTTCTTGTCTCTTTTCATTCTGTTCTGCACTGATTTCTTTCATTTCCTTCTTTCTGCTAACTTTGGGCTTAGTTTATTCTTTTTTTGTAGTTTTGAGTTTTACTCCCTTGAGATGTTTGTTTTTCCTTAGTGTAGGCATTTATCACTAGACACTTCCCTCCAGAACTACTTTTGCTACATCCTGTAAGTTTGGGGATGTTATCCCCTTTTTGTTTGTCTCAAGATTTTTTTTGATCTTCCTTTTGATTATTTTTGACCTTATGGTTGTTCAAGAATTGTGAATTTTTCCACAAATTATGAATTTTCCAGATTTCCTCCTGATTTTCCTATCTACTCTCATGCCATTGTAGTAAGAAAAGATACTTGCTATGATTTCAATTTTCTCAATTTGGTAAGCCTTGTTTCATGAGGTAACATACACTCTTATTCTGAAAAATGGTCTGTGTGATCTTGAGAAGAATGTATATTCTATGCATCTTGGGTGAAATGTTCTGTGTATGTCTGTTAAGTCCACTTGGTCTAAAGTATACTTCAAGTCCATTATTTCCTTATTGATTTTATGTCTGGATGATCTATCCATTGTTGAAAGTTGAGTATCACGTCTCCTTTTATTATTGCATTGCTTTTTATTTCTGCCTTCAGGTCTGGTAATGTTTGCTAAATGTGTAGAGATCCTCCATAGGTGGGTGCAAATACATTTTTAGTTGTTATATTCTCTTGATGAATTTTCCTCTTTTTCATTACATAATAACCTACTTTGCGTCCTGTCACAGTTTTGACTTAAAGTATATTTTCATTCTTACATAAGTATAGCTACCCTCCTCTCTTTTAGCTACCATATGCATAGAATATCTTTTTCCATCCCTTGACTTTCAGCGCATGTGTGTCCTAAATCTATGTGAGTCTGTTTTAGGTAGTATATATGTAAATTTTGTTTTTTCATTCATTCAGCTGCTTTATGTCTTTGATTGGACAATTTAGTCTATTTTACATAAAGTTCTTATACATAAGAATTTTCTTGACATTTGTTAGTTTTTCTGTTTTATAGAAACAGAAAGTTTCTTTCATACCTTTCTTCCTCTTGTTCTTTCCTTTTTAATTTGATGATTTTTTTTTTGGTATTGAAATACTTTGATTCCTTTCTCTTAATATTTAGTGTATGTAGGTTTTGTTTTTTGTGATTACCATGTGGCTTACATAAACCATCTTACAGTTATCACAATCTATTTTAAGATGATAAAAACCTAACTCTGATCACATGCAAAAGCTCCACACTTTGACTTTCTCGTACCCTTGCTTTCTTCCCCTTTCTCATACTCTGCTCCTCTTGGGATTCTCATACTATGTGCACTACTTGGGTAACTGGCATCCTATACATCATCTAAGTTTTTTCACTCTCTTCCATTTCTTTTTTTCTTGTTTTTGTATCTTTATCTGGATAATTTCAAATAACTTGTCTTTGAGTTTGCCAATTCGTTCTTCAGTGCAATCAAATCTGATGTTTATGTTCTTTATTGAAATTTTCAGATTCTTCACTGTTGCTCTCAACTACAGACTTTATATTTGGTTCTTTTTTTGGTTTCTACTTCTTCATTAAACTTTTCATTTTATTCATCTTTTGCTTTCCTGATTTTCATTTAGTTTTCCTCCCTTTAGGGTCTGTTACTGGAGTGTTACTAGTTTCTCTTGGTGGTGTCATGTTTGCCTGATTCTTCACGATCTGTGTAGCCTTGCATTGGTGTCCAGGCACTTGAAGGACAGTCACCTCTTCTAGTTTTCACAGACTGGTATCAGGGGTAAAGAGTTATGCTGCTGGGTTCCTAGATGGATGGGACAACCCCCGGATTGTGGTGAAGAAGGGCTTGAGCTGGGTACCCTGGCTGCTGCTGGACCCACAGTCAAGTCTGCTGTCTGAAGGATTGTTACCAGAGCTGCATTTGGGTGTGGTGTCCACCAGGTCCTTTTCCTGGGACACAAGACTGCCTCTGGAACACAGTAGTAAAGGACTGGATCTGGGTCATGGGACTCCTTCAGAGATTGCAAGTGTCCAAGGTTGGTGAGCCTGTTTCTACTCGATATTTTGAATGGGTCTCTGGGCAGGAAAGGTTTCCTTGGACTGCAGTACAGTGGGGCTTAAGCTGTCCCAGACTCCTTCAAGGACCAAATTTAGTCTGAGGTCAGCAGGCCTTGTTACCAGGGGCATGGGTGGGCATGGGCCCACCCAGATCCCTTGGTGGAAGGGGCTGATGGCAGGACTGTGGAAAAGTAGGGCTGAAGTTGAGTCTACAGGGGGACTGAGCTGCTCCAGTCCACATTCAGGACCGTGGTCAGTAGGTCGCCACTGAGGCATGGGCCTGTTGTCTTAAAGCAGCCCTCTTTGGTCTTGAGCTCTACCAGGGATTCACAAACTCCCACCTGGATGCTAAGCTTACTTAAAGGCATTCCTGTCCACGCATAGCTGCCAACTATTTGTTTTTGTGGGAGAATGTGTACTGAGGACTTGTATCCAACCATCTTGCTGATGTCACTCCATTCCACATTCACTTCTTTGTTCAAACTCAGTATGCATGAAAATTTATTTCAGAACTGTTAACCTACACCCTTGTGAAAAACAAATTTACCAACTATAGTACAATGTTAATGTACAATTTTGTTTGGCTTTGACCTTAACTTTCCAGTTCAAATTAGAATGTTCAGTTACTTAGGGCACCACTCTCCCCCTTCCTCCATCAGCACAGTTATTTCATACATTTGTAATACAGAAAGATTTGTTTGTCACGAAGGATGACCTTACAACCTGTTTGATATTTTGATTGTTTGCTTGCTTGTTATGTTTGACATTATAGTTAAGTCTTTATGATATATATGTCTACAGGTTTTGATAAATGTGTACACTCACATATATTCACCAGTCTCATACCATGCAGAATGGTAAGAGGATCATGTTTAATGTAAAATATTCAAGAAATAAAGAACCAAATAGGGAACACTTTTAATAATATGCTACATTCACTCCCGTAGAAGGTAAATATTGGTATTTCACCGTAGCTGCCCTTGACTTTTATGAATAAATATATGTATTACTTATCTAGTTAAAGTATGTTCATATACTTCTTAACCTCTACTCTTATCTTCCCTTCAAATACTACTTAGAATTTGGCACCTGGATGTTTTGGAACTTTTATTTAATAACTGTGTATCCACATTTATTTCAATGTATTAAAATGTAATTGTATTAACTGCATCATTCTTCCAATTATTTTCCCTTAATATTACATTTTTTAAAACTAAATGTTCACACATAAATTCCAATTTATTAA
Organism: Phataginus tricuspis; assembly: GCA_029783875.1. Taxonomy (NCBI): domain Eukaryota; kingdom Metazoa; phylum Chordata; class Mammalia; order Pholidota; family Manidae; genus Phataginus; species Phataginus tricuspis. The sequence goes on from JAQQAC010026072.1 coordinate 78,600,740, forward strand.
TTTTAATCATTGATTAGTATTGCGTTGCATTAAAATATTACAATTTATTTCTCCATTTTCCAATTTACACTTTGTTTATACTATTACTCTTTTTAAAAATTATTGTACTTAACATTATGCATGTGTCCTTGTGTGTGAAAAAACCTTTACTAGATTACATATAGAAAACTGAGTTTGCTAAGTGTTATAGAACCTCATTTTACATTTCTTTAAAAATGGCCATTTATGACCTACATAAGACCCTCTGGGAACAGGAATGCAGCATGTATAAAACATTATAAAAAATAAGGTTTAAAAGACTGTTGATGTATTTGTCAAGGAAACAGAATATTTTTCATGAAGAAGAAATAATTGCATTTTCAAGCACTTAAAGAACGATCATGCTGAAGGAGTAGATTGGTTCTATTAAACCACAGATGGTAGAACCAGTTGAGCATTCTTACAACAAACTAAACTGCCTTGTGAAGTGGGAGGCTCCTTATGACTACAGAAAACCTCCCTGAGGCTTGGAAGCCATTTGTAAGATTGAATGATGGCTTTAATGGCAGTCAGAACATTGGGGGTCAAAAATTTACTGACTAGTAGTTTGAGTGGTAATAAAATATTTTGCTTATACGTTCACCACTAGGTGGTAAAAGCTTTTCTTTTCCCATTCCTGGAAAAATTATTATGTAAAATGTAATTATTCCCATTGCAGGGTGACTTCACAGATCTCTAAAGGTTAATTTTTCACTTCTCATGTGATGCCAATTTCCTGGGCTCAGGGTAGAAGGCTTTATATATATTCTCTTTTCTTAGGATATTGCAATTGTGTGACACTGGAAAAGAGGGGTCGAGCCCTCACTACCTGAAGACAGAACCTGAGGGACTTGGCACATTTTTGTTTAGGAACTAAATTAAAATGCATCATGTCAAGAGTATATTGAAAATGTATTCTGTACGAAAATGCACGATGAATGGAAGTTTAAAAGAGTTAGAAAAATAAGGATTGGAGGAATTACTAGCATGTATAAGTATTATAAATGCATTATGATCATGTTTGCTTAGAGCAGAAAAATAATGAGTGAGCTGTTTAAAATTAAAAAATTAACAACTACATTCAACTAAAAGACGGTCATTCTCAGTCAAACTGGAAACTCCATCTGGAAGAAGTAAGTCCCTATTTTCTTCTTATCTATATGATGTATTACTGCCCCACTGCACTGGCTTAGGGGCTAGTTCTTATATGAATAGGATCAGAATCTGATGAACAGAAGGAAGTATGTTAGAACCATTTTCTTTCCCTTCTCTGCCCCTATTATTTCTGCCCCTCTGCTTTCTACTCAGAGGATATTTAGATACTCATTAAATCTATACTTATTGACAGCAAAATTTGCTAGAATGAAGGCAGGAATTGCTATGCAAAGCAGTGTAACGATCAGTTAGGTGTCCTTCACTGCTTTTTGCTTCTATCTTATAGGAAAGCAAGTCTTGTGAGATAAATTATAGACAAGAAGAATTTAAATTAAAATATAATTAATATATAATTATTTTGAAGATGGATGTCAATATAGGATTAATTCCCTAAGTATTAAACTTCATCTTAAACCAGAAGGGGAAAAAAATCTTATGATGTAATTTGTGATTTAAAAAGATTTTTATTCCTTAGGTATACTGGTGATGAGAAAGTATATAGAATTGACCTTTGAACAATTAGAGGTCATGGGATTAGAGGTGCTGACCCTTCATGCAGTCAAAAATCTGTGTATAACTTAAACTACCCAAAAACTAACTACTAATACCCTACTGTTGACTAGAAGACTTATAACATAAACTGTTGGTTAACACATATTTTGTATACATCTTACATGCTACAATTTTACAATAAACTAGAGAAAGATAATGTTTTCAATTGCTGCAAATGTCCAAAACTTTTTCAGTAATAGTGTACTACACATTTCAAACCCATGTTTTTCAAAGGTCAACTGTAGTTCATTAACCATGAAGCCAAAGGTTATTCCAGTTTAAGCAATTCTGAATGACGTTCCCTTTATATAACTGCCTCGCATTTTGAGTTTGAGAAATAAAAACAGCCTTGGAGATCATCTAGCTCTATTTTCTAAGCTAAGAACTGGAATAATAGTATGCATCGTTACTAAGAATTGCCTATATAATTATTAAGAAGAAAACAAAAATATTGCCCCTATCTGTAACACTTGTATTAATAGTGTGGAAGTTAATGTGGAGAGGATATACCAGTTATTTCCTTTTTTTTGAAAAATGAAAATTGACAATCCTATTTTTACTAGATATTGAAATGATGGATTTCATATGAAGTTAGGGAATTTTCAGAAGCTTCTTTTAGAGATAAAACAATTTGCGCAAAGAATAATCAATACTAACATGACATTAAAACCTGTTTTTTTCTCTCTCCCTCTTCCCAAATCTCCCCTCTATGTAGATGTCTATTGTGTCTCCCACACAGATGTATCGTCACTTATACTAATTAGTACACTCTACTGGTGTCAAATTCCCAGTTAGGTTCTAATCATTGTCAAGGTTTTCCTTCTGTCTGATGCTGAAGACTGTAAAGGGTTAGACTGAAGGCTGGAAAGAGTTAGGTTCTCTCCTTTGCCCTTTATTCAATGAGTCCTGCATCATTTAGCTCCACTTGGCAAATGCAGGTATTGTTAAGGCATGGGGGAAGGAGGGAGCTCTGCTGTCCTAGGCTCTTCATGCAGTTGGAGGAGACAGCAGAGAGAGGCTAGTGCTCTTTACCTTCTTTACCCATTTGGTTCTATACCCATTTAGTCTATTAATAGTTGCCCAAATATCTGGCCCTGCAGAATCATTGATCACTGTTTTTTGGTTTTATAAACTAGGATTATTTTATCTCTTGGATTGTACATACTGTTTCCATCATTGAACCAGTGGCATTATACTGAATTGATTTGCTCTCTTGAAATTACATTTAAGAAAGCCAGAGAATCAGAATATTATCGATTAGGAGGGATAATTCTTAAACTTCTCCTTTAAAAAAAAAAGAAAGAGCAACTGAGACCCTGTGAGGTTGTAAAATATGTCTAAAATTTGGTAAGCTATTTAGTAGGAAGGAGAAGCAGAATCAAGGTTTCCTAGATTCCAGGCTAATGCTCTCTCTATAGCACGTGACACCTTTGGACATCATCCCTGATTTGAAGTTCAGGTCATTTTAGAACTTATAGTTTAGAATGGTCTGTTATTCAAGATACAGCAATATTAGTTATTAGGTATAAAATACTTATAACTATTAGATATAATTATTAGATGTAAAAAAACTAATAAGATGAAAAATCACCTGCTGTACACCTAATTATGAAACAAAGTATACCCTTTATATGATGCCTGTCTTGAAGACTCTTATACTTACATGGTTAAATCTATTATATTATTATTATAGAATAAAATATCTGATTCAGTTACATGATGATCATACAAAACACATCTTTGAAAGGGAGAGAAAAATTAAAATGCACTTTAAAGTAAGGAAAAAGGAAGGAACAAGCCTAAAATTGTTCTAAGCATTATTTTGAGAAAATGACTGCATTTCCTGTCACTTCGGGAATTTACAGAGCCTAAATTATATGACAATGACATTAATTGGTTGCACCTCCTAAAAAATATTTTGAAATGCTTTTGATTAATATTTCTGACTAAAACTTTCTCAGATCAGAAAAAAGGCCTACATGAGAGTGTTACAGTTGAAATTTCTAGGTTTTACCCTGAGATTAATGTTTTAACTCTTTGACTAATTCCATTCATACTTCTGGAAGTTAAGTTTCAAGGTCACACTTTCCTAGGAAAATGTGGCTGTAAAATAGGTCAGGAATCAGTCCTCTTTATGTCACCTATAATGAGGTAGGATTGACTTTAATTTTGAGAGGTTCCACAAGTTATTGTTGATGGCCAACATATTTACTTGTTTATTATTATCACAAACACAAGCAATGCAGCAAAAGTGAGGTTGCACTCTATGCACCATTTGCAAAATGTGTTTTTAGTGCTGTCCCATGTCCCTGAAGATAAACCCATCACAGGAAAAGATACCCTGTGCCTATTTCCTTCTTGAGAAGTAAACCTGCTTATGGCTCATCTCCTCAGGGCCAGGTGAGTGGGGTTTTTGGTACCTCAGAGATGACACATAAACCCTTTCCAAGCTTTAGTGATCACAGACTAAATGATAAGCCCATATGCTTCATTTTATCTTAGATAACAGAGCGTTTTGTTGGTCTCTTTCTGAAGATCACACACCAGCACTGGTCTCTAGGGCACAGTGACTGTCGGGGACATGAAGGGAGGTAGGGTGGAGGCAGAAAACAGTGAAAGAAAGCTTGAAGGATCTAACTTTGAACTGGTAGAGTTTGGGGACATCTGCAAATTATACTCATACCCAATTTATTTTACCCTGTGGGTGTACTATTTCAGAGATAGAGTATTGGGGAAGAGAATGATATTACAGGATTTAGGCATAGGAAGTACCTGTAGGTCACTTAGCAAAATCTTCTATGATTGCATTAATTCACCCTAAAATATTACAGAAAAATGAAAAACTGAGTTTCCTTCAGCCCATCTAGTAGTGAGAACTCATTCTTGTATAAGTCAGACAATACCATCTTTGAACAGGCATTGTTAACAGAAACAAAATACTTATTCTGATCTATAATAATACATTATCAAAAATGCTTACATATGTGTAGTCATTACAGTTTATTAAAGATTTATCACCTACATAATCTTTAAGAAACATTTTCAGTGTCTCTTTGATGGTAATATTAATCTCAATTATTTTGTATGTGAGAACAGTTGGCCCCTGAAGGGCTAAATGACTTACTCAATGCCATACAGCTGCCTGTGATTTTAATGTGGAATAATTTTTTCCAATATATATACATTTCCATTATAATATAGCATTTCATAGGGTATAAATCTCCTTTATTAAATGATAAAACTATTGTTTTATTAAATAAAGGATGTGTTAGGGAGTGAAGGGAAAAGTGGGTTCACTACCTTACCTAAATGATCAAGGAATTTATAATATTAGTAAATGATCTTCACGGGGGAAGTTACAAACCTAACCCACTGTTTCACCAGTGTCCGCTTTTACAGAGCCCAGGGCAAAGTAGGCATTTAAATTCTTATAGAGTGAATTAACTGACATATATATCTATAGTGGATTTGTATTTATATATATATATATATTTATATGTAATAAATATATAAATCCACATATAGCAAAGAAACAGACGTTTGGTTTTCCAACATCTTCAGCCTACATTGTTAAAAGTGGAGAAATCGATGTAAGATTTTACCAAGGTCATTGACCTAGTCAGTGGCAGAAGATGGAAGAGATTATATGTGTATGTTTATATTTTACAGAGTATTTTTCTTTGGAGCAAAGGTGAAAACTAGACTTTCCTCCTATTATACCCACAGACCTTCAGCATAAGAGAAAAAACTGCAAAGATGGAGACATTTATTAGGAAAATATCAAGTATTTGTGATGCAAAATGTATAATTATCTTTCCAATAATGCTGAATTGTAGAAGACAGGTTCTGAGGAAGCCAATGACAAAACCTGTCCTAATACAAGTGAAAAGAGTGTTAAATATTAAACCAGCAGGCAGCTTTTTAGAACTCATGAGAGGAATGGAAAAGAGTCCCTTCTTTTTTGAGGAAAACCCTCGAAAGCTAGTAACTCTCAACTGCCTCAAGAAACAGAACATTACCAGAAGCAAAAAACCCTCCCAATGTCCCCTCCTGTTCCTTTCCTACCTTCAAAGATAACTACTATTCTGGCTTCTAATACTATAGATTCATCTGTCTGCCTTTAAACTTCATTACATACAATAATACAGCATATAATTTTTTTGTGTCTAATGTCTTTTACACATTAATTTTGTGAAAATCTATGTTCTTCTGCTAGCAGTTCACAATTTTTTCCCCTATTAAGAGTTCTTATTTATTTAGTGAAGAAAAAAGTGACCGATTTTTGACTCTGTGGCTTATAATATTGGAATTCTCTGATGTCAAAACAGGTTTTCAGATATTATTTCCAATATTTAATGGTGATTTTTATTAGCAAATTAATTTACTTGACCTCTTAAATTCAAGTAACTAAATGAACCAATTGGTTGAAATTCTCTCCACCAAACTCCCAATCTCCACCCCCCTTATCTAGAAGAGTTACAGCTCAATGTCCCATTCTGGTTCTTTTTGTCTTGTCTTGATTACTAGAGTACCTTCCCTATGTAGGCATAAATGAAAATATAACATATACATTTTAGTAGAAACCAGGATTCCTAAAACTGAGGCAAAATTGGGAGACTGACCCCAAACTCATTTAACTGATTCCCTCTTTTTCTCTCCTATTCAGGTAACTGAAGATAAGCTCCTTCCAAAGTCAATGAATCAGACAAATAACACTTGGGTGACAGAATTTGTGTTGCTGGGACTCTCTAGTTCCCAGGAGCTCCAACCTTTCTTGTTTGTCATATTTTCTCTGCTCTACCTAGCAGTACTGCTGGGAAACTTTCTCATTATCCTCACTGTGACCTCAGATTCCCGCCTTCATACCCCCATGTATTTTTTGCTTGCAAATCTCGCTTTTACGGATGCATGTTTTGCCACTTTAACTACCCCAAAAATGATCGCAGACTTGTTAGTTGAGCACAAGACTATTTCTTTTGAAGCCTGTGTGACCCAGATTTTCTGTATTCACCTCTTTGGTGGCAGTGAAATGGTGCTTCTTGTATCCATGGCTTATGACCGGTACGTTGCTATATGCAAACCTCTCCACTACATGACAGTCATGAGCCGCCGTGTGTGTATTATTCTTGCCCTCATCTCCTGGTCTGTTGGCTTTATCCATACTATCAGCCAGTTAGCATTTACTGTTAACTTGCCTTTCTGTGGCCCTAATCAGGTAGACAGTTTTTTCTGTGACCTCCCTCTAGTGACCAAGCTGGCCTGTATAGACACGTATGTTGTCAGTCTACTAATTGTTGCAAACAGTGGCTTTCTATCTATGAGTTCCTTTCTCATCTTGGTTGTCTCCTACACTGTGATACTTATCACAGTTAGGACTCGCTCCTCTGCTAGCATGGCAAAGGCCCGCTCCACACTGACTGCTCATATCACTGTGGTTATATTGTTTTTTGGGCCATGTATCTTCACATATGTGTGGCCCTTCAGCAGTTACTCAATAGACAAAGTCGTTTCTCTGTTCTACACAATCATTACTCCCATTTTAAACCCAGTTATCTACACTCTAAGGAACAAAGAAATGAACACAGCTATGTCAAAACTCAAGAGTCGGTATCTGAAGTTGGTAGAGTTTCTGTAATCATAAGAAATGCTCTTTTCTTGGAAACAAAGTAAACTTAGCAAGACTGTCACTATTGTAGCCATGTCTCTAGCCAGTCACAAATGGAATCTCTGTGAAGTTAAACAAGTCATTTTAACCTGTGGTCAGGTTAAGTTTAATTAAATTAAAGAATAAGGATGACAAGAAAAAAGTCACAGGATGATCCTTACTGATTGTCAATTCTCTGCACCCATCGTGTGTTTTTCTTCTTTATGTTTCTATTTTCTTACTTTTTACATTTTATAAAGCTTTTTAAGGTACAGACTTTGAAGACAGTGACAAATGGGTTTTAATTATATCATAAATAAATTGTACCTCTTTCTATCTGCATAATACTGTTTAGACCCCAATTGTGTAGTTATATTAGGTATGTTTCTCTATAGATCTATTAATATACATATACATATATGTGATATACATAGATAAGAATGCCTTTCACACTGTATGATGGAACTGACAGTACATGAATACAATTCTCTGACAGATGTTAATGGTATGGAAAATATAAAATGGCATAGCTCCCTAAGAAGAAGGCATTTATATTCAACACTTTCATAAATCCTTCTTAATTGTGGCTGATTAACACATATTATTCATGGAAAATCATTCACTGAATAAATTTATTCACCAGTGTGTTTTGTACTTGGTTAATTTCTATTCAATATTGATAACATAATCTCAGGAATTTCAGACATGAATTATTATTTCTCCACTTGTCATGATGACAGGAGCCCAAATCTTAGTATAAAACACTTACTCTCCCCTTAGATCTTCATGATTCCTGTCTCCTCAGATAAGGTAGTTTTCTATACTAATAGCTGGTAGAAGTTATCATTTTTCTACATGGACTTTTTAGTCAGTAAACGTTTTACTTTTACATTGCATAATGGAGGTGCAGAAAATGACAGAACCCTATTTGATGGTGTTTGAGTTAGTCATGAACTTACCAGTACAGGACCACTTAAGAGACCAAGATTGTCAAGGATTCCCCATTATATGTTATTTTAGGCTTTTCCTTTCTTATTGTATTTAAGGCTTTACCTAGACTTCCATGTTCTGGCTTCACAATCTGTAATACTTTTATCTGACTGTTTTCTAGAATCCACTCTGTGGAGTCTCATAAAGGGATTTCATAATTGTTAATACTGAAAGAAAAATAAGTTTTCATTTTTAAGCCAGAGCAGACCAATTTACTATGAGCATTACAAAATTAAAATAAAAACAAATATGCTTGATTTCTAAGTACATTTATGTACTCAAACGTTTTATAATAAAACAAAACTCCAAGAATTGTTATTTTTGCACTGTTCTATGTTAAAATAAATGATATATCATTGTTCTACTAGTACTAATTACAACTTCATACTGTACAACAGGAAGTGTAGTAAGAGTTTTACATCTCCTTCTAAGACATCTTTAAGTTACCTTTGTGAAATATTTGTACTTCTCATTTTATACATTACAAAAAGAAGGGATAAGGATATTGAGTAGGTTTATATGGTTAGAAAGTGACAAGTGGATTTATGTCTAGGTTGGTGGCATGTTTTATATTTTGATTTTTTTTTTTTGGTCCACAATGGCACACTTTTGGAATGTACTGCTGCCTAATGTGGAGTAGGTGGTGAACTGGGCAGAAAATGTGATTACCCTCACATTCCTCTTTCTTACTCAGGATACAGAAAAATCTTAGAAAATGAGGACTTAGACTCAAGACGGTACTCCAGTTTATTGCAAACTCAGTCACAGAACAAGTGCAAAGGCCAACAGATTAAAGGTATACTGTACATTGAGGTGATAGCTAAGAAAAATAAAGTAATGTGCATAGATACAAGATAAACCAGGTATTAAGAACATAGAAAGTAAAGGTCATGACTATTGTGAATACTAAGAAAAATCTATTAGCCCTGGTTTTTCTTTTTGTAGGTCTGATTTTATTTTTGTGATGGCAATCATAACAGAGCTTATATAGAACCAAACACGTGGAAGAACTTGATTAAGTCCTTTACATACACTAACACATTTAATGCTTTCAAAACGAGGTACATATGATTATATCCAATTTTACAAAGCGGGAGGTTGAAGCATGGAGAAAAAAGAACCTGCCAATGATCACACAGCATGCGGTGGCAGAGCCAGAATTAGGGATCAGGTTGCCAAGGATAAGCTCTTAACCAGGGTCCTACTCTGCCACTGCACTTCGTAGCATGTGTCTGAGGAAACAAGAAATGATTTCAGTATAGTACTAACTTGTTCTTTGTGGACAGAATTTTTTCTCTTTTTCTTTTTTTTGGTATCGTTAACCTACAATTACATGTGCAACATTATGGTTACTAGACTCCCCCATCATCAGGTCCCACCCACCAACCCCATTACAGTCACTGTCCATCAGCTTAATGAGATGCTATAGAATCACTACTTGTCTTCTCCGAGTTGTACAGCCCTCCCCATTCCCCGCCCCCTACATTATGTCTGCTAATTATAATGCCCTTATCCCCCCTTATTGCTCCCTTCCCACCCATCATCCCCAGTCCCTTTCCCTTTGGTAACTGTTAGTCCATTCTTGGGTTCTGTTGTTTTGTTCCTTCAGTTTTTTTCTTTGTTCTTATACTCCACATATGAGTGAGATCATTTGATACTTGTCTTTTTCGGCTTGGCTTATTTCACTGAGCATAATACCCTCTAACTCCATCCATGTTGTTGCAAATGGTTGTTTTCTTCTTTTGGCTGAATAATATTCCATTGTGTATATGTACCACCTCTTCTTTATCCATTCATCTACTGATGGACGCTCAGGTTGCTTCCATTTCTTGGCTATTGTAAATAGTGCTGCGATAAACATAGGGGTGCATCTGTCTTTTTCAAGCTTGAATGCTGCATTCTTCGGGGAAATTCCTAGGAGTGGGATTCCTGGGTCAAATGGTATTTCTATTTTGAGTTTTTGGAGGAACCTCCATACTGCTTTCCACAATGGTCGAACTAATTTGCATTCCCACCAACAGTATAGGAGGGTTCCCCTTTCTCAACATCCACACCAACATTTGTTGTTGTTTGTCTTTTGGATGTTGGCCATCCTTACTGGTGTGAGGTGATAGCTCATTGTGGTTTTAATTTACATTTCTCTGAAGATTAGCAATGTGGAGCATCTTTCATATGCCTGTTGGCCATCTGAATTTCTTCTTTGGACAAGTATCTGTTCAGATCCTCTGCCCATTTTTTAATTGGATTATTTGCTTTTTGTTTGTTGAGTTGCGTGAGCTCTTTATATATTTTGGATATCAACCCCTTATCAGAAATGTCATTTACAAATATATTCTCCCATACTGTAGGATGCCTTTTTGTTCTACTGATGGTGTCCTTTGCTGTACAGAGGCTTTTCAGCTTGATATAGTCTCACTTGTTCATTTTTGCTTTTATTTCCCTTGCCCAGGGAGATATGTTCATGAAGAAGTTGCTCATGTTTATGTCCAAGAGGTTTTTGCCTATGCTTTTTTCTAAGAGTTTTATGGTTTCATGACTTACATTCAGGTCTTTGATCCATTTTAAGTTTACTTTTGTGTATGGGGTTAGGCAGTAATCCAGTTCATTCTCTTCCATGTATCTGTCCAGTTTTGCCAACACCAGCTGTTGAAGAGGCTGTCATTTCCCCATTTTATATCCATGGCTCCTTTATCATATATTAATTGACTGTATATGTTTGGGTTAATGTCTGGACTCTCTATTCTGTTCCACTGGTCTGTGAGTCTGTTCTTGTGACAGTACCAAATTGTCTTGATTACCATTGCTTTGTAGTAGAGCTAGAAGTCAGGGAGCATAATTCCCCCTGTTTTATTCTTCCTTCTCAGGATTTCTTTGGCTATTCAGGGTCTTTTATGGTTCCATATGAATTTTAGAACTATTTGTTCCAGTTCATTGAAGAATGCTGTTGGTATTTTGATAGGAATTGCATTGAATCTGTAGATTGCTTTAGGTAGTATAGCCATTTTGACAATATTTATTCTTCCTAGCCAAGAGCATGGGATGAATTTCCACTTGTTAGTGTCCTCTTTAATTTCTCTTAGGAGTGTCTTGTAGTTTTCAGGGTATAGGTCTTTCACTTCCTTGGTTAGGTTTATTCCTAGGTATTTTATTCTTTTGGATGCAATTGTGATTGGAATTGTTTTCCTGATTTCTCTTTCTGTTAGCTCATCATTAGTGTATAGGAAAGCAACATATTTCTGTGTGTTAATTTTGTATCCTGCAACTTTGTTGAATTCAGATATTAGTTCTAGTAGTTTTGAAGTGGATTCTTTAGGGTTTTTTATGTACAGTATCATGTCATCTGCAAATAGTTACAGTTTGACTTCTTCTTTACCAATCTGGATGCCTTGTATGTCTTTGTTTTGTCTGATTGCCGTGGCTAGGACCTCCAGTACTATGTTGAATAACAGTGGAGAGAGTGGGCATCCCTGTCTTGTTCCCGATCATAGATCTATTTCTTGTGCAATAAAAAAGAAACTTATTTTTTTCCCCAGATCCAAGAATGAAGAAGACATTTACTGCTACCCAACAGGTAACACTAATAGAAGTAAAGAAAAAAAAATCTGAGTTTTTGCAACTGATAATTACAGGTAACTTTTATCACAACATAATTTTCCAAAAGCCAATTGATATGACCATATCTCTGTTCCTATCTACACCAATGAAGGGAAACAAAGATACAGGAAGGAGCATTAGAAAGAAAAAGAGAAATTTTGATTACTGTTTAAAGAAATGATGTGTACCAAGAATAAGAGAATCAATCAAAACACAAAATGATTCAATAAACTGACTTGTTACAGAATATGAAGATAATATAATCTTTTTATAGGTGTGATAATTTGTACGCTATTGTGGGAGAATTATTTAATTCAAAATAGCAACACCAATTAAAAATCATCTAGAAATAAACATTGCAAGTTTGAGTGCCTGAAGAAAATAATGAATCTTTACAGAAGTGAAAAGAAAAGCTGATTAACAGGAGAGGCATGCCATTCTCCTCCATGAATTAATTCTTAAGATAAAGGGAAAATTAAACCTAGTCAATATGCAAAGTCAGTGTAATTTAGACACAATCTCAATTAGATTGCAGGGGAGTAATTGTTAGAGAGGTATGGACCTGGACCAAATTATTTTGAAATCTTGATTGAAATCTTAGGATTAGACATGTTTTTTGAAAAAGTAGGGCAACTGGTAAGATTTGTCTTACGATATACTAAAATTATACTTTAAATTAAATTAATTAAAATTGTAGGAACTGTTATAATTACCTGATCAAGTAGACAGTATATAGTATGGAATAATACTCATTTTTGAAGAGTGCAGATTCTGATAGAGGTAAAAAGATGATATGTTAGATTAGTTAAGGGTTCAAAAATTAAATTCTGACTCCGTCTTACTATACACATATCCCTACATCAGTGAGCGTCATAAAGCTCAAAAACTATACCAAAACACAATAAAATATACACAAACACTTTTATAATCATGGTATAAGAATTTATATGAAAGATTCAAAACCCAGATGTTATAATAGAATAAATTAACATTTACCAACTTCATAAAAAGTTAAATTTTTGAGTGAAAAAGCGTGATTAAGAGATGGAATTTTAAGTGGTCCACCATGAGATAGAAGCCATCATCAGACATACACTGCCACCATAAATTGATATAAAATTTAAGCAAGTATATAAAGATTTGCACGGATTAGATAGTGATCAAGGCAGGATTATAATCCTTGCCAAAAATGGAAGTTCATGAAGCGAAATCCAAATTGGCTCCAGTGCCTTCCTTGAGGGCATTTTCTAAAACAACTCATAGGAAAAGGAATACAAGGAGAGAATGAATGTCTCTGGGCAAGGAGACATAAGAATTTGAAGCTGTCAGGGGGGCAGGTACTTGAAGGGGAATGGTCTTGAAGAGGAGAAAATGAAGAAAAGGATCCCCAAAACCTATGTGATAATTGTAGAGAACTCAAAAATATAAATATTCGGTAAAAAATGACTGGTCAAAATCATAATCCAACAATCAAGTGACTTTTACTAAATAGAATAGTAATCTATTTGACAACAATAAAAGTATATGCAAAATCTGTTGCATTCCTCTACACTAATGATGAACTAGCAGAAAGAGAAATCAGGAAAACAATTCCATTCACAACTGCATCCCAAAGAATAAAATACCTAGGAATAAACCTAATCAAGGAAGTGAAAGACTTATACTCTGAAAAGTACAAGACACTGGAGAGAAATTAAAGAAGATACCAATAAATGTAAACACATCCCATGCTCATGAATAGGAAGAATTAATATTGTCAAAATGGCCATCCTGCCTACAGCAATCTACAGATTCAATGCAATCCCCATCTAAATACCAACAGCATTCTTCAACGAACTAGACCAAGTAGTTCTAAAATTCATATGGAACCACAAATAACCCCGAATAGCCAAAGGAATCCTGAGAAGAAAGAATAAAGCAGGGGGGATTATGTTGGGTTAATATCTGGACTCTCTATTCTGTTCCACTGGTCTATGGGACTGTTCTTGTGCCAGTACCAAATTGTCTTGATTAATGTGACTTTGTAATAGAGCTTGAAGTTGGGAGGCGAGATTCCACATGCTTTATTCTTCCTTCTCAGAATTTCTTTGGATATTTGGGGTCATTGGTGGTTCCATATGAATTTTAGAACTTTGTTCAAGTTTTTTGAAGAATGTTATTGGTATTTCGATAGGGATTGCATTAATCGGTAGATTGCTTTAGGCAGGATGGCCATTTTGACAATATTAATTCTTCCTACACAAGAGCATGGCATGAATTTCCATTTGTTAGTGTCCTCTTTAATTTCTCTTAAGAGTGTCTTGCAGTTTTCAGGGTATAGGTCTTTTACTTTCTTGGATAGGTTTATTCCTAGGTATTTTATTTTTTTGATGCAGTTTTGAATGGAACTGTTTTCCTGATTTCTTTCTGCTAGTTCATCATTAGTGTATAGGAATGCAACAGGTTTCTGAGTATTAATTTTGTGTCCTGCAACTCTGCTGAATTCAGATATTAGTTCTGGTAAGTTTGGAGTGGATTCTTTAGGGTTTTTATGTATAATATCATGTTATTTGCAAATAGTGACAGTTTGACTTCTTCCTTACCAATCTGGATGCCATGTATTTCTTTGTGTTTTCTGATTGCCGTGGCTAGGACCTCCAGTACTATGTTGAATAAAAGTGGGGAGAGTGGGAATCCTTCTCTTGTTCCAGATTTTAGGGGAAAAGCTTTCATCTTCTTGCTGTTAAGAGTGATGTTGGCTGTGGGTTTGTCATATATGGACTTTATTATGTTGAAGTGCTTGCCCTCTATACCCATTTTGTTGAGAATTTTTATCATGAATGGATGTTGAATTATGTGAAATGTTTTTCAGCATCTATGGAGATGATCATGTGGTTTTTGTCCTTCTTTTGTTGATGTGGTGAATGATGATGATAGATTTTCAAATTTCCTTGCATCCCTTAGATGAATCTCACTTGATCATGGTGTATGATCCTCTTGATGTATTTTTGAATTCCGTTTGCTAATATTTTCTTGAGTATTTTTGCATCTATGTTCATCAGGGATATTGGTCTGTATTTTCTTTTTTTGGAGGGTCTTTGCCTGGTTTTGATATTAGAGTGATGATGGCTTCATAGAATGAGTTTGGAAGTATTCCTGCTTCTTCTACTTTTTGGAAAACTTTAAGGAGAATGGGCATTAGGTCTTCTCTAAATGTCTGATAAAATTCAGCATGAATCCATCTGGCCTAGGGGTTTTGTTCTTGGGTAGTTTTTGATTACCAATTCAATTTCATGGCTGGTAATTGGTCTGTTTAGATTTTCTTTTTCTTCCTTGGTCTCTCTTGGAAGGTTGTATTTTTATGGAAAGTTGTCCATTTCTTCTAGGTTATCCAATTTGTTAGCATATAGATTTTCATAGTATTTCCTAACAAATCTTTGTATTTCTGTCATGTCCATCATGATTTTTCCTTTCTCACTTCTGATTCTTTTTATGTGTGTAGACGTTCTTTTTCTCTTAATAAGTGTGACTAGGGGTTCATCTATTTTTATTTATTTTCCTAAAGAACCACCTCTTGATTTCATTGATATTTTTTCTATTGTTTTATTCTTATCAATTTTATTTATTTCCTCTCTAATCTTTATTATGTCCCTCCTTCTGCTGACTTTGGGCCTCACTTGTTCTTCTTTTTCCAGTTTCAATAATTGTGACTTTAGACTACTTATTTGGGATTTTTCTTCTTTCTTTAAATAGGTCTGGGTTGCTATATACTTCCTTTTAGAACAGCCTTTGCTGCGTCTCACAGAAGTTGGGGTATTGTGCTGTTGTTGTCATTTGTCTCCATATATTGCTTGATCTCTGTTTTAATTTGGTCATTGATCCATTGATTATTTAGGAGCATGTTGTTAAGCCTCCATGTGTTTGTGAGCCTTTTTGTTTTCTTTGTACAATTTATTTCTAGTTTTATACCTTTATGATCTGGGAAGTTGGTTGGTAGAATTTCAATATTTTTGAAATTACTGAGGTTCTTTTTGTGGCCTAGTATGGGGTCTATTCTGGAAAATATTCCATGTGCACTTGAGAAGAATGTGTATTCCGCTGCTTTTGGGTGTAGAGTTCTGTAGATGTCTGTTAGGTCCATCTGTTCTAGTGTGTTGTTCAGTACCTCTGTCTTCCTACTTATTTTCTGTCTGGTTGACCTGTCCTTTGGAGTGAGTGGTGTGCTGAAGTTTTCTAAAATGAATGCATTGCATTCTATTTCCTCCTTTAATTCTGTTAGCATTTGTTTCACATATGTAGGTGCTCCTGTGTTGGGTGCATAGATATTATAATGGTTATATCCTCTTCTTGGACTGACCCCTTTATCATTATGTAATGTCCTTCTTTATCTCTTGTGACTTTCTTTGTTTTGAAGTCTATTTTGTCTGATACAATTACTGCAACACCTGCTTTTTTCTCCCTATTGTTTGCATGAAATATCTTTTTCCATCCCTTCACTTTTTGTCTGTGTATGTGTTTGTGTTTGACGTGAGTCTATTGTAGGCAGCATATAGATGGGTCTTGCTTTTTTATCCATTCTTTTACTCTGTGTCTTTTGATTGGTGTATTCAGTCCATTTACATTTAGGGTTATTATCGATAGATATGTACTTATTGCCATTGCAGGCTTTGGATTCGTGGTTACCAAAGGTTCAAGGGTAGCTTCTTTACTATCTAACCATCTATCCTTTACTCACTTATTACACTATTATAAACACAGTCTGATGATTCTTTATTTCTGTCTCTTATTTTTCTTCCTCCTCTACTCTTTTTATGTTAGGTGTTTTATTCTGTACTCTTTTGTGTTTCCCTTGACTGATTTTGTGGATAGCTGATGTTATCTTGCCTTTAGTCCTTTGGTTGGTCTACTTTCTTTGCTGTGATTTAACTTTTTCTGGTGACATCTATTTAGCCTTAGGAGTACTTCCATCCAGGGCAATCCCTTTAAAATACACTGTAGAGGTGGTTTGCGAGAGGTAAATTCCCTCAACTTTTGCTTATCTCGGAATAATCTAATCCCTCCCTCAAATTTAAATGATAATCTTGCTGGATCTTGGTTCAAATCCCATTTCATTGCATTAAATATATCATGCCATTCTCTTCTGGCCTGTAAGGTTTCTGCTGAGAAGTCTAATGATAGCCTGATGGGTTTCCTTTTAGGTGATCTTTTTTCTCTCTCTGGCTTCCTTTAATACCCTGTCTTTGTCTTTGATCTTTGCTATATTAATTATTATATGTCTTGGTGTTGTCCTCCTTGGGTCCCTTGTCTTGGAGATCTGTGTACTTTCATAGTCTCAGAGACTATTTCCTTCCCCAAATTGGGGAAGTTTTCAGCAATTATTTCTTCAAAGACACTTTCTATCCCTTTTTCTCTCTTCTTCTTCTTCTGGTACCCTATAATACAAGTATTGTTCCATTTGGATTTGTCACACAGTTCTCTTAATATTCTTTCATTCCTAGAAATCCTTTTATCTCTTTCTGCCTCAGCTTCTCTGTATTCCTGTTCTGTGTTTTCTATTCCATTAACAGTCTTTTCCACTTCATCCAATCTGCTCTTAAATCCTTCCATTGTTTGTTTCATTTTGGTTATGTCCCTCTGGAATTCATCCCTTAGCTCTTGCATATTTCTCTGTAACTCCATCAGCATGGTTATGACTTTTATTTTGAATTCTTTTTAGGAAGATTGGTGATTTCGGTTTCACCAGGTCCTCTCTCTGGAATTTGAGGGATTTTGGACTGGACCAGGTTCTTCTGCCTTTTCATGGTGATGGGAGTGGTTGCCAGTGAGTGGCGTGTGTGTCAGCTAGGAGAACAACGTCCCTTCCTGCTTGCTGGTCACCTTGACCGTCTCTGCTGCCTGTGTTGGTCAAGCGGACACAGGGGACAGCCTCTGGGTTAATCCCTTGAGCTGCCGTGGGCCAGGTGGCCCTCGGGATAGCCTAGCGCACTGGTGGGGATTACAGGGGAGCAGCGCATGTTCGCCGTGAGAATAGAGCCCCTCATGTATTCTGGGTTCTGCGCCAGTCCCCACTGTCTGTGCTGAGCAGCTGCACCTAGGGGGCAGCCTCTGTGTCTGGCCCAGTTAGCTGTGTGCTGGGTGAAGACTGTGTGGCTGTTGTGGGCAGGGCTGATTCCTGGCTGCCCCACACCAATGGCAGGTCAGCCGGTTTGCTTGCAGCACCGGCGGTGGGGAGTGGAATGAATGGCAGGCTGCTTATCACTGTGAGGGGCTTTGGAGTTGCACTGCCACCCAGGGGCTTTGGGGTTAGGGCTCCTGAAGTTCCTTAAAGTTCCCAGCCTGTTGGGCTGAGTGTGCCAGGACAACTTTGTCCACCTGTTAAACCCTTGTCCCTTTAAGACTTTTAAAGTTCCCACTTCTCTTTTTTCCCAGGGCAGCCGGTTGTGGGGACCTGTTTGCAGTCTCAGTCTTGGATTTTGCTTTTCCATTTTTCTAATATCCAATACACCGTGCAATATGTGTCTGTGCTCCCAGTGCAGATCACCAGGGCTGGTTATTTAGCAATCCTGTGCTTCCACTCCCTCCCCACTCTGATTGTTTTCCTCCCACCGGTGAGCTGGGGTGGGGGAGTGCTCGGGTCCCGCTGGGTCGCGGCTTTGTATCTTACTCTTTTCGTGAGACATTGAGTTCTCACAGATGTAGATGTATCCTGGCTGTTGTACTGTATCTTCTGGTCTCTCTTTTAGGAATAGTTATTTGCTGTATTTCCAAAATATATATGGTTTTGGGAGGAGATTTCCACCTCCCTACTCACGCTGCCAACTTGAGATTACTCTATTCTCTGTTCTACAATTTGTAGCACAAGATTATGACTAAAATTTTTTAATGATTCCCTTTGAAAGTTGACTGGAAGTACCAAAATCCCTAAGTCCCTAAAGATTAAAATTTGTTGATGATGGGCAGTGTAACCAGGGGGTTCCAGCCAATCTATTTATCTTTTTGGTTCCCTAATGTCTAGCATGGTTGTAGTATTAGCATGCCAGACATCTGTAACTGTAGGACACAAAAATCTACACTTTATGGACAGAGGTATGTAATTCAATGTATTAAAGTGTATTATTCTAAAGGCCTTTCTTCATGCTCCTGTCACTTGTACCCACCTGAAGGATCAGTATTTAATGATATGTGATATATTTCAGTAGAATATCATATTGCATATATAATATCCATTATATAAGTCAAACTGCATTTTTTAAATTAAGGTATCATTGTTATACACTTCTATGAAGGTTTCACATGAAAAACGTGGTTACTACATTCACCCATATTATCAAGTCCCCACTACACCCCATTGCAGTCACTGTCCATCTGTAATAAGATGCCACAGAGTCAATACTTAACTTCTCTGTGTTACACTGTCTTCCTTGTGACCCCCCACACATATCATGTGCCAATCATAATACGCCTCAATCCCATTCTCCTGCCCTCCCCACCCACCTTCTCCCACCCCTCCCCTTTGGTAACTGTTAGTCCCTTCTCGGAGTCTGTGAGCCTGCTGCTGTTTTATTCCTTCAGTTGGCATTTTACAAAAGGTTTTAAGAATATATGACTAGCTTAAATTAACAATGTTTGCCTTTTGGAGTTGGAAGGATGATATATCTGCATGTTTTTCATGTTTCCAAATTTCAGCAATAAACATTCATTATTTTGTAGTCAGAAAAATATTTTAAATCATGAAAAATTAGCGAAATATTTCTTGCAAAGAAATCCCTTTAAAAACTTCCTTTTAAGAAATCTGAGGTTGTATGATGTTATACTTAGACAACAACTATGACTCTCACAAGTTACACTGACTATTATTAAGGGTAATTTTTACTGAAAATTAGGAACTGAAAATAATAAGTAACTTCCAGAAAGAGAATCCAAATATTCAACTTTTCCATATAAACAAGCCATATGACCTATTGGGTATACATAACCACACAAATTCTCAGAAATCTTACATATTTATAATAAATATGTTTCAGTTCATTGTAGAAAAATAAAAAGTCCCGATCTTAAAGTCAACATTTATAAATATTGGTTTGACCTTGAGTCTCCTTACATGGTTTAACTCTGTGTACATTTTTCATTTGCATTTTACATATAATTTTGTATCTTGTTTTTTTCGTTATCATGTAGTCATTTTCCCAGGTGAATAAATATTTTTGCAAACATCATTTAATAAAATAATATTTAAGTTGTGGAGCTCTTCCTCATACATTTCTTTATATTTTCAATTGTTAGAGAGCACATTATATTTCTATTTAGATAATAGCCTTGAGTATGTAATTTTTTTATTTAAACATTTTTTAGTTTAAAATTACATTTCTTTTTCAAAAATTCCATTCAATTTGAATTGCCTAAATGAAGATATTCAGTTTATAGATTTAGAGGATGAATAAAATATAAGATACAGAAAATTTCCTAATATCAAAACTTTAAATTATTATCTTCATTCCTCAAAATACTGTTCTATATGTGGTAGAACTACAGAATTTCAGTCAAGAGCAGTTATCATGAGCCCCCACAGTCCTCAGTGAAGTATCACCCCTTTCATCTCAAACTGTTAACACCTTCCAGCCATTAACTCTATGAAGGGGTAAAATACACAAACACACCCACACTCCACAGATCGCTAATTTCTTTTTACACAATTTTATCAGACATCAAAAGAGGGGATCACCTGAATGTATAAATGACAATTTTATCATCCTCTGTAGATCACTAAAAGCATAATTTGTGCATACATGTCCACTGATGGGACTTAAGATGAGAAATGTATTGTAGGCAATAATAAGCTGTATAGACAATTTTTTTTGTCTACAATAAACTGGATACTGTATTATAGACAATAATAATCTGGGCAGATATTCAGGAAACTTACATAATGGTCATTAAGCTAGCAACAAGCCCAAAGTGGAATGTGACCCTTCCCTAGTCATTTGCCCAGGGTAGAGTCCCACAAGAGTTATCTTGACAGAAAAAGACACAGAGTTATTACAGCAGCCTAACCATCTACACAGGGTGATTTTCTATCACAAATAAAACCTATATAGAGATGCCCATTCACTAGAAGTTTAAATTCTACCTTGCAGGACTTTCCCCTACAAATTGTTATTTTAAAAAACATATTAATATGTCAGGGAAATGTAACAGATATCTTGAGACTGAATGCCAAAAAAAAGAGAAGGAAAATAATAACAGGTGGAAGAGATACATTAAGTACAGGCTGAAAGCCCAGGACCAGTTGACTTCATGTCCCCCAAAATCATTTCTACTTTGTCTCAAAGCTGGAGCTGGGAGAATACATATTCCTATCTGCAAAGCAGAAAATATTTCCTTCCAGCTAATAACCAGGATATATCCTAAAGAACAATACATCTTTTGAAATTAAAATATTCTTCCTTTGGTGTGAAATATCTCATTCATTTTCAATGTTACTAACCCCCTTGTTTAATTTCTTTGTTATAGGTGAAGCCAGGTCAAATGGATGAAAATCAAACAAAAGTGGTGAGAGAATTTGTCCTGGCAGGCTTCTCACAGACACCTTCTATTGAGGCAGGGCTATTTGTACTGTTTCTGTTTTTCTATGTGTCCACTTGGGTGGGCAATGTCCTCATCATGGTCACAGTGACCCTTGACAACTATCTGCATTCTTCACCCATGTATTTCCTTCTTGGCAACCTCTCTTTCCTGGACCTATGCTATTCAACCATAACTACCCCTAAGCTTCTGGCTGACTTTCTTGATAATGAAAAGCTTATTCCCTATGACCAATGCATTGTACAGCTCTTCTTCCTGCATTTTTTAGGGTCAGTTGAGATGTTCCTGCTCACGGTGATGGCCTATGACCGCTATGTTGCAATTTGCCGCCCCCTGCACTATACCACTATCATGAGTCGAGGATTATGCTGTGTGTTGGTAGCTGCCTCCTGGATGGGAGGATTTGTACACTCTGCTGTCCAGACGATTCTCACTATCCGTCTACCCTTCTGTGGACCAAACCAGGTGGACAACTTCTTTTGTGACGTTCCCCCTGTCATCAAACTTGCCTGTACAGACACATTTGTCACTGAATTGCTAATGGTATCTAACAGCGGGTTGATCTCTACCAGCTCCTTTGTAGTATTGGTTTCTTCTTACACCACCATCCTGGTCAAGATTCGCTCCAAGGAGGGAAGGCGAAAGGCACTCTCCACCTGTGGTTCCCACCTCATGGTGGTAACACTCTTTTTTGGACCTTGCATATTCATCTACGCTCGCCCCTTTTCTACGTTTTCTATGGACAAGATGGTGTCTGTACTCTACAATGTTATTACCCCCATGTTGAATCCCCTCATCTACACGCTTCGGAACAAGGAAGTCAAGTCAGCCATGCATAAGCTATGGAAGAGGAGTGGATTTACATGCAAAAAGCAGGAAACATAAGATGTTGAAGTGAGTTAATAAGAGCAGAGGATCTGAAGTTAAAATAACTATGTTTTCACTAATCAGTAAGGAGATAGTAGCCTAATTATTTGGTTTTCCTCCATTAAATTATAATGCTATTTATGGCTGTATAATTAAACTCAGAAAAAGTCCTTTCATACTGAATTATTCTTTTTCTTTTCTGCCCTGTATCTAATCTGTTTTCTGTTTTTCTATCAGTCTATGTTCTTCCATTCTATCCAATCCTCTGATCCAATTTTATTCCACCTATTCTTTCCATTCATCCTGCTTTTACATAGTAATACAAACCACCCATTGTAGCCTCTCATGACCTTCTTCTCTGACTTGCCACAGGTTTTATTTTCTTGTCAATTATAATTTATCCTAACTAGATAACTGCAAGGAATTAAATAGGGGATGTACATGTTTCTTACTCTGTCAAAACACTGAGAGGGGCATCACTTATATTAAGTGAATCAGATTTATATGTCTGTACAATAACAAGTAATGGGAAATATTAGGTTCATCACATCACCACACTACTAAAATTTGGTAGTGTAACTGAGGGCAATTGCTTAATAGTGTGGACACAAATACCTTTCTTTGGATTTCAAAAAAGTGAATCAAGGAAAATAATTTAAATTATTGTAGCCATAACTCCCTTATCTGTAGCATGCATAGAATGATGCCTACCCCTTAGTGTTCTTTTGAGTGGTATATATGACAACAGAAATGAATGTGTCTACTTTGGTGCCTGACTCAAACAAGGCTTCACTACTATTCCTTAAAGTTGATTTTTTTCAGTGACACAAAAATACAGATGCAGAAATTGTAAACTGGTCGACTAGCTTTAATGAAACAATAGCATAATTTACTGTAACCGGTTTGTGGATGATGCTAGAAAGTAGACATAAATGAACCATGTCATTTTCACCTTTATCAGTTTTGAGTACAGTGTATATCAGTGTCACTATTATCATCAGAAAAGCCCTAATTGATACTGGTTACCCTCAGAGTTGTATTATGATTAAATCATAGGCTTGTTTTCTGCTTACATTTTATAACCAAAGATAGTAAAATGAAATTGACATTCTAGTTTAAAGCAAACTAGATACAAAAAACAATTGGAAATACAAATGGACTATGAAGTATTTTCATTGTTACAGCTTTCTGAAGGCAGTTGATTATAGAAAAAATTTCAGCAACTGATTTATGTAATGGAGAGAGAATCAAGAATGTTAAATAAATTAACTGAAGACTGGGGTTTTGTCATTATTATTTTTACATTTCCAACAGTTGGTTTTTAAAATGCCTAAAGTTAGAGACTCAATAAAGACATGTTGACTAAATGGAGATTTTTATATCTTCTCTAATGAATGTGACAATGAGAAAGGAAAAGATATTACAGAGTCATTTTCTTTTCCCATGCTTGAAAGACATGGATGTAGGACACACAATGAGAGATACTCAGAAGCAAGAATTGATCAATTTTTAAATAACTCTTACAAACAGCCATCAAGACACTTTATGGATATATCATTGTTTTTGTTGCAGAAGTCAGATACATATCTCAATATTAAGCAGATAAGTAACCAAATTATCCATATAAACAATTATAAATCATGTCATTCCATCTCTAGAGAATTGACTTTGTAATCAGAGATCTACATTTGACTTCTCAGTGAAGACTCTAGCAACAGTAACACCAGAGATGAGGTAATTGGAAGGCAGAATTCAGCAATGGAGGAAATGAATCATAAAGACATAATCCAGTTAATTTTTCACTAGAGATTAATATAGGGAGGTTCTTTATTACTGATAGACATTTTCCAATAATGAGTGATATATGGAAAACATGATACTTGGGAATTTAAAAAACTGTTCAACATTTTGGAGTAGGAGAAGATAAAAAATACATCAGATAAAATCAGTATTCTTAGGTTTAAAATGCTAAGAAACAGATATTACTATAAATTCTACATGATAAATTACATATCTACATAGAAATAAATATAAATAAAGCTCTTGAGAAAACAGATATATTAAAAGAGTATTGCTTCTGTGTATGAAACAAATACTGAAAAACTGATAACATACAAGCAATTTGAAATGGCCTTTTATTCTTATTTTCAAGGAAAGCTTTCATTTCAACATAACATTAAACTATGTGAGAAAAGAAAGGTAGCTTTATAATAATAAAGAATACTAAGAATTATAATAAGAATACTAAGATACAAAGTTAAGAAATTTATTTAAGACAACATATATAATGATTGATACAGCTGAATTTCAAATTCAATGCATAATTCTCCTATTCAAATAAAATATGAAACCTCATATTAAAAAAATTCCCAATTTTAATACCATTCAGTTTGTAACAAAATCATGAAAATCCCCAAATTTGTTCTTCACACAACAAATATTTGCTTTTCATTCATATAACAAAGATAATATGGGATGCAGAAAGCATTTGGCCTTGCTTATTGTACTCATTAACGTCTCCCCATTAAGGAAGGCTCTACCTCCATATGGGATTTTGGTATCACTGATGTAGGGGAAAAGGCAGAAACACTACAGGCTATGAGAGAGTGGGATGACAGATTCACTAGAGTACTTTACCCAGCAACACTCTCCTGAAATGAAGAAGAGACAAAAACTTTCCCAGAAAAAAAAAAAAAGAAAGTTGAGGGAATACACCAATAGAGCTGCCTTACCAGAATTACATATTCAACATTTACCAGAATTAAAGAAGTTACTCATACTAACATGAAAAGTGGCAAATTAGTAAACTGAAAATATAACAAACTGGGAAAGTAAATATATAGTGAAATTCAGAACACTCCAGTACTGTAATATGGTCGAGTGTTAACTCATTAACTATACTACAAAGACTAAGGAGAAGAGTATTAAAAAACAGCTACAGATACAATAATTTGTTAGTTATATACAACATATAAAGAGGTAAACTGTGACATAAACACAAAATGGGGGATGCAGGTAAAAGTGTAGAATTTTGTTGTCATCAAATTGTTATCAACATAAAGTAGAGAGTATATTTACAAGATGTCTTATGTAACTCCACGATAACCACAAAACAAAGCCCATAAGTCATTCACAAAACAGAAAGAGAGGCAAATAAAAGAGCATTAATATGGAAAGGAATCAGATTAATAAGGAATCAAAATTAATAAGGAAATCAAATTAATAAGGAAAACAATCAGAAGACAGCAAGAGAGAAAGAAAGAAAGAAACTACAAAACAGCCAACAAACAATAAGATGGCATTAGTAAGTCCTTTTCTATCAGTAATTACTCTGAATGTAAGTTAAATTCTCCAATGAAAAGACACAGTGACTGGATTAATACAAAATAAAATGTACCACCTGTATGCTGCCTACAAGAGACTCACTTCAGCTTTAAGGACACTCATAGGCTCAAAGTGAAGAGATTAAAAGAGATATTCCCTGCAAGTGGAAACCAAAAAGCAGCAGGGATAACTATATTTATCATATTATATAGGCTTTAAGACAAAAACTGTAACAAGAGATAAAGAAAATCATATCATAATAAGAGCCAATTCATGAGGAAGATACACTAATTGTAAATATATATACTCAACATTGGTGTGCCTAAACATATTAAGCAAATATTAACAGATCGGAAGGGAGAAATAGACCACCATATAATAATAGGAAGGCACTTCAATTCACTACTTTTAACAATAGAGATATTGTCCACACAGGATATCAACAAGGAAATACGGGACTTGAACCCTACTGGAGACCAAATGGACCTCACAGCAATCATTCCATCAGCAACCAAACGGCAATCTTCTTGAGTGCACACAGTACATTCCGCAGGATAGATCACATGACAGGCCACAAAATATATCTTAGCAAACTTAAGAAGACTGAAATCATACCAAATATCATTTCCAGCAACAATGGTATAAAACTAGAAATCATAACATAAAGACAGCAGGAAAATTCACAAATATGTGCATATAAACAACACACTTCAGAATAACTAATGGGTCAAAGAAAAAACCAAAAAAGAAATGAAAAAGTATCTTGAAACAAATCGAAAATAGAAACATAACATGCCAAAACCTATGGGATGCTGCAAAAGCAGATATATGAGGGAAGTTTATATTGATAAACACATACTTTAAGAAAAAATAAATACACCTAATAAACATACTAACTTTACACCTCCAGGAATCAGAAAAATAACAAACTAAGCAACATTCATACAAGGAAGGATATAACAAACCAGATAAGAAATGAATGAAATAGGGCCAGGTAAAACAGCAGAAGAGATCAACAAAACTAAGAGTAGGTATTTTGAAAAAATAACCGAATTGGCAAATCTTTAGCCAAACTAAAAATAAAATGAGAGAAGAGTTAAATAAATAAAATCATATGAAGAAAAGACATTACAATAGATGCCACAGAAATTTCAAGGATTATAACAGACTACAATGAGCAACTATGTACCAACAAATTGTACAACTTAGAAGAAATGGAAAAATTCCTAGAACCATACAGCCTGACAAGAATGAATCATGAAGTCCAGCACCACATGGTCTCACCACTGAATTCTATCAAACACGAAAGAATAAGCAACATCAATTCTTCTCAAATACTTCCAAGAAATGAAAAGGAGGAAATACTCCCAACTCATTTTACAGGACCAGAATTACCCTTAAACCAAAGCCAAATAAGAATACTACAAGAAAAGTTAACTACAGACTATCCCTGTTGAACATAAATGCAAAAATTATCAGCAAAACCGAATTTGACTCCACATTAAAAGGATCACACACCATAATTAAGCAGGGTTGATCCCTGGGGTGCAAGGATGGCTCAACATACACAAATCAATAAAGGTGATAGACCACATTAATAGAATGA
Source organism: Phataginus tricuspis (assembly GCA_029783875.1). Lineage (NCBI taxonomy): Eukaryota > Metazoa > Chordata > Mammalia > Pholidota > Manidae > Phataginus > Phataginus tricuspis. The sequence goes on from JAQQAC010026072.1 coordinate 78,628,051, forward strand.
TAGATAAAACTCATGCGATCGAGAGGATTCAACATGGTGGCGTGAGGTGAGACAGAGAATTCCTCCCAAAATAACATACAGTGTGCAAATATAGTTAACACAACTAGCTCTAAAACAGCAACAGTAAAGAAGGCTGCACCAGACTGCATACAGACCTCATGAACAGAACAGACCTCACAAAACAGTAACGTATGAAAGCCTTGATCCAGCAGGACCCAAGCCCTTCCCACACCTCAGCTAACCGGTGGGAGAAAGAGAAAAGGAGCAGGGAGGTGGTGGAAGCCTCAGACTGCTGAACACCCAGCCCTGGAGGTCTTCTTTGGAGCACAAACCTACATTGCGTGGTGCTTTGGAGGTTGGTGGTGTTGGGGAGGCGGAGTGCTTGAGAGACTGAGATTCCAGCTGTTTGAAGAGGATGGGATCCACATCTGGCTACTCTGGGACAAAGGAAAGGCAGGCGGTCTGAGAGGCTTCCTAGCAGTGAGAAGGCTGCTGAAGGGGCGGGGTTTGCATGGAACTTACTATGTAGAAGAAGGGATAGGTGGACAAGGTTGTCTGGGTGCACGCTGCCCAGCAGATTGGGAACTTTGAGGAGCTTCAGGTGCTCCATCTCTCTGGCTAGCTACTCAGCTCTGAGGCACCCCACTGTGACATGTAGCCTGCTGCACCTTCCTCCTGGCCTGCCGGCACCTGCTTGCAAATGGGCAGTCACCACTCTGCTGTCACGTCAGCCAGAGGGAGGCCCTGCCTACAACAGCGAGAGATGCCAAGCACAGACGCTTACACCTGTGTGCTTGGCCTACTGGCTCTGATACTGGAGACAGGCACTGCAGCAGGGAATCAGGAAACAGCTCTTTCCTCCCCCACAGGCACCAGTGCCGCACCCCTATGACCCCCAACCTCACTCTAGGGGCTGAGCAGATCCAGAGACTAGAGCATAGGGGCACTAGAGGGCACCACATAGAATTATGAAATGTCAAAGGAACATGGTTCAGACCAAAATCTCACAACTCCAGAAAAATAGCCAAATGAAACTGATCTCACCAATATTCCTAAAAGAGAGTTTAAAATAAAAATCATAAACATGCTCATGGAGGTACAGAAAAATATTCAAGAACTCAGGGACGAATTTAAGATGGAAATTCAATCATTAATAAATTCCATATCTGAAATGAAACATACAATGGAGGTATTTAAAAGCAGATTAGATATAGTAGAAGTGACAGTAAACGGAATAGAAATTAGAGAAGAGGAATACAAAGAAGCTGAGGCACAGAGAGAAATAAGGATCTCTAAGAATGAAAGAATATTGAGAGAACTGTGTGACCAATCCAAATGGGACAATATCCACATTATAGGGGTACCAGAAGAAGAGAAAGAAAAAGGGATAGAAAGTGTCATTGAGGAGGTAGTTGCTGAAAACGTCCCCAATCTGGGGAAGGAGATAGTCTCTCAAGCCATGGAGGTGCACAGATCTCCCAACACAAGGGACCCAAGGAAGACAACATCAAGACATATAATAATTAAAATGGCAAAGATGACGGATAAAGACAGACTTTTAAAAGCACTAGAGAGAGAAAAAAATCACATACAAAGGAAAACCCATCAGGCTATCATCAGATTTTTCAACAGAAACCTTACAGGCCAGAAGGGAGTGGCATGACATATTTAATGCAATGGAGCAGAAGAGCCTCGAACCAAGAATACTCTACTTGGCAAGGTTATCATTTAAATTTGAAGTAGGGATTAAACAATTTTCAGATAAGCAAAAGCTGAGAGAATTTACCTCCCACAAACCACCTCTACAGTGCATTTTGGAGGGACTGCTACAGATGGAAGTACTCCTAAGGCTAAATAGATGTCACCAGGGGAAATAAAACCACAGCAAGTAGAAAAATTAATTACTAAGCAGATGCAAAATCAAATCAACTATCCCCAAAGTCAATCAGGGGATAGACAAAGAGTACAGAATATGATACCTAACAGATAAAGAATGGAGGATGAAGAAAAAGGAGGAAAAAAGGAACCTTTAGGTTGTGTTTGTAATAGCATACAAAGTGAGTTAAATTAGACTGTTAGATAGTAAGAGAATTACCCTTGAACCTTTGGTAACCAAGAATATAAAGCCTGCAATGTCAATAAGTACATACCTATCGATAATCACTCTAAATGTAAATGGTTTGAATGCACCAATCAAAAGACATAGAGTCACTGAATGGATAAAAAAACAAGACCAATCTATATGCTGCCTACAAGAGACTCACTTCAAACCCAAAGACATACACAGACTGAAAGTAAAGGGATGGAAAAATATAACTCATGCAACTAATAGGGAAAAAAAAGCAGGAGTTGCAGTACTTGTATTAGGCAAATTAGACTTCAAAACAAAGAAAGTCACAAGAGACAAAAAAGGACATTACATAATGATGGTAAGGGGTCAGTACAGTAAGAGTATGTAACTATTATAACTATCTATGCACCCAACACAGGATCACCTATACATGGGAAACAAATAGTAACAAAATTAAAGGGAGAAATAAAATGCAATGCATTCACTTTAGGAGACTTCAACACACCACTTACTCCAAAGGACAGATCAACCAGACAGAAAATAAGTAAAGAGACAGAGGCACTAAATAACGTATTAGAACAAATGGACTTAATGGACATCTACAGAACACTTCATCCAAAAGCAAAATGATACACATTCTTCGCAAAAGCACATGGAACATTTTCAAGAATAGATCATATATTAGTCCACAAAAAGAGCCTCGGTAAATTTAAAAAGATTGAAATTGTACCAACCAGTTTCTCAGACCACAAAAGTATGAAATTAGAAATAAATTATGCAAAGAAAATGAAAAATCCCACAAACACATGGAGGCTTTAAAACATGCTCCTAAATAACCAATGGATCAATGACTAAATAAAAACAGAGATCAAGCAAGTCTGTGGGACACAGCAAAGGCCGTGCTAAGAGGAAAGTATATTGCAATTCACAAAAGACCTTAGGAAATAAGATCAATCCCATATGAACAGTCTAAACTCACAATTAACGAAACTAGAAAAGTAAGAACAAATGAGGCCCAAAGTCAGTAGAAGTTGGGACATAATAAAGATTAGAGAAGAAATAAATAAAATTGAGAAGAATAAAACAATAAAAAGAAACAATGAAACCAGGAGCTACTTCTTTGAGAAAATAAACAAAATAGATAAACCCCTAGCCAGACTTCTCAGGAAAAAAGTCTACATACATAAACAGAATCAGAAATGAGAAAGGAAAAATCACGACAGACAGCACAGAAATACAAAGAATTATGAGAGACTACTATGAAAAATTATATGGTAACAAACTGGATAACCTAGAAGAAATGGACAACTTTCTAGAAAAATACAACCTGCCAAGGCTGACCCAGGAAGAAACAGAAAGTCTGAATAGACCAATTACCAGCAAGGAAATTGAATTGATAACAAAAAACTACCTAAGAACAAAATACCTTTATCAGATGGTTTCACCACTGAATTTTATCAAACATTTAGTGAAGACCTAATACCCATTCTCCATAAAGTTTTCCAAAGAGTATAAGAAAAGGGAATACTTCCTAACTCATCCTATGGGCCACAATCACTCTAATACTAAAACAAGGCAAAGACACCACAAAAAAAGAAAATTACAGACCAATATCCCTGATGAACATAGATGCCAAAATACTCAACAAAATATTAGTAAATCGAACTAAAAAATACATCAAAAAGATCATTCATCATGATCAAGTAGGATTTATTCCCGGGATGTAAGGATGGTTCAACATTCGAAAATCCATCAACATCATCCACCACATCAACAAAAAGAAGGACAAAACCCACATGATTATCTCCATAGATGCTGAAAAAGCATTTGACAAAATTCAACATCCATTCATGATAAAAACTCTCAACAAAATGAATATAGAGGGCAAGTACCTCAACATAATAAAGGCCATATATGACAAACCCACAGCCAACATTAGACTTAACAGCAAGAAGCTGAAAGCTTTTCCTTTAAGATCAGGAACAAGACAAGGATACCCACTCTCACCACTTCTATTCAACATAGTACTGGAGGTCCTAGCCACGGCAATCAGACAACAAAGAAATAAAAGGCATCCAAGATTGGCAAGGAAGAAGTTAAACTGTCCCTGTTTGCAGATGACATGATATTGTACATAAAAAACCCTAAAGAATCCACTCCAAAACTACTAGATCTAATATCTGAATTCAGCAAAGTTGTGGGATATAAAATTAATATGCAGAAATCTGCTGCATTCCTATACACTAACAATGAACTAGTAGAGAGAGAAATCAGGAAAATAATTCCATTCACAATTGCATCCAAAAGAATAAAATACCTCAGAATAAACTTAACAAAGGAAGTGAAAGACCTATACTCTGAAAACTACAATACACTCATAAGAGAAATTAAAGAAGATACCAATAAATGGAAACACATCCCGTGCTCATGGGTAGGAAGAATTAATATTGTCAAAATGGCCATCCTGCCTAAAGCAATCTACAGATTCAATGCAATTCCTATCAAAATACCAGCAGCATTCTTCAACGAACTAGAGAAAATCATTATAAAATTCATATGGAACCACAAAAGACCCTGAATAGCCAAAGCAATCCTGAGAAGGAAGAATTAAGCTGGGGGATTATGTTTCCCAACCTCAAGCTCTACTACAAAGCTATAGTAATCAAGACAATTTGGTACTGGCACAAGAACAGACCCATAGACCAATGGAACAGACTAGAGAACCCTGATATAAACCCAACCATATATAGTCAATTAATATATGATAAAGGAGCCATAGACATACAATGGGGAAATGACAGCCTCTTCAACAGCTGGTGTTGGCAGAACTGGACAGCTACATGCAAGAGAATGAAACTGGATTATTGTTTAACCCCATACACAAAAGTAAACTTGAAATGGATCAAGGACCTGAATGTAAGTCATGAAACCATAAAACTCTTAGAAGACAACATGGGCAAAAATCTCCTGAATATAAGCATGAGCAACTTCTTCCTGAATGCATCTCCTCGAGCAAGGGAAACAAAAGCAAAAATGAACTCATGGAACTACATCAAACTAAAAAGTTTCTGTACAGCAAAGGACACCATCACAGAACAAAAAGGCATCCTACCGTATGGGAAAATATATTTGCAAATGACATGTCTGTCAAGGGTTTAACATCCAAAATCTATAAAAAACTTATACGCCTCAACACTCAAAAAGCAAATATCCCCATTAAAACATGGGCAGAGGATATGAATAGACAGTTCTCCAAAGAAGAAATTCCGATGGCCAACAGACACGTGAAAAGATGCTCCACATTATTAATCATCAGGGAAATGCAAATTAAAACCACAATGAGATATCACCTCACACCAGAAAGGATGGCCACCGTCCAAAAGACTAAGAACAACAAATGCTGGCGAGGATGTGGAGAAAGGGGAACCCTCCTACACTGCTGGTGGGGATGTAAGCTAGTTCAACCATTGTGGAAAGCAACATGGAGGTTCCTCAAAAAACTAAAAATACAAATACCACTTGACCTGGAAATCCCACTCCTTGGAATTTACCCAAAGAATACAACTTCTCAGATGAAAAAGACATATGCACCCCTATGTTTATTGCAGCACTTTTTACAATAGCCAAGATATGGAAGCAACCTAAGTGTCCATCAGTAGATGAATGGATAAAGAAGATTTGGTACATATACACAATGGAATACTATTAAGCCATAAGAAAAAAACAAATCCTACCATTTGAACAACATGGATGGAGCTGGAGGATATTATGCTCAGTGAAATAAGACAGGCAGGAAAGACAAGTGCCGAATGATTTTCCCCTTTTGTGGAGTATAACAATGAAGTAAAACTGAAGGAACAAAATAACAGCACACTCAGAGACTCCAAGAAGGAACTAGTGGTTACCAAAGGGGAGGGGTGTGGTGGTGGTTGAAAGGGATTGAGGGGTATTTTGTTTACTACACATAGTGTGGAGCATCACAGGGAAAACAGTGTAGCACAGAGAAGGCAAATAGTGAATCTGTGGCATCTTACTACACTGATGGACAGTGACTGCATTGGGGTATGGGTGGGGACTTGATAATATGGGTAAATGTAGTGAACACATTGTTTTTTCATGTGAAACCTTCATAAAAGTGTATATCAATAATACCTTAATAAAAAAAGAAATAAATAAGCCAGGCAAAGAAAAACAAGTATCAAATGATTTCACTCACCCATGGAGTATAAGATCAAAGAAAAAACTGAAGGAACAAAACAGCAGCAGACTCACAGAACCCAGGAATAGACTAACAGTTACCAAAGGGAAAGGGACTGGGGAGGATGTATGGGAAGGGAGGGACAAGGGGGAAAAAGGGGCATCATGATTAACACGTTTAATGTAGGGGGGTGGGGACACCGGGAAGGCAGTATAACACAGAGAAGACAAGTAGTGATTCTATAGCATCTTACTACACTGATGGAGAGTGACTATAATAGTGTATGTGGTGGGGACTTGATCATAGGGGGAGTATAGTAACCATAATGTTGTTCATGTAATTGTACATTAATGATAGCAAAAAATAATAATAATAATAAATAAAAATAAAAAATAAAATAAAAAACTCATGTGATCATCTCAATAGAGGCATAAAAAGTATCTGACAAAATGAAATTTCCTTTCATGATGAAAAAAATCAACAAATTGTTAAAGAATAAACAAATATAAATTCAATAAAGGCCATATGTAATAAGCCCACAGCTAATATCCCTCTCAGCAGTGAAAGGCTGAGAGCACATCCTCTAAGTTCAGGAACAAGGCAAGGGTGCATAGTCTCCCTGTTCCTATTCAATACAGTACTGAAGTCCTAGCCAGAGCAGTCCGAAAAGAAAAAGAAATAAAAGGCATCTAAATCAGAAAGGAAGAAGTAAAATTATGTTTGCAGATGATATGATTCCATATATATAGGAAATTTTAAAGACTCTACCCAAAAACTGCCAGAACCAATCAACAATTTGAGAAATATTGTAGGATACAAACTCAACACAGATAAATGAGTTGCATTTCCGTACACTAACAACCAAAAATCTGAAAAAGAAATCGAGAAAACAATCCCATCCACAATAACATCAACAATTAAACACTTACGAATAAATAAAGTGAAAGATCTGCGCTCTGAAAACTGTTAAGCCTTGAATGAAAGAAACTGAAGAAGACATAAACAAATGGAAAGACAACCCATGTTCATGGATTGGCAGAATTAATATTGTTAAAATGTCCATATTACTCAAAGACATATATAGACTTAATTAAATTTCTATCAATATTCTGTTATTTTCACAAAAATTGATAAACCATCATGAAATCTGTATGGAACCACAAAAAATCCCAAATACCCAAAGAAAGAAAAACAACATTGGAGGCATCATATCCTGATTTCAAACAATACTACAAAGCTACACTAGAAATAAAATGGTTGCTGGCATAAAAATAAAAATATAGACCAATGGAGTAGAATTAAGAGCCAAGAAATAAACCCACACATACACAGTCAACTCATATTTGGCAAGGGAGTCCAGAATACTCAATGGGGTAAAGAATGGTTTCTTTAATAAATGAAGCTGGTAACACTGGATAACCATATGCAGAAGAAGACCCACCTTGTACCACTCACAAAAATCAACTCAAAATAGATTAAAGACCTAGACATAATACCTGAATCCATAAAACTCCTAGAAGAACTACATAGGGAAAAAGCTTCTTGACATTGGCGTTGGCAATGATTTTTAGGATATGACACCAAGTCGTATCAGAAGCCAAAGTAGCAGAAGCAAAAATCAACAAGTAGGACTATATCAAACTAAAAAGATGCCCAACAAAGAAGCAATAAAATCAAAAGGTAACCTACAGAATGGAAGAAAAATGTTACAAATCGTAAATCTGATAAGGGTTATACAAATTATTTAAGGAGCTCTTATAATTCAACAGCAAAAACAAAATCTAATTTAGAAAGGGAAGAGAAAATGAATAGATATTTTCCCCATGGAACACATCCAATATGTACATGAAAAGGTGCTCTACATCACTAATCATCGAGGAAATACAAATCAAAATCATGAGATATCACCTGACACCTGTTAGAGATAAGTTCTAGCAAGGATATAGAGAAAATGGAACATTTATGCACTGTTAATGAGAATGTAAATTGGTGTAGCAACTATGGAAAATATTTTTAAAATTAAAAATGGAACTACCATATGATACAGCAATCATACCTCTTGGTATATATCAAAGGAAATGAACAGAATCTCAAAGAGATTTCCGCACACCCATATTCTTTCAGAATTATTCACATTCTCCAAGATATGTAAACAACGTATCTGTCAACAGACAACTTGATAAAGATATGGTCTATATATACAATTGAATATTATTTGGCCATAAGAATAAAGGAAATCTTGCCCTTTGCGAAAACTTGGATGGAGCTTGAGAGCATTATACTAAGTGAAATAAGTCAGAGAAAGACAAATACCGAGTGATATAAATTATATGTGGAATCTAAAAAAGCAAGCTTACCAAAAGAGAAAACAGAATGTTTACCAGAGGCTTGGGTTTAGGAGAAAGTTGGGATATCTTGGTTAAAGGGCCCCAACTTCCAGTTAGAAGATGAATAAGTCTGGGATCTAATGTATAGCCTGGGATTATAGTTAATAATACTGTATTTTATATCTTGCTAAGAGTGCAAATGTTAAATGTTCTCATCAGAAAACAGAAATGTTAATTATATGATATGATGGATGTGTTAACTAATGCAATCATGTGGTAATCATTTTGAAATATATGTGATATGATATCAACACATTTTACTCCTAGAACATATCCAGTGTTATGTATCAATTATATCTCAATAAATCTGGAAAAGAGATACATATTAAGACTCTATACATAGGCCAAAATAAAATCCTAAAAAATATTCAAGTAACATTCTACAGTAGGAAAAAGAAAAATGTAAAATGAAGGAACAAACAATATAAAAAATAAATCAGGAGACACAAGCCTAACATAACATTTTATTAAACATAGTTTAAATTAACCAATTTAAGGGCAGAGATCAGCAAAATGGGAAAATATGAACCTTTATATGCCATCTTTAAGAAAATTAATTAAAATGGAATGATACAAATAGTTGAAAATAAATAGGATATATCATGGTAATATTAATCTGTAGAAGTTGAAATAACTGTATAAATATCAGAAACATTCAGAGAAAATAAAATGATCAAATGCAGAGTAGGCCATTCCACAACTACAAAAGGGACAGTCCACCAAGAAGACATAGCAGTCCTAAATATGTATACACCAAACAAGAGAAGTGCAAAGTATGTGAAGCAAAAATTGATAGGACTGAAAGGAGAAATAAACAAATCAACAATTGTATCTTGAGACTTCAACACCCCTCTCTCAACAATTGACAGAACCAGACAGAAATTCAATAAAAATGTAGAATTTGACTATACTATCAGCTGAGAGAACCTCGTCGACATCTGCAGAAAATTCCATCCAATTACAGAAGAACATGCATTCTTTTCAAGTACCCACAGAACATTTTTTTCTTTTATTAAGGTATTATTGATATACACTCTTATGAAGGTTTCACAAGAAAAACAATGTGGTTATTACATTCACCCTTATTATCGAGTCCCCCCACATACCCCATTGCAGTCACTGTCCATCAGTGTAGTAAGATGTTACAGAGTACCTATCCTATTTGACTTCTCTGAGCTACACTGTCTTCCCTGTGACCCCACACATACCATGTGCACCAATCATGATACCCCACAATCTCCTTCTCCCTCCCTCCCCACACACCTTCCCACACCCCTCCCCTTTGGTAACCACTATCCCTTCTTGGACTCTGAGTCTGCTGCTATTTTGTTCCTTCAGTTTTGCTTCGTTGTTATACTCAACAAATGAGGGAAATCATTTGGCACTTGTCTTTCTCCGCCTGGCTTATTTCACTGAGCATAATACCCTCTAGCTCCATCCATGTTGTTGCAAATGGTAGGATTTGTTTTCTTCTTATGGCTGAATAATATTCCATTGTGTATATGTACCACATCTTCTTTATCCATTTATCTACTGATGGACACTTAGGTTGCTTCCATTTCTTGGCTATTGTAAATAGTGCTGCAATAAACATATGGGTGCCTATGTATTTTCAATCAAAGATTTTAATTCAGGTAAATTCCTAGAAGTGGAATTACTGGGTCATATGGTATGTCTATTTTAGGTTTTGCAGGAACCTCCATACTGCTTTCCACCGTAGTTGCACAAATTGACATACCCACCAACAGTGAAGGAGGCTTCCCATTTCTCCACAGCCTCGCCAATGCTTGATATTTCTTGTCTTTTGGACAGTGGCCATTTTAAATGGCATGAGGTGATATCTCATTGTGTTTTTGATTTGCATTTCCCTGATGACAAGAGTTGTGGAGTTTCTTTTTATGAGCTTGTTCGCCATCTTTATTGCTTCTTTCAAAAAATTTTTGTTCAGGTCTTCTGTCCACTTTTAATCTAGTTACTTGTTTTGTGTGTGTGTGTGTGTGTGTGTGTGTGTGTGTGTTGAGGCATCTCTTTATGTATTTTAGATGTTAACCTTTTATGGTATATATAACTTACAAATATTCTCACATACTGTGGTTGCCTTTTGTTTCATTAATGGTGTCCTTTCCTGTACAGAAGATTTTTAGTCTGATATAGTCTCACTTGTTTATTTTTGCCTTTGTTTCCCTTGCCCAGGGAGACGTATCTAGAAAAAAAGTACTCATGCTTATATGTTCAAGAGACTTTTGCCTATTTTCTTCTAAAAATTTTATGGTTTCGTGTCTTATATTTAGGTCTTTAATCCATTTCCAGTTTACTTTTGTGTAATTAAGAGTCATTTGCTTGCATATAGCTGTCCAGTTTTCCCAACACCAGTTATTCAAGAGACTGTCTTTTCCCCATTTTATATTCATGGCTCTCTTGTCATGTATTAATTGACCATATATGTATGGGTTTATGTCTGGACTCTCTATTCTGTTCCACTGATCTATAGGTCTGTTCCTGTTACACTACCATACTGTTTGCCTACTATAGCTCTGTAGTATACCCTGAAGTCAGGGAGTGTGATAACCCCAGCTTTGTCCTTTTTTCTCAAGTTTGTTTTGACTATTTGGGATCTTCTGTGGTTCTATATGAATTTCAGAATTAGTTCATTGAAAAATTCCATAAGAATTTTGATAGGAATTACACTGAATCTATAAATTGCTTTGGGCAGGATGGCCATTTTGACAATATTAATTCTTCCTATTCATAAGCATGGGATAATTTCCATTTATTTGTGCCTTCTTCAATTTCTTGCAGTTATGCAGAGACGGGGGATGGGACATGAGTTTCTGGATAGTTCTAAAACGTGAAGAAACTTCTTATGGGATCTGCATCTATTTAGGTACTTAATGTAGGACTGGTACTATGCTAAACATGCCACGTATTATCTGTGTGTGTGTCTATGTGTGTCTGTGTAAGGACAGAATACTGAATTGTAGGAAATCAGAGAAAAATTTAAGCAATAAGGGAAGTCTTTCCTAATCATCAGGACTGAATTAGGCTTCCCTCTCCTGTACTCTCAGACCATATCATGTGTATCATAGCTCTTACTTCAGAGCATATTTTGTAATTCTCCATATACTTGTTTTTATTCCACTAAGTTGGGGAAGTGTTCCCATATACTTCATCTCCATTCCTAGATCAGAGCATGGAATATGAAATATAGCAAGTGCTTGACAAACATTTATTGATCAGTAAATAAGTGTATAAACAGTATTAGTTATCTCTTAGATTAAAAATGGCTATGTCCAAAGTCTATAAACTCAATGGTCAGTATTACATCAATAAAAACAAAAGAAATGAATCCTAAGGCAGATACTGATTTCCTTTGAAGCTCTCTCTCTCTGTCTTTTAAAGTAGCAAGCACTATGGATGCACTGCAGAAATAGACACACCTGTGATGTGATTCTTGGCCCCTAAAGACTGCAGTCTCATGTGAAATGCAAGAGAATGGAAGACTAGCCCCTTCTCTGAGTCATGTTCTCATGAACTTGGAAATCCTCAATTTTGGCATTTTAATCAGCACTACCTGTAAACAGTACTCATTACTCTCCATCACTGGGAAACCTTACCTACTTATTTTCCCAGTCATTTTTCAGATTGACCACAGCTGCTGTCTGACCCACACAACTATGAAATCATTGATGTATTGGTGTGTCTCTGGGAGATGGCTACCCAAGGTTAGGATAGGAGCTCCGGTATACACCATGTAAACTAAAAATGAAATTTTATCATCGCCCACTGTGGTCCCACAAGAAAGGAGTGCTTTGCAAGCTGCAGGGGCCCCAAGTCAGCCAGCAAAATTCTTACTGTGCTGTCAAGATGCCATGCAGCCTTTCTCGCCTGTGTCAGCAAAATAGCTGCAGAAGGTCTTGACCCATGACCTTCACCCATGACCAAGAAGAAAAAGGTCTTGGATTACCATAGAAAACAACACTGAACAGCAGTCAGCTTATGTTCTTGGGAGAATTCTTCGGGAAAACACTTATCAGTCCTAACTCTTGCCAACTCTTGCACACAGATAGCACCAGAATGTGCACAGTCTATACTTTTGAGGACACTGAACCAAATGTATCCTTCACACACTGCTTGGACGTATTACTTAATGTAACTTCTTCCCTGCAGTAGTCCCTGATCTAAACTGCCTGTGAACCGTCTTCACACAAAGAGGGACCGCAGCGTGATCAGGTGTCTGACCAACTGTCAGGGCCTCCAGTAAGACTGAATAAACTCTTATCGCAGCAGCGCGGCCTTCGGTCCACAGCCGTGGTGATTAGCTAGACATCTGTATCATCGCGAGGTGACCATCACAACACGCGCCGCACACGGCTCCACCCTCATGCCGAGGAGGGGAACCCGGACCTGACGCCAATCCGGAGACCAATCAACACGACGGGCTATTGCGTGGGGCCCAGGGAGGTCGTGCCCAGCGGGGATCTCACAGAAAGTGGGGGCGCCGCACGAGAGCCCGCGGGGCTGCCCGAGGACACCCACAGCGCGAGCCCACGTCACCCCCGCCCGGTGCTGCCTCCCCGCCGCCCCGGACGCCCAGGCCTGGCTCTCGGCGCCCATCTCACCTTGCGGAGGTCCGCGTCGGGAGC